>CM057338.1:490774530-491974530 GCA_030015575.1 Agapanthus africanus
GCTGCCCAAATTTTTAAAAGACGAAACATGTTTTTCAACTAGTAAATCCACTTGCATTTTTCATGATCCTTTATTTATACATTTAAGAAAACGTTTGATTTCATCATACCTTTTTTTCAAAACTTCACCTCTTTTATTTTCTTGAAAAGGTTTAGATTTCTGGGCTTCGGCTTACTTGAATTACGTGACGCCTTTAGACGTTGCGTGATTTACGTGCCGGTCACGAACTAAATTTTGGGTCGTGACAAAGTTGGTATCAGAGCGCTAGGTTTAACCTCGGTTCGAGTCTATGTTTGACTATGCGGAGTCTAGGGCGTGTACGTATTTCGGAACCTAGGCTTGACCTTATGGAACTTAGACTTGAACAGGGGGTATTAGACTCGAACTTTCGTTTCATAGGCTGACCCTGATTGATGGAGTAGGTAACTCAAGTAGAGTGACGTACCGTGCGTATGTTCCACGGCATACTTACGATACGATACTCCATTTATGTGACCTTAGGATGTACATATCTTTATACTTGTGATTCTCTTCGTTCCCTTGATCATACATCCATTTGAGATCCTTGATTCTATTTATTTCCATGATCATACTCTAATTGATTCTGTTCCTCTTTATGATCATGTATCCATTCTGGATCTGTTGATTCCTTTCATTCCTTTGATCTGTTTTCATCGATACATGCTTGATGTTCCTGTCACTATGGTTTGGGCGCAAATTGAGCTGCTGCTAGTGATGCGGTCAGGGCGAGTTCGTCATGGACGAGGACTGACCATCGTGTTTTCTGGTGACATGGGAACTTCTCGACGTAGTGTTTGGGTTGTGACCTCTCGTTTGAGGTGAGTGTTCGGTTTTGCACCGGATGATCGGGCCACTGTTAGAGGCTACCTGTTGTGAGAGGACTGTTGATGTACAACCTACTTCAGAGACCGTGATGTCGCCTACTTTGCAGACAGATGACCCAGCTGTTGCTGAGATTGATAGGATGTCACTTCCAAAGTTTACGAGCTGAGATCGCTGGATCTTTCAGACAGAGATGTGATAGAAAATAGCTAGTCTATCTTGAGTTGAGTTGAGGGACTGAGATGATTCGTATGATTTGATGCGCTGATGCAGGCCTAATTGAGTTAAAGTTTTCCAGTATGGAGAATCCTATTCAGATCTAGAGTAGATCGATCCAGAGATGACGTTGTTCATTGGATGATCCGATAGGAGATCAGTAAGTTGACCAGCTTCGGATAGAGGACCTCACCCAGATGCGTTGTGAGTTGATCGAGAACAGACGAGTATTGAGTATTCCTCCGATAGTTGGGACGAGTTCCCGAGGACATGTTCGGCTAGATATCTTCTACAGAGTGATGAAGATACCGAGTTCGTAACTTTGAGTCTGTATGAGAGACTCTGGATTGACTGTAGCTGAGAACAATTGCAATACGCAGATAACATGACGTGACGTCGAAGTGGACGATAATAAAGACGAATGGAGAAAGAGGTTCGTGCGAGATACTAACGAGCTGTTGTTATTTCACATTGAGATTAGAGATCGGATATGTATACATAGGCGTTGGGATACGGCCAGTTCCTAAGGAAATGCTGTGCTTAGAACGCAGATGTCCAGAAAATGAGAAAAGATTATGTAAGAGTACCAGGCTCCGTATAGTTCGGTATAGGCGAGATCGGAAGAGACCTTGAGCAGGTTCCTTCCAGGACACTGCTGCACTAAGATTTTCACCGAGAATCAGTAGTGTCACGTTTATTCAGAGGGCCAGAGGCCGACGCCAGTGACGTGCTACTTTACGAGTGGTCATGCTAATTGGCTGAGAGAGGACCAGAGGAGTGCCAGAGCGGAATCGTTCCCGCTAGCACACCTGACTGGGCCGACAAGCCGACGAATTGCGAGATTGGTAATCCGCAGAGAAATAACAACCCAAAGACAGAGGGCGCCAGACTGTGAGCAGGAGGCAAGCGGATGTTCTTGCTCTGCCAGTTTTGGGCGCACCGACATTTCTCGATATTGTAGGAAGTGTACCTCAATGTTATTTGTTGCGATTTGCGTTTGTGATCCGAGTATCACACTTATATCGCTTGGATTTGAGTTTTGATGATTGAGTTCATTTTATTGTTTTCGTACACCATGGCTGCACCTATTGGGTATTTACATTTTGTGCATAGTTATTGCACTTGATATGCGTTTTATACATAATTGTGTTGGTTTGCGATTTGTGCATACCTGTTGCACTTGATATCGGTTTTGTTCCTTTGTAGCACGTGTTTATGATTTCGTGGATTTCATACGGTTGATTTGATTTTGTGCATGTGATATGCACTCGATTTGATTTATGCACTCGGTATAGCTTACATGTTCTTGCAGTGCATTGATACGTGTTTTGTACACGCAGTTGCACACGTTTATGACTTTATACAACTTGGTACACTCGGTGTTGCTTTTTATACGCATTTGAGTTATTGATGAGTTTCCGTGCATTTGTTGCACCGGATTGTTATTTCGTGCACTGGATGCACCGGATTTGTATTTTGTGCAGTGGATGCACCGTATTTGTATTTCGTGCACTGGATGCACCGTATTTTTATTTTGTGCACTGGATGCACCGGATTTGTATTTCGTGCATTGGATGCACCGGATTTTTATTTCGTGCATTTGTTGCTCCATATTGATACTTCGTGCATTTGTTGCACTAGATTTTCTCTTCGTACATTGGTTGCACCCGATTTATGTATTTGAACATTTGTTTCGCCAGACTTATGTTTTCGTGCGTGTTGCACTTGACGTTCGTTTTTTTCGTGCGCTTTACCGCACTGGGCATTTATATGGACCTAACACGCTTGGGTTGGATTTTTGCGCATATTAGGCGCTTGGTATTAGATTTTTGTGCGCATCGGATGCACTTGATTGAGATTTCATTCGTGCATGTCGGATGCACTTGATTGAGATTTCATTCGTACATGTCGGATACACTTGATTGAGATTTTATTCGTGCATGTTGGATGCACTTGGCTTAGATTTTTATTCGTGCATGTTGGATGCACTTGATTTAGATTTCATTCATGCATGACGAATGCACTTGATTTGGATTTTCACGCATATTAGGCGCATGATATGAGATGTGATTTTGTGCACACCGGATGCACTCGATTGGGATTTTCATTCGTGCATGTTAGTTGCACTGGATTGAGATTCAAGTGCACTATAGATGCACTTGTTGGTGTTGTCGTGCACACCCGTTGCACTGGACAGATGCATTCATGCACACCCGTTGCACTTAGTTTTGCTTTTGTGCACATTCATAGCACTTGTATTTGGCTTTGGTTTCTGTGCACACCAGACGCACGTGATTGTTGGATACGCCTTTCGAGGCTGATTTTGCTCTTGAGCACCTTGTTTTCATGATGGGCACTATATTATGTAGTAGCTGAACAGGACTGGTCTGAGGACAGTACCTGAGTACTTTGCATGCATTAAAATTTTAACAAGAGCTTTTCAAAAACGAGTTATAATCTCGCTATTTCTTACGTGTCCACGAGTGACACGAACGTTTATAAAGGAAAACCTTTTGGGATATTTCGAAAGGGCGGAACGTATATTTTAGCAAAACTAATATGAACATATATTTATTACTTTACAAATGAGCATCCGTCACTTGTGCCGTGAGTTACGCATCACGCGGCTATTCAGAAAAGATTTTGCATGTGTTTTATTCAGTTTTAAGAGATTTTTCCAAGAATGTGTACTACACACATATTATAGTATTTGACTAGTGCATATTGGATTTCAGTAGTGGATTTCGAGATTTATATCTCCAATGTTACTTCGATGATTTACGTGCATATCCGATGATTTGCGTGACGCTTGACGGAGTTTGATTTTGAGTTTCATACTCGTTTTCAGGCGCACATGATGCACTGTGATATTTTTGTATCTTCCGTGATTTCGAAGCCCCATTCATTTGAGCTGGTTTTAGAAATGTTTTAGTATTTGAGGGTTTAAATTTAAATTCGGGGACCAAATTTATTTAAGGGAAGAAGATTGTAACATTTCAGAAAATATAAAATATTATTTTTTGGAATTTAATATTAAAATAATTTATTTCGCGAAAACTACCCGATTTGCGAAATTGGGGTTTTCGTAAAATGGTATAAATATATACCAATAATTGTCAAATAATTGGAGATTAAAAGGATTTATTCATTTAAAAATATTTTTATCGGATTTGGCATTTTTATAAATTATTATATGCCGTTTGAATAAAAATTGATTAGTGCAGTACTAATCGCGATTAAGCGAAATACGTGTTTCTACATTTTTAATGGTTAGTGCACCATGGCATATTGCATTTTGTTCCATATTGTTTTAAGTGTGTTTGTGGCATTTGGTTTAGATGAGAAAAGGAAAAGAAAAACAAACGAGTGTGAATTGTTGGAGAGAGAGAGTAAGCCATGGGTTGTGAGAGTGTGAGAATAAGAAGAAAGAGGGGGGGCAGCCACCATTTCCTCACCCCATTATTTTCTTCACCTCCTTCATCCTCAAGCTTCCCTCCACCTCCACCTCCATATATCATCTCAAAATCTTCATCAAAACCCTAAACTCCTTTCATTAAAGTTGATCCCCACCTCACCCTCAACACTATGGACCAATCAAAGTTGGATTTTGAAGATTTTGGGAAGCTAGGTTTTTTTTGAGTTTCCCAAATGAGCTATATCTTCTTTCATTTAGTTTAGTTTTATTTTCTTGCACTCTATTTTAGTTTGGAATGTGATTTGGTTAGGGTATGTGATGTTTGGAAAATTCAAGAGAAGGGTTTGGGTGTTTGTGTGGAATCATGATGTATAGTGGCTATTAAAAGACCTTGGTATGGGTTGTATGGCCTAAAAAAGAGATTGGAAACCAAAATACGAACTTATTAATTCACCCGTGTCGGTTTTGTGAAGTTGTCTTGGCCTATAGGGAATCTGGAGCAACCCGGGAAGTTTCTGAGAAAAACTAGCAACTCCAGAGACCTAGTTTGACCAATAGGAGACCACCTTGAGAAGACGAACCCTAATGGAGCACCCCAGGCCGAGCAGGCCCCTTTTCTGGGTATTGTGGCCAGCCAAATTTTGGTATTTGGTGTCTAGGTTAGTTCAGTAGCTCACATACTCCATATACAACACCCTATACTTGCTAGTTTAGTCCCAATTTAACCTGAGATAAATCTAGGAGCATATTGGGTTGGTTTTTGATATGTTTTCCGATATTGGGATTATTTGTTTTGATATTTGATATTGTATTTGGTCATTTGATGTTTGTACGTCAACGACGAGAGTTGTTTGGTTGTTTTTGCATGCGTAGGCTATAGGTTCTAACCTATGAGCGCACCGTGCGCCGTATTGGTTTTCCGGACTTGATTTTAATAGCATTGCGACTATGTATTTATTGTAGGTACCTTCGCGTGGATTCCGAGACGACGGAGCATGGCGTCATCGATTTCGGCAAGCAAGGATCAAGGTGAGTAGATTTATATCTATGGGAGAAGTCGGGTGGATGGCGTATAGCACCCCCGCAAGTTTTGATGGAAACCGATATATAGAATAGGGTTAAGGAAACCTAGATTAGAAAACTATGGATAGTGTTAAAAAGATAGTTAGAGATGATATGAATGATTGAATATATATATCGAGATATGAGATGAAAGCTATAGGGATATGACTCCTAGACATGATATGATAGAAATGATGTCTCGAATTGATATATAAGGATATGAAAAGTGAATGTGAATCACGATATATAAATATAGGTAGTGCACGAGAATAAGTATGAGATTTAGAGTAGCATGACATGAGATTTATAAGATAGAATGTATATGTAAAATGACTTGATGTGAGATATTGATGTGATAAAAAGAGTATACGATGAGATATGATGACTTGGTTAGATATGTCATTATACGGATGCGACTCGATATGAAATAACTCATACCTTTGTCGGTTCCATGATATGAGATTGATACGGATGTGTCCTGTGATATAGGTATATAGATATATATAATGTTGTGAATCATGAGTGATATGCCGTACGAGACGTTAGTTCCATACCCTCATTGTCATATAGGTTGATAGGATCCCTAATGGTAAATGCCTCCGTATGAAGGATATCGTACGTGATGAGTTTTACTTGATGATTGATCCATACCCTTGACTGGAGGATGCTGTACGATGGATTATACCGTACGCGATGTTGTGAGGCTGGATGCCGATTGATAGATTCACTGACTCGGATATGTGATAGAGACGTATACCTTCTAGCATTGCGCTCACAATGTACCTTATGTTACGTTCATGACATTCACATTGCATTATATATATACCTGTGCTAGTACACCTACACCATTATCGATGATGCGTCTGTTACACTTCCACAAATTTGCCGGCTCACACACTTTCATCATCGATAATTGTTATGTCACCTACACAGTAGAATTGCTACATTATTATGTTATGTTGCATGATATACTTGCTATAGCTATATATACATCTTTATATGATGTTGCATTTGACTTGGATGAATTGGGAACCACAGGATATATTTAAAAAAAAAACTGGATTCATTTAAAAGAGCGGTTTTCCCTTGATATGTGCATATTACTGTTCCATGTTTGCATACATCATGCTTTATGATTTTACGCATTGAGATGCAGTTTTTCATGAGATTCTGGATTTGAGAACCGTGGTTACATTTCAAAGGAAATTATGTACTGTTTTAAAAACCCGATTTTTCTTGATATGATATTTCGAGACATCCACCATGTGTTTTCTCGGTTCTCAGATTGGAGTGTGGAACCCGATTCGTGGTGCGGGAGGCACCGTCTGCGGGTACATGGTGGATCCGGTATGGTATCCCGGGGCAAGAAATGATTTTCGTGGTGTAGACGATGAGCCTGGCAGAGGGACCACTACTTACCAGTGATAGTATTTGGACCCATCGGTTATCCGAAGGATACCGACCAGAGTCATGAGATGGATATAAGGGCCGATCAGAGTATGCTGCGCCTGAGATGAGATAGATATGAGGGCCGATCTGAGGATGCGGCGCCTGAGATATGAGGATTTTCCTGTCGATGCTGGACACGGGTTTCATGATGTTTCGAGTGTCGATGTTGGACACTCAGGTTCCATGATTTAGATGTGTCGTTAATGGACACATGTTGATTGATATCCTCATATTTACATGCATATGCTTTCATGATATTTACATGCATGTTGTTGTTGTGTCATTGATGGACACGTAGATGTTATCTACATGTAGATAGGCATTTGATTATTGTTAGCACATATGCAGATACGGTCACCCTAGATATCATAGTATTACCTTCATGATATAGTTGACCTAGGAATCGTTGTTTTATTCGATTTCTACCTGATGATATTTTCTACTCACGAGTTGGAAACTCACCCCCGTTGTTCCACAGTTCTTGCAGGTTGACCGCATGGATCAGTAGCGGCATCGCTGGCACACAGCTTGCATTCGGGTGATTTTCTTTGGTAGGTGATACATGTTGGATCGTACCACTGTTGTATTACTATTCCGTTGTATCTAGTTAACTCTATCAATCAGAAACTTTTATTTTTATATGTGTAGTAAGACTTAGAAGGACTTATATTTGCGAGACTTAGAGCGATGGGTTATATATTCGCTTGGTGGGTTGATGTCTTACTTATTTCATTATCTTTTGTGTTGATCTTCACCGTTGGGCGTCGTATACATGTTTTATGACTTGCGTGGTTATGATTCCACCATTTGAGGAAGAGCAAGCTCCCGCTTGGGGATGCCTTTTATATTATCATGTATTTGTGGTTTTGGATCAAAATATACAAAGGATGTGCTGCCCAAATTTTTAAAAGACGAAACATGTTTTTCAACTAGTAAATCCACTTGCATTTTTCATGTTCCTTTATTTATACATTTAAGAAAACGTTTGATTTTATCATACCTTTATTTCAAAACATCACCTCTTTTATTTTCTTAAAAAAGTTTAGATTTCTGGGTTTCGGCTTACTTGAATTACGTTACGCCTTTAGACGTTGCGTGATTTAAGTGCCGGTCACGAACTAAATTTCAGGTTGTGACAGGACCACATTAATATTGATAAATGCAAAGAAAACAAACCAAAGTTTAAATCATTGGAACAATTTCAAAACCACTTGGTTTTCTTGAAAAACAACTTTTAAATACGGAGCCTAAACCACTCCTTTTAAAAGCTCTCATGGTTCCTTCGAATATATCAAGTTCATTACGTTCACGGTTTCGCCAAAACCATCTGTAGCCCTCCGTCATTTCAGATGGGTATTCAGTAGTATTCAAGCTATGTATTTTGATCTTCACCAAGGCATAGTGATTGGTAGCTGCTGGGTATTCATCTATAGCATAGATATATGCGTTGATTTGGGATAGTAGTATAGCTATTTTGGCCTTCGTCAAGGGTTTGTACGGATGAGTTCAAATTAACCTGGATAATGACGGGTAGAAGTTGACTTGCGTCTTATGATATGTTGGCCTTCGTCAAGGTCATAAGAGCTTGGGGCAAAAATCTACATCGGGAGTTTCGAAGGAAAATGAAACTTGCTGGTGTTGCATACCATTTGGAGAGTGATGATTTTGGTAGGATTCCTTCAAAGTTGTCACACGATGATATTTAGATCCCGATCCTACTGTGAGTTACCGCTACTCTTCGGGAGATTTTTCACTAAACAATCAATGCTATAAACTAAGTAGGTACCTAGAATGGTGTTAGCGGGGCTACGCCTCCAGGAAAAAGAGATTATGTAATTAAGGAACTTCGTGAACGCATTGGAAAATCTCCCTCGAAGTACCAATACCATCTTGGCCGAAAGGTTAAGCAAGAATTGTAGGATGAGATTAATCCTGACTAATTCTTCTTTTATGGTTTGAAGGAGGATTCGAGGAACAGTGGGAGCCATCCTGTTTATAGATAAATTAATAACCAATCTGAACTTGCAAGAGCATCATGCTAAGTATTTCGTCTCTCTCTCTTAATTGCATCAATGATGTCGCACTGTGCATGGGTGGCCATCACCAGAAATCCTTAGCCAAGCTAGTCAAGAATTACTGATCCAGGATCAGTAGTTTCTCAGTTGGTGATGAGTTTCATACCGACACGAATTATCGCGTTATTAGGGGTCTGACTTTATCCACCCCATAGACTCGACATACGGTACTCTTAGACGAACAGACCATACTGTATGGAGTGTAAGTCTAAGGTAGCGCCCCGACCATCAATCCGAGGCTAAATGCGGAACAAAAACTTTTCAAACTGGCGCTAACATAACCTTAAAACCCGGATCGTTCCATTAACCGTAAACTAGAAAACTGTAAAAGAGTTTGGAGAGATTATACCGATCGATCCGTGTCTTTCGGTCATCAACCTCTTCCCAAGCTCCTCGCAGCTGCTCCAATGAAGTACGCTCTCCGATCTCACTCGTCGAAGTGGCTCCACGTCAAGGATTCTTTATACGGGCTCCCGCTTCAAACCGAAGCAACTCAGACATGAAGTTTGCCAACCGACATGTCCAAGGTGAAGTAGAGATAGTGTGTGATTACTTTGTCTCATGACACTGTAAGATTCTCAACACATGAGTGGGATAGAGTGGAGGTTGAAGAAAAAGCCATTGATGGAAGTTGTGAGCTCAAGAAGAAAAGCTAGTGAAGAAAAGAGCTTGCTTATTGTGTGAGATAGAATATGAGATCTCTCTTAACAAATCAAGAACCAAGCCCCACCTCTAGTGGATGCCCTCTCTCTCTCTCTACATCTTAATCCCACATAATAATCAATCAAGAGAAAACGACATGGCACAAAAAATAACACCATGAGTCACCAAACATGCACATGTCATATTTAATGCTCTTGATCAAGACTTGCACTAACAATATCCACTTAATAAACATTAATCCAAATGTTTAAAACAATAAATAAAATGGCATTTTCTAAAGTAAACTCATGACGGATCACAAGAATACCCCTCATTTGTAAATACATACCTGCATCCGCATTCCGACTGAATACGAATACAACAAGACGAAAATAATCCAACCAATCTAATACTAGGATCCGGCTTAAACCAAAGCCCTTTAGTATGATCCATCCGATCATGATCCATACACAAGTGCACGTATATGATCGAACCCTTCCATAAAACCATACGGCCTCTACAACGTTTCTCCCAAACTTGGGAAACTCTCTGTGGGGGACTCTAAAGACTCGTCAATACGCTGGTAATGGGTTTAACCACAAGCACATCAGTGGTACTAGCTGTACGTAACGGCTGCCCATGTATTAAGAAAAAGGGAGGCCGATGAGCGAACTCATCCTGAAACCCTACTGAGCCTGTCAGTAACAATATCCGTACTGTCCGGTCCGTTTGTCTATACATATCGCATATCGGGCCTAGGGGGCTGGTAAACGTCAGACCCCCAATAGCGGTATAAGTCGTGTCGGAGTGTAGCCCAAAACACCTTGAGAAACTACTGGAATACCTACCGGTAAATCTCGCTTTCCCTAGCCAGGGACTTTGTGTAATAGCTCTCCAGACACAGCGCGATCTCACCCCTAATACCGGGAGAGAAGAATCCCCTGCCGATTCGCTCACTGCCTCCATGTGGCTCGGGACTGTACCCAACTAAAACCTATTTGCACGACTCTTTTGAGCCGTGGTAGGGTAGTAATCAAAGAACAGTGGGAACCCACACGAGACAAATGAAGATCTCAGGTCGATAGACTAACCTGTACACATGTCACCACGGAACTGCTATCTGACGTCAGGTATAATACCAACTAGCATGTTCCCGGCGAGTCCTGTCCGGTGTACTCATAACCCAATGAGCACCTGTATACGTCTTAGGTGAACCAACTGACACCAATGGCTTGTGAGACCGGCCATCGCCCCTCGTTGGGGTCTCGATCCGTATACACTAGTCTACTCATGGAGTATCGATGCCCAGTCTCGAAACTCCTCTGACTAGGGACACTATAAGAATGTGCTTATAGACTACCCAACTCTCATGTATATGATCGCCATCATACTGCTGGTAGTCAAGCAAGAATCCTAAGGGCTCTATCAACGTGTAATAGTGATCTGTAATGTCACATAAAGCATGTACACGATAATAAAGGCAAACCAGATAGCAAACTATTATCTCATGTAAGACTGTCCTACCGGTATAGGTCCTCCCTCAATCATTGCAATCTTGTTCCTGTAATCCAATAATTGACTTTGAGGGTATTATATCCAACAATCTCCCACTTGCACTTAAGGCTAACTATTGTAATGTCGCATAATCACAGCCCATGTGATACCGAACACCCAACTTCTCTACTGACCAGTCTCACAAAGCTTGTTTGTGAATCTATTGCGTTCGAAAAATAGCCTCAGTGAGTGGATCTTCCTTGATGTTTCTTTCTATGTCTCTCTTTATCTCAAGTTCGCAGAGAAAGCCATCTCCCGAATTGAGTAATACTTGTCTTAGAATATGTCTGGATATCTGATGGAACCTAGTTCACAAATGAACTCCAAATCCAGCAAACTTCTTAGACTGTATCGACAACTGAATTTAATCAGTATCCTGCGCCATGCCACCCTCAGTATCCGCTTGGAACACCTGTCCAAACTACTGCCCCTCGTCAGAGGGAAAACTATAACTCTGACAGTCACTCTGTCATCCAGGTCACCTTGGAAGCCTGGAATGATAACCGTCTCCCGAAGGAGGCTGCCTTTATTAAATCCCTAGAACATCCACTTATGTTTTAAAACTTCTTCCGAACGATTCTCCAGGATTGGATTAATATCAACTTATTGCAGCTAGTGCAAAAACAACATCTGGTGTGGTACTTGACATCTCATGATTGACTCAATTGCCTAAGTAAGTGATATGCTAATCATGCACATCCCTCTCCTCTTTAGTCTGTAAGACACCTTTAGAGAGGGTGACTCCATCACCTGCAGGTACACTACCATGCCAGGAGTCGCTCATTCTAAAACACATTTAGAATGTTGTCTAAGTACTCAGATTGGGACACTACCCAAATCTAGATCTAAAACCATAGATCTAGTAACCAGAATGCCTGATATAATATCCATATCTTATATGGAGAAAGCACTGTGTGACAACCACAGTATAACCGATCGTTGTATAGGAATTTCACTTCCTACTATGTGTATGTCATCCAAATACCAGAACATCACACCCTACTACCTTCTTAACAGATCCATCCCCAATTATGATGAAGTCAAAACCTATGACTGTCACATAAAAAATAGATGATCTATCTCCGCTATATCTTCTTTAGTATATAAATAGACATAAGCTACTTGTCCACTATGCTTCCGCTGCTCCCACTGATTACGACAACCCTCTGGCAGAGTCATATACACGTGCACTTCTAAAACTAGTTTAAAACGACGCTATACTCATCCTCCTACCGGTTCTCATAGTCTAGAACAGCAGTAATGGCATGTCTGAGTAAATAAGAACCTCCCTGTCACCGTCCTTGAGGCTACCGGAGTACCACTCGGGTGCTTGAGGTTACCCACCATATCTGTGGAGTGGCTAATGGAATGTCAAACCTGATTGAATCTTTAGGTCCTATTAAATTTTCAGTAATCGTTTGCGGTTCTGGAATCACTTCCAGTTCTACCATACTCCCACTATTGTTTTATGAAAAAGTCCATTTTACTAAAACTGTTGCGACACTATTGATCTTCCAGATGGTAGAAAATCAACCCTCGTCATAGCCCGGGTTAACCCACAAACTGCCATTACAGAAACATGCCTTGAGTTATCCAGAGTCTGGTTTTAAGCATAAGCCGGACAACTCCACATACCTTAACATTGTTAAGATATTAACCGTTCTATATACAATATAGAAATAGAGGTACCGATTTAATTGGAACCAGATTCAAATCATGCAGCTGTCTCCAGTACATGTCAACTAAATGGAGAGGGGTCGATTAGCATTACTCAACTTAGGAGTTCATTCAATTATGAGTAACCTGAAAGAGAAGCAAGTTCTCAAAACCATTACTATCAACTGAATACCAAACACAAGTATCTACATTTTCGATCACCTTGAAGAATCCCGATACTTGCAACACGTGGTTCTCTACTTTATTCTTGTACCTATAACTTCTCAAAACTTGGACATTGTATTTTTACGAAACACGTGTCTAAAAACTAGAGAAGTCATAAGTAAACAGAATATAGTACGAGCACCAACCCCTCTATTCTAATGGACACTCCACAACATACAATACTCTGTATAAGTCTCTTGAGTTGAATAACTCAAACCCTGTGCGTCGTAGGTTGAAAAATGTGCTATGGTTATGAAGAATTACACCGCTGTTGAATGCTCCTTACCTAACCATCAACTGATATAGGTAAATGTCATGGACATAATTTCAAAAAGTTATATCTCACTTTATAAAATAAACGTACAGATATATCAGTTTGAAATTGGTGCATAACAATGGATATTCAAAATCAAATATTTTCCTTCCGGCAAAAACCCAGGCGATTTCCTCATATATCACCAATTACAACGAATTCCGATATAATGAGGATGATCACCTAATTTCCAATAACATACACCCACTCATCATCTATAAAACCATACAGATGTGAGAATCATACCTGGTAAATACATACCCTGGAGTAAGGATCTAATTGGGAATTCGGTTTTCAATTAACAAGGCATAGTGAAACTGAAATATTAAAATGTTTCGAAGGGATATCGAGATATTCTTAGTAATGCCTCTTCCATTATCCAGATTCATGAATATAACTCTATATTTCTTTGCCATCTCTCCAAATCCCTTTATTTGTCTTTACTCATTACCTTCTGTACACTCCCTTAGGCTAAATGGTTTTCTTCCTTCTCTACCATTTGGCACCAGCCTATGGTTTAGAAGAAGACTATCCAATAAGCATAATAGGTGTACTCTCCTAATCCTAGGAGTACTCACAATCTTAGAGAAGGTAAAGATAAAAGACAACTGAATAAACCTTATTCCTATTTCTCCTGAACCATAATCCATCCTTGAACTGGAACAAGTTCCTTCGAGTTCGTATATAACCATACGATGGATTTATCCAATGGAATTGGATGTTCGTAGTGATACAGGGTGTTCTGGAGAAATACAAAAGTGAAATAGGAGTGGCGATGAAATATTTGGTTTGGTCGTGAATAATAGCAGTCGCAATTTACTTTGCCCTCTTTCTAATCCCTTTATTTGTATTTACTTATTACCTTCTGTACACCACACATAGGCTAATTGGTTTTGTTCATTCCTTACCTTTTGGCACCTGTCTATGGTTTGGAAGAAGACAATCCAATAAGTGTAATAGGTGTACTCTCTCTTAACCTTAGGAGCCCTCACAACCTGAGAGAAGGTAAATGGAAAAGACAACTGAATAATCCTATTCAATCTCTCCATAACCAGAATCCATCCTCAAACCTGGAACAAGTTCCTTCGAGTTCGTATGTAACTATACGATGGATTTATCCAATGGAAGTGGATGTTCGTTGTGATACGGGGTGTTCTGGAGAAATGCAAAGGGTAAAAGAAGGAGTGGCAATGATGTATGCAACTCAGACAATCCAAAAGGCAGTGTTTTAAGAAAATTCGGTTTAACTTGGTCACTGAGTCATAGTCTAGGGTCGGGCCATGGTCACTACCAAAAAGTGAGAGAAAAGAAACACTCTACGTGCACTCTAACCAGATCAGAATGGTTAATCATTTTATCTAATCAGGATGTCTCCCACTGTATCCTCAAATTCTCCTCCAAACCTGAAAGAAGAATTAGTCGGGATCACCCAAGGATTAAACCAACTCATCAGGGGAAATCGGGATCCAATTATCATCGCATGATAACCTGATGGAATCCACTCAAGGTATCACACTCCAGAAGGTATGCGCATGCCTGGCAAGTTTCCTGTATGTTTGAAACCCGCGATGTGATTTTTACCCCATGTTCTTATGACCTTGACGAAGATCAACAAGTCATAAGTCACATGTCAAGTTCTACCCATCATTGTCCAGGTTAATTTGAACCCACCCGTACTCGCCCTTGACGAAGGTCAACAAGGCTGTACGACTGTCCCAAACCAACGCATCTATCTATGCAACAGAAAGGTAACAAGCAGCTACCATACACTATGCCTTGACGAAGGTCAACAAACATAGCATGTATACCAAGTGCTACCCGTCTGAAATGACGGAGGGCTACAAATGGTTTTTGGCGAAAAACCGTTAACGTAATGAACTTGATATCGTTGAAGGAACCGGATAGCTTTTTACAAAAATAAAGCGGCGAAAACCTTTGCTAAAGAGGTCACTCCCGGTGAAGGGATCTCGTCTCTTTCCCTGTAAAATGAGGTGCAGGATATTCTAAACTGAATACCGCGATGCAAAGCAAAACGTAATCAGCTATAGTGAAGTTATTACCCCGACGCAAACTTCTGCCCAAGGGGTTGCTCCCGATGAAAGGATCTCGTCCCTTGCCTCGTCAGATGAGGTGCTGGATATTCCAAACTGAATACCGTTGTGCAAAGCAAATGAAAACGTCCTTATAATAACAGCTTTTTGAAAATTGTTCCAACAACATCGAATAGGTTTGTTTTCCTTGCATTGATCTGAATCAACGCAGTCCCATCAATTAATCACACCGGAAAAGAACGAAAATATGATGTACGTATATGCCATCTGCATTCGCCACAAGGTCTCGTCATCACCTGTTAGGTTACTTAACTAACGACAGAGCGGGGACTGGACTAGCGCGGGTGTAAAACATATACAACATCTACTAGTATATATATCAATATATAATAATCGCTCCAGGCGTGATAAATAAAAAATCACTGAAAAGTAATAAGCATCACAGAACAATACAAATAATCTGGGAGCCCCGGGTTTCCTTAAAGCCGCAACTGAAACCCGACGTTCCCCTGGTCATGTGGATAGCCTGTGCAATGAAAACCTAGACCCTTACGAGTGAGGCAGGTTACCCGCCAAAACCTGAAGCGAGGCAGCCCCCTTCAGCAAAGTGAATGGATCACCCAGCACTTCACGGAATCCGGTAACTTGAGCACCCCACCTTGGGTCAACCTGTACCCTCTACGAGTGCGGCAAATAGCCCGCCAATTCCAGAGTGGAGCCCCCTCCTTCTCAAAGCCATGAGATGCACGCCCGTTTCCCTCTAAAACCCGGCTATCCATGCACTCCAACGTGGGGGTAATCCTAGTACAGAAAAGAAAATATGTACAACGGTGACATCGATCTCAACCCGGTCGTGCCCCAAAAGAATAATACACAAACAGGCAGTGACTGTAGTCCACATGTCGGACGCTCGCCCCGCGATATCAAATGTACAAATAAATCCAAACTGCACTACCATTGCACGCAAGTTATCCATCACGACAAATCCGCAACATCACAGCACAACAAAGAACATCAAGGTGAATGTCACGTTCCCAAACCCGTCTAAAAGAGCTATAGAAATTAGACAAGATTTACCGCTCGAATGATATTCACGGTCGCAGATAGAAATGTATGTACTGCAAACTAAAGTATTTAAAATTTTGATCGACAAAACTTCCCGAAGTGGGCCCGAAGTACTAATCCAGTACTCAAACAAATCTGGACCCAAAAACAAAATATTCCATATACCATAATTCCATAATTAAGAGCCCCAAAAGAAAGATTGCGCACATTGGCCCCAAAACGGCGGCGGAACCGCGGCTAACATGTAGGTTATGCGGCGATTCCGCGTCATTTTAGTGGGTTCAGTTGCTCAAATTTCTTCTGTAGTCTTAAAAAAGCCTGCACGATTTTCTGATACACTGAAAATGATTTTTCGACCACTTTAAAAATTCGACAGAAACGTCAAGAATGGAATTGCGGTTTTGAAAATTTCAGTCGATCGATATTCTAAACACGTTAGAACAAGCTAGTAAACGGTTAATAACCTTGCTTTGATACCATTTAAGTCTACGGTAGTGTCCCGGCCGTCAATCCAAAGCCAAACGCGGAACAAAAACTTTTCAAACTGGCACTAACGTAACCTTAAAACCTGGATCATTCCATTAACCGTAAACTAGAAAACTGTAAAAGAGTTTGGAAAGATTATACCGATCGATCCGTGTCCTTTGGTCTTCAACCTCTTCCCAAGCTCCTCGCGGCTGCTCCAATGAAGTACGCTCTCCGATCTCACTCGTCGAAGTGTCTCCACGTCAAGGATTCTTTATATGGGCTCCCGCTTCATACCGAAGCAACTCGGACATGAAGTTTGCTCGTGACGAATCACAAGAATACCCCTCATCTGTAAATACATACCTGCATCCGCATTCCGACTGAATACGAATACAACGAGACGAAAATAATCTAACCAATCTAATATTAGGATCCGGCTTAAACCAAAGCCCACTAGTATGATCCGTCCGATCATGATCCGTGCACAAGTGCACGTTTATGATCGAACCCTGCCATAAAACCATACGGCCTCTACAACGTTTCGCCCGAACTTGGAAAACTTTATGTGGGGGACTCTAAAGACTCGTCAATACGCTGGTAGTGGGTTTAATCATAAGCACTTCAGTGGTACTAGCTGTACGTAACGGCTTCCCAGGCATTGAGCAAAAGGGAGGCCGATGAGCGAACTCATCCTGGAACCTTACTGAGCCTGTCAGTGACAATATCCGTACAGTCCGGTCCGTTCGCCAATGAGTATCGCATATCGGGCCTAGGGGCTGGTAAACGTCAGACCCCCAATAGCGGTATAAGTCGTGTCGGAGTGTAGCCCAGAACACCCTGAGAAACTACTGGAATACCTACCAGTAAATCTCGCTTGCCTGGCTAGGGACTTTGTGTAATGGCTCTCCAAACACAGCACGATCTGACTCCAATACCGGGAGAGACGAATCCCATGCCGATCTGCTCACTGCCTCCATGTGGCTCAGGACTGTACCCAACTAAAACCTATTTGCACGACTCCTTTGAGCCGTGGTAGGGTAGTAATCAAAGCACAGTGGGAACTCAAATGAGATAAAAGACGATCTCAGGTCGATAGACTAACCTGTACGCATGTCACCAGGGAACTGCTATCTGACGACAGGTATAATATTAACTAGCATGTTCCCGGCGAGTCCGTCCCGTGTACTCATAACCCAATGAGCACCTATATACGTCTTATGTGAACCAACTGACAACAATGGCTTGTGAGACCGGCCATCGTCCCTCTTCGGGGTCTCGATCCGTATACACTCGTCTACTCATGGAGTATCGATGCCCTGTCTCAAAACTCCCACCACTAGGGACACTTTAAGGATGTGCTTATAAACTACCCAACTCTCACGTATATGAACGCCATCTTACTGCTGGTAGTCAAGCAAGAATCCTAAGGGCTCTATCAATGTGTAATAATAATCTGTAATGTCACCTAAAGCATGTACACGATGATAAAGACAAACCAGATAGCATACTATCATCTCGAGTAAGACTGTCCTACCGGTATAGGTCCTCCCTCAATCATTGCAATCATGTGCCTGCGATCTAATAATTGACTTTGAGGGCACTATATCCAACATGGAGATCGTCACTGTCAGGCTCAGTAGGGGTATAGATGAGTTTGCTCGTCGACCTTCCTTTCGCTCAATACCTGGATAGCCGTTACGTACAGCTAGTGCCGCTGACGTGCTTGTAGTTAAACCCACTGCCTATGTATTGACGAGTCTTTAGAGTTCCACACAGAAGGTTTTCACGGTTCAGGCGATATGGTGTAGATGATGTATGTTGGTACATACAGGTGTCCGATTAAATATGTGTACAGGCTACACAGACTTTAATTGGACGGTTGATAATACCGGCGGCTTAGTACCGAGCTAGATTATTAAATCAGGTTTTGATTTAATAATTTATATATGTATTTATATATATGTATTCCAGTATTATAGCTCACTATTCATTTTCTCTCTTGGCTATTCGTAATTCTGTACGAATACGCGTATATGTATTTCGAAACGTGTACCGGGTTGCATTCCGTATTTATACGGAATAGTTTCTAGAAGATGGCCACCCCATTATTTTATTTTCATTTTAGAAAATCAATTTGGGAAATGAGGTGGAGGGTGAGTTGGCATGAGCATAGGCTTGGCATGTAGAGAGTCATGGAACACATTTGTTTATTGTAAAAATGAGGAGATATTTTCATGGTTGAAATTATTGTGGCCACATTTTTATTTACATGCCAAGCTTGATTTTCTTGACTTGATAACTGACTTGATGATTTTCTCATTCTTGAGACTTAGCCATTTCCATAGTTGCTCATGCCATAATTTTCCTCACCTCCTTCTTCTTCTTCTTGAGTTGCTATTTTGAGCATTAGTGATGAGAGAAAATTATAGTGAGATAATTCTACACCTCCACTCTCCATTGCTAGTAACCTTGGAGGGTCGGTTGCCTTGCTAGGCAAGGCTGAAACTTGCACCGTTTCCCTCAGGTGGATCATCGTAGATGGAGGAAGACCGGCAACCAAATTCGATCCACGACCACTAGAAGCTTGGGATGATGTTTGAAGACCTGAAGGACTTGGTTCATTCGGTATAACCATTCCAAACTCTTTATATTGCTTGCTAGTTTAGGGTTTAGGGAAGATTCGGGCATCGGGTTGTAGTAGTGCCAGTTTTAGAAAAATTTTGTTCTGCATTTGGCCACGGTTTGATAATCGGGGCGCTGCCGTAATCCAACATGGTATCAGAGACAACCCTTAAACCCTTAGCAAGCTTGTTCAGACGATGTTAAAGTGTCGAAACCGAAACAACACCGAAACAATACCATGCAGATTCCAGTCTCTGTCGATTTTTCAGAGTCTTCAAAATTTTTTTAAAACAATTGCATAAGACTACCTGAGTGGCCACTAGAACACACCACAAAGACGAGCACAAACTGTTAGTTATATGTATGCCCTAGAGGCCATTACTGTACATATGATGTATATTGTAGTGGATGCTTGGACATATGTAGGGATGACTTTCTTGCTCAATATGATAGTATGTTATCTGGTTTCTCTTTATCTTAACATGTACACTTATTGTCTCTCTATTACATATTGATAAAGCCCTTAGGATGAGTACTTGACTACAAGGATTATGATGCAGATCATACTAGTGGGGACAGGGTAGTCGGTAAGTACATCCTTCAAATGTTCCTAGTTGTGGGAGTATCAAGACAGGGCATCGATACTCCAGAGTAGACTAGCGTATACACTTCTCGACCCATATGATGGGTGATGGATGATCCCACATCCATTGGTGTTTGAAATCAGAGAAGGTATACGGGTGCTCAATGGAGACTAGGTTCACTGAACGGACTCGCTAAGAACTCCTAGATGGTATTATACATATTTTCACGACCCGAAAAGTATCGAGCATGACTGGCACTTAAATTACGAAACGTCTCGAGGCATACGTAATCTAAGTAAGCCAAAACCCAGAAATCAAAAACCAAAAGAAACAGTAGAGTGAAGAAAAAACCAATTTAAAGAAAGTAGTTTTAATAGCATAAGCCGAATTATGCGTTTTTTTTAAATCTCAAGTCTTTTCTGAAAATTTCGGCAGAGGCACCTTTGTAAATATTGGCCCCAAACGGGGTACAACATGAATAGTATACGAAATCCAAAAAAATGGCATCCCCAAGCGGGAGCTAGCTCTTCGTCAATCGACGGTCACAACCACGCAAGCAATATAATATACAACGCCGAAGGGCGAGGATCAAAACTCAAAATCAACATGATAACCATAATAATACAACGCGTGACTCTAAGGTCGAAAGAATAAACACTGGTTTTCTATCTCTATCAAATATACATGTCTGGTTGATGGAGTTTCTAGATACAACTGAAATAATAAATTAACAATGGTGGTCCTGATGCAAAAGAACCCACCTACCAAAGCAATCACCCGGAAGGAACAGTGTGCCAGCAAAGCCGCAACGAAATCTGTACGGAAAAACCTGCAAGGAACTGTGGCACAACAGGGTTGAGTTGCCAACTCGTGAGTAGAAAACATCACCGAGCAGAAATCGTATATATGACACAATCCTAGGTCAACACGATCAAAAATATATAACCTCAAAATGATAAGTCTGAAGCATAAAAAGGTGGCAAGGGTAAACGTCTATACATAAGTGTAATCCCAGTGCTCGTGTCAGGGCCTCAGGAAGCAATATATCATATGTATCAGGTATGAAAGTAATGTAATGAAATGAGTGAGACAACTATTTTCTATTTTTAATGAGATATCTTTATGTATATAAATCGAGTAACATCAATGAAATCAACTAAGAAATCCGTGTCAAGCATCGACACAAAACATAAATCCAAATATCTCAATATCTCAGGCTCCGGCTGCCCGGACTAACCTGTATCATCAAATCTCAATATCTTAAATCTCAAATATCAATATCTCAGGCTTCCGTATCATCTGCGGGATTGGCCTGCGGGCTCCGGCAGAACGGATCAGCCTGTATCCATCTCATGACTCCGGCCGGTATCCTTCGGATAACCGACGAGTCCAAATAATATCACCGGTAGGTAGTGCTCTCCTGCTAGGCTCATCGAATATTACTCGAGCTTCTTGCCCCGGGGTACCATACCGGGCCAAACATGTACCTGAGACGGTTCATCCAACTCCTCGAATCGGGTTTCCAAATCCAACAGCAATCATGAAAACTCTTGGTGGACGACTCATGCATCATGAGAAAACCGCAATTTGCATTTTAAAATGATGATACTAAGCTTTTATTAAATTTTTGCGGTTTTCCCCCAAATCCAGAAATCTCATGTAAATCCGAAATCATCAAAATCATGATACCAATAAACAGTGAATACCAACATAAATCACCATAATACTGCATAACCAATGAATATATGAATGCACCTAATATCATGCAATGAATGCAATAGTTAAACTAGCATATGGAAGCTATAACATATTGCGACTATCAGTTATCAAGCTATATCAATGAAAAGGTATTTTCTAAAGTGTACGTGACATGGCAATTACCGATGATGATGTGTGTGAACCGGCAAGTAAGTGTATGTGGAACATACGCATCATCGGTAATGGTGCCGGTGTCCTGACAGCATGATCTCAATAATGGCATATGGAAGTACAATATAAACATGCAAATGCGATGCGAACAGTAATAATATACGGGAGCTGAATGATAAACACAATGATAACTAATCTGCATTTATATAAATATGAGTCATACAGTGGTGTGCCATTTAAAATAACACAAATCGTGGTGTTTTGAAAATAAAGGCTACGGTGTTTTTAAGAAAAGATACGTCATTTGAAATATCCGTAGAATCCCTTGTCCCATCTTTAAAATACACACGATTCGTTAGTTTTTGAAATAGGTATGAGTCGAATCTAATCTATCATTTACAAGTACACTACAGGGCCAAGTTAAACAGGCTGATCGAAAGGTAAGGAAACCGCCTAACATCTGAGTCGATATATATATATATATGTATATATTTATATAAAAATAATAGTCGGTGATCCCGCCTCAATTGTATCACATACGATACAATATCTATAATATGACATCCTCAAGTTAAGAGTGCGGATCCATCATCAATATAAAGCTCGAATGCAAATCCGTCGTACGGTATCCTAAATCTGGGTACTGGTCAAATATCACATTCATCACATTAATCATCTGGTATCCTCTTTATCAAATATCATGATCGGGGTACTGATCTACATCTAGTACAATACTGATACTATCTATATATGCATGCGTGTGTATGAAAACACCACGCCTAAAGAACCCGCTAAAAATCATGTCGTATCTCAAATACGGACCATATCACATCACCGATCTCATGGTCTCAAGCCCAATATCATCAACTCATCTCCAAATATCATATAATATCTTCAAATTCAGGCATGTGTATAAGAATGTATATCTATCCATAGTCCCATACCCATGCGTATATACATATATACACATATCCCCATATACACACAGGTAAAAGAGTGAATGTATGCAAGTGTGTGTGCGTGTATAGGTGCAACAACTACTCTAGGGTTTCGCAAGTAACACTACTAGTCCATGAACATGTAACCCTATCATTAACATCCATGTCACACAAAATAGATATCCCAAATATATTATATATGTATAACATACTATACATCGAACTGCGGGGGTGCTATACGCAATCACCCGACTTCTCCCCGTAAATATAAATCTACTTACCTGGCCCTCGCTTGCCGAAATCGATGTCGCCACGCGCTTGCTAGTCGTCTCGAAATCCACATGGGGGTATGATGACACTCAATATTGAGGACCTCCAAGATCAGGACACGTGGCAGATGACGTGTCCCAAGACTAAGAAGAAAGGGCCCGCAGAGGCCGACCAGGCCGCCCCGCACCCGACATGCAAGCACAGGCTGGCCCTCCGTGAGGCCCCCTGCGAATCAGCCTCCTCGGCTATTCAGCTCACCCCGAGCCACCCTAGGACCAGGACTCCTCGGCCTCCCGGCTCATCCCGAGCTCCCTGCCGAGGCCGTCTTCTTCGGCCCTCCGACCAACTCCACCGCTCACAGGCGTAACCGCAGCTCCGTGAATCTCGCTATGCGCAGATTCTCCGCCTACAACATCCCACGTTCTACGCCATCACGATCCCCATTAATGGGCGATCCTCTCTCTACGCGGGCGTGACGTCGGGAGTGTAACCGCCGGTGAGAGTCTCGCGCCTGCTGCTGCGTGCCACCGCCACTATATAAACCCCCATCACAGAGGGGTCAAGTAAGCCATTTTTCTACACTTAACGCCATTACTCTCCTTGGATCTCATCACTAACTTGATCGTCGGAGGGTCCTCGGTGGTACCAAACCACCCCAGGACTTCTTTGCAGGTACTCGACGATAGCATCCTCATCCCACCTTCTCTTCTCAAAACCTATTGAGACCCACACACAATGAAGGACAATCAACCCAGTTCACCTCAAGATCAACGGAAGACAACATCTGACGGAGGCCCGAAAAGGAGCCCCATCAGTTGACACCCTCTGTGGGAAACCTTAAATTCTACAAAATACAAAGTTGACCTTCCTATCTCCTCTCTCATGGCAGACGACCATCCTGGGGATCCCGGTACCAGCCGCTGCCTTCCACTCACCGAAGGCGTGGATGAACCTCCTCCCATGACCATCATCAATACCCTTGTAGGCCGAATAGATCGCCTGCAATCCTTCGTGGAGGCCCTCGTCCGCGTCCAAACGACCGCGCCCTGGCTCCAGATCACTGCTCCTCCGCCTCCAGTTGACTCTATCCCTGTATGGACGGCCAGCCACCAGCAGGCTACATCCCCTCGCCATCTGTCCCTCGAACCGGTGCTCCCTGAGGCTCGCTGGGCGCCCCAGGGCTCCACGCCGAGATCCGCCGCCAGGGAGCCTCGCCCCGAGCCTCCTCGCGACCCTTACCCCCCTGAGGAAATGTCGGTCACCTCTCCTATCCACGAGCGTGGCCGACCCCACCGTGGTCGGCGGGAACGCACAGAAGGGGTCCACCCCGGCGACTCAAGAGCTACCCTATCCCGGGACTTGAGGCACCTTATCGAGAAAAACCAGGGCCACTCCCAGACGCAGTCCACCCGCAGCGGGGCCCGGGAATCCCAAGGCGCCGATTCCTCAAGGTACAACGGTCGGCTCGACGCCCTCGAGAAGAAGATTGAGGGCATGCGCCGAGAAGATCACCTCTCAAGCGACGGGGCTAAGTACGCATCCGACTCGCTCACGAAGCCATTCACTGAGGAACTGCTCGTCGTGCGCTTCTCCTCGCGTAATAAGCCCCCGAAGGTCTCTCTGTTCGACGGGAAAACTGACCCGAAGGACCACTTGGACGCTTTCACCGTGGGAATGAGCTTCTAAGATCACTCCGACACCGCCCAGTGCAGGGCTTTCCCGGCCACACTCATCCACGCGGGTTGGGACTGGTTCCGGGGGCTCGAGCCCCGCTCAATTTCAACCTTCGACAAGCTGGCCACCCAGTTCCTTGGCCATTTCGTGGGGAACCGTCGACAGAAGCACACGGTCGACTACCTCTTCACGGTTAAAAGCGGGGATAAGGAAACGTTCAAGGCCTACATTACCCGCTTCTACAATGCCCTCCTCGAAGTGCTCGAGCACCGGGACGAGACCGTCATAACGGCACTCAGACCTAGTTTGAGGCACAAAGAATGGTTGCGTTCCTTCGCGCTGGCTCAACCTAAGACCATGGCCGAAGTCAAGGCGTGGACCGAGTGCGAGGTCCAGCTCGAATCCGAAGTAAACGCCAACCTTCCACGGGCGGATCGGCCTGACCAGAAGAAAAGGACTCGGGAGGACGGGCCGGAGCGTCAGCAGCCCTACCACCCGAAGTTTCAAGAGTATACCCCCCCTCAACGTCTCTCTCACAGTGTTGCTGGAGGAGGCCCAGAATGAGGGGTTCTTCAAGTTCCCCCCGGTCCCACGTCAGGCCGCTAAGCGAACCCAGGGCCCCTACTGCGCTTTCCACCGGGTACTGGGCCACGCCACGGAGGACTGCAGACAATTGAGGGACTATGTCGAGGAGCCCATCCGGTCTGGGCACCTCGCCACCTACCTAAGGGACAAACGGCAGGCCGACCGTGAGCAAGAGTAGGCTCGCCCTCCCACCGACCTGACCATCAGCCAGATCATGTAGGGTTCTTAGACACACTAATGAGGTCTCACAAGGCATCAACCATGCCAAATTCAAAATTTTCCGGTGCCGAGAAACCCTAGACTAGATCGTTAACTAGAGAATAGGTGATACAACAAGCTAGTAAACAATTTTACTGCTAAGTGAAAGAGACTACAACCTTTGTAGATCCGGTCCTCCACTTCCTTAGCTTCGTGATGATGTCCCTCCGCTGCGATCATCGGATCCCGGACTCTAGCGATGGTTTCGTCGAAGAAATGATCGGGCTAGGTCGTCGACTTCGATGTCGAAGATGATCTACGTCGAGGCAACTCAAGATCAAGCTCCAACTCCACCAAGTCATGAAACTTATGAAGAAAACACCCTATACTACATGGCAAGTGGTAGAGAATGAAGACATAGAAAGTGGGTTCACTTTGGATTTGGATTTCTCACTCTTCTTCTCATGTCACCATTAAAGGCAGCAAGGTTTCTTCTTCTTGAAGAAGAAGGAGAAGAAGAAGAAAGAATATGATAAGAATTATTTTCAAAAAGAAAATCCAAGTCATTCTTATCATAATGCAACCATGGTTGAGTGTAGAGAATAAACTATGGTTAGGTGAATGGTTAGGTTAAGCAAAAGAAACAAAAATGGTCAAAGCTTCTTGAAGCTTCAAGGAAAAAACAAAAGAAGCAACCATTTCTTTTCTTGCTAAAATGAATAAATAAATAAAATAAATAATCAAGAAATGATAACAAACCCCTAACCATTCACTTAAACATGGTATAAAGTAAACATACACCCAAGTTTGCATGTATCATCAAACATGATACAATCTTGTGCACAAAATTATATCATATATACAATGTGCACATCAAGTGAGAAAATCCATCTTTAAGTGAACAAATACTAGTTAATGTAAAGTAATATATCTAATATATAATTATATATTAAATCATTAAATCAACGCTTGATTTAACGATCCGGTCATATCGCATATGACCGACTAATATCCAATGTATCGACTTATCGAATCAATCCTTGATTCGATAACTAGGTTATATCGCATACAACCAATCGATACATTCATCGCGAGAATAGAATACGGTATCACACACACGCATTATTCTCGGTCCCCGCACATATCTCATATGCGCTCCTATTTCGTTTTGCTTGAGCCAGGAAAGCTCTGTGTAGGACTCTAAAGACTCGTCAATACGCCGGCAGCAGGTGATGATCATATCAAACACCCACAAGCCGCAAGCGGTCTGCTAAACGTAACGGCCACCCGGGTATTGAGCGATCAGAAGATCGACGAGCAACCCCGCTCACACTCCTGTGAATCCAACCAGTAACACTTACCGTACAGTCCGGTCTCGTCGTCTGATATGTCGCATATCTCGCCTAGGGGTGGTAAACGTCAGACCCCAATAGCTCGATAAGTCGTGTCGATATGAGGTCTATAACAGTTCGAGAAACTACTGGTAACACTTACCAGTAAATCTCAGCAACCCTGGCCAGGGATTTCCGGTTATAGCCAATCGAACACAGCGCAACATCAACTCCCTATACCGGGAGAGACAAATCTCCTCCTATCGCTCATTGCCTCCATGTGATTCGGGACTGTACCCAAAAACCACCATTTTGCATGCCCTCTTGGACGTGGTAAGGTGGAAATCAAAGCACAGTGTGAATCACACAAGACTCTATGACGATCTCGGCTCAACAGACTACTCTGTACCAGTGTCACCAGAGAACTGACATCTGACGTAAGGTATAATACCATCTGGGAGTTCTCGGCGAGTCCGTCCAGTGTACCCAGTCTCCACTGAGCACCCGTATATCATCTTTGATGTCAAACACCAATGGATATGGGATCATCCATCGCCCATCTGTATGGGTCGAGAAGGTATAGGCTAGTCTACTCTGGTATATCGATGCCCCGTCTCGATACACCCACGACTAGGGACCTTGAAGGATGTACTTATGGACTACCATGTCCCCACTAGTATGATCTGCATCATAGTCTAGGTAGTCAAGTACACATCCTAAGGGCTTTACCAACATGTAACAGAGAGACAATCAGTGTACATGTTAAGGTAAAGAGCAACCAGATAGCATACTATCATGTCGATCAAGAAAGTCCTCCCTATATATGTCTAAGCATCCACTACAATATACATCCTATGTATAGTAATGGCCTCTAGGGCATACATATAACTAATAATCTCCCACTTGCACTAGGGCCATCTGATAGCAGTGGTTGTAGTATCTCATACTCAACCATCCCATAAAATTCTCTCTCTGGGAAAAGGCCTTATGAGTGGATCCGCCGTATTGTCCTCTGAGTCTACTCTCCTAACCTCGATCACCCTGGAGATCAACCATCTCCATGATCAGGTGATACTGCCTTAGAATATGTCTGGATCACTGACGGGACGGGCGTTCTTTGGCATAAGCCACAACTCCATTGTCACACAATGGGAGGAACTAAGTTCATCTTATGAACTAATATACACCCAGACAGCCTCTTTGGTAGCATCTTAAGTAGCGATGTATTCTGCCTTTATCGTCTAGTATGCCACTGTATTTAGCTTGGAACTCTTCCAGCATACCGTCCCTTTACTGAGGGTAAAGAAAATGCCTGTGACTGACTTTTAGTCGTCCTTATCACCGTGGAACCTTTCCAGTGATTCTCCCCAGGATTAATTGATACCATCTCACTGCAACTAGTGAGTATCCTAACATCCAATTAGATCTATCTCATAGATCCAAAAACTTAGGATTTAGTAGGTATCAATTTGATCCTATATGGAGAATCATTGTGACAAGCGGAGATTGACTGAGCGTAGCATAGGAAACTCCTTTCTTATCAAGAGTATGTCATCCACGTACTCTACGAGGATCGTCACCATACTCCCTACTACCTTTTTGTTTATACAAGGTTCATCTACCATTTTGATGATGTCAAACTCTTTGACTACCATATCAAAACAGATGTTCCAACTCCGCGATGCCTGCTTTATCCTATAAAGCATCTTGTACACGTTTCGGCTGCTCCCACTGTCTACGAAGCCCTCTGGCTGTGTACTTATAGACGCCCTCTTCTAAAACATTATTTAGAAAAGCTGTCATGACACCCAACCACCAGATATCGTAGTCATGGTATGTAGCCGTGGCAAGTAGGATCTGGATGGACTTAAGCATAGGCCCCAGAAAAGGTTTCATTATTACCCACGCCTGGTCGATGACGAAAACCTTTAACAAGTCTAGCTTTGAAAGTCTCAACTTTTCCATCTACACCAAGTAATCTTCTCAAGATATACTTGCTCCTGATGGGGATTTAACCCTTCAGATAAAGCAACCAAAGTCCATACTTTGTTGGTGTATAAGGATTCCATCTCAGATCGCTAAGCATCCAGCCATTCTTACAGAGTCCCACTCCTGATGGCCAGCTCGAAACTAGTTGGGTCATCATCTCATGATGCAATCCTCACTCCCACTGTCATAGAGAAACCGAAGTATCTCTCGAGTGGGTGAGGAACCCTACTAGATCGGCGGAGAGGTTGAGGTTCGTCGGGGACTATTGAATCCTTTGGTCCTGTCAAATCATCAGCTGTAATTTGTATAGCTGGAACATTTCTAGTTCTACATAACAGATCTTGCTTCGAGCTTGTCCGGATTTTGCCTTTTAGACATAGGCTGGACAATCCCAAATCTTAACCAACTTAAGATATGGGCTCTTCCTTTTCCATATCACATATGAAGCGGTAGGCAACTGTTTAGATTTGAACCCTATTCAATAGGTATGCAGCTTCTCAAGTGCATAACTCCCAAAAGGAAATAGGAAACTCGGTAGTACTCATCATAGAGCACACCATATCACATAGGGTGCTATTGCTCCGCCCCGATACACCGACGTGCTGTGTTGTATACGGAGGAGTAATGCTGAGAGAGAATCTCATTCTCCTTTAGAAAAGTCTAAGAATTGCGTGCTCAAGTATTCTCCTCCTTGATCTCATCAAAGGACATAATACTTATACCCGTATTGGTTCTCTACTTCTAACTTATATTCTATGAATATCTCAAAAGTTTTGGACTTATATTTCAATAGGAACATATGTCTGAATCTTGAGAGATCATCAGAAAATGTAATGAAGTAAAAAGAACCAGTCTTGGTATGTGTAGACAGAGGACCTTCATATATCAACATGTATCATCCCAAGAGCTCAACTAACTCTTTCTCTGTTTCCAATAAACAGAGCTGAGGTCATTATATCTTTGTGACATGACTGGCAAGTTTCATAAGATGTAAATTCAAACTGATTTAAATATGCATCTACTATGTAACTTAAGCTAGTCGGGTCGCATTGATATGACCTAGTCTACAATACCTCAAGAAGGATCCATTCATTCCTGAACTCTTCCTCTTATGTGTGTTCTATATACTAGGAACTGTAGTTCGATTTAGAACGTCAATGCTTTTAGATAACGTGCCTGAACCGATCAGCTTTTGATATAGGAAATGTTCAAAACATTATCCATCAATACAAAATTTTATCATTTCTTTACTAATAAAAAGACTGATATGATTTTGTATATCAGATTCGGTATCTAATAACATTCGTTCAGAATCAATGTATTTGGAATACAGGGTGACAGTGACCAACAGACTTGGCTGCAACACTTGCACCGTTTTCTGTCTCATGAAACTTATCACCCGTTCTCAGTTCTTTACCTATCTGTAGCCTTATATAACAGATTACATATCTGGGATCCCGATCCGGTATCAAATACCCAGGACGTAGAGGATAGAGAAACAGTTTTTTGTAATGAACACACCCGAAGGAGATGCATCATATGCACTTTTTGCGTTTGGGTGGCATAGGAATTCTGGTATTCCCCTATTTCCTGCTCTGTCTTGTAACAATTATAAGTTGGAGCGGGACCAACGTTCCCCAGCTCAGTATAACAAGCGGGTTCGGTCAATAATCCGTATTATTATTTTGATTAAGGCGTGATAAGGTCGCTACCTGGAGAGAGAGAGAAGAAAACACTCAGCGTGCGCTCTTGCAAGAATAGATTGGTTATTATTTTATCTAATCAGGATGGCTCCCACTGTTTTTATCAAATCTTCCTTCAAACCCTAAAAGGAAAGACTAGCCGGGATTAATTACACGCTACAAGTCCGCCAATCTTTCAGCCAGGCCAGTATCGGTACTTTGAGGGAGGTCCCCCGTGCTTTCGCACGAACCTAATTAATGTAAACCTCGTTTTCCCAGAGGCGTAACCTCGTTAACACCTTTCTAGACACCTACTTGATCGGCTAATTGTAATGTGTAAAACTCTCCCAGGAGTAACTCTTACTCGCAGCGGGTATCGGGATCCAACTATCTCATAGAAGGTATGCAATCTCATTGCAAATTTCAACACTTGAAATTCCCGATAATATTTTGCCCCTAGCGTCCTATGACCTTGACGCAGGCCAACAAATCATAGTCCGCTAGTCAAGTTCAACCCGTCATTTCTTGATTGAATTAAACTCACCCGCACGACCCTTGACGCAGGCCAACAAAGTCGCACGACTACCCTAATCCAATCTGCATCATATGCATAGACAGATAAATACTAGTTAGCTACCGCACACTGCGCCTTGACGCAGGTCAACAAACGTAGCACGAATACTAAGTAGGACTTATCTGAAATGACGGAGGTCTACGACAGGTTTTTCTGAAAACCTATTGCGTAATGAACTTGATATCGTTGTAGAATCAAATGATTTTAAAATAGAGTGTTTTTTAGGCTTTTCTAGTTTTGCTAAAGGGGTCACTCCCGGTGAAGGGATCGTCGGCCCTTTCCTCGTCGAATGAGGTGCGGGATATATCATATATATCACTGTGCAAAGCAGAAACTATAGGAGCAATCAAAAGACAAACCGAGTGTGTAGCATCTGGCAGTTATTGCTAAAGGGGTCACTCCCGGTGAAGGGATCTCGGCCCTTTCCTCATCGAATAAAGTGCAGGATATATCATATATACCGCTGTGCAAAGCAAGAACTGTAGCTACCTGATTTTGAAAATTCGATTTCACAACATCTTAGGTTTCTTTTCTTTCATTAATCACATTAATGAAGTCCCATCATTTAAGTCCACCTAAACATCACAGATAAATACGACGTACACTTATGTCATCCGTGTTCGCCTCAATGTCCCCTCGTGCACCGTTAGGTTAGGTGACTAACGGCAGAGCGGGGCAAGACTAGCGCGGGTGTAAAACATAAGTAACGCCTATATAATATATCATATATACTATATATAGTATCCATCTGAACATATCACATGATCACATCACAGATAACGCAGCAGAAAATATCATATGAAATATTGGATATACTAGGACGTCCGTGTTTTCAATACGAGCCAGTATAAAACACGGATTCCACGGTCGCGATGAATAGCCAATCCCACACCCCTAGACCCCTACGAGAGCGGCAAGCAACCCTACCAATTCTAGGGTTAGGAGACCCGGACTCGACTCCTCGAGTTGGTCTCCCACTGGACTCTAGAACTCGGTTACTCGTGCTCTCCTCCTTGGGTCTATCCTAGTGCGGAAAAGTAAATAATATACAAATGGTGACATCTTCCGCAACCTGGAAGTGCCCCAATAAAAGAATATTACATACAAGTTTTTACATGAATGAAAAAGAAAAACACTCATCTCACATAAAAAACCCCCGGCTATTCAAACACGACGATCCAATATAACATATCCAGCAACACATAACATCACATGTCATCAACGTAAGTAAATATGCCCATCCTAATTGCCGTTGACATATAGCAACGAAACCCGCGATATCACATATTACACTTACGGTCACAGAAAAGAAAGTGTAAAACTACACCAGTTGGAATCCGCAACCTCTTCAGACATCGCATGCCTAAACAAATGAATTCCTTAGACATCGCATGCCTAACAATTATAAACCCCACATTTTAGTCTCATTATCGAAAACTCTTTTCAATATCAAGTCGGGCAATTCAACAAAATTCCCGACATCCTGATAATCCTGATCGAATGCTCGTCGCAAGCTTTAGTAGACGGCCGCACCCCCGATACCGTCGACGAAGTGCACCAAGGCGGAACACCGCTACCGTGAGCACCCGAACGGATGCTTTCAGTGACGGGGTTCTCCTACAGTCATTTGGTCAGGGCTATGGGGTGTAGCTGTCTATTAAGTTTACCGACGAGTATCCGCGTACGCTACGTGATTGCGACGGACTTTTGATCACATCAAAATTCCGTGGCAACCGATCAAGTGAGACTTAAGTGCTATGTTTATAACATTCATATTAGTTATCTCATAACTACTTGTGAATTCCAAATATTGTATCACATTCCAGATAAATAGAAAATGTTAAACTTTCCGATCGAACAATCAAACACCCAAGTTTTCCCGAAACAACTCAACACATGAAATAAGTTTAAAAACATTCACTTCATGCCTCAGTACCAATGGTCCAGCCGTAGAAGGGTCAAGCCAACGCCTCACATGTGGCACGCCGTACTGCCCCAAACCCTAAGGTTCAAAGGGCAGTTCAAGACGGTCACATAATCGAGTTAAGGTTTGTTGTCTTCTAGAGGGACCATCGCGTTACTTGCACTACTTAGAACGTCATTAAACTACGGAAAAATCCAACAATTGGAAATTTCCCGGCAGGGGAAAAAGAGGGTATTTATATCGAGTCGAACTTTTTAACATATCCTAAATTATCCGGAAAAATACATAGACAAAGTTAAAGAATTCGATCGAATCATCGAGTCCCCAAAACAACCCAGAAAACTCAACTCTTGAGTAAATATTAAAAATTCCCAGAAAATACAGCACATCCAGAAACAAATTACTGTGCAAACCACGTGGCCTAACTCACCAGTATGGCCGCGGAACCGCCGCACAAGCAGGGGTGGGGCCGCGGTTCCGCGGCGCTTTGGTCAAGTTAGAGTCACGTGCTGCACAGTAACTCATACAATTTCCTGCTGAATTTTTTGGATATTTTTAATTTGGAAAAATCCACTTTTTCAGAAAAAGTCCAGAGAGTGGTTTTGAATTAGGGTTTCGGGTTCGATCGGGTTTCTAACATCGTCTACTCATCGCCTAAAGCTCTAGCTAGGCTCTGATACCACTGTAGGGTTCCTAAAAACACTAATGAGGACTCACAAGGCATCAGCCATGCCAAATTCAAAATTTTCCGGTGCCGAGAAACCCTAGACTAGATCGTTAACTAGAGAATAAGCGAAACAACAAGCTAGTAAACAACTTTACTGCTAAGTGAAAGAGACTACAACCTTTGTAGATCCGGTCCTCCACTTCCTCAGCTTCGTAATGATGTCCCTCCGCTGCGATCATCGGATCCCGGACTCTAGCGATGGTTTCGTTCAAGAAATGATCGGGCTAGGTCGTCGACTTCGATGCCGAAGATGATCTAAGTCGAGGCAACTCAAGATCAAGCTCCAACTTCACCAAGTCATGAAACTTGTGAAGAAAACACCCTATACTACATGGCAAGTGGTAGAGGATGAAGAAATAGGAAGTGGGTTCACTTTGGATTTGGATTTCTCACTCTTTTTCTCATGTCACCATTAAAGGTAGCAAGGTTTCTTCTTCTTCTTGAAGAAGAAGAAGAAGAAGAAAGAATATGATAAGAATTATTTTCAAAAAAAAATATCCAAGTCATTCTTATCATAATACAACCATGGTTGAGTGTAGAGAATAAACTATGGTTAGGTGAATAGTTAGGTTAAGCAAAAGAAACAAAAATGGTCAAAGCTTCTTGAAGCTTCAAGGAAAAAACAAAAGAAGCAACCAGTTCTTTTCTTGCTAAAATGAATAAATAAATAAAATAAATAATCAAGAAATGATAAAAAAAAACCCTAACCATTCACTTAAACATGGTTTAAAGTAAACATACACCCAAGTTTGCATGTATCATCAAACATGATACAATCTAGTGCACAAAACTATATCATATATACAATGTGCACATCAAGTGAGAAAATCCATCTTTAAGTGAACAAATACTAGTTAATGTAAAGTAATATATCTAATATATAATTATACATTAAATCATTAAATCAACGCTTGATTTAACGATCCGGTCATATCGCATATGACCGACTAATATCCAATGTATCGACTTATCGAATCAATCCTTGATTCGATAACTAGGTTATATCGCATACAACCAATCGATACATTCATCGCGAGAATAGAATACGGTACCACATACACGCATTATTCTCGGTCCCGCACATATCTCATATGCGCTCCTATTTCGTTTTGCTTGAGCCAGGAAACCTCTGTGTAGGACTCTAAAGACTCGTCAATACGCCGGCAGCAGGTGATGATCATATCAAACACCCACAAGCCGCAAGCGGTCTGCTAAACATAACGGCCACCCGGGTATTAAGCGATCAGAAGATCGACGAGCAAACCCGCTTACACTCCTGTGAATCCAACCAGTAACAATTACCGTACAGTCCGGTCTCGTCGTCTGATATGTCGCATATCTCGCCTAGGGGTGGTAAACGTCAGACCCCAATAGCTCGATAAGTCGTATCGATATGAGGTCTATAACAGTTCGAGAAACTACTGGTAACACTTATCAATAAATCTCAGCAACCCTGGCCAGGGATTTCCGGTTATAGCCAATCGAACACAGTGCAACATCAACTCCCTATACCGGGAGAGACGAATCCCCTCCTATCGCTCATTGCCTCCATGTGATTCGGGACTGTACCCAAAAACCACCGTTTTGCACGCCCTCTTAGACGTGGTAAGGTGGAAATCAAAGCACAGTGGGAATCACACAAGACTCTATGACGATCTCGGGTCAACAGACTACTTTGTACCAATGTCACCAGAGAACTGCCAGCTGACGTAAGGTATAATACCATCTGGGAGTTCTCGGCGAGTCCGTCCAGTGTACCCAGTCTCCACTGAGCACCCGTATATCATCTCTGATGTCAAACACCAATGGATATGGGATCATCCATCGCCCATCTGTATGGGTCGAGAAGGTATACGCTAATCTACTCTGGTATATCGATGCCCTGTCTCGATACACCCACGACTAGGGACCTTGAAGGATGTACTTATGGACTACCATGTCCCCACTGGTATGATCTGCATCATAGTCTAGGTAGTCAAGTACACATCCTAAGGGCTTTACCAACATGTAACAGAGAGACAATCAGTGTACACGTTAAGGTAAAGAGCAACCAGATAGCATACTATCATGTCGAGCAAGAAAGTCCCCTCTATATATGTCCAAGCATCAACTACAATATACATCATATGTATAGTAATGGCCTCTAGGGCATACATATAACTAACAGATCATGCTTGTTTCAGCAGACAGCCGGCCCGGGGCCCAGGAAGCTCCATGCCTTATGCTAACCACGGGGGTCGACAGCCCTTCAGGGAGCTTGGCCCAAGCCGACCAAGTCATCCTTTAACCTGTACCTGTCCTTTTTCTTTCTTTTTTCTAAAGGCAATGCAAATTCTTCTTAGGATCTACCGTTGACTAAATAAAGATCAATGGAACATTGCGAAAAAGAAAGGAAATCTTTGTTCATTCAAAGGGTATTATGGGCTCCTCAGCCATACATGCAAAAAAAGGGGTTACAATAGCAGGGGTAAGGGGTGCACCGAGCACTGCTCGTGGTAATCGGTGAAGATCTCCGCCAACCGTGGCCGCGCGAGTTCCAGCCTCTGTTCCTGGTTCCCCCCATGGGCGTCAACCTCGAGCCTTAGCTCGTAGCATTCCCGGAAGAGCGCCTTCGAGCGCACCAGCCGGTTTGCGGAGATCAAGCCGAAGCGCCTCAAAGACCGCAGCTTGCACACGGCCTTGCCGAAGAGATGCTCCGACAGGGGGTTGTAAAGCCCCGGCGATGCCCTCCAGATGGAGTACATCAGTAGCTGCAGCAGGGAAGAGCGCCTTGGGAGTAGCCGACCGAAGTGCCCCTCAATGCGAGCAACCACCAACTTCACCGTGTCCTCGGTGCGGTCGCGGTCATAAAGGTACACATCTGCAGAACTGATGATTTCGGGGATGGTGAATGGGAAATCCTCCATTTTCGATGGCCTATCTGCGAAGGGGGAAGAACCAGTACCCCTTATATAGCCCACTGTGCAGCCCAACGGCCGCCACGCGGCGTCCGTCGAACGTCGCCCGGTCGAAACGAAGCGATACACCACGTGGCGTCCAACGAACGTTACTCGGTGGAAACGAAACGACGCGTCCCTGTCGCTTCGCCTCCCCCGGCATTGAATGCGCTAGATGCACGTGCCGTTGCCCCGACCATTCCCATTCCCCGCACCTACAGCCGAACGACCAGGCTGCGCCTCATCAAAGATTCAACTCAGCAGCCACCCTGCTCAAACATCCCCGGCGGCTATCCCTGCCACAACGCCGGGGATCCAAAAAGCCCTCCCAGAGGCAGTCGAGGCCAGAGGTTCCCTCGCTCGGCTATCCCCCACGGGCAGCTTCCCTACCACAACGCCGGGGATCAAAAAATCCTTCCCAGAGGCAGTCGAGGCTCGAGGTTCCCTCGCTCGGCTATCCCCCGCGAGCAGCTTCCCTTCCACAACGCCGGGGATCAAAAAAGACCTCCCAGAGGCAGTCGAGGCCCGAGGTTCCCTCGTTCGGCTATCCCCCGCGGGCAGCTTCCCTGCCACAACGCCGGGGATCAAAAAAGCCTTCCCAGAGGCAGTCGAGGGCAGAGGTTCCCTCCCTCGGCTATCTTTCAGGACAAAAGCCCTCGCCAAGAGGCACCGGGCAGTAACCCTTCCTGGCCAAGGGTCTTTAGGGGGCTTCCTACAGCCTAATAACTTTCCTCGCACCAAGGGCTAAAGTCCTCCCAGAGGCAGTCGGGTCCTTGCCCGGCTATCCCCGGCTGGTAGCTTCCTACCACAACTGACAGGGATCAAAGTCCTCGCATAGAGGCACTGGGCAGTAACCCTGCTCGGTCCCCGTCCTGAAGGATCAAAAAGCCCTCCTAGAGGCAGTCGAGGCCCGAGGTTCCCTCGATCGGCTATCCCCCGCGGGCAGCTTCCCTGCCACAACGCCGGTAATCAAAAAGCCCTCATACATAGGCTCCCGAGCAGCTACCCTGCTCTGTCAAACACCGGCTCCTACCCTCTACGCCAGGGATCAAGAGCCCTCACAAGGAGCATCGGAGCGGCTACCCCGCTCAACCCCCTAAGGCTGGTAGTTTCCTACAAACAACTCTAAAGAACCAAGTCTTCGAGTCTTCGAAAGAGAAGACCGAGCAGCTACCCTGCTCGGCCACCCCCGGCAGGTAACCCCCCTAACGCCGCAACAGATGCATGAAGCCTTAGCATGAGATGACGGCGCAGCTACCGTGCCCGGTCACCCCCAGATGACGGCCGATACTCTAAATCAGAAATGAATATCAGCTCTGTCCAAGCCTAAAAGATCTCCCCCTCAACCTCGGGGCCTAATGGGATACCTCCTCGGAAACGCTCGTCGGGAAAAAAAGTTGCAGTCAGCTCGACGGACGATCGTTTGACAGAGGGCCAACCTGACATGAAAGCACAACACAAGTAAAAATAACCCAAAGCGAGTGTTCTTCGCAAACAGATGGCAGAAAGGAAAACTTTGTCACAAATGATGAAGAAAAACTTTATTGCTACAGCCAAACATAAGTTTTTTACAAAGGTATTCTCTGGCTCCTCAGCCTTACAAAACCCAAAAGAAAAAAAAATGAAGACAGGAGAGCGGGGGCTCTACAACTCGGGCCCGGGCACGACCTCGAGGTCCTTAACCACCACCACTGGGGGCGCTGGGTCCTCGGCTCCCTCTACACCGGGAGCCTCCCCTCTTGCTCATCGATGCCCATGAGGGAGAACTCGGCCCGCAGATCCGCGTCGTCGAACTCCAGCAACCTAGATTTGACGGCATCAAGGGCATCGTGCCAAATGCGAGTCGTGGCCACGGCCAGGTCGTCGTAAAAGTCCCTCGACCCCTTGTAGCTCGCCACGGCCCTCGATTCCACCGACTTATAGGCCTCGGCCGCCGCCCCCAGCTCCTTCCGGAGGGTCTTCACCGTCTTCTTGAGGTTGCCGGCGAGCACCTGGGAGTCCTCGAATTTGCCCTCGGCGATTGCGGCGGCCTCGTGATGCCGGGCGACCTCCCTTTTCCCGGCATTCACCTCGCCCTCCAGGGCGGCGATCCTGGCCGACATCGCCTCCTGCTCCCGTTTGGAGCTCTCTTGCAACGCGGCGAGCTGGCCCGCGGCCTCCACCGTCGGTGCTACCACCTCGGTCTCCATGCGAAGGGCGAGGGCTACGTGCTGGAGAGTCTGGGAAGACATAAAAAGGAGAAGGATCAGAAATATAAAGGACAATACTAAATCTCACCGTGCACTGGGGGCTTACCTGCACGGCTTCCTGGGCGATCGACGCCAGCTGTGCTTTGAAAGTTCCCCCGGGAACCTGACCCCCGGCCGAGGTCTTTATCTCGTGGAGGAGGCTGTCAGCGACCGACAGCCCGGATGGCACTGTGAACCGGAGCCCCCCTTCCTCCACCACGGTCGGCGAAGACCGGCCCCGGGAATGTCCCTGGGAACTCCTCTTGAGCGGCTCTGAGGGGGAGCCGATCTCCTCTTCCGAGGCCGTGTCCTCCACAATCAGGGCCCGCTTCTGGCCCGACACTCTGCTAGGGCCCGGGGCGGGATCCGCCACCGAGCGTCCTCGGTGCATCGCCACCGGGGCGGTGTGAACGGGGGCAGCCTGTGCCCGGGAAGAGCTGGCGCCCCCAGCCCCAGAAGGCTGCCTCGGTTGGCGCATAGCATTTCGGAGAACGCCGAAGTCCATGGATCCTGCACAAAACAAACACCCAACTTATCAGCAACACGAGTTAAGCATAAACCCAGAGAGCAAGCCTAACTTACCGAGAACTCGGCGGGGCTAAGCCCGGCCCAGCTCAAGACCCTCTCGGACAGCAGCAAGTCATGTCTGGGGATGGGCTCCTACGATGCCACTCTCACCGTGGCGGGGTCGTTGGACAGCTTCCCCATCAAACACATCTCCCTCGACCATTTGGAGGGCACCGGCCAGTCCTCGCCCTCGAGAGGGGAAACGAAGAAAATTTTCTTTTTCCAATCATGGATGGAGGAGGGCAAGGCCACGACCCCGGTCCCGGCAGCGACCACGGGCTGCTTCCTAAAAGTAAAGTAAACCCACCTTGGGTTACCCGCTCGACCGCCGGGGTGACTCTTGAAAACAAGGGAGGAATCGAGGAAAGAAAGAATGAAAGGAACCGCCTGCAGCCTCAGGCGGATTAGGAACCCAAGGAGGAGCCTCCACGCGTTCGGCACTAGTTGGCCGGGGGCCAAACCGAAGAAATTCAGAGTGGCGATGACCTCAGGAGAGAAAGGCAGGCGCATTCCGCCCCAAAAAGCTTCAAAATACAGGGCAATCTTCCTGCCCCGTACCTGGTCTGCCCTCTCTCCCTCCTCGGCCAGACGGAGCGTGTAGCTCGGAGGAATGTGGAAGCGAGCTCGAGCGTTGGCGAGCTTGTCTTCGTGCCTCACCCAGCACGAGGTGCTGGGGCTACATCTACCGCCTCCTTCCTGGAGGTGGCCCCTACCTCACGGCCCCGGGGAGAGGGCCCAGCCCCTGCTCCCCGAGGGGACTCGGACACGTCTAACGGAACCCCAACATCTACTCCTACAACGTATACTGATTCTACAGGGGAAGACATCTAACCTGGGAAAGAAATTCTTCAAAAGTTGGGAACAAGGGAGAGGAGACGAGCGCCGAGCAGCCAGGGCTTGAGAATGAGGGAATATGAGAGAGTAAGGGCCCTAGGGTGGGCCCCATCCGTATTTATTACCACACGCGGCCTCATCCAACGGCGCCCGTCGTCTCGCGCCGAAACGGCTCCTTGCGCCCAGCGGCTCAGATCGTTCCACGTAGCAGCCCAGCGATTAACTGCGTCCCATCCGACGCCATAGGCCTGCGCGCGTCACGTCAGCCGGTTGGCGCTCGACACGTGGACCGTCACTTTGACTGCAGAGTGCAAGAACTGGCACACCCTCCTTAAATGCAAAGATCTCGCCTCGATTCGCTAGTTGAAAAGACAACCGACAGCTCGAGGACTTATCCCGGCACAACCCTGAGGAGGATCTCACCTCAAAGGGGCAGTCCACTCCTGACCCGACTTGCTAGATGGTCGGGGCAAGAGTGGGGGGCTAATGATGACACTCAATATTGAGGACCTCCTAGATCAGGACACGTGGCAGATGACGTGTCCCAAGACTGAGAAGAAAGGGCCCGCAGAGGCCGACCAGGCCGCCCCGCACCCGACCTGCAAGCACAGTGTCACGTCCCGAAAGTACGGAACATGACCGGCACTTAAACTACGAAACGTCTCGAGGCGTACGTAATCTAAGTAAACCGAAAACCCAGAAATCCAAACCAAGAAAAGAAGTAGAGTGAAGGAAAACCAATTTAGAACAAGTAGTTTTAATAGCATAAGCCGAATTATGCGGTTTTTAAGAACATCAAAATTTACTGAAAATTTCGGCAGAATCTCCTTTGTAAAAACTGGCTCCCAAACGGGATACAACATGAAAAGTATACGAAATCAATAAAAAGGCATCCCCAAGCGGGAGCTAGCTCTTCGTCAATCGACGGTCACAACCACACAAGCAATATAATATACAACGCCAACGGCGAGGATCAAAATTCAAAAGGAAACTCAAATCCACAAGAAAACCGCAGAAAAATAACGCGCGACTCTAAGGTCGAAGGAATAACATCACTGGTCTCTATCTCAAAATAAATACATGTTTGGTTGATGGAATTTACTAGATACAACGGAATAATATTATACAAGGTAATAGGATGGGTACGATACAAGAAAAACCCACCTACTGGCAAGTCACCCGAATGAAACTGAGCCCGCAAAGCCGTAATGAAACCTGTACGGCAAACCTGCAAGAAACTGGGGCACAACGGGGGTGAGTTGCCAACCCGTGAATAGAAAAACATCTACGCACAGAAATCGCATATATGACGCAATCCTAGGTCATACGATCATAATATATCCTCATCAAAGTATATAACATGCAGCCTATAACAAGGCTAGGGTAAATATCTAACCCGAGTGTAATCTCATGTGCCCGTGTCAGTGCCTCAGGTAGCAATATATCATATGAATGAGGTATGAATGCATGAAAATAGAATACATGTAAATGAAGAACTGTTTTCATAATTTAGTAAGATTTCCTTTGTATTTTTAAAATGAGGTATCATAATGAAATCAGCATAAAACAGTGCCTAGCATCGGCACAAAACATAATCCCAATATCTCGATATCTCTGTATCACAGTCTCTGTACCTCAATATCTCGAAATCTCAATGTCTCAATCACAATATCTAGGGCGCCGTCAGTCCAGACCGGCCCCTACCATCCATCTCAAGACCACGACGGTATCCTCCGGATATCCGACGCGTCGGGTAAAATCACCGGTAGGTAGTGCTCCCCTGCCAGGCTCACATCGTCATCATCACGCGCTTCTTGCCCCGGGGTACCTTACCGGGTCCACCATGTACCCGAAACGGTTCATCCGCCTCCTCGAATCGGGTCTCGAAATCCATCAGCAAACTCATGGTGGACGACTCATACATCATGGGAAAACCGCACATTTTATTTTAAAGAGAGAGAAGCTTATATAAGTTTTGCGGTTTTCCCCCAAAACCAGAAAATCTCATAGAAATCCGAATCCAATCCTCAATAGCATGTAAACAGTGCATATCGGCATAAAAATCCATGAATGCGGCATAACAATGAATATTAACATGCATGAAGTAACAAGTAATATCTACAATGTCTAATCTAGCATATAAGGCGAGTACACTAATGTCATGTCTAAATTATTAGCTAACAACCTATGTCAATGCAATAGTATTTCTAAAGTGTACGTGGCATGACAATTACCGATGAAGATATGTGTGAGCCGGCAAGTAAGTGTACGTGGTACATACGCATCATCGGTAATGGTGCTGGTGTCCTAACAGCATGATATCAATAATGGAGTATGAAACATAATATAAGCATGCGATGCGAAGCGAACCACAATAAAGAGCGGGAGCTGAATACTAGACGCAACTATAACTAATCTGCATTAACCTAATATAAGTCCTACAAATGGTGCCTTTTGAAATAACATGAATCATGGGGTTTTGAAAATAGGGGCTACGGTGTTTTTATGAAAAGATACGTCTTTTGAAATATCCGTAGGATCCCTTGGGCTGTCTTTTAAAATACCCACGATTCGTTAGTTTTTGAAATATGTAAGAATCGAATCTAATCTAACAACTAAACTAAACTAAAGGGCTAAGCTAACTAGCTGGACTACAGATAAGGAAACCGCCTAACATCTGAGTCGATGTATATACATACCTGTATATATATTAGTCGGTGATCCCGCCTCAATAATATCATATCCGATACCATATCTATAATCAGACATCCCAAGTCAAGAGTGCGGATCAATCATCAATATATAGCTCGTACGTAAATTCGTCGTACGACATCCCCAAATCTGGGTACGGGTCAAAGTCACATCAATCACACTATTCATTTGGTATCTTCTTTATCAAATATCATGATCCGGAATAATGTCCTACGTCTAGTACAATATTGATGCCATCTATGTATGCATGCGGGTGTAAGAATTACTACGTCAGAAGACCCGCTAAAAATCATGTCGTATCTCAATACGAATCAAATCACGTCACCGATCTCCTGGCCTCAAGCCCAATCTCATCGACTCATCTCAAATTCCAAATACTATCCTCAAATCCAGTATATGAACACATAGTCCCATACCAATGTGAACACATAAATATATATTCCCATACACGCACATATGAAATAAGGAATGTATGCAAGTATGTATATGTGTTTATGTGTAAGTCTAGTGCACCCACTACCTAAGGTTTCGTAACCATGCACCAATCCAACACCAATATCCATCTAAAATCATCAATAATAAATCCTAACATATCATAAATTGTTGGTGTGTATACGCATCCGTATACATCACTACGGACTGCGGGGGTGCTATACGCCATCCACCCGACTTCTCCCCGTAGATATAAATCTACTCACCTGGTCCTCGCTAGCCGGTGCCGACGTCGCCACGCGCTTGCTTGTCGTCTCGAAGTCCACATGGGGTACCTACATATCATAACGCACCGTATCGCATTAAAACTAAATTCGAAATCGAAACGGCATACGAAAATCAAATCGGCACGCGTATCACGCGTAGGTCCAAACCTATCGCTTACGCATGCAAGAATAGTCAAACCAACCCTCGATGTCGATGTACAAACGTCAAACCATCGAGAAAAATCCAATCACACTCATTTGCACAATTACAAGCACTAATTATAATATAAAATAGCTTACAATTCCCAAAAATCCCAATTTCACTTAAAAAGTCGTTTTTCCGAAAATCTAGCATGCACAATTCGCCGTTTTTGTACAAAACATGATGTTTAAATGAATGTAGCGGCCAATATACTTATTAAATATCTTAAGTAAGTCATAGAAACAATTCCCGGAATTTAATCTCATTAAATTCCAAAAACCCTAATATTCTAGTTTACAAAATACCCTTTTTAACAATTTCATAGCAAAAATGCACAACTACAATTTAGGTTGGATTTCCATGAACTAAAGTGTTAAACTACACTTAATAAAGTTAATAATATGATAAAAACCCTAACCATATTTTTAATCTCATATTTCGAATTAAATCAAAAAAAACTAGTTTGCAACAAAAAGCTTAATTTGGACATTTTTCAAGTAACAACTTGTAATTAACAACTAGATTAGTTTTCTACAAAACTAAATATGTTAATCCACCTCACTAAACCATACACAATCAAACACAACTCATTTCCACAACAAACCCTAACTTGAAATCTTTAATCATGCAATTAAACTCACATAACCCAAATTAACACTTAATTAACTTAGCTTTAAGAAATTAAGTAACAAACTAAGCAAAAAGTTTAGAATTATACCCAAAAACATTTGAAGATCCACAAGCATCCATGGCCCTCCAAAATGCTCTCTTTTCACAAGGATCCATGCTATACGGGCTAAGCTAAAATGGGTAGGAGTCGGATTTGGGTTTTGGGATTTTTTTGATGGATTTTGGGGCAATTTTTGATGAAGTTTTGAAGAGAAAAGAGAAGGGAAATGGGGGGGCTGTTGCTGCAGTAGGAGAGGGGGGGTCGGCTGGAATGGGAGGGGGAGAGGAGAGAGAGGGAGGTAGAGAAAGTGGGGGGAGAAAGTCAAGGTCAAAGCAAAGTCAAAAGTCTAACTAATTTATCCATTTTCTTTTCTTTTCTTTCATTTCATTTCCTTTGAAATTCAAGTGGGGAAAAAGATGGTGGCTGCTGAATTCAGCCATGGGGAGAAGTGAATGGGGGTGTGTGGGTGTGGGTACGGGTGTGGGGTGATGAAAAATGATAAATACAATACCCCAAATATCCATTTACGCTAAAAAAAAGCCTTTTTCTTCAATAATTTCTAAACCGGTTTGGCAAATGATTTCGTTCCAAAAACCACATGATAAAATTTTATTTAATGTTTTATGATGCACAAAATTTGTTTCAACTCATTCCAATTTATAATTTTCCCTAATTAAATGTATTAGTGACGGCTTAAAATAATAATAAAATAATATTTTTTCAGAAAATTTGAAATTTCACCAGCGGCTCAATAAACACCAAATAATAGCAATTACATAGCTAGAATATGTATATTTAATTTTTATAATAAGATATTTGTATTTTGACTTTTTACAGAAAACCCCCTTATTTTACCGATTTTTTCGAAATTTCACCGAAACGATTTTCAAAACGTTACACACAGGCTGGCCTTCCGCGAGGCCCCCTACGAATCAGCCTCCTCGGCTATTCAGCTCGCCCCGAGCCACCCAAGGATCAAGACTCCTCGGCCTCCCCGCTCATCCCGAGCTCCCTGCCGAGGTCGTCTTCTTTGGCCCTCCGACCAACTCCACCGCTCACAGGCGTAACCGCCGCTCCGCGAATCTCGCCATGCGCGAATTCTCCGCAAGCAACATCCCACGTTCCATGCCATCACGATCCCCATTAATGGGCGATCCGCTCTCTACATGGGCGTGACGTCGGGAGCGTAACTGCTGGAGAGAGTCTCGCGCCTGCTGCTGCGTGCCGCCGCCACTATATAAACCCCCATCACAGAGGGGTCAAGTAAGCTATTTTTCTGCACTTAACGCCGTTACTCTGCTCGGATCTCATCACTAACTTGATCGTCGGAGGGTCTTCGGTGATACCAAACCATCCCAAGACTTCTTTGCAGGTACTCGGCGATAGCCTCCTCATCCCCACCTTCTCCTCTCAAAATCCATTGAGACCCACACGCAACGAAGGACAATCAACCCAGTTCACCTCGAGATCAACGGAAGACAACATCTGACGGAGGCCCGAAAAGGAGCCCCATCAGGGTACCTACATGTCACAACGTATCGTGTCACATAAAAACCTAATTCGAAATTGAAACGGCATACGAAAACCAAATCGGCACGCGTATCATGTATAGGTCAAAACCTATCGCTTACGCATGCAAGAATAGCCAAACCAACCCTCGATATCGATGTACAAAGATCAACCCATCGAGAAAAACCCAAACACACCAATCGTGATTTCAAAACTCACTAATTATATAAGAAATAGGGTTTAATTCATCAAAACCAAAAAATTAAACAAATCGTTTTATTTCCCAAAAACCTAGTTAGCACAAATTCCCATTTCGGTTCAAAACTTGATGTTTTAACCAATCTAAATATTTTAACGATTCTAATTGCCAAAATGCTCATTAAATAACATAACTAGGTCATACAAATCACTTCCGTATTTTTAATCTCACTAATTATCATTAACTCAAAATTCAAGTTTGCAAGTATATCCAATTTTAACAATTTTAAAGCAACAATACACAATCAACCACTAGACCAGGTTTGCGTGATTTAAGGTGGTAAACTACAATATATAATATTAATGATGTCATGAAGACCCTAATTTGATTTTTAATCTTACTATTTGATTAAATCTTAAAACCTAGTTTGCAATATAGCTTAATTATTACAATTTTAAATTAACAATTTACAAACTAGCAATTAGATTAGGTTTTCATTTCCTTAAGATGATGAACTACACTTGATTATTCTAGTAGTGATGGTTAAACCATAATTAAATTCAAACAATATTCTTGAATTTCAAGATTTGAAGTTAGAACCCAATTTAAACTTCAAATTAAATAAATTGAAGTAATTAGCAACTCATTAAATAATTTAGTTAGGATTTATACCTGACAAACCATAGATCTAGCTTGCAACTTAGCCATCCCAAAATGCTCTCTTTTCATCATAATCCATGCTTGATAGGCTAAGAAAAAATGGGTAGGAGTGGGATTTGGAGTTTGTGGGATTTTTGATGGATTTTTGATGCGTTTCCTTAAGATTTTGTGTATGAAATGGGGTGGGGAAATTTGGGGCAGCACTTTGGGGAGGCTCGGCCAGAATTTTTGAGATGATGAGAGAGAGTGAGGTGAGTGTTGTGAGGTCAAGGAAACAACGAAAAAACAAAGCCCATACCTCACTAATTAAATTCCATGCCATCCTCTTATTCTTTTCATTTCATTTCTTCTCTTTGACTTTTGAAGTGGGGCAAATGGGTGGGGGGGGATTGGGCCGCTGGTTGTTTCGGCCAAGGAGGGAAATGGGGTTGTGTTGGTGTGTGTAAAATTTTCCCAAGTCATGAAAACCCCTTCACAACTCATTATTGCACCTCACATCAATTTCTATTTCTATTTTATTTAATCTAGCATTCTAAAAACATCTATAACCATGAGAAAAATTTTTGAAGAAAGAATATATTACAAACTAGATTCTAGGTTGTCATGGTTCACAGAATTTGTATTAACCCATTCTAAATTGTAATTTTCCCTAATTATATATATTAGTGACGGCTTAAAATAATATTAAAATAATTATTTTCGGAAAATTTTTCAGAAAATTAGAAATTTTACGAGTAGCTCAATAAACACCAAATACTAGCAATTACATAACTAGAATATGTATATTAAAAGATATTTATATCTTGATTTTTACGGAAAACACCCGTTATTTTACCGAATTTCCGAAATTTCACCTAAACGATTTTCAAAACGTTACAATCTTCCCCCTTAAAGAAATTCGGTCCCCGAATTTAAATTAAAACTCCCCCTAAATACTAAAACATTTAAGCAAAACCATCAAGTCGTCTGGGCTCCGAAATCAAAAATACATAAAACACATCATAGCGCAATGCATGCGCATGAAAAACAGATATATAAACAAAAATCAAAACTCCGTTAAGCATCCGCAATCATCGGAGTTATGGGGAAGACATCAATGTCAAGATCCAATACGAAAACCAACATGATATACATCATTAAAACATCTGGAAGCCATGCATGCCAAATCTTTTTCAAATTGTCGTGCGATGTACGCAACACTGCACAGTGGCGGACGTCTATTGTAAGAAAATAACTATATATATATATATATCCTTTGTTTAATATGCACGTCCCGCCATTTTGAAAGTAATTTTAGAAGGGTTTCTTTTATAAAATGTTTCGTGTCATCTCGGACACGTAGGTAAATATTGAGACTATAGATCCTCTTTGGAAATCCCTTCGATAACTATCAATGCATGCAAAAAAATATACTCAGGTACTGTCCTCTGACTAGTCCTTCTCAGTACTAAACCAAATAGTAAGTATCATAAAATATACTGCTCCAAAAGAAATCAATCCTAAATATATATATATATATAAATGCCACGTGCGTCTGGTGCGTACGGAATCGAAATCTATGAATGTGCCGTACATGTGCACGGAAACAAAATCTGAGTGCAACGGGTGTGCACGAAAACACCTGTCAAAGGCAACGTGTGTTCCTGACAGCAAAACCAGGTGCATCTGATATGCACGAAGAATCTCGATTTAGTGCATCTAGTGTGCACCTAAATCGCATCAATCACCTTAAGTATGCGCAAAATCCAAATCAAGTGCACAATGTGCACGAAAACGAATATTGAATATCACAATCGAAATCGACGGTATACAACACATTTCAATCAAAATCCCAATCAGGTATACCGTGGTATAAAATCTCACCATCCTGTGCATCGGCGTGCACAAAAGAAAATCAAATACTAAAAGTGCATGAAAACTATGCCGAAAGCATAAGTCAAATCATATGCTTACCATAGGTATGAAATCAAAATCAGCATCTCTAATGACATCAAATCAAAGTCAAGTGCAACTGTGGTGCACAAAAACTCAACCATGCAAATAAACCGTCCAAATATACTGAAATCCAAATTGACGGAAACAGCCCCGCTCTAGCACATCCTTTAAAGATCTCTGGCCAGCTGTCATAGTCACTCATAACATGTCTCGTCGACGATGCCGAACTCTGGCCTACTGGGTGTGCACAATATGACCTCTCCTGGGTCCAAGTCTTCTCGTATAGTATTCCATAAGGGTCCCGTCGAAGTCCCTCTCAATCTTGTTTCTGCCGAACTGTCCAGAGGTTATCACCCTTTACTATATCTGTTTTTTGTTCCGGAATGGCTGCATACTCATCGCGACTCCTTCTGGAAGATATATCCGTATACAACTCCTCTGAATGCGTATCACATCTCTGATGTCAGCGGAGTGGAACGTCATCTCGTCACAATCTCGTACGAACCACTTACTCCGCTTTTCTCTAATGTCGACTGATTCGGACTCGTCTCCTCATGGCTGCATGGACTGTGCTCCAACGGCTATACTCGTATCTGGAGTCTCCCAAGCAATGTATCCCATCACATGATATCCGAATGATGTCGAACTTTTCGATCGATTCGTCGAGGTTCCATAATCCCCCAAGAGCTCAACATCTTGAGTACAGTTTAATAGTATCGAGTACATACCACAGCACCGGTGGATCAGCCGTAGAAGGGCAGACCCAAGCCTCACTAATGGCACCGCGGAACTGCCGCAAACCCTAAGGTTCAAAGGCTTTCACATGGTCATTATGTCGAGTTAGGGTTTTCATTCTTCTAGAGGGTCCATAGAATTGCTTACATGTCCTTCTGAATATTTTAAACTTGGAAAGTGGGTTCCTGACATTCGGTCTTCTATATCGACTCTCAACGTATCAGCGTGAAGTCGTCTCTAGCTGGAATCAATCAATCTGATGACCTCGCATCGGGGTAGGCAATGAATCACATGTCCTAGTCTTTCATCTTTGGTGACTAGCGATCTTCTATCATATCTCGAAATATAATTCGTGCGGCATTAGCTTCAAACATCTGGGGCGATATCTTTTCATTCGCCGAAATTACTAGCTCATTCTTCCGCACGCTGAACAGTGCCTCAACTATCAAAATAATCTATGCTTTGACGGCCATCACAATCTGGCTGGCCTCTTGAAGTGGCCCAATCCTATGGTGCTGATTTGCACGTCCGAGTAATCTTGTAAAACCGATTCATCAAACGATCCAGGCGTGAAAACACAATAAAATGACGCCTCTCTGTGCAATCATATGTTCCTAGAATCATGCCCTGGTCAGTCCTCATCCGTGACGAGCTCGTGCTGAAGCAACTCTAGCTGTAACTCTCTCTGCCCGTGCAACCATGATAACAAAACCATAAACTGGTACCGATGAGGCTAGATCATAGGAAGGAATATAATACTGTGCAAGGAAATGTACATCCTATGGCTTCACCGGGAGTGGCCTCTTTAGCGAAACTAGCAGATGCTACAACCCACTCGGTTTGTCTTTTGATTGCTGCTATAGTTTTTGCTTTGCATAGCGGTATTTGTGAAATATCCTGCACCTCATTCGATGAGGAAAGAGCCGAGATCCCTTCACCGGGAGTGACCTCTTTAGCAAAACTAGTAAAATCCTCAAAAACACTCCTTTTAAAATTCACTCGATTCTACAACGAGATCGAGTTCATTACGCAAAGGGTTTTCTTAAAAACCTGTCGTAGCCCTCCGTCATTTCAGATAAGTGCTACTTAGTATTCGTGCTACGTTTGTTGACCTCCGTCAAGGCGTAGTGTGCGGTAGCTAACTAACGCTTATCTGCTAAAGCATAAGATGCGATTGGATTAGGGGGGTCGTGCGGCCTTGTTGACCTCCGTCAAGGGTCATACGGGTGGGTTTAATTCAATCATGAAATGTATGGGTAGAATTTGACTAGCAGCCTATGGTTTGTTGATCTCCATCAAGGTCATAGGACGCTAGGGGTAAAATATTATCGGGAATTTCAAGTGTTGAAATTTGCAATGAGATTGGATACCTTCTATGAGATAGTTGAATCCTGATACCCACTGCGAGTAAGAGTTACTCCTGAGAGAGTTTTGCACATTTACAATTAGCCGATCAAGAAGGTGCCTAGAAAGGTGTGAACGGGGTTATGCTCCTGGGAAAACGAGCTTTATTTTAATTAGGTCCGTGCAAAAGCACGGGGAACCTCCCTTAAAGTACCGACACTGGCCTGGCCGAAAGATTGGCGAACTTGTAGCGTATAATTAATCCTGCCTAGTCTTACCCTTTAGGGTTTGAAGGTAGATTTGACTAAAACAGTGGGAGCCATCCTGATTAGATAAAATAATAACCAATCTAATCCTTCAAGAGCGCACGCAGAGTGTTTTCTTCTCTCTCTCTCTCCTGGTAGCGACCATGTCACGCCTTAATCAAGATAATAATATGGATGCATTGACTGAACCTACTTATTATACTGAGCTAGGGAACGTTGGTTCCGCTCAAACTTATAATTGTTATAAGTCCGAGCAGGAAATAGGGGAATATCCGGATTCCCATGCCACCTAATCGAAGAAAGTGCATGTTGATGCATCTTCTTCGGGTGTGTTCATTACCAAGAACTGTTTTTCAGTATCCTCTACGTCCTGGGTATGTGATACCGGATCAGGATCCCGCATATGTAATATTTTACATGGGCTACAGAAAGGTAGAGAACTGAGAATGGATGATATATCTTTAAGTGTAGAGAATGGTGCAAGTGTTGCAGCCAAACCAGTCGGCAGATCACCTTGTATTAGATACATTGATTCTGAACAAATGTTATTATATACCGAACCTGATATACAACATTACATCATGTTCTTTACTGAGTTAAAGAAAGATATAATTCTGTATTGGAGGATAATATTGTGAACATTTTCCTGAATCAAGAGTTGATTCGATCAGGCACGTTAGATAATAGCATATACGTTCTAAATCAAACCACAATTCAAAGTATGTAGAACACACACAAGAGGAGTAGTTCAGAAATGAACGAATCCTTTTTGTGGTATTGTAGACTAGGTCAAATCAATGCGACACGACCAGCTAAATTACATAAGGATGCATATGAGAATCTGTTCGAATTTTCATCTTATGCTACTTTCCAGTCTTGTCTCAAAGGTAAAATGACCAATGCTCCGTTTACTGGAAACAGAGAAAGAGTTAGTGAACTCTTGGGACGCATACATGATAATGTATATGGTCCTATGTTTACAAATGCCAAGGTTGGTTCTTGGTACTTCATTACATTCATCGACTATCTCTCATGATTCGGACATATGTTCCCGTTGAAACACGTGTAGGACTACGGAAGCGCCCCGGCCGTCTAAATGAGGCCAAAATGCGGAAACGAAAAATTTTCTTGACTTGAAAACAGGAACTACCGCATCCTAAAAACCCGGATCGAACCATTAACATAAAGATAGCTATCAAGAGAAAGGGTAAAGAGCTATACCGAGCGATCTGTGTCCTTCGGTCTTAGGCCTCCGTCCCGATCTCCTCGCGGAATGTGCGGTCTTCACCTCCTCGTCGGAAAGGGCACCACATCGCCGGGTTCTTTTACGGGCTCCCACCTCTTGACCGAGGTAACTCAAGCACGAAGTTGGCGAGCCGACGTGCCCAAGGGTGCTGTAGGATAAGTGTAGAACAGTTTGTCTCTATTGGGGTTGAAGTTGCCATGTGATGGAGGTGAAGAATAATGAGCAAGAGGAAAAATGAGCTTTTAGATTTTTGATACAAGCATAGAATATGAGATGAAGAAAATTCCCACACTAAAATCAATTCACCCTCATCTCATCAAGTGGCCGGCCCTATATGTGGGGGAGGGAAAATTACTAAGTGGGTGAGCACAAGAGGAGTGGGGTGACCATAAGAAAAAAGATGGGTGATAATGAGGAGAAAAGGTCACAACAATTTCTAATCAAATCCCATCTCATTAATTGCAAAGGAAATGATCACAAGAGAATCTAAAGATGCAATCATAATCCCTCATATCACGAAAAACACTCTCCACTAATCTAATTTGCACATTTGCAAATTAGCCCCTCCATCAGAAAAATCCGGCCATGAAGGAACAAAGGAAAACTGGCCGAAACGGAATACAAACTGGCAACATCAAAAAACTGATCCCGTAATAAATTACAGGAAAGCCCCACGACCGTATATACATACCCATATTTGTATTCCCACTGAATACGAATGCAAAGAGACAAAATCTACACAGTACAATACTAGAATCCGGCTTAAACCAAAGCCCGCTAGTATTATCCGTCCGATCATGAACCTTGTAATACCGCACATATATGATCGAACCCTGTCATATCTCCATATGGCCTCTACAGCGTTTCGCCCGAAATTTGAGCAACTGTCTGTGGGGGACTCTAAAGACTTGTCAATACCTTTGCCTGTGGATTTAACCACCAGCACGTCAGAGGTATTAGCCATACGTAACGGGCTACCAGGTATTGACCAAAAGGGACATCTGTGAGCGAACTCATACTGACACCCTACTGAGCCTGTCAGTGACAATATCCGTACAGTCCGGTCCGTTCGTCTATGAGTATCGCATGGTGGGCCTAGGGGGTTGGTAAAAGCCAGACCCCCAAAAGCGGTACAAGTCGTGTCGGAGTGTAGCCCAGAACACCCTGAGATACTACTGGAATACCTACCAGTAAATCTCCTGCCTCGGCCGAGGGCTTTGTGTAATGGCTCTCCTAGACACAGCGCGACCTCACCCCCAATACCGGGAGAGACGAACCCCTGCAGATCCGCTCACTGCCTCCATGTGGCTCGGGACTGTACCCAACTAAAACCTATTTGCACGACTCCTTTGAGCCATGGTAGGGTAGTAATCAAAGTACAGTGGGAACTCACACGAGACAAATGACGATCTCAGGTCGATGAACTAACCTGTACACATGTCACCAGGGAACTGCTATCTGACGTCAGGTATAAGACCAACTAGCATGTTCCCGGCGAGTCCTGTCCGGTGTACTCATAACCCAATGAGCACCTGTATACATCTTAGGTGAACCAACTGACACCAGTGGCTTGTGAGACCGGCCACCGCCCTTCGTCGGGGTCTCGACTGTATACACTAGTCTACTCTGGAGTATCGATGCCCTGTCTCGAAAACACCCACGACTAGGGACCATTTAAGGATGTACTTATAGACCCCAGCTCCCACGTATATGATCGCCATCATACTGCTGGCTCTATCAAAGCGCAATAGTGACCTGTAAGGTCATCTAAAGCAGTACACGATGACAAAGATAAACTAGATAGCATACTATCATGTTGAGTAAGACTTTTCTAACGGTATAGGCCCTCCCTCAATCATTGCAATCACAGGCGTGTGATCCAATAATTGACTCTGAGGGCACTATATCCAACAATCTCCCACTTGCACTCAAGGCTAATTATTGCGATGTCGTATACTCACAGCCCGTGTGATACCGAACACCCAACTCCTCTACTAATCAGTCTCACAAAACCCGTTTGCGAAACTAATGCGTCCGAGGAATAGCCTCAGTGAGTGGATCCACTCAGATGTTTCCTTCTATGTCTCTCTTTATCTCAAGTTCGCGGAGAAAACCATCTCCCGAAATGAGCAATACCTGTCTTAGAATATATCTGGATATTTGATGGGACCAAGCTCATAAATGAACTCCAAATCCAAACTTTTTAGACTGTATCGTCAACTGAACCTAATCAGTATCCTGCGCCATGCTTCCCTCAGTATCCCCTTGGACCACCTGTCCAAAACACTGCCCCTCGTCAGAGGGAAAACTATAACTCTGACAGTCACTCTGTCATCCAGGTCACCTTGGAAGCCTGGAACGATAACTGTCTCCTGAAGGAGGTTGCCGTCATCATATCCCTAGAACATCAACTTATGTTCTAAAACTGCTTCCGAACGTTCCTCCAGGATAGGATCAATATCACCTTATTGCATCTAGTGCAAAAACAACATCTATATCCCATGTGGAGAAACCATTGTGTGACAACCAAAGTATAACCGATCGTAGTATAGGAATTTCACTTCCTACTCTGCATATGTTATCCTAATACCAGGACATCACACCTTACTACCTTCTTAACAGATCCATCCCCTATTTTGATGAAGTCAAACCTATGACTGTCACATCAGAAATAGATGATCTATCTCCTCTAAATCTGCTTTAGTCTATAAATAGACATTAGACACTCGTCCACTATGCTTCCGCTGCTCCTACTGACTACGGCAACCCTCTGGCAGAGTCATATAGACGTACACTTCTAAAGCTAGTTCAGAACGACGCTATACTCATCCTCCTGCCGGGTCTCACAGTCTGGAACAACAGCAATGGAAAGTCTGGGTAAACAAGAACCTCGCTGCCACCGTCCTTGAGGCTACCGGAGTACCTCTCGGGTGCCTGAGGTTACCCACCATATCTGCGGAGTGGCTAATGGAATGTCAAGCCAGATTGAATCTTTAGGTTCATATCAAATTTTCAGTAATCGTTTGCGTTTCTGGAATCACTTCCAGTTCTACCATACTCCCACTACTGTTTTCTGAAAAAAATCCATTTTTATTAAAACTGTGGCGAGTCAAGAACAATATCGCTATTGATCTTCCAGATGGTAGAAAGTCAACCCTCGTCATAGCCCGGGTCAACCCACAAACAACCATTACAGAAACGTACCTTGAGTTATCCAGAGTCTGGTTTTAAGCATAAGCCGGACAACTCCCCGTACCTTAACATAGTTAAGATATGAACTATTCTATTGTTAGTTATATGTATGCCCTAGAGGCCATTACTGTACATAGGATGTATATTGTAGTGGATGCTTGGACATATATAGGGAGGACTTTCTTGCTCGACATGATAGTATGCTATTTGGTTGCTCTTTACCTTAACGTGTACACTGATTGTCTCTCTGTTACATGTTGGCAAAGCCCTTAGGATGTGTACTTGACTACCTGGACTATGATGCGGATCATACTAGTGGGGACATGGTAGTCCATAAGTATATCCTTCAAGGTCCCTAGTCGTGGGTGTATCGAGACGGGGCATCGAAATACCAGAGTAGACTAGCGTATACCTTCTCGACCCATACAGATGGGCGATGGATGATCCCATATCCATTGGTGTTTGACATCAGAGATGATATACGGGTGCTCAGTGGAGACTGGGTACACTGGACGGACTCGCCGAGAACTCCCAGATGGTGTTATACCTTACGTCAGATGGCAGTTCTCTGGTGACACTGGTACAGAGTAGTCTGTTGACCCGAGATCGTCAAAGAGTCTTGTGTGGTTCCCACTGTGCTTTGATTTCCTCCTTACCACGTCCAAGAGAGCGTGCAAAACGGTGGTTTTTGGGTACAGTCCCGAATCACATGGAGGCAATGAGCGATAGGAGGGGATTCGTCTCTCCCGGTATAGGGAGTTGATGTTGCGCTGTGTTCGATTGGCTATAACCGGAAATCCCTGGCCAGGGTTGCTGAGATTTACTGGTAAGTGTTACCAGTAGTTTCTCGAACTATTATAGACCTCATATCGACACGACTTATCGAGCTATTGGGGTCTGATGTTTACCACCCCTAGGCGAGATATGCGACATATCAGACGACGAGACCGGACTGTACGGTAAGTGTTACTGGTTGGATTCACAGGAGTGTGAGCGGGCTTGCTCGTCGATCTTCTGATCGCTCAATACCCAGGTGGCCGTTACGTTTAGCAGACCGCTTGCGGCTTGTGGGTGATTGATATGATCATCATCTGCTGCCGTCGTATTGACGAGTCTTTAGGGTCCTACACAGAGGTTTCCTGGCTCAAGCGAAACGAAATAGGAGCGCATATGAGATATGTGCGGGACCGAGAATAATGCGTGTATGTGATACCGTATTCTATTCTCGCGATGAATGTATCGATCTGGTTGTATGCGATATAACCTAGTTATCGAATCAAGGATTGATTCGATAAATCGATACATTGGATATTAGTCGGTCATATGAGATATGACCGGATCGTTAAATCAAGTGTTGATTTAATGATTTAATGCATAATTATATATTTGATATATTACTTTGCATTAACTAGTATTGGTTCACTTTAAAAGGATTTTGTCACTTGAAGTACACAACTTGTATATGTGATATACTTTTGTGCACTTGTTTGTATCATGTTTGATGATACATGCTCACTTGGGTGTAGTTTTGGTTTAAACCTTGGTTATGTAAATGGTTAAGGTTTTTATTTATTTATTCATTTATTTATTTTCTTTTGGCAAGAAATAAAATGGTTGCTAGTTTTGTTTTATATTGAAAGTTCATGAAGGTTTGAAAAGTTGACCATTTTGTTTCTTTCCTTTAACCTAACCATTCCACTTAACCCTAGTTTATTCTCTACACCTAATCATGGTTTGAATATGATAAGTATTGATTTTCTTTTCCATTTTTAAAAAACACTTATCATATTCTTGCTTCTTCTTCTTCTTCTTCACTTCAAGAAAAAGCTTGCTTTCAACAATGGCAACTTGTGAAAATGAGTGAGAAATCCAATTCTAAAGTGAACCCACCTCCTATTTCTTCATCCTCTACCTCTTGCCAAGAAGTATAGGGTGTTCTCTTCACAAGTTTCATGACTTGGTGAAGTGGGAGCTTGATCTTGTGATGCCTCGACGTAGATCATCTTCGGCATCGAAGTCGACGACCTAGCCCGCCCATTTTTCCGATGAAGCCGACGCTAGAGCCCGGGATTCGATTTGGACAGCGAGGAGACTTCATTGCGGAGCTATGGAGGTGGAGAACCGGATCTACAAAGGTTGTATTTCCGTTCTTGTAGTTAAGTTGTTAACTAGTTTCATTTGTCGCCTAAACTTCTAGTCAACGATCCGTATTAGGGTTTCTCGGCACCCGTAAAATTTTGAAATTGGCATGGTTGATACCTTGTGAGACCTCATTTGCATGCCTAGGAACCCTACAGTGGTATCAGAGCCTAGCTAGAGCCTTAGGCGAAGTCTAAACGGAGTTTGAAGTCCGATCGAACCGAAACACCAAATCCAAAATGCTCTCTGTACATTTTTTGAAATCTGGAGTTTTTCGATATTAAAAATATGCAGAAAAATCAGCAGGGAATTTGAAGAATTACTGTGGAGCCCGTACTCATGATTCCTCAAAAGTGCGGCGGAACCGCGGCAGAAGCATGGCTTCTGCGGCGGTTCCGCGGCCAATATGTCTCATCAGACAACCATTTTTGCACAGTAATTCCTCTTTTATGGTGCTGGTTTTCCGGGGAATTTTTAATATTTATTCAAGAGTTGAATATTCTGGGTTGTTTTGGGGATTCGGAGATTCGATCGGATTATCAGATTTTGTCTATGTGTTTTCCGGATAATTTGTTGAATATGTTAAAAAGTTCGACCGGATATAAATACCCAATTTTTCCCCTGTCAGGAAATTTCCAAGTGTTGGATTTTTCCGTGGTTTAAAGACGTTCTAAGTAGTGCAAGTAACGCGATGGACCATCTAGAAGACAACAAACCTTAACTCGATTATGTGACCGTCTTGAACTGCCCTTTGAACCTTCGGGTTTGGGGCAGTACGGCGTGCCACATGTGAGGCGTTGGCTTGACCCTTCTACGGCTGGACCATTGGTACTGAGGCATGAACTGAATGTTTTTAGACTTATTTCATGAGTTGAGCTGTATCGGGAAAACTTGGGTGTTCGACTGTTCGATCGGAAAGTTTAACATTTTCTGCTTATTCGGAATGTGATACAATAATTGGAATTCACAACAGTTATGAGATAACTGAATGAATGTTATAAACAAAGCACTTTAGTCTCACTTGATCGGTTGCCACGGAATTTTGATGTGATCAAAAGTCCGTCGCAATCACGTAGCGTACGCGGATACTCGCCGGGTAAACTTAATAGACAGCCTCGCTCCATAGCCCCGACCAAGTGACTGTAGGAGAACCCCGTCGCCGAAAGCATCCGTTCGGGTGCTCGCGGCAGCGGTGTTCCGCCTTGGTGCACTTCGTCGACGGTATCGGGGTGCAGCCGTCTATTAAAGTTTGCGACGAGCATTCGATCAGAATGTCGGAAATCTTGTTGAATTGCCCGACTTGATATTGAAAAGAGTTTTCGATAATGAGACTAAAATGCGGGGTTTATAATTGTTAGGCATGCGATGTCTAAGTATTTCATTTGATTAGGCATGTGATGTCTAAAGAGGTTGCGGATTCCAACTGTTGTAGTTTTACACTTTCTTTTCTGTGACCGTAAGTGTAATATGTGATATCGCCGGTTTCGTTGCTATATGTCAACGACAATTGGGATGCGCATATTTACTTACGTTGATGACATGTGATGTTATGTGTTGCTGGATATGTTATATTGGATCGTCGTGTTTGAATAGCCGGGGGTTTTTATGTGAGATGAGTGTTTTTCATTTTCATTCATGTAAAAACTTGTATGTAATATTCTTTTATTGGGGCACTTCCAGGTTGCGGAAGTTGTCACCCTTTGTATATTATTTACTTTTCCGCACTAGGATAGACCCAAGGAGGGGAGTACAAGTAACCGGGTTCTGGAGTCCAGTGGGAGACCAACTCGAGGAGTCGAGTCCGGGTCTCCTAACTCTAGAATTGGTAGGGTTGCTTGCTGCTCTCGTAGGGGTCTTGGGGTGTGGGTTTGGCTATTCATCGCGACCGTGGAATCCGTGTTTTGTACTGGTTCGTATTGAAAACACGGACGTCCTAGTATATCCAATATTTCATATGTTTCTTCTGCTGCGATATCTGTGATGTGATCATGTGATGTTCTGTGATAGATACTGTATATAGTATATATGATATATTATATAGATGTTACTTATGTTTTACACCCGTGCTAGCCCTGTCCCGCTCTGCCGTTAGTTACCTAATCTAACGGTGCAGGAGGGGACATCGAGGCGAATGCGGATGGCATAAGTGTACGTCGTATTTATCTGTGATGTTTAGGTATATAAATGATGGGATTTCATTAATGTGATTAATGAAAATAAAAGAAACCTAAAGATGTTGTAGAATCGAATTTCAAAATAAAATAGGTAGCTACAGTTCTTGCTTTGCACAGCGGTATATATGATATATCCTGCACCTTATTCAATGAGGAAAGGACCGAGATCCCTTCACAGAGAGTGACTCCTTTAGCAATAACTGGCAGATGTTACAACCCTCGATTTGTCTTTTGATTGCTTCTATAGTTTCTGTTTTGCACAGTGATATATATGATATATCCCGCACCTCATTCGACGAGGAAAGGACCGACGATCCCTTCACCGGGAGTGACTCCTTTAGCAAAACTAGAAAAGCTTCAAAAACACTCCATTTTACAATCATTTGATTCTACAACGATATCAAGTTCATTACGCAATAGGTTTTCAGAAAAACCTGTCGTAGCCCTCCGTCATTTCAGATAAGTACTAGTTAGTATTCGTGCTGCGGTTGTTTGGTATGCGTCAAGACGTAGTGTACGGTAGCTAACTAGTGCTTATCTGCTAGCATACGATGCGATTGGATTAGGGTATTCGTACGGCGTTGTTTGGCATGCGTCAAGGGTCATGCGGGTGGGTTTAATTCAATCAAGAAATGTACGGGTTGAACTTGACTAGCGGACTATGGGTTGTTTGGCATGCGTCAAGGTCATAGCACGCTAGGGGCAAAATGTATATCGGGAATTTCAAGTGTTGAAATTTGAAATGAGATTGCATACCTTCTATGAGATAGTTGGATCCCGATACCCGCTGCGAGTAAGAGTTACTCCTGGGAGAGTTTTACAGATTACAATTAGCCGATCTAGTAGATGTCTAGAAAGGTGTCAACGAGGTTACGCCTCTGGGAAAATGAGGTTTACATTAATCAGGTTCGTGCGAAAGCACGGGGGACCTCCCTCAAAGTACCGACACTGGCCTGGCTGAAAGATTGGCGAACTTGTAGTGTGTAATTAATCCCGGCTAGTCTTTCCTTTTAGGGTTTGAAGGAAGATTTGATAAAAACAGTGGGAGCCATCCTGATTAGATAAAATAATAACCAATCTATTCTTGCAAGAGCGCACGTTGAGTGTTTTCTTCTCTCTCTCTCTCCAGGTAGCGACCATATCACGCCTTAATCAAGATAATAATACGGATATTTGACCGAACCCGCTTGTTATACTGAGCTGGGAAACGTTGGTCCCACTCCAACTTATAATTGTTATAAGACAGAGCAGGAAATTGGGGATTACCAGATTTCCCGTGCCGCCCAAACGAAGAGAGTGCATGTTGATGCATCATCTTCGGGTGTGTTCATTACAAAGAACTGTTTCTCAGTATACTCTGCATCCTGGGTATTTGATACCAGATCAGGATCCCAGATATGTAATATGTTACATAAGGCTACAGCTAGGTAGAGAACTGAGAACGGGTGATAAGTTTCATGAGACAGAAAATGGGGCAAGTGTTGCAGCCAAGTCTATTGGTCACTGTCACCCTGTATTACTAATACATTGATTCTGAACGAATGTTATTAGATACCGAACCTGATATACAAAATCATATCAGTCTCTTTATTAGTAAAGAAATGATAAAATTTTGTATTGTTGGATAATGTTTTGAACATTTCCTATATCAAAAGTTGATCGGTTCAGGCACGTTATCTAAAAGCATTCATGTTCTAAATCAAACTACAGTTCTTCAGTATACGGAACACACACAAGAGAAAGAGTTCAGAAATGAACGGATCCTTCTTGAGGTATTGTAGACTAGGTCAGATCAATGTGACCCGACTAGCTAGAGTTACATAAAGATGCATATTTAAATTAGTTTGAATTTACATCTTGTGAAACTTGCCAGTCATGTCACAAAGATATAATGACACCAGCTCTGTTTAATGGAAACAGAGAAAGAGTTAATGAACTCTTGGGATGAAACTTGTTGATGTATAAAGGTCCCCTGTCTACACAAGCCAAGACTGGTTCTTTATACTTCATTACGTTCTCTGATAATCTCTCAAGATTCAGACATATGTTCCTGTTGAAACACAAGTCCGAACCTTTTGATATATTCACAGAATATGATTTAGAAGTAGAAAACCAAAACACGGGTATAAGTATTATGTCCTTTGATGAGATCGAGGAGGAGAATACTTGAGCACGAAATTCTTGGACTTTTCTAAAGGAGAATGAGATTCTCTCTCAGCATTACTCCTCCATATACACCATAGCACGATGGTATATCGGGGCGGAGCAATCACACCCTATATGATAAAGTGTGCTCTATGATGAGTACTACTGAGTTACCTATTTCCTTTTGGGAGTTATGCACTTGAGAAGTTACATACCTATTGAATAGGGTTCCAATCAAATCAGTTGCCTACCGCTTCGTATGTGATATGGAAAAAGAAGAGCCTATATCTTAAGTTGGTTAAGATTTGGGGTTGTCCGGGCTATGTCTAAAAGCATAATCCGGACAAGCTCGAGGCAAATACTGTTATACTGGAATGGTTCCAGCTATACAAACTGCAGATGATGATTTGATAGAACCAGAGGATTCAATAGTAACCAACGAACCTCAGCCCCTCCGCCGATCTAGTTGGGTTTCTCACCCACCTGAGAGATACTTCTGTTTCTCTATGACAGTGGGAGCGAGGATTGCATCATGAGATGATGACCCAACCAGTTTCGAGCTGGCCATCAGGAGTGGGACTCTGTAAGAATGGCTGGATGCTTAGCGATCTGAGATGGAATCCTTATACACCAACAAAGTATGGACTTTGGTTGCTAAATCTGAAGGGTTAAATCCCCATCAGGAGCAAGTATATCTTGAGAAGATTACTTGGTGTATATGGAAAGGTTGAGACTTTCAAAGCTAGACTTGTTAAAGGTTTTCGTCATCGACCAGGCATGGATAATGATGAAACCTTTTCCAGTGGCTATGCTTAAGTCCATCCGGATCCTGCTTGCCACGGCTACATACCATGACTACGATATCTGACGGTTGGGTGTCATGACTGCTCTTTTAAATGATATTTTAGAAGGGAGAGTCCATAAGTACACAGTCAGAGGGCTTCGTAGACAGTGGGAGCAGCGGAAACGTGTACAAGATGCTTTATAGGATAAAGCAGGCTTCGCGGAGTTGGAACATCTGTTTTGATGTGGTAGTCAAAGATTTTGACTTCATTAAAATGGTAGATGAACCTTGTATATACAGAAAGGTAGTAGGGAGTATGGTGGTGATCCTCGTAGAGTACGTGGATGACATACTCTTGATAGGGAAGGAGTTTCCTATGCTACGCTCAGTCAATCTCCGCTTATCACAAGGATTCTCCATATAGGATCAAAGTGATACCTCCTATATCCTGGGTTTTGGATCTATGAGATAGATCTAATTGGATGTTAGGATTCTCACTAGTTGTAGTGAGAAAGTATCAACCGATCCTGGGGAGAATCACTGGAAGGGTTCCAGGGTGATAAGGACGACTGAAAGTCAGTCACAGGCATTGTCTTTACCCTCAGTGAAGGGACGGTATGTTGGAAGAGTTCCAAGCTAGATACCGTGGCATACTAGATGATTAAGGCTGGATACATCGCTACTTAAGATGCTACCAAAGAGGATGTTTGGGTGTATATTGGTTCATGAGATGAACTACGTTCCAACCATTGTGAGACAATGGAGTTGTGGCTTATGCCAAGGAACGCCGGTCCCATCAGTGATCCAGACATATTCTAAGGCAGTGTCACCTGATCATGGAGATGGATGATCTCCAGGGTGATCGAGGTTAGGAGAGTAGACTCAGAGGACAACACGGCGGATCCACTCACAAAGGCCTTTTCCCAGAGAGAGACTTTTATGGGATGGTTGAGTATGAGATACTACAACCACTGCTATCAGATGGCCCTAGTGCAAGTGGGAGATTGTTAGTTATATGTATGCCCTAAAGGCCATTACTGTACATAGGATGTATATTGTAGTGGATGCTTGGACATATATAGGGAGGACTTTCTTGCTCGACATGATAGTATGCTATCTGGTTGCTCTTTACCTTAACGTGTACACTGATTGTCTCTCTGTTACATGTTGGTAAAGCCCTTTGGATGTGTACTTGACTACCTGGACTATGATGCGGATCATACTAGTGGGGACATGGTAGTCCATAAGTACATCCTTCAAGGTCCCTAGTCGTGGGTGTATCGAGACGGGGCATCGATATACCAGAGTAGACTAGCGTATACCTTCTCGACCCATACAGATGGGCAATGGATAATCCCATATCCATTGGTGTTTGACATCAGAGATGATATACGGGTGCTCAGTGGAGACTGGGTACACTGGACGGTCTCGCCGAGAACTCCCAGATGGTATTATACCTTATGTCAGATGGCAGTTCTCTGGTGACACTGGTACAGAGTAGTCTGTTGACCCGAGATCGTCATAGAGTCTTGTGTGATTCCCATTGTGCTTTAATTTCCACTTTACCACGTCCAAGAGGGCGTGCAAAACGGTGGTTTTTGGGTACAGCCCCGAATCACATGGAGGCAATGAGCGATAGGAGGGGATTCGTCTCTCCCGGTATAGGGAGTTGATGTTGCGCTGTGTTCGATTGGCTATAACCGGAAATCCCTGGCCAGGGTTGCTGAGATTTACTGGTAAGTGTTACCAGTAGTTTCTCGAACTGTTATAGACCTCATATCGACACGACTTATCGAGCTATTGGGGTCTGACGTTTACAACCCCTAGGCGAGATATGCGACATATCAGACGACGAGACCGGACTGTACGGTAAGTGTTACTGGTTGGATTCACAGGAGTGTGAGCGGGCTTGCTCGTCGATCTTCTGATCGCTCAATACCCGGGTGGCCGTTACGTTTAGCAGACCGCTTGCGGCTTGTGGGTGATTGATATGATCATCATCTGCTGCCGGCGTATTGACGAGTCTTTAGAGTCCTACACAGAGGTTTCCTGGCTCAAGCGAAACGAAATAGGAGCGCATATGAGATATGTACGGGACCGAGAATAATGCGTGTATGTGATACCGTATTCTATTCTCGCGATGAATGTATCGATCTGGTTGTATGCGATATAACCTAGTTATCGAATCAAGGATTGATTCGATAAATCGATACATTGGATATTAGTCGGTCATATGAGATATGACCGGATCGTTAAATCAAGTGTTGATTTAATGATTTAATGCATAATTATATATTTGATATATTACTTTGCATTAACTAGTATTGGTTCACTTTAAAAGGATTTTATCACTTGAAGTACACAACTTGTATATGTGATATACTTTTGTGCACTTGTTTGTATCATGTTTGATGATACATGCTCACTTGGGTGTAGTTTTGGTTTAAACCTTGGTTATGTAAATGGTTAAGGTTTTTATTTATTTATTCATTTATTTATTTTCTTTTGGCAAGAAATAAAATGGTTGCTAGTTTTGTTTTATATTGAAAGTTCATGAAGGTTTGAAAAGTTAACCATTTTGTTTCTTTCCTTTAACCTAACCATTCCACTTAACCCTAGTTTATTCTCTACACCTAATCATGGTTTGAATATGATAAGTATTGATTTTCTTTTCCATTTTTAAAAAACACTTATCATATTCTTGCTTCTTCTTCTTCTTCTTCACTTCAAGAAAAAGCTTGCTATCAACAATGGCAACTTGTGAAAATGAGTGAGAAATCCAATTCTAAAGTGAACCCACCTCCTATTTCTTCATCCTCTACCTCTTGCCAAGAAGTATAGGGTGTTCTCTTCACAAGTTTCATGACTTGGTGAAGTGGGAGCTTGATCTTGTGATGCCTCGACGTAGATCATCTTCGGCATCGAAGTCGACGACCTAGCCCGCCCATTTTTCCGATGAAGCCGACGCTAGAGCCCGGGATTCGATTTGGACAGCGAGGAGACTTCATTGCGGAGCTATGGAGGTGGAGAACCGGATCTACAAAGGTTGTATTTCCGTTCTTGTAGTTAAGTTGTTAACTAGTTTCATTTGTCGCCTAAACTTCTAGTCAACGATCCGTATTAGGGTTTCTCGGCACCCATAAAATTTTGAAATTGGCATGGTTGATACCTTGTGAGACCTCATTAGCGTGCCTAGAAACCCTACATCTATATCCAATATAGAAATAGAGGCACTGATTTAATTGAACCAGATTCAAATCATGCAGCTGTCTCCAGTGCATGCCAACTAAATGGAAAGAGGACGATCATCATTCCTCAACTTAGGAGTGCTTCCAATTATGAGTAACCTGAAAGAGAAGCAAGTTCTCTTAATCATTACCATCAACAGAATACCATACACAAGTATGTATATCTTCGATTACCTTGAAGAATCCCGATACTTGCAACACCTGGTTCTCTACTCTATTTTTATACCTACAACTTCTCAAAACTTGGACCTTGTGTTTCTATGAAACACATGTCAAAGACCCAGAGAAGTCATAAGTAAACAGAATCTAGTACGAGTACCAACCCCTCTATCCTAATGGACACTAGACAACATACAATACTCTGTATAAGTCCCTTGAGTCTAATGACTCATTCTCTGTGTGTCGTAGGTTGAAAACTGTACTTATGGTTAAGAAGAATTACACCGCTGTTTAATGCTCCTTACCTAACCATCCACTGATATAGGTAAATGTCACGGACATAATTTCAAGAAGGTATATATCACTTTATAAAAATAGACGTACAGATATATCAATTTGAAATTGGTGCATAACAACGGATATTCAAAACCAAATATTTGTCGTCCGGGAAACAACCCAGGCGATTTCCTCAAATATCACCAATTACAACGAATTCCGATATAATGAGGGTGATCACCTAATTCCCAATGACTTACTCCCACTCATCATCTGTAAAACCATACAGACGTGAGAATCATACCTGGTAAATACATACCCTGGAGCAAGCGCTAATTGGGAAATCAGTTTTCTTTTAACAATACACAGTGAAACTGAAACATGTAAATGTTTCGAAGGGGTATCCGGGTATTCCTAGTAATGCCTCTTCCATTATCAGATTCAAAACTGTAACCGTATATTTCTTTGCCACCTCTTTAAATCCCTTTATATGTCTTTAGTCATTACCTTCTGTACACCCTCTTAGGCTAAAAGGTTTTCTTCCTTCCCTATCGTTCGGTACCAGCCTATGGTTTGGAAGAAGACTATCCAATAAGCATAATGGGTATACTATCCCAATCTTAGGAGCACTCGCAACCCAAGAGAAGGTAAAGATAAAAGACAATTGAATAAACCTTATTCCTATTTCTCCTGAACCAGAATCCATCCCCGAACTGGAACAAGTTCCTTCGAGTTCGTATATAACCATACGATGGAGTATCCAAATAACTGTGGATCTTCATAGTGATACGGAGTGTCCTGGAGAAATACAAAGGTGATTTAGGATTGGCGAAGAGATATTTGGTTTGGTCATGAATAGCAGTCACAATTTACTTTGCCCTCTTACTAATCTCTTGATATGTCTTTACTCAATACCTTCTGTACACCTTTTAGGCTAAATGGTTTTCTTCATTCCCTACCGGTCGGTACCTGCCTATGGTTTGGAAGCGTAATAGGTGTACTATCCTAATCCAAGGAGCACTCGCAACCTGAGAGAAGGTAAAAGGGAAAGACAACAGAATAGTCCTATTAGTTTTCTCCAGAACCGGAAACCATCCTCGAATAAATTTCTTCGAGTTCGTATATAACCATACGATGGTTTTATCCAATGGAAGTGGACGTTCGTAGTAATACGGGGTGACCTGGAGAAAAGGGTAAAAGTAGGAGTGGCAATGAGGTATGCAACTCTGACAATCCAAAAGGCCAGTCTTATAAGAAGGTTCGGTCAACTTGGTCACTGAGTCATAGTCACGGATCGGGTCATGGTCGCTGCCAAAGAGAGAGAGAGAGAAGAAACACTCAGCGTGCACTCTAACCTAGATCAGAATGGTTACCAATTTATCTAATCAGGAAACCTCCCACTGTAACGTCAAATTCTCCTCCAAACCTGAAAAGAGAATTAGTCGGGATCACCCGAGAATAAACCAACTCATCAGTGGGAATCGGGATCCAACTATCATCGCATGATAACGTGACGGAATCCACTCACGTCACCACACTCCAGAAGGTATGCGCATGCCCGGCAAGTTTCAGTTTCTTTAGAAACTCCCGATGTAAGTTTTTACCCTTAGGACCCAAGTGACCTTGACGGAGTCAACAAATCAAAGAGTCCTAGTCAAGTTCAACCCGTCATTATCTGGATTGCATTAAACCCACCCGTACGTGCCCTTGACGGAGTCAACAAGGCCGCACGACTGTCCTAACCAATCCCATTTATGCAACAAACAAGCACCACTTAGCTACCGTACACTACGCCTTGACGGAGTCAACAAACGCAGCACGAATACTAAATAATACCCATAAGAAATGACGGAGGGCTACGGCTGGTTTTTGGCGAAAAAACTTTAACGTAATGAACTTGATATCGTTGAAGGAACTGCAAAGCCTTTTTATAAAAATATAGTGGCGAAAACCTTTGCTAAAGAGGTCACTCCCGGTGAAGGGATCTCGGCTCTTTCCCCGTAGAATGAAGTGCAGGATATTCTAACTGAATACCACGATGCAAAGCAAAATGTAATCGGCTATAGTGAGGTTATTACCCTGACGCAAACTTCTGTCCAAGGGGTCACTCCCGGTGAAGGGATCTCGGCCCTTGCCTCGTCGACTGAGGTGCTGGATATTCATAACCGAATACCACTGTGCAAAACAAAAGAGAACGTCCTTGCAATAACAGCTTTTTGAAAAATTGTTCCAACAACATCAGAATAGGTTTGTTTAGCTTGCATTGATCCGAATCAACGCAGTCCCATCAATTGATCACACCAATAAAGAACGAAAATAATGATGTACGTATATGCCACCCGCATTCGCCACTGGGTCCCGTCATCACCCGTTAGGTTACTTAACTAACGACAGAGCGGGGACTGGACTAGCGCGGATGCAAAACATAGACAACATCTACTAGTATATATATCAATATATAATAATCGCTCAAGGCATGATAAAATGCAACATCACAGAAATGTATAAGCATCACAGAACAATACAGATATCTGGGATTCCCGGGTTTCATAGAGCCGCTACTGAAAACCGACGTTCCCCTGGTCGTGTGGATAGCCTGTGCAATTAAATCCTAGACCCCTACGGGCGCGGCAAGTTACCCGCCAAAACCTGAAGCGAGGCAGCCCTCTTCAACAACGTGAATGGACCACCCAGCACTTCACGGAATCCGGTAACTTGTGCACACCTCCTTGGGTCAACATGTACCCCCTACGAGTGCGGTGAATAGCCTGCCAATTCTAAAGTAAAGCCCCCTCCGTCTCAAAGCCATGAGATGCGGGCCCGTTGCCCTCTAGAACCCGTCTATCTGTGCACCCCTCCGTGGGGTAATCTTAGTACAGAAAGTAAAATATGCATACAACAGGTACATTGACCTCAGCCCGGTCGTGCCCCAAAAGAATAATATACAAACAGGCAGTGGCGGCAGTCCACATGTCGGACGCTCGCCCCGCAATATCAAATGTACATCTACAACCAAACTGTACTACCATTGCATCCAGACTATCCACCACGACAAATCCGCAACAACACAGCACAACACAGAACATCAACGTGAATGTCACGTTCGCAAATCCGTCTAAAAGAACTATAGCAGTTAGACAGGATTTACCGATCAAATGACATTCACGGTCGCAGATATAATGTAAATACTATGAACTAACATGTTTAAAATTTTCGATCGACCAAATATACCAAAGTTGGCCCCAAGCACAACTGTAGCACTCAAAAAAAATCTGGGCCCAAAAAGAATATTCCAGAAACCCTATTTCCATGTCCCAAGAGCACTGTATAAATTTGGTACTGTGAAGAGTCAAAATGGCGGCGGAACCACGGCCAATGCATGGGTTTGGCCGCGGTTCCGTGGTGTAACAGTAACTTAACACGACCAAATTTTCACAGAATGCTTAAAAAACCCTGCTCGTATTTTTACAATGTACCAAATAATTTTTTGACCACTGCAAAAATTTGACAGAAACTGTGGCATGAAAAACGAGGTTTTTGAAAATCCGTTCGATCGAACTTGTAAACACGTTAGAGCAATCTAGGTTTAGGTTAATGGCGTGGCTCTGATACCATGTAGGACTACGGTAGCGCCCCGGCCGTCTAAACGAGGCCAACATGCGGAAACGAAAAATTTTCTTGACTTGAAAACCGGCACTACCGCATCCTAAAAACCCGGATCGAACCATTAACCTAAAGATAGCTATCAAGAGAAAGGGTAGAGAGCTATACCGAGCGATCCGTGTCCTTCGGTCTTAGGCCTCCGTCCCGATCTCCTCACGGAATGTGCGGTCTTCACCTCCTCGTCGGAAAGGGCACCACATCACTGGGTTCTTTTACGGGCTCCCACCTCTGGACCGAGGCAACTCGGGTACGAAGTTGGCGAGCCGACGTGCCCAAGGGTGCTGTAGGATAAGTGTAGAACAGTTTGTCTCTATTGGGGTTGAAATTGCCATGTGATGGAGGTGAAGAATAATGAGCAAGAGGAAAAATGAGCTTTTAGATTTTTGATACAAGCATAGAATATGAGATGAAGAAAATTCCCACACTAAAATCAATTCACCCTCATCTCATCAAGTGGCCGGCCCTATATGTGGGGGAGGGAAAATTACTAACGGGGTGAGCACAAGAGGAGTGGAGTGACCATAAGAAAAGAGATGGGTGATAATGAGGAGAAAAGGAAACAACAATTTCTAATCAAATACCATCTCATTAATTGCAAAGGAAATGATCACAAGAGAATCTAAAGATGCTATCATAATCCCTCATATCACGAAAAACACCCTCCACTAATCTAATTTGCACATTTGCAAATTAGCCCCTCCATCAGAAAAATCCGGCTATGAAGGAACAAAGGAAAACTGGCCGAAACGGAATATAAACTGGGAACTTCAAAAAACTGATCCCGTAATAAATTAGAGGAAAACCCCGCGACCGTATATACATACCCGCATTTGTATTCCCACTGAATACAAATGCAAAGAGACAAAATCTTTACTGTACAATACTAGGATCCGGCTTAAACCAAAGCCCGCTAGTATTATCCGTCCAATCATGATCCGTGCAATACCGCACGTATATGATCGAACCCTGCCTTATCTCCATACGGCCTCTACAGCGTTTCGCCCGAAATTTAAGCAACTGTCTGTGGGGGACTCTAAAGACTCGTCAATACCTTTGGCTGTGGATTTAACCACCAGCACGTCAGAGGTATTAGCCATACGTAACGGGCTACCAGGTATTGACCAAAAGGGACGTCTGTGAGCGAACTCATGCTGACACCCTACTGAGCCTGTCAGTGACAATATCCGTACAGTCCGGTCCGTTCGTCTATGAGTATCGCATGGCGGGTCTAGGGGGTTGGTAAAAGTCAGACCGCCAAAAGCGGTACAAGTCGTGTCGGAGTGTAGCCCAGAACACCCTGAGATACTACTGGAATACCTACCAGTAAATCTCCTGCCTCGGCCGAGGGCTTTGTGTAATGGCTCTCCTAGACACAGCGCGACCTCACCCCCAATACCGGGAGAGACGAACCCCTGCAGATCCGCTCACTGCCTCCATGTGGCTCGGGACTGTACCGAACTAAAACCTGTTTGCACGACTCCTTTGAGCCATGGTAGGATAGTAATCAAAGTATAGTGGGAACTCACACGAGACAAATGACGATCTCAGGTCGATGAACTAACCTGTAAACATGTCATCAGGGAACTGCTATCCGACGTCAGGTATAAGACAAACTAGCATGTTCCCGGCGAGTCCTGTCCGGTGTACTCATAACCCAATGAGCACCTGTATACATCTTAGGTGAACCAACTGACGCCAGTGGCTTGTGAGACCGGCCACCGCCCCTCGTCGGGGCCTCGACTGTATACATTAGTCTACTCTGGAGTATCGATGCCTTGTCTCGAAAACTCCCACGACTAGGGACCTTTTAAGGATGTGCATATAGACCCCAGCTCCCACGTATATGATCGCCATCATACTGCTGGCCGTCAAGCAAGAATCCTAAGGGCTCTATCAACGTGCAATAGTGACCTGTAAGGTCACCTAAAGCAGTACACGATGATAAGATAAACCAGATAGCATACTATCATCTTGAGTAAGACTGTTCTAACGGTATAGGTCCTCCCTCAATCATTGCAATCACAGGCGTGTGATCCAATAATTGACTCTGAGGGCACTATATCCAACAACACGAGTCTGAAACTTTTGAGAAATTCAAGGAATATAAGCTTGAAGTTGAGAACCAGACGGGTAGAAATATTAAGTACTACGATGTGATCGAGGAGGAGAATACTTAGGCATGGTCTTCCTGGAGTTTCTAAAAGGAGAATATGATTCTCTCTCAGCTTACTCTTTCGAGTACACCACATCAAAATGGTGTATCGGGGCGGAGGTATCATACCCTATGAGATATGGCACGCTCTATGATGAGTACTGCTAAGTTACCTGTTTCCTTTTGGTGTTATGCACTTGAGAAGCTGCATACCTATTTAATGGGGTTCCGTCCAAATCAGGGCCTATCACTACATATGAGATATGGTATGGGAAGAGACCATGTCTTAAACGAGTTAAGATATGGGGTTGTCCGGCCTATGTTGAAAAGAAAAATCCGGACAAGCTCGAGGCAAGGTCTGCTCTGTTAGTTTGTTGGATATCCCGAACATTTGCAAGGGTATATCTTCTACCTAACCGAGGAGCAAAGGGTGTTTTGTTTCTCAGCATATCACCTTTTTAGAAAAGGAATTTCTTGTGAAGAAATTTGTGGACATGAGGTAGAACTGGAAGGAGTTCCAGCTAGACAAACTAACAGCTGATGATTTGGTTGAACTAAAGGATTCAATATTCTCCAACAAACCTCAGCCTCTCCGTGAATCTGGTAGGGTTCCCCATCCACTTGAGAGATACTATGGTCTTCTCGGTGACAGTAGGAGCTGTTAGTGTATATGCCCTAGAGGCCATTACTGTATCATACTAGTATGTATATTACTTAATGGAAGCTTGGGATATTCACCTTGTATTGACAATCTTGCTCAAAATAGTAGTATGCTACTTGGTTTGTTTCTACTTCAATGTGTACATGTGTTTGTTTTGTATATCGCCTATACACATTAGTAGAGCCCTTAGGATCTTTGCTTGATTACCAGCGATGTGATGGCCGTCACACTAGTGGGGCTGGGTAATCTATAAGCACATCCTTATGCAGGTCCCTGGTCGCAGGACTATCGAGACAGGGCATCGATACTCCGGAGTAGACCAGCGCATGCGCTTCTCATCCCAGTGTGGGAGACGGTCTGTCCCACAGCCGTCAGTACGTCGTACTTGAGATAGTATGCGGGTGCTCGTTAGGTTACGGGTACACTGGACAGGACTCGTCGGGAACTGACTAGTTGGTATTATACCTATCGTCAGTTATCAGTTCCCAGGTGACATGAGTACAGCTTAGTCCGCTGACTTGACACTGTCACTCCGCCTCGAGTGTGTTCCCACTGTACTTTGATCACTACCCTACCACGGCTCAAAGGAGTCGTGCAAACAGGTGGTGGTTGGGTGCAGTCCCGAAGCACTTGGAGGCAGTGACGGTTAGACAGGATTCGTCTCTCCCGGTATTGGGGGTTGACATCGCGCTGTGTCTAGGAGAGCCATTACACGAGTAGTCCCTGGCCAGGGCAAACGAGATATACTGGTAGGTTTCCAGTGTTATCTCAGGGTGTTTTGGGCTTCGCTCCGGCACGACTTGTACCGCTATTGGGGGACTGACGTTTACCGCCCCCTAGGCCCGCCATGCGATGTATCAGACGAACAGACCGGACTGTACGGAGAATGTCACACTCAGGCTCAGTAGGAGTTCAGATGAGTTTCGCCTCGTCCGTCTTCTTGTCGGCATTACCTGGGGACCGTTACGCACAGCTAGTGCCGCTTGCGGTCTGTGGTTAAACCCACTGCCAGCGTAGTGTCGAGTCTTTAGAGTCCCACACAGAAAGCTTTTCGCCTTTAGGAAAAAGAGTAGAGGTCGCATGGTATTGCGACAGGTCGCATGGTTTTGCGACAGGGTTCGGTCACATCCGTGCACTTGTGCACGTACAGTGTCCGGACAGTTTACACTAGCGGGGTTTGGTTTAAGCCAGATCCTAGTGTGCCTTATGGGATTGGATTTATCCAGTTTGCATTCGTGTTCCTCGGAACGCGGATGCGGGTGTGTATGCACAGTTGACAGGGAGGCAGAGGCTGCGGATTCTCATTAGGGTTGTTGACAGTTGACCGTTGACTATTTGACTTTATGCTCAACCCTAATGAGAATATGATATGTGATTAACTATTATATTAATTAAGTATTATGGTGATATGGTTGTTGACTTGTTGACTTTTGTTGACTTGTTGACTTTGGTGACTTGTTGACTTTTGTTGACTTGTTGACCGGTTGACTAGGCTTGACTAGTTGATCATCATGATAACCATGGTTATCATTTCATGCCAAAGACTTTTTCTTGCTTGCTCATTTGAGTAAAATGAGTGCATGACATGATAAGCTTATGGTTGCTTCAAACCATCACATAAGACTTTTTTGATATGATGAGTTATGATCACTTTGGATTATGAGAGGGTGAAAGACAAAAGAGTTGCTCATTCTTTTCTTGCTCATTCTCTCTCTTGTTCTTGAGCTCTCCTCTTGCTCTCACCCTCAACCTCTTGCTCCCTCTCTTGATCTATGGTTCTCTTGTCTCATGAGTTGAGAATCAAGAACCATAGATAAAATCCCATTCTAAATCATCTCTACTCATTCTAGTTCACTAGGTTTAGCAAACCAAGTGAACTAGTTTCTTCAAAGAACGAAGAAGGAGCTAAAGGTCGGAGCTTTCAAGTGGATCTATCTTCGGCGTACGGAGACAACGAGAAGGAGCCATCGAACCACCATCGGAGCTTGAAGAGAAGGAGTTCAAGTTTAGGTATAACCCCCTAACCGAGTAGCTAGAAACTCTTAGTTAGGATGTTAGATAGAAGTTTAACCAAGATCCGGGTTTTAGGTCCATGTTACCATCTTTAAGAAAATCGTTTTTTACCAAATTCCGCATTCCCGAAAGTACCGGGAGAGGTAGCATGGACTTACAGTAGTATCAGAGCCTAGTTAAACTCTATCTAACATGTTAGCAAGTAACTAGAAGATCGATCAACGAAAAAGTCCCGAAAACGAACCCCGAAAATTTGCAGTTTCTGTCGAATTTTTTACTGTTCAAAAGTTGATTATTTTGACACCTAAAATTGGCTCAGGCTTTTCTGTAGGCACCCACCAATACTTTTCCAACGTTCGAGTCAAATGGCCGCGGTTCCGCGGCGGGAGCACGCTCCCGCCGCGCAACCGCGGCCGAGTCGACTCGGCAGAGGAAACGTTTTGGTGCAGTGTTTTCTTGGGGGTATTTTGGGATTTTTAGCATATATATTTTCAACCCAGATTTTCCAGAACGAAAATTTCTTTTTTGGGGTCCCGAAAATCCGTATTTTTGATCGAACTTCTATAAGACTTGAGCTAACGGGTTTTCTGTAATGTGATGCATGTATTGAACGTCGGCTAATCGCTATAAGTCGATTGGTCGGGGTTATACATGATCTGTAATGTGCTGGAATGTGTATATAAATATGTTGGATTGTCGCGGGTGAATAGCCGGGGGTTGTGAGACGAGAGTTTTCTTTTCTTGCAATTCATGTAAATTTGTAAATTGATGTAATAATTATTTGTATGGCCGCACAACCGGGTCGGGGTTGTAGCCGTCATTGTATAATTTCTTTTTACTGTTTTTGCTCCTAGGATAGACCCATGGAGGGGGTGCACAAACTACCGGGTATGCCGAAGTGTCGAGTGGCCTACTCATGGAGATGAGGGAGGTTGCTACGCTTCGGGTACTTGGCGGGTAGTTTGCCGCACCCGTAGGGGTCTTGGGTGGGGTGTTGGCTATTCACCGCGACCGTGTAATCTGTTTTTGTTACAGGCTCGTACAAATTACAGATTCCTAGTATATCCAATGCATTTATCTGTGATCTGAAATGTTTATCATTGCAGTATATCTATATATGATAATATTAGGGCGTTGCTTATGTTTTACAGACGCGCTAGCCCAGCCCCCGCTCTGTCGTTAGTTAAGTAACCTAACGGGTAATGACGGGGCCCCGTGGCGAATGCGAATGGCATAAGCGTACGTCATATTTTGGTTGTTTTCTGCAATGGTAGGATTAAATGATGGGACGCATTAAAAGAACTAATGCAAGAATATCACGCATTAAAAAAACTAATGCAAGCAAAACATGCATTAAAAGAACTAATGCAAGAAAATAAACCAAGTATAAGTCGTTGGAACATTTTCGAAAAACCACTCGGTTCTTTTCAAAACAAACTTTTAAAATGCGGAGTTTGAGCCACTCCATTTAAAAGCTATCTCGTTCCATCGACTAAATCAAGTTCACTACGTTCACGGTTTCGCCAAAACCATTCGTAGCCCTCCGTCGTTTCATATGAATATTCAACAGTATTCAAGCTGTGTTTGTTGGCCTTAGTCAAGGCACAGTGTTTGGTAGCTGGTGGGTATTCATATGTTGCATAGATAGAATGCGTTGGTTTGGGACAGTCGTATTACCTTGTTGGCCTTAGTCAAGGGTATATACGGGTGGATTCAAATTAACCTGGACAACGACGGGTAGAACTTGACATGTGACTTATGATTTGTTGGCCTTAGTCAAGGTCATAAGAGCATGGGGCAAAAATATACATCGGGAGTTTCATAAGCACTGAAACTTGCTAGATTTGCATACCATTTGGAGTGTGATGATTCTGGTAGGATTCCTTCAGTTTCTTCACGCGATGATATTTGGATCCCGATCCTACTGTGAGTATATGCTACTCCTCGGGAAATTTCTCACTAAACGATCAATGCTATAAACCTAGTAGGTGCCTAGAAAGGTGTTAGCGGGGCTACGCCCCCAGGGAAAAGAGGTTCTTTAATTAAGGAACTTCGCGAAAGCGTTGGAAAACCTCCCTCGAAGTACCGACACCGGCCTGGCTGAACGGTTAAGCAAGTATTGTGCAGTGGGATTGATCCCGACTAATTCTTCCTTTATGGTTTGAGGAGGGATTCAAGAAACAGTGGGAGCCATCCTGTTTAGACAAACTAAAAACCACTCTAAACTTGCAAGAGCATCATGCTGAGTGTTTCTTCTTCTCTCTCTTAATTGCAGCGACCCTGTGACCGCACCTAGGTTACATCTAGATAAAAATATGACTGAACCTGACTGTTATGACTGGCAAAGGTCTGTCCAGATGTCCATTGCCCATGACAAGCTGGGACACCTCTTAACTAATCAAATCCCTGCTGTCTCAGGTCCAGTTTCCCCTGTCACGGATGTTCACATCCGCAGGACACCGGAAAAGGATTGTGCGAAAGCCAAGTGCCTCGTGTTAGCCTCAGTTAATGGTGCAAACCAGAGGCAGCACGAGAAGATAGACTCAGTTTCTATCTTCCTCCATAACAAAGTTTTATATGGAGAGCAATCTCGTATCTCAAGATATGAGACCTCGAACGAATTGCTTCAAGCGAGGTTGGCTGTCGGGTCATCTGTAGGGGGCAACGTCCTTACAGAGACCAGCTATTTTAAGCTCACGGACCTGGAGACCACGTTGGAGAATGGGTCAAGTACTGACCTAATTCTACAGTCCCTGCCCTCTGCTTATACCCTGAAAGAAACCAGGGAAGAAAAAGGAAAAACAAGGGCAAAAGTTTCGGGACTGGATATGATTAAAGAGGGACGTTCCTATTGTAACGGGAATGAACTATGGCAGAGAGATTGCAGGGCTTGTAAAGCCAGTAGCCAGAATTCGAAGCATGTTGTGGCTTCGGCTTCGAGTGTGTTTGTAATTGAGAACTGTTTGTCAGTTAACCCTACTTCCTGGGTATTGGATACCGGATCAGGATCTCACATCTGTAATTCGTTACAGGGTCTGAGAAACCGTAGGGTTATCAGGAAAGGTGATATGACTCTCAGGGTTGCTAACGGAATGAGCATGGATGCTGTATCCGTAGGGGAATATCACCTAGGACTGAAAACTGGGCAGATATTGATTCTGCGTGACTGTTTGTATGTACCAGGTGCGACTTGCAATATCATATCTGTATCCTTACTTTCTAAGGAAGGATATGATTTTGCTTTTGTAAGCGATGTAGTAAACATCCACCTAAATCAAGCACTGATTGGGTCAGGTACATTAAATAACGGTATATACGTATTGAATCAAGCTCAGATATTCAGTGTCCAGAACACACTTAAAAGAAAGTCTCCAGAATTAAATCAGGCTTTCTTATGGCATTGTAGACTGGGTCACATCAATGAGACACGGTTGACTAAGTTACATAAAGAAGGATACTTGGATCCGTTCGAGTACCAGTCTTATGCCACTTGTGAATCTTGTCTCATGGGAAAGATGACAAAGACTCCGTTCACTGGACACGGAGTAAGAGCGAGCGAGCTCTTGGGACTTATACACAGTGACGTGTGTGGTCCAATGTCTACACATGCGCGAAGCGGTTATTCATACTTCATTACTTTCACAGATGATTTCTCTAGGTTTGGACATGTCTTCTTAATGAAGCACAAATCCGAGGCCTTTGAGAAATTTCGAGAATATAAGAATGAAGTAGAAAAACAAACAGGCAAAAGTATCAAGATCCTAAGATCGGATCGAGGTGGTGAATACTTGAGTGCCGAGTTTCTGGACTACTTAAAAGAGAATGGAATTCTCTCTCAGCGTACTCCTCCATACACACCACAACACAACGGTGTATCGGAAAGAAGGAATCGAACCCTACTAGATATGGTTCGTTCCATGATGAGTAAGGCTGAGTTACCGCGATCTTTCTGGGGTTATGCACTGGAAACAGCTGCACATCTCTTGAACCAAGTTCCTACTAAGACAGTGCCTACCACACCATACCAGATGTGGAGTGGGAAGAAACCCTGTCTTAAATCCTTTAAGACATGGGGATGTCCGGCTTTTGTAAAAAAGCAGCATGCGGACAAGCTCGAGGCACGCTCAGTACAGTGCAAGTTTGTGGGATACCCAAAGAACTCCAAGGGGTATCTTTTCTATTACGCAGAGGAGCAAAAAGTCCTTGTTTCTCGTCATGCCCGCTTCTTGGAAACTGAGTTTTTAGAAAATCAGATAAGTGGGAGCGCAATAGAACTGGAAGAAATTCCAGAACCACAAGCTATTACTGAAACCTTAGTAGAACCAGAAGGTTCAGGGGAACCGGACATTCCTACGCCGCTCCGCAGGAGTTGTAGGCAGTCTCATCCGCCCGAGAGATACTACGGTTTTCTCGTAGACGGGGATAGAGAGGATTGCATCATAGATTATGATGAGCCTACTAGCTTCCAGCAAGCCATTCAGAGCGGTGACTCGGTAAAATGGCTGGATGCAATGCGGACCGAGATGGAGTCCATGTACACCAACAAAGTTTGGACTTTGGACTTTGCTCCAGAAGGGGTAAAACCCGTAGGCTGCAAATGGATCTTCAGAAAGAAGATTGGTGTAGATGGGCAGGTTGAAACCTATAAGGCTAGGCTCGTTGCAAAGGGTTTTCGTCAAAGACCTGGTTTGGACTATGACGAGACTTTTTCTCCGGTAGCCATGCTTAAATCCATTCGGATCCTTCTTGCCATTGCTGCCTTCCACGATTATGAGATCTGGCAGATGGACGTTAAGACGGCTTTCCTAAATGGAAATTTAGAAGAGTGCGTCTATATGGATCAGCCAGAGGGATTCAATCAGAGTGGGAGCAGCGGTAAAGTGTGCAAGTTGCTCAAGTCCATCTATGGACTTAAGCAGGCATCGCGGAGTTGGAACATCTGCTTTGATGATACTGTCAAAGAATTCGACTTTGTCAAAAACCCAGATGAACCATGCATTTACAGTAAGATTGTAGGGAGAAATGTGGTATTCCTCGTCTTGTACGTCGATGACATTCTCCTAATAGGAAATGATATTCCTATGCTACAGTCAGTCAAAAGATTCTTGTCACAGAGGTTCTCCATGAAGGACCTGGGCGATGCCAACTACATTCTGGGGATCCAGATCTATCGTGATAGATCTAAAAGGATGTTGGGACTTTCACAGTCAAGGTACATCGACACCATACTGAAACGATTCAGTATGGAAGATTCCAAGCGCGGTAATCTACCGGCTTGTCACGGAATCACCCTCTCCAAAGAGATGTCTCCCAAGACTGATTTGGAAAGGGCTCGCATGTCATCAATACCCTACGCATCTGCGGTAGGCTCTATTATGTATGCGATGTTATGTACCAGACCAGATGTAGCATACGCATTGAGCGTTGTAAGCCGGTATCAGTCAGACCCAGGGGAGAAACACTGGATAGCAGTAAAGAACATTCTCAAGTACCTGAGAAGGACTAAGGAGATGTTCTTGGTGTATGGCGGAAAAGACCTCCAGATTGAGGCCTTTGCTGACTCCAGCTTCCAGAGTGACAAGGATGACTCCAAGTCCATGTCGGGTTATGTCTTTACCCTCAATGGAGGGGCGGTTTGCTGGAAGAGTTCCAAGCAGGAAACCGTTGCTGACTCAACCATGGAAGCGGAGTACATAGCTGCTTGCGATGCCGCAAAGGAAGCTGTCTGGATGAAGAAGTTCCTCATGGAACTTCAGGTGGTTCCTACCAGTGTTGATCCAATACCGCTGTATTGTGACAACAACGGCGCTATAGCTTTAGCGAAGGAACCAAGGTCCCATCAGAAGTCCAGGCACATTTTGAGGCGGTTCCACCTGATCAGGGAGATCATTGATCGCCAGGAGATCGAGGTAAAGAGAGTAAAATCAGAAGATAACACTGCAGATCCATTCACCAAGGCCTTGCCCCAAACTCAGTTCGAGCGGCTGATCGAGATGATAGGTCTTCGATACGCCAGTACATGGCCTTAGTGCAAGTGGGAGATTGTTAGTGTATATGCCCTAGAGGCCATTACTGTATCATACTAGTATGTATATTACTTAATGGAAGCTTGGGATATTCACCTTGTATTGACAATCTTGCTCAAAATAGTAGTATGCTACTTGGTTTGTTTCTACTTCAATGTGTACATGTGTTTGTTTTGTATATCGCCTATACACATTAGTAGAGCCCTTAGGATCTTTGCTTGATTACCAGCGATGTGATGGCCGTCACACTAGTGGGGCTGGGTAATCTATAAGCACATCCTTATGCAGGTCCCTGGTCGCAGGACTATCGAGACAGGGCATCGATACTCCGGAGTAGACCAGCGCATGCGCTTCTCATCCCAGTGTGGGAGACGGTCTGTCCCACAGCCGTCAGTACGTCGTACTTGAGATAGTATGCGGGTGCTCGTTAGGTTATGGGTACACTGGACAGGACTCGTCGGGAACTGACTAGTTGGTATTATACCTATCGTCAGTTATCAGTTCCCAGGTGACATGAGTACAGCTTAGTCCGCTGACTTGACACTGTCACTCCGCCTCGAGTGTGTTCCCACTGTACTTTGATCACTACCCTACCACGGCTCAAAGGAGTCGTGCAAACAGGTGGTGGTTGGGTGCAGTCCCGAAGCACTTGGAGGCAGTGACGGTTAGACAGGATTCGTCTCTCCCGGTATTGGGGGTTGACATCGCGCTGTGTCTAGGAGAGCCATTACACGAGTAGTCCCTGGCCAGGGCAAACGAGATATACTGGTAGGTTTCCAGTGTTATCTCAGGGTGTTTTGGGCTTCGCTCCGGCACGACTTGTACCGCTGTTGGGGGACTGACGTTTACCGCCCCCTAGGCCCGCCATGCGATGTATCAGACGAACAGACCGGACTGTACGGAGAATGTCACACTCAGGCTCAGTAGGAGTTCAGATGAGTTTCGCCTCGTCCGTCTTCTTGTCGGCATTACCTGGGGACCGTTACGCACAGCTAGTGCCGCTTGCGGTCTGTGGTTAAACCCACTGCCAGCGTAGTGTCGAGTCTTTAGAGTCCCACACAGAAAGCTTTTCGTCTTTAGGCAAAAGAGTAGAGGTCGCATGGTATTGCGACAGGTCGCATGGTTTTGCGACAGGGTTCGGTCACATCCGTGCACTTGTGCACGTACAGTGTCCGGACAGTTTACACTAGCGGGCTTTGGTTTAAGCCAGATCCTAGTGTGCCTTATGGGATTGGATTTATCCAGTTTGCATTCGTGTTCCTCGGAACGCGGATGCGGGTGTGTATGCACAGTTGACAGGGAGGCAGAGGCTGCGGATTCTCATTAGGGTTGTTGACAGTTGACCGTTGACTATTTGACTTTATGCTCAACCCTAATGAGAATATGATATGTGATTAACTATTATATTAATTAAGTATTATGGTGATATGGTTGTTGACTTGTTGACTTTTGTTGACTTGTTGACTTTGGTGACTTGTTGACTTTTGTTGACTTGTTGACCGGTTGACTAGGCTTGACTAGTTGACCATCATGATAACCATGGTTATCATTTCATGCCAAAGACTTTTTCTTGCTTGCTCATTTGAGTAAAATGAGTGCATGACATGATAAGCTTATGGTTGCTTCAAACCATCACATAAGACTTTTTTGATATGATGAGTTATGATCACTTTGGATTATGAGAGGGTGAAAGACAAAAGAGTTGCTCATTCTTTTCTTGTTCATTCTCTCTCTTGTTCTTGAGCTCTCCTCTTGCTCTCACCCTCAACCTCTTGCTCCCTCTCTTGATCTATGGTTCTCTTGTCTCATGAGTTGAGAATCAAGAACCATAGATAAAATCCCATTCTAAATCATCTCTACTCATTCTAGTTCACTAGGTTTAGCAAACCAAGTGAACTAGTTTCTTCAAAGAACGAAGAAGGAGCTAAAGGTCGGAGCTTTCAAGTGGATCTATCTTCGGCGTACGGAGACAACGAGAAGGAGCCATCGAACCACCATCGGAGCTTGAAGAGAAGGAGTTCAAGTTTAGGTATAACCCCCTAACCGAGTAGCTAGAAACTCTTAGTTAGGATGTTAGATAGAAGTTTAACCAAGATCCGGGTTTTAGGTCCATGTTACCATCTTTAAGAAAATCGTTTTTTACCAAATTCCGCATTCCCGAAAGTACCGGGAGAGGTAGCATGGACTTACAGGAGCGGGGATTGCATCATGGTAGATGATGGCCCAACTAGGTTCAGGCAGGCCATCACGAGTAGGGACTCTGTGTAAAGGCTGGATGCTATGCGATCAAAGCTGGACTTCATGTACACCAACAAAGTATGACTTTGGATGTTGCTCCTGAAGGGGTAAAACCCATTGGGAGCAAATGGATCTTGAGAAGATTCTTGGTGTAAATGGAAAAGTTGAGACTTTCAAAGCTATGCTTAAGTCCTTCAGGATTAAAGCAGGCATCGCGGAGTTGGAACATCTGTTTTGATGTGGCAGTCAAAGAGTTTGGCTTCATCAAAAAGGTAGATGAACCTTGTATATATAAGAAGGTGGTAGAGAGTAAGGTTGTCTTCCACGTATTGTACGTAGATAACATACTCTTGATAGGAAATGGTTTCCTATGCTACACTCGGTCAAGCTCCTCTTATCACGGGGATTCTCAATAGAAGATTTGGATGATACCTACTACATTTTGTGGATTGTGATCTAAGGTGATAGATCTAAGTGGATGTTGGGAGTGTCCGAAATCCAGATACATTAACACCATACTAAAGGGGTTTAGTATGGAGGATTCTAAGCGTAGTGGTTCACCCACTTACTGAGGAATCACTCTCTCCAAAAAGATGTCTTCCAAGACTGATTTGGAGGGAGCTCGTGTGCAAGGGATAACCTATGCTTCGACGGTAGGCTCTATCAAAGTTTGCGATGTTATGTACCAGACCAGATGTAGATGACTCACTAGGTGTAGTGATCAGGAATCAATCGGATCTTGGGAGAATCACTGGAAAACTGTGGAGGACATTCTTAAGTACTTAAGAAGCACTAAAAGAAAGTTCTTGGTTCGAGCTTCCAGAGTGATAAAGTCGACTGAAAATCAGTCACAGGTATTGTCTTCACCCTCATTGGAGAGACGGTATGTTGGAAGAGTTCCAAGCTTGATACCGTGACATACTGGAGGACTGTAACATTTCAGAAAAATAAAAAATTATTTTAGGGAATTTATATAATTAAATAATAAATATTATGAATATTTTAATGATGCGGTATAATTAAATACCGATAAATTGGAAAAAATTGGAAAATTAAATTAAATGGTGATTTTGGAGGGATTTATGTGATTTTACCAAATTATAAATTTTTATAATTAGTTATATACGATTTTAATGCTAATCGCTATTAAATATCGCTAATCGTGCATTAAGCTAGTTTTGTGGATGTGACATGCACCAAGCCTTTTTTCACACTTGTTACATTTTCCTCCATGGCTTTTCTTTTCAAATGTTTTGGTTTGGTTTTAAATTAGAGAAAAGAAAAGAGAATAGAAAAGAAAAGAAAAGGAAAAGAAAAGGAATAAACAAAGAGGGATGGGCAAGAGAGAGAGGGTGAGGGGTCATCTTTGACCATGGCTATTCTCCTCCATCATTTTCTCCTCATCATTTCTCTCCATTTCACCTCCATGGCTTCCCTCTCCCTTCACCTCTATTACACCTCTCACTTCTTCATCAAAAACCTATTAAAACTCCATCCCCACTTCATTAAAAATATGCACAAGCTTCCTACAAGCACTTTGGACCAAGAAAAATCGGATTTTGAGCACTAGGGCAACTCAAGAAAATTCTTGAGTTGCCAAATGAGGTAATCTCTTCACCATTAGTGTAGTAATCCTTTCCTTTTAGCACTTGTACATGTTTAGAAGTGTTTAAGTGTAGTTTGGTGATCTTTGAGAATTCTAAGTTAGGGTTTATGAGATTTTATGTATTGTGATGGTGTAATTGAGGATTAGTAGAAACTATAAACCCCTATAGTGCTTGATTAAAGACCAAAACCTGGGACTTAAAACCAAACCCTAAACTTAGAAACCCTGACATCGGCAGATTTTGGGAATTTGTGATGATATTTTGACATCTTCTATGACCCGTGGCACCTGAAAATTTTATAGCGATTACGGGGAGTTCTGCAGGAAACCTGGAGTATACCATAAAGACCCTAGCCCCTATACCTTCACATTGGCCGCAAATTTAATCATTTTGGCCGCAATTTATGGCCAGGGTAGGGAATTTGGGATTTGAGCTTAGTCCAGGGCTTTATTTCCAGTAAAATAGACCCTCCATGTGTGCAAAATTGGCTAATTTCACGTAGGGTAAAATCTGGAAGTGTTTTGCAATGTTTCTGATTTTGTTTTGTGGCTTTTAATGAATTGAGATTTGGTATTTATTATTGTGTTCCGTCGTGTGGTGTTTGAACGTCAACAACGAGGGTTATTTGATAGTGTCTTGCATGCGAGATCATAGGTTTTAACCTATGTACGATTCGTGTGCCGTTTTGGTTTTCGTGCGTGATTTCTGTTTACGATACTATATGTGAACATATGTAGGTACCCTCGAGTGGACATGAACGAAAAGGTCGAGCGTGGCGTCATTGACTTCAGCAAGCAACGATCAAGGTGAGTAGATATATATTTACGGGGGAAGTCGGGTGGATGGCGTATAGCACCCCGCAGTTTCGTAGTATAGAACAAGAATGCGTTATGAAATATATATATATATATATATATATATTTATATGTTATAATAAAATGTGTCTACATTGCTAGAATTGCTTTAGTGGACTTTGGGTTAGTGTAAGCGTATTTGGTAGTTTAGTGTTAGTCGCGAAACCCTAGAATAAGGTTTACACCCATACGCACACACACACTTACATTGTTTTACTTGTGCGTATATGGGGATATTGTAACGTTTTAAAAATAAATAAATAAATAATTAAATAAATAAAATCCTTTAGGTGAATTTTCTGATAATCGGTAAAATAAACCGTATTTTCCGTAAAACTCAACTACAGTTATTTTTCAACATAGATTTAAATACGCCTATTTTAACTATGTAATTACTAGTAAATGGTGTTTATTTAGGGACTTATAAATTATTAGTTTACAAAAATATTTTTCGTAACTAATTAATTTTCAATATTTTCATAAGCTTTTAATTATACATTAAATAGGTGCAAATTATAAACTGCAATGGGCTAATTTGACAAATATGAACCATGACATATTAGAATTAAGATGGTTGCATTCGTTTCTCTTCTTGAATTGGTTTCAAATTCTAGAGAATTCTAGGGTGGAATTTAATATGGAAAATGAAATAAAATGAAATAATTATGAAAAGACTTAAAAGAGGTAACTATTTGAAGATGTTTCTACACATTTCCTCACATTTTCTTTCTCTCTCTCTACCCTCATCTCTCATGGCCGGCCTCACCATGGGCAGCCCCCCATTTCTCCGCTTCAATTCTTCTCAAAAATCATCCAAAAATTCATCAAAAATTCAAATAAAAACCCACAAATTCCTAATTTAAATCCTATCCATTATTCTTTGGCCTATTTAACATGGATCTTGGAGCAAAGTTAGCATTTTGGAGGCTATGATTTTCATGTTGGATCTCTTAAATGTGAGGTATAAATCTTTAAGCTATAGTGAAATTGTTGTATAAATTGCTTAAATCTAGCATATTTTAGTGTTAATTTTGTGCTAGTTGTAAATTTGAAAATTCAAGAAAATGGTTTGTGAGAAAATTAGGGTTGTTATTATTTGTTAATGGTTATAAAGTGTAATTTAACATCCTAAGCTATGCACAAACTTAGATTTGTGGTTAAATTGTAAAGAGTTACTTCAAAGTTATTAAAATTTGATAATTTTACAAACTAGGTTTTTATAATATATAAATATATAAATAAATAAATATATATATATATATATATATATATATATATATATATATATATATATATATATATATATATATATATATATATTGGTGAGATAAAATTCTAGTGAGAATTTTTATCAATTACTCATGGTTTTAATGAGGAGATTAACATGTTAATTGAATGCAAAACCTAATTTGGTTACTAGTTGCTATTTGTTAGTTTAAAATTTGTGATAAATATGGTATTTTGCAAACTAAGACTTTGAAATTAATTTAAAATGTTGGATTAAAAATATAGTAAGGGTTTTATCACATCATTATGGTTTCCATGAGTGGTTTAACAATTTAAAATATGCAAAATCTAGCTTAGTTGTTGAATTATGAATTTTGCTTTAAAAAGTGTTAAAATTTGATATTTTTGCAAACTAAAATTTTGGACTTAATTCAAATTGATGAGATTAAATTATAGAAATGGTTTATATAACCTAGTTATGATATTTAGTGAATATTATGGCCATTAGTTTTGTTTAAATATCAAGTTTTGATGTAAAACGGTTAATTTACGCTTTCTAGGTTTTTGCGAAATAAAACGATTTGATCGATTTTAAGGTTTGGATGATTTAAACCCTATTCTATATTATAATTAGTAAGTTTTGGAACTACGATTTGTATGTTTGGGTTTTTCTCGAACAATCGGCGTTTGTACGCCGATGTTGAGGGTTATTTGGTTATTTTGCAAGAGCGGATCATAGATTTTAACCTTTGCGCGTTTCGTGGGTCGTTTTGGTTTTATCCGCGATTCGGTTTACGATATACATATATATTTGCGTATAGGTACCCCTCACGTGGACTTTGGACGATAAAGAAGAGGATGACGGTATCGACTTCGGCAGACAAAGACCAGATGAGTAGATATATATCTACGGGGGAAGTCGGGTGGATGGCGTATAGCACCCCCGCAAACATAGAATATGGATATTACTGTTAGTTATATGTATGCCCTAGAGGCCATTGCTATACATAGGACGTATATTGTAGTGGATGCTTGGACATATATAGGGAGGACTTTCTTGCTCGACATGATAGTATGCTATCTGGTTGCTCTTTCCCTTAACGTGTACACTGATTGTCTTTTTGTTACATGTTGGTAAAGCCCTTAGGATGTGTACTTGACTACCTGGACTATGATGCGGATCATACTAGTGGGGACATGGTAGTCCATAAGTACATCCTTCAAGGTCCCTAGTTGTGGGTGTATCGAGATGGGGCATCGATATACCAGAGTAGACTAGCGTATACCTTCTCGACCCATACAGATGGGCGATGGATGATCCCATATCCATTGGTGTTTGACATCAGAGATGATATACGGGTGCTCAGTAGAGACTGGGTACACTGGACGGACTCGCCGAGAACTCCCAGATGGTATTATACCTCACATCAGATGGCAGATCTCTGGTGACACTGGTACAGAGTAGTCTGTTGACCCGAGATCGTCATAGAGTCTTGTGTGATTCCCACTGTGCTTTGATTTCCACCTTACCACGTCCAAGAGGGTGTGCAAAATGGTGGTTTTTGGGTACAGTCCCGAATCACATGGAGGCAATGAGCGATAGGAGGGGATTCGTCTCGCCCGGTATAGGGAGTTGATGTTGCGCTGTGTTCGATTGGCTATAACCGGAAATCCCTGGCCAGGGTTGCTGAAATTTACTGGTAAGTGTTACCAATAGTTTCTCAAACTGTTATAGACCTCAAATCGACACGACTTATCGAGCTACTGGGGTCTGACGTTTACTACCCCTAGGCGAGATATGCGACATATCAGACGACGAGACCGGACTGTACGGTAAGTGTTTCTGGTTGGATTCACAGGAGTATGAGCGGGCTTACTCATTGATCTTCTGATTGCTCAATACCCGGGTGGCCGTTACGTTTAGCAGACCGCTTGCGGCTTGTGGGTGTTTGATATGATCATCACCTGCTGCCGGCGTATTGATGAGTCTTTAGAGTCCTACACAGAGGTTTCCTAGCTCAAGCGAAATGAAATAGGAGCGCATATGAGATATGCGTGGGACCGAGAATAATACTAGTATGTGATACTGAATTCTATTCTCCCGATCTGTATCATTGGACGGTTATATGAGATATAGCCGGGTTACCGAATCGAGTGTTGATTCGATACATTGATACACTTGATATTAGTCGGTTATATGCAGTATGACCGGATCATTAAATCAAGTGTTGATTTAATGATTTAATGTATAATTATATATTTGATATATTACTTTACATTAACTAGTATTGGTTCACTTAAGATTATTTTCTTACTTGAATGTGCACATTGTATATATGATATAGTTTTGTGCGCTAGTTTGTATCATTTTTGATGATACATGCAAACTTGGGTGTGTGTATGCTTTAGACCATGTTTAGGTAAATGGTTAGGGTTTTTATTTATTTATTTATTCATTTTGGCAAAAATAAAATGGTGGCATTCTTTGTTTTTATTTGAAGCTTCATGAAGCTTTGAAAAGTTCAAACCATTTTGTTTTTTCCTTAACCTAACCATTTGCCTAAACCCTAGTTTATTCTCTACATTAGTTTACCTCACCCATGGTTGCTAAAAGATAGACTTCACTTGAATTTTCTTGTTTAGAGAATTCATTTTTTTCATTTCTTTCTTCTTCTTCTTCTTGATGAAGAAAGAAAACCTTTGCTAGAAATTTACAAGTGATGAATCCAAGTGAGAAATCCAAATCCAAAGTGAACCCACTTCCTATTTCTTCATCCTCTACCACTTGCCATATTGTATAGGGTGTTTTCTTCACAAGGTTGATGACCAAGTGAAGATGGAGCTTGAGTTTGAGTCGCCTCGACATAGATCATCTTCGGCATCGAAGTCAACGACCTAGCCCGCCCATTTCTCCGATGAAACCGACGCTAGAGTCCGGGATTCCGATGATCGCAGCGGAGGGATGTCAACACGGAGCTAGAGAAGTGGAGGACCGGATCTACAAAGGTTGTATTTCTATTCACTTAGCAATAAAGTTGTTTGCTTGTTTGCTTTTCGCCTAATCTCTAGTTAACGATCTTCCGTTAGGGTTTCTCGGCACCTAGAAAATTTGATTTTGGCATGGTTGATGCCTTGTGGAACCTCATTAGTGTGCCTAGGGACCCTACAGTGGTATCAGAGCCTAGTTAGAGCTTTAGGCGATGTATAGACGAAGCTAGAAGTGCGATCTAACCCGATATCCCCCGATTTCAACCCTTTCTGTACAATTTTTCAAACTGTGGATTTTTGTGAATTAAAAATACTCAGAAAATAGTGCAGGTAAATATAAGGTTAACTGTAGAAAACGAGACTCTAACTCATTCAAACGGCCGCGGAACCGTGGCAATGACATGCCATTGGCGGCGGTTCCACGGCTAAATTAAAGAGTTAGGGTTCCAGTTTTGTACAGTTTGCCCCGTATGTGATTCCTGATGTTTCTGGGTGCTTTTAAATATACTCAACAGTTGAGTTTTCTCGGTTGTATTGGGGATTCGATGATTCGATCGGAATATTTAACTGCGTCTATGTGTTTTTCCAGGTAATTTAGAATATGTTAAAAAGTTCGACCGGATATAAATATCCAATTTTTCCCCTGACGAGAAATTTCCAATTGTTGGATTTTTTCCGTAGTTTAATAACGTTCTAAGTAGTGCAAGTAACGCGATGGACCCTCTAGAAGACAACAAACCTTAACTCGATTATTTGACCGTCTTGAACTGCCCTTTAAACCTTAGGGTTTAGGGTAGTATGGCGTGCCACATGTGAGGCGTTGGCTTGACCCTTCTACGGCTGGACCGTTGGTACTGAGGCATGAGGTGAATGTTTTTAAACTTATTTCATGTGTTGAGCTGTTTCGGGAAAACTTGGGTGTTTGATTGTTCGATCGAAAAGTTTAACATTTTCTATTTATCTGGAATGTGATACAATATTTGGAATCCACAAATAGTTATGAGATAACTGAATGAATGTTATAAACATAGCAGTTTAGTCTCACTTGATCGGGTGCCACGGAATTTTGATGCGATCAAAAGTCTGTCGCAATCACGTAGCGTACGCGGATACTCGCCGGTAAACTTAATAGATAGCCACGCCCCATAGCCCCGACCAAGTGACTGTAGGAGAACCCCGTCACCGAAAGCATCCGTTCGGGTGCTCGCGGCAGCGGTGTTCCGCCTTGGTGCACTTCGTCGACGGTATTGGGGGTGCGGCCGTCTACTGAAGTTTGCGACGAGCATTCGATCAGGATGTCGGGAATCTTGTTGAATTGACCGACTTGGTATTGAAAAGAGTTTTCGATAATGAGACTAAAATGCGGGGTTTATAATTGTTAGGCATGCGATATCTAAGTAATTCATTTGATTAGGCATGCGATGTCTAAGGAGTTTGCGGATTCCATCTGTTGTAGTTTTACACTTTCTTTTCTGTGACCGTAAGTGTAATATATGATATCGCCGGTTTCATTGCTATATGTCAACGACAATTGGGATGGGCATATTTACTTACGTTGATGACATGTGATGTTATGTGTTGCTAGATATGTTATATTGGATCGTCGTGTTTGAATAGCCGGGGTTTTTTTTATGTGAGATGAGTGTTTTTCTATTTTCATTCATGTAAAAACTTGTATGTAATATTCTTTTATTGGGGCACTTCCAGGTAGCGGAAGATGTCACCGTTGATGTATATTATTTACTTTTCCGCACTAGGATAGACCCAAGGAGGAGAGCACAAGTAACCGGGTTCTGGAGTCCAGTGGGAGACCAACTCGAGGATTCGAGTCCGGGTCTCCTAACTCTAGAATTTGTAGGGTTGCTTGCCGCTCTCGTAGGGGTCTAGGGGTGTGGGTTTGGCTATTCATCATGGCCGTGGAATCCGTGTTTTATACAGGCTCAAAATAAAACACGGACGTCCTAGTATATCCAATATTTCATATGATATTTTCTGCTGCGATATCTGTGATGTGATCATTTGATATGTTCTATGATAAATACTGTATATAGTATATATGATATATTATATAGACGTTACTTATGTTTTGCACCCGCGCTAGCCCTGCCCCGCTCTATCGTTAGTTACCTAACCTAACGGTGCAGACGGGACATCTAGGCGAATGCGGATGACATAAGTGTACGTCGTATTTATCTGTGATGTTTTGGTAAATTAAATGATGGGACTTCATTAATGTGATTAATGAAAGAAAAAGAAACCTAAAGATGTTGTGGAATCGAATTTTCAAAAACAGGTAGCTACAGTTCTTGCTTTGCATCGTGGTGTTCCTTGTAGAACATCCTGCACCTTATTCGATGAGAAACGGGCCGAGATCCCTTCACCGGGAGTGACCCCTTTAGCAATGGCTGGCAGATGCTACAACCCTCGGTTTGTCTTCTGATTGCTTCTATAGTTTCTGCTTTGCACAGTGATATATATGATATATCCCGCACCTCATTCGCTGAGGAAAGGGCCGACGATCCCTTCACCGGGAGTGACCCCTTTAGCAAAATTAGAAAAGCCTAAAAAACACTCCATTTCAAAATTAGTTGATTCTACAATGATATCAAGTTCATTATGCAATAGGTTTTCAGAAAAACCTGTCGTAGCCCTCCGTCATTTCAGATAAGTACTAGTTAGTATTCGTGCTGCGGTAGTTTGGCCTCCGTCAAGGCGTAGTGTACGGTAGCTAACTAGTGCTTATCTGCTAGCATATGATGCGATTGGATTAGGGTATTCGTACGGCGTTGTTTGGCCTCCGTCAAGGGTCATGCGGGTGGGTTTAATTCAATCGGGAAATGACGGGTTGAACTTGACTAGCGGACTATGGGTAGTTTGGCCTCCGTCAAGGTCAAAGGACGCTAGGGGTAAAATATTATCGGGAATTTCAAGTGTTGAAATTTGCAATGAGATTGCATACCTTCTATGAGATAGTTGGATCCCGATACCCGCTGCGAGTAAGAGTTACTCCTGTGAGAGTTTTACACATTACAATTAGCCGATCAAGTAGGTGTCTAGAAAGGTGTTAACGAGGTTACGCCTCTAGGAAAACGAGGTTTTACATTAATTAGGTTCGTGCGAAAGCATGGGGGACCTCCCTTAAAGTACCGACACTGGCCTGGCTGAAAGATTGGCAAACTTGTAGCGTGTAATTAATCCCGGCTAGTCTTTCTTTTTAGGGTTTGAAGGAAGATTTGATAAAAACAGTGGGAGCCATCCTGATTAGATAAGATATATAACCAATCTATTCTTGTAAGAGCGCACGCTGAGTGTTTTCTTCTCTCTCTCTCCAGGTAGCGACCATATCGCGCCTTAATCAAGATAATAATACGGATGTATTGACCGAACCCGCTTGTTATACTGAGCTGGGGAACGTTGGTCCCGCTCCAACTTATAACTGTTATAAGACAGAGCAGGAAATTGGGGAATACCAGATTTCCCGTGCCGCCCAAACGAAGAAAGTGCATACTGATGCATCATCTTCGGGTGTGTTCGTTACATAGAACTGTTTCTCAGTATCCTTTACGTCCTGAGTATGTGATACCGGATCAGGATCCCACATATGTAATCTGTTACATGGGCTGCAGATAGGTAAAGAACTGAGAACGGATGATAAGTTTCATGAGACAGAAAACGGTGCAAGTGTTGCAGCCAAGTCTGTTGGTCACTGTCACCCTGTATTACCAATACATTGATTCTGAACAAATGCTATTAGATACCGAACCTGATATACAAAATCATATCAATCTCTTTATTTATTAAAGAAGGATATAATTTTGTATTGTTGGATAATGTTTTGAACATTTCCTATTTCAAAAGTTGATCGGTTCAGGCACGTTATCTAAAAGCATTGACGTTCTAAATCAAACTACAGTTCTTAGTATACAGAACACACACAAGAGGAAGAGTTCAGAAATGAACGACTTCTTCTTGAGGCATTGTAGACTAGGTCATATCATTGCGACCCGGCCTAGCTGAAGTTACATTTAGATGCATATTTAAATTAGTTTGAATTTATATCTTATGAAACTTGCCGGTCATGTCACAAAGATAAGATGACCACAGATCTGTTTATTAGAAACAGAGAAAGAGTTAGTAAACTTTTGGGATTCATACATGCTGATGTATGAAGGTCCCCTGTCTACACATGCCAAGACTGATTCTTTGTACTTCATTACATTCTCTGATGATCTCTCAAGATTCAGACATATGTTCCTATTGAAACAAAAGTCTGAAGCTTTTGAGATATTCACAGAATATAAATTAGAAGTAGAGAACCAAATTACGGGTATAAGTATTATGTCCTTTGATGTGATCAGGGAGGAGAATACTTGAGCACGGAATTTCTGGACTATTCTAAAGGAGAATGAGATTCTCTCTCAGCATTACTCCTCCGTATACACCATAGCATGATGGTATATCGGGGCGGAGCAATAGCACCCTATTTGATATGGTGTGCTCTATGATGAGTACTACTGAGTTTCCTATTTCCTTTTGGGAGTTATGCACTAGAGAAGCTGCATACCTATTGAATAGGATTCAAATCAAATCAGTTGCCTACCACATCATATGTGATATGGAAAGGGAAGAGCCCATATCTTATGTTTGTTAAGATTTGGGGTTGTCCGGCCTATGTCTGAAAGGCAAAATCCGGACAAGCTCGAGGCAAGGTCTGTTATGTAGAACTGGAAATGTTCCAGCTATACAAACTGCAGCTGATGATTTGGTAGAACCGAAGGATTCAACAGTTTCCAACGAAGCTAAGCCTCTCCGCCGATCTAGTAGGGTTCCTCACCCACCTGAGAGATACTTCGGTTTCTCTATGACAGTGGGAGCGGGGATTGCATCATGAGATGATGACCCAACTAGTTTTGGGCTGGCCATCTGGAGTGGGACTCTGTAAGAATGGCTGGATGCTTAGCAATCTGAGATGGAATCCTTATACACCAATAAAGTATGGACTTTGGTTGCTAAATCTGAAGGGTTAAATCCCCATCAGGAGCAAGTATATCTTGAGAAGATTACTTGGTGTACATGGAAGAGTTGAGACTTTCAAAGCTAGACTTGTTAAAGGTCTGCATCATTGACCAGGTATGGATTATGATGAAACCTTTTCTAAGTAGCTATGCTTAAGTCCATCCAGATCCTACTTGCCACGGCTACATACCATGACTACGATATTTGGTGGTTGGGTGTCATGACTGCTTTTCTAAATGATGATTTGGAAGAGAACGTCTATAAGAACACAGCCAGAGGGCTTCGTAAACAGTGGGAGCAGCGGAAACGTGTGCAAGTTGCTTTACAGATTAAAGCAGGCATCGCGGAGTTGGAACATCTGTTTTGATGTATTAGTCAAAGAGTTTGACATCATCAAAATGGTAGATGAACCTTGTATAAACGAAAAGGTAGTAGGGAGTATGGTGGTGATCCTCGTAGAGCACGTGGATGACATACTCTTGATAGGGAAGGAGCTTCTTATGCTACGCTCGGTCAATCTCCGCTTATCACAATAATTCTCCATATAGGATCAAAATGATATCTCCTAAATCCTAGGTTTTGGATCTATGAGATAGATCTAATTGGATGTTAGGATACTCACTAGTTGTAGTGAGATGGTATCAATCGATCCTGGGGAGAATCACTGGAAGGGTTCCACGGTGATAAGGATGACTGAATGTCAGTCACAGGCATTGTCTTTACCCTCAGTAAAAGGGATGGTATGTTGGAAGAGTTCCAAGCTAGATACCGTAGCATACTAGACGATAAAGGCTGGATACATCGCTACCAAAGATGCTACCAAAAAGGAAGTCTGGCTGTATATTAGTTCATGAGATGAACTTCGTTCCTACCATTGTGAGACAATGGAGTTGTGGCTTATGCCTAGGAACGCCCGTCCCATCAGTGATCCAGACATATTCTGAGGCAGTGTCACCTGATCATGGAGATGGTTGATTTCCAAGAGATCGAGGTCAGGAGAATAGACTCAGAGGACAACACGGCGGATCCACACACAAAGGCCTTTCCCAGAGAGAGACTTTTAAGGGATGGTTGAGTATCAGATACTACAACCACTGCTATCAGATGGCCCTAGTGCAAGTGGGAGATTGTTAGTTATATGTATGCCCTAGAGGCCATTGCAATACATAGGATGTATATTGTAGTGGATGCTTGGACATATATAGGGAGGACTTTCTTGCTCGACATGATAGTATGCTATCTGGTTGCTCTTTACCTTAACGTGTACACTGATTGTCTCTCTGTTACATGTTGGTAAAGACCTTAGGATGTGTACTTGACTACCTGGACTATGATGCGGATCATACTAGTGGGGACATGGTAGTCCATAAGTACATCCTTCAAGGTCCCTAGTTGTGGGTGTATCGAGATGGAGCATCGATATACCAGAGTAGACTAGCGTATACCTTCTCGACCCATACAGATGGGCGATGGATGATCCCATATCCATTGGTGTTTGACATCAGAGATGATATACGAGTGCTCAGTAGAGACTGAGTACACTACACGGACTCGCCGATAACTTCCAGATGGTATTATACCTCACGTCAGATGGCAGTTCTCTGGTGACACTGGTACAGAGTAGTCTATTGACCCGAGATCGTCATAGAGTCTTGTGTGATTCCCACTGAGCTTTGATTTCCACCTTACCACATCCAAGAGGGCGTGCAAAACGGTGGTTTTTTGGTACAGTCCCGAATCACATGGAGGCAATGAGCGATAGGAGGGGATTCGTCTTGTCCGGTATAGGGAGTTGATGTTGCGCTATGTTCGATTGGCTATAACCGGAAATCCTTGGCCAGGGTTGCTGAGATTTACTGGTAAGTGTTACCAATAGTTTCTCAAACTGTTATAGACCTCAAATCGACACGATTTATCGAGCTACTGGGGTCTGACGTTTACCACCCCTAGGTGATATGCGACATATCAGACGACGAGACCGGACTGTACGGTAAGTGTTTCTGGTTGGATTCACAGGAGTGTGAGCGGGCTTGCTCATTGATCTTCTGATCGCTCAATACCCGGGTGGCCGTTACGTTTAGCAGACCGCTTGCGGCTTGTGGGTGTTAGATATGATCATCACCTGCTGCCGGCGTATTGACGAGTCTTTAGAGTCCTACACAGAGGTTTCCTAGCTCAAGCGAAATGAAATAGGAGCGCATATGAGATATGTGTGGGACCGAGAATAATACCAGTATGTGATACTGAATTCTATTCTCCCGATCTGTATCATTGGACGGTTATATGAGATATAGCCGGGTTACCGAATCGAGTGTTGATTCGATACATTGATACACTTGATATTAGTCGGTTATATGCAGTATGACCGGATCATTAAATCAAGTGTTGATTTAATGATTTAATGTATAATTATATATTTGATATATTACTTTCCATTAACTAGTATTGGTTCACTTAAGATTATTTTCTTACTTGAATGTGCACATTGTATATATGATATAGTTTTGTGCGCTAGTTTGTATCATGTTTGATGATACATGCAAACTTGGGTGTGTGTATGCTTTAGACCATGTTTGGGTAAATGGTTAGGGTTTTTATTTATTTATTTATTCATTCATTTTGGCAAAAATAAAATGGTTGCATTCTTTGTTTTTATTTGAAGCTTCATGAAGCTTTGAAAAGTTCAAACCATTTTGTTTTTTCCTTAACCTAACCATTTGCCTAAACCCTAGTTTATTATCTATATTAGTTTACCTCACCCATGGTTGCTAAAAGATAGACTTCACTTGAATTTTCTTTTTTAGGGAATTCATTTTTTTCATTTCTTTCTTCTTCTTCTTCTTCTTGATGAAGAAAGAAAACCTTTACTAGGAATTTACAAGTGATGAATCCAAGTGAGAAATCTAAATCCAACGTGAACCCACTTCCTATTTCTTCATCCTCTACCACTTGCCATGTTGTATAGGGTGTTTTCTTCACAAGGTTGATGACCAAGTGAAGATGGAGCTTGAGTTTGAGTCGTCTCGACGTAGAGCATCTTCGGCATCGAAGTCAACGACCTAGCCCGCCCATTTCTCCGATGAAACAGACGCTAGTGTCCGGGATTCCGATGATCGCAGCGGAGGGACGTCAACGCAGAGCTAGAGAAGTAGAGGACCGGATCTACAAAGGTTGTATTTCTATTCACTTAGCAATAAAGTTGCTTGCTTGTTTGCTTTTCGCCTAATCTCTAGTTAACGATCTTCCGTTAGGGTTTCTCGGCACCTAGAAAATTTGATTTTGGCATGGTTGATGCCTTGTAGAACCTCATTAGTGTGCCTTGGGACCCTACAATTACGTACTGTTATTAGGAAGTCGGACGTGACCTTAGATTCTTGGCGAGTAGGGTCATATTGAAGACTTTAGGTTGGACTAGACTGATTTAGAAAGACTTAACCATGAGGATGGCTGCCTTGGAGGGAATTCATAGGTTTCATGTAGACACACATAGACATGCACACACATAAACTTGACTTGGTGTATGTGTGTGTGTGTGTGTGTGTGTGTGTACATATAGGAATGTGTGTGTGTGTACACACACACACACCCAACATATACATGTGATATGAGGAAGTTATATGATATATGGGGATGGGTCGATATGACTGGGCTTGATGCCGTGATTTATTGGATATATGATCGAGTTATGACATGAGATGTGTTATGATAGTAGCGGATCGTTGGGTAATGAGATTATATAAAATATATTCATATAAACGATAATATGTGTTGATGACATTGGAATGAACGAGACTCTAGAATAGAACCCAGATTGTAATATGTGACTTAATCATAATATGACATATGACATGATATTTTAGTGGATCATTTGACAATGTATATTTACACAGACGATGATATATATTTGATGATATTGGGATGTATGCGATTATAGTACAGTACCCTTGATCATGATATTGTTTGATGATGATACTATTTGAACGGTGATGTATATATGTGATAGTTGACCCGTACCCCGATTTTGGGATGTCGTACGATGGGTTCTACCGTACGAGGCATATATGTGATGATTGATCCGCACTCTTGACTTGAGGAAGTCGTACTATGTACGTGACGCTATTGAGGCTGGATCGCCGACTACTTGAGATATCGACTCAGACTTTAGGAGGATTCTTCTGACCTTTCGACTAGTATCTTTAGTTAGTTCCTTAGTTGGTTAGGTTGATCTTAGTTTAGGCTCAAGTCATACTTATTTTCAAAACTAATGAACCGTGCATTTTCAAACAACAAATGGTATGACTCGTAATTAGTAGGTATTTTCTAGTTATGCGTTTACTACACCTTCACTGTTATATTCATGTTGTATTCATCGCATTGCATGTTCATACATATGTTTCTTTAGCTAATATGAAACTCTGCCTGTTAGGACACCAGCACCATTACCGATGATGCGCATGTTCCACGTACACTTATTTTCCGGCTCACACACATCATCATCGGTAATTGCCATGTCACGTACACTTTAGAACATATTATCTTTTATTAATATAATCAGCTAAATGCTAGTCCAGTATAATATTGTGTGATTACCCTCATATGCTAGTTTAGACATTTCATTTATTACTTAGACACTTCATGCATTCACATATTCATATTATCATGCAGTATTGTGGCGCTTATGCTGATACTCATTATTTACTTACTCATGATTTTGGGATTTTGGATTTCTATGAGATTTCTGGATTTTGAGGAAAGCCGCAAGAATATATATATAATAACTTCTCTCTCCCTCCCCCTCTCATTTTAAAATACATGTTGCGGTTTTCTCGTGATGTGTGTGTCGTCCACCATGAGATTTCATGTTTTCTGTTAGATTTCGAGAACCGATTCGAGGAGTGGATGAACCGTCTCGGGTACATGGTGGGCCCGGTATGGTACCCCAGGGCAAGAAGCTCGAGTTGTAGACGATTAGCCTGGCAGGAGAAGACTACCTACCGGTGATGTCTGGCGCGGCGGATATCCGGAGGATACCGACCGTTGTCGTGAGATTTGATGATATAGGCCAATCCGGACTGATGGAGCCCGAGATATTGAGACTATGAGATATTGAGAGTATAAGATATTGAGACTCTGAGATTTACATGTCTTGTGTCGATACTTGACACGGATTTCCATGGATTTCATTGATGATGTTTCAGATTACTATACAAATTTTACTATGATAAAAGTTAAAGATTTCTTATACAGATATATCCAAATTTCATGGTTGATTGTTTTACATTCATGGTGCATGCATACTCACACAGATGACATGTTACTACTTGAGGCACTGACACGAGCATTGAGCATTGCACTTACGCATAGATTATTACCCTGCCACTACTAGATGACTAGTGATATATTAAGTATATTATTATGAACTAGGAGAGTGTCGTGCATGCGATTTCTACTCGCAGATGTAATCTACTCACGAGTTGGCAACTCACCCCCGTTGTGCGAAATTTTCTTACAGGTTTCGATGTACATGTTTCCTTGGCAGCTTTCTGGCACATTATTTCATTCAGGGTGATTTGCTTGGTAGGTTGGTTCACTTGTATCAGGACCGTCCCTGTACTTTTATTATTTCATTTGTATCTAATAAGTTCCATCAACCAGACTTGTATTACTGATAGATTTAGAAGACTAGTTGTTTTATTTCGACTTTAGAGTCGCGCTTATATTATTATGGTTTTTGGTTGATTTGGTTTTCTTTTGATTTTTAAGCCTCGCCCTTCGGCGTTGTATATTATAGTGCATTATGTGGTTGTTTCCGCCTTTTTGGCGTAGAGCCGGCTCCCGCTTGGGGATGCCTTTTTATTGGTTGCATATATTATTCTTGTTTGTACCAGTTTAGGGCCAGTTTTTACAAAGGAGACTCTGCCGAAATTTTTGAGAAATTTGATGTTGCTTTTAAACATGTTTTCCTTTACTTCTTCTTTTAAATGGTTTAGATTTCTGGGCTTCGGCTTACATAGATTACGTTGCGCCTCTAGACGCTTCATAATTTAAGTGCCAGTCACGTTCCGTACCTTCAGGTCGTGACAGATATATACAAATACACACACACACACATATACACACATATAGGTATGTGAATATGAATGTATTACACACACACACACACATACTTGGATATGAAGATAGTATATGATATTTGGAGATGAGTCGATGAGATTGGGCGTGATGCCATGAGATCGGTGATGTGATTTCGTTCGTATTATGAGATACGACATGATGTTATAGCGGGTCCTTCGGCGTTGTGTTTTCATACACACGCATATATATTTGTAGATGGTATCAGTATGTATTAGACTTTAGATCAGTACCCCACTTCATGATATGATAATAAGGATACCAGATAAACGATGAGATAAATGTGATATTTGACCCGTACCCAGATTTAGGATGTCGTACGACGGATTTACCGTACGAGCTATAATTATGATGATAGATCCGCAATCTTGACACGAGAATGTAATATTATGTATATTGTATCGTACGTGATACTATTAAGACGGAATCACCGACTATAATATATATATATATATATATATATATATATCGACTCAAACTTAGATGGTTTTCCTTGCTCCTTTCGACTAGTCTGTTAGTTTAGTCCTGTAATTTACTTGTAGATGTTAGATTAGACTCGAGTCATACCTATTTAAAAACTAATGAATCGTGAGTATTTTAAAGACAGGCCAAGAGATTCTACGGATATTTCAAAGGACATACCTTTTCTTAAAAACATCGTAGCCCTTATTTTTTTCTAAACACCACGATTCATGTTATTTCAAATGGCAAGACAGTATGACTCGATCATATAAATGTATATTCTTTATTGCTGTGTTTACCATTCATTTTCTGCATATTCTTATTATTTGCATCGCATTACATGCTTATTTATGTATTGTTATATTAAACCCATGTGATCAGGACACCAGCACCATTACCGATGATGCCTATGTCTACGAACACTTACTTGCCTGCTTACACACATCATCATCAGTAATTGCCATGTCACGTACACTTTAGAGAATATTAATTCATTGATATCGCTTGTCAGTTGATAGTTTCGATATATTATTATGGTGGTAGATTAGATATTGCATTTATTTACTGTGTTATCTCATGTATGTATATTCATATATTCATTTTCCATGCGATAATATGGGCCAGTCAAGATTGCCGGAGCCTAATATTATGAAATTCATTGTTTATTTATTATCTATTTACATCGTGATTTATGATTTCGGATTTCCATGAGATTTCTGGATTTAGAGAAACCGCAAGATTTTATAAACTTATCATCTTTTTAAAAGATAGAAAATTCTGTTTTCTCATGATATGATTTGAGACATGTTCACCATAAGTTTTTTCGGTTCTTGAGCGATATCATACACTCGATTCGAGGAGGAGGAGGAACTGTCTGTGGATGCATGGTGGATCCGGTGCGGTACCCCGAGGCAAGATGGTCGCAGATGATGGCATTGAGCCTGGCAGAGGAGCACTACCGACCAGAGATTGTATTGTGACTCGATGGTTATCCGGAGGATACCGATCGAAGTATGGGCCAGTCTGGATATCCAGAGCCCTAGATTTTGAGATTTATGATATGGGCCAGTCCGGATGGACGGAGCCCTAGATATTGAGATTCGAGGATACAAGCCAGTCCGGATTGCCGGAGCCTGAGATACTGATATATTGGGATTTATATGTATTTTGTATCGATGCTAGACACTGATTTCCCTGTTGATTTCATTGATAATACCTCTTTTTATACATACAGAAATCTCACTAAACTAAGGAAACAATTTTCTCATTCATGATGTATTCTGTTTTCATATTATTGCATTCATACCTCATATTTATGATATGTTTGTTAGTTGTATGTATGCCCTAGAGGCCAGTATTGTACAGATGATGTATATTATATTGGATGCTTGGACATATATAGAGAGGACTTTCTTGCTCGACATGATAGTATGCTATCTGGTTGCTCTTTATCTTAACATGTATACTTGTCTCTTTATACTGTCTTATAGTTACATGTTGGTAAAGCCCTTAGGATGTGTACTTGACTACCTGAACTATGATGCGGATCATACTAGTGGGGACATGGTAGTCCATAAGTACATCCTTCAAGGTCCCTACTCATGGGTGTATCGAGACGGGGCATCGATATACCAGTATAGACTAGCGTATACGCTTCTCGACCCATGAGATGGGCAATGGATGATCCCATATCCATTGGTGTTTGACATCAGAGATGATATACGGGTGTTCAGTGGAGACTGGGTACACTGGACGGACTCGCCGAGAACTCCCAGATGGTATTATACCTCACGTCAGATGGCAGTTCTCTGGTGACACTGGTACAGAGTAGTCTGTTGACCCGAGATCGTCATAGAGTCTTGTGTGATTCCCACTGTGCTTTGATTTCCACCTTACCACGTCCAAGAGGACGTGCAAAACGGTGGTTTTTGGGTACAGTCCCGAATCACATGGAGGCAATGAGCGATAGGAGGGGTTTCGTCTCTCCCGGTATTGGGGGTTGATGTTGCGTTGTGCTCGATTGGCCGTAACAAGGAAGTCCCTGGTCAGGGCTGATTTAGAGATTTACTGGTAAGTGTTACCAGTAGTTTCTCGACCTGTTATGAGCCTCACATCGGCACGACTTATCGGTTATTGGGGTCTGACGTTTACTACCCGTAGACTTGATATGCGACATATCAGACGAGGAGACCGGACTGTACGGGAAGTGTTACCGGCAGGCTTTTACAGGAGTTGGAGCGGGCTTGCTTGCTGATCTTCTGATCGCTCAATGCCCGGGTAGCCGTTACGTCCAGCTAGTGCCGCTGATGGCTTGTGGGTACGTGATGTGATCATCACCTACTGCCGGCGTATTGACGAGTCTTTAGAGTCCTACATAAAGGTTTTACTGGCTCAGGCAAAACGAAATATGAGCACGTATGTGATATGTGCGGGACCGAGAATAATGCATGTATGTGATACCGTATTCTATTCTCGCGACTTTGTGTATCGGTCGGATATATATGATATAGCCGGGTTATCGAATCAAGTGTTGATTCGATAAATCGATACATTGAATGTTAGTCGGTTATATGTGATATGACCGGATTATTAAGTCAAGTGTTGATTTAATAATTTAATGTATAATTGTATATTAGATATACTAATTTACATTAACTAACACTTGTTCATTTAGGGTTTTTTCTCACTTGTACACAACTTTAATATATATGTGATATATATTAAAATGTGTTTTCTTTTTGTATCATGGTTGATGATACATCCTACATGGGTGTGCAAGACATACACCATACTATTTAAGATGGTGGTTAATATTTATTTAAGGTAATTACAAATTAGTGGAGCTTAGGTCATAAGTATGAAGCTTGTAGAAGCTTGTGGATGCTTTGACAAAGTCCACCAAATTTGTTTTACTTTAAAATTTTATTAACCTAACCATTTTGAACTAGCTATGGTTATGTCTCATCATGAGTTAGTATATGATACTCACTCACCATGGTTAGCTCACTCACTTGATCATTATCCTCATCTCTTTCTTTTGTTCATCTTCTTCTTCATTGAGCAAAAGAAAAAGCTTGCTATGGTTTTGAAAATAGAGTGAAAGTTTGTGAGAAATAAAATTCTAAAGAGAACCCACTTTCTATTTCTCCATCCTCTACTAGACTAGCACTTTAGTTTAGGGTGTTTGCTTCACTAATTCTCTAGTTAGTGAAGTAGAAGCTTGAGTTGGCATCCCCTCGACGTAGATCATCTTCGGCCTCGAAGACTTCAAGCAAGGACGCATATTTAGCCTCGTGAAGCCATGCAAGAGTCCGGGAGAACCACGATCACAGCGAAGGGACTTCAACAAGGAGCTAAAGAAGTGATGGACCGATCTACAAAGGTTGTATTTCGTATTCACTTAGTCGTAAACCTAGTTTACTAGCATATGAAACCCTAATTTTCTAGCAACGATCTTGTTTAGGGTTCTTAGGCACGGCTAAAATTTTAATCGGGCATGTTTGATACTTTGTAGAACCTTGTTAGAGTGCCTAGTAACCCTACAATGTTACTACCTGAGGCACTCACACAAGCACTTGGTATTACACTTATGTATAGATGTTTACCCTTGACACCTTATCATGCTTCAGGCTTTATCATTTGAGGTTTTATATATATTTAATCGTATTGACCTAGGATTGAGTCATACATACGATTTCTGATCGGTGATGTTTTCTACTCACGAGTTGGCAACTCACCCCCGTTGTGCCACAGTTTCTTGCTGGTTTTGCCGTACAGGTTTTCCTTGGCGGCTTTGCTGGCACATTACTCCATTTCGGGTGATAGCTTTGGTAGGTGGGTTCACTCGCATCGTGACCACCATTGTACTTTATTATTTCAGTTGTATCTAGTAAACTCCATCAACCTGACTTGTATATTTTATTAGACTTAGAAGACCAGTGTATATTCTTTCGACCATAGAGTCGAGCAGTGTATTATTATGGGTTTTCTTGATGATTTTGAGTTTCCGTTTGAGTTTTGATCCTCTCCCTTCGGCGTTGTATATTATATTGCTTGCGTGGTTGTGACCGCCAATTGGTGAAGAGCTAGCTCCCTCTTGGGGATGCCTTTATATATATTTCATGTGTTGTACCCTTTTGGGGCCAGTATTTACAAAAGAAACTCTGCCGAAATTTTCAGAAAAAACTTGAGATTTTTAAAAATGCATATTTCGGCTTATGTTATTAAAACCACTTGCTTTTAAATGAGTTTTCTTCACTTCTTCCTTAAAATGGTTTAGATTTCTGGGATTTTTGGCTTACTTGAAGTTGATGAGGTCCTATAGACTTCAGATGATTCAAGTGCCAGTCACGTACTAGTTCGGGTCGTGACAAAATTGGTATCAGAGCGCTAGGTTAATCTTGGTTCGAGTCATTGTTTGACTATGCGGAGCCTAGGGCGTTCGTATATATCCGGAACCTAGGCTTGACCTTACGGAACTTAGACTTAGTCAAGGGGTTATTAGACCCGAACTTTCGTCGCATAGGTTGACCTTGGTTGATGGAGTAGGTGACATAAAGAGAGTGACATACCGTGTGTATGTTCCGCGGCATACTTATGAAACGCTACTCCGCTTAAGAAGCCTTAGGATGTACATTTCCTTGCACATTATTATATTCATTCCTATGATCTATCCTCTTCGATATCGGTTTATGGTTTTTGCTGCCACGATTGCATAGGTAGAGAGAGCTACGGCTAGAGTTGCGTCAGCACGAGCTCGTCACGGATGAGGACTGACCAGGGCATGATTCCAGAGACACAGATTGCATAGATGTATCTTCCTATTATGTTTTCGCGCTATGAGCATTTGATGGATCGCTTTTACAAGATTTCTCGGATGCAGATCAGCACCAGAGGATTGGGCCACTGCTAGAGGCCAGCCAGAATGTGATGACTGTCAATGCACTGATTATACTTGATGATTGAGGCACTGTTCAGCGTGCGGACAAATGATCCAGTTGTTGCTGCGAATGACAAGATATCGCCCCAGATGTTTGAAGCTAACGCCGCACAAGTTGTACTTAGAGATATGTTAGAAGATTGCTAGTCACCTAAGGATGAATGACTAGGACATACGATTCATTGCCTACCCCGATGCGAGGTCATCAGATTGATTGATTCCAGCTAGAGAAGACTTCACGCAGGTACGTTGAGAGTCGATAGAAGAACGATCGAATGTCAGAAACCCATTTTCCAAGTTTAAAGTATTCGGAGAACATGCAAGTAATTCCGTGGACCCTCTAGAAGAATGAAACCCTGACTCGATATAATGACCATGAGAATGCCTTGAAACCTTAGGGTTTGCAGCAGTTCCGCGGTGCCATTAATCAGGCTTGGGTTTGCCCTTCTACGGCTGATCCATAGGTGCTGTGGCATGTAATCGATATTATTAAACTGTACTCAAGATGTTGAGCTCTTGGGGGATTATGGAACCTTGACAAATCGATCGAAAGGTTCTATGTCATTCGGATATCATGTGATGGGATACATTGCTTGGGAGACTCCAGATACGAGTATAGACATTGGAGCGCAGTCCATACAGCTACGAAGAGACGAGTCCGAATCAGTCGACATTAGAGAGAAGTGGAGTAAGAGGTTCGTACGAGATCTAGATGAGATGACGTCCACTTCGCTGACATCAGAGATATGATACGCATGCAGAGGCGTTGTTTATGGAAATACCTTCCAGAAGGAGTCGCGATGAGTATGCAGCCGTTCCGGAACAAGAAATAGATTTAGTAAAAGGTGATAACTTCCGGACAGTTCGGTAAAAACGAGATTTGGGGGAGACTTCGACAGAACTTTTCTGGAACACTATACGAGAAGACTTGGTCCCAGGATCGGTCATATTACGCACACCTAGTAGGCCAGAGTTCTGCATCGTCGACGAGACATATTATGTGTGACCATGATAGTTGGCCAGAGATCTTTAGAGGATGTGCTAGAGCGGGACTGTTTCCGCCATCTTTGATTTTGTATTTTGGCGATTTATTTGCATGATTGAGATTTTGTGCACCACAGTTGCACTTGACTTCGATTTGATGTCATTCGAGATGTTGATTTTGATTTCATGCCTATGGTATGCATGTGATTTGACTTGTGCTTTCGTCATAGTTTTCTTGCACTTTTAGTATTTTTGATTCGATTTTGTGCACGCTGATGCACATGGTTGTGAGATTATATACCACAGTATACCTGATTTGAATTGAGATGTGTTGTATACCGTCGATTTTGATTGTGATACTCGATATTTTTTTTCATGCACCTTATGCACTTGAATTGGATTTTGCGCAGACTTGGGCGCTTGATGTGATTTTGGTGCACACTAGATGCACTAAATCGAGATTCTTCGTGCATATCAGATGCAGCTAATATTGCTGTCAGGCACACCCGTTGCTATTGACAGGTGTTTCGTGCACACCCGTTACACTTAGATTTTGTTTCTTTGCACATGTATGGGACATTCATGTTTTCGATTTCCGTGCGCACCAGACGCACGTGGCATTCTTATGCACATTTTGGGATTGATTTTTGGAGCAGTATGTTTGATGATATTTACTATTTGGTATAGTACCTGAGCAGGACTAGTCCGAGGACAGTACCTGACTATATTTTTGCATGCATTGATAGTTATCGAAGGGATTTCCAAAGAGGAGCTATAGTCTCAGTATTTATCTACGTGTCCGAGATGACACGAAAAATGTTACAAGGAAACCCTTCTAAATTATTATTTTTAAACGGCGGGACGTGTATGTTAAACAGAGTGTGTGTGTGTGTGTGTGTGTGTGTGTGTGTAGTTATTTTCTCACAATAGACGTCCGCCACTGTGCAGTGATACGCACATCGCACAACGACTTAAAAAGGTTTGGCATGCATTTCTTTCATATATTTATATGTATAGTTTTGATGTATATCATGTTGGTTTTCGTATTGGATTTAGACATTGGTGTCTTCACCATAACTCCGATGATTGCGGGATGCTTGACGGAGTTTGGATTTTGGTTTATATACTCATTTTTCATGCGCATGTATTGCGCTACGATGTGTTTTATGTATTTATGATTTCGGAGCCCCGACGACTGGATCTTTTTACTGAAATAATTTAGTATTTGAGAGGTTTAAATTTAAATTCGGGGACCGAATTTATTTAAGGGAGGAAGACTGTAACATTTCAGAAAAATAAAATATTATTTTTGGAAATTTATATAATTAAATAATAAATATTATGAATATTTTAATGATGCGGTATTATTAAATACCGATAAATTGGAAAATATCAGAAAATTAAATTAAATGGTGATTTTGGAGGGATTTATGTGATTTAGGAAAATTATAAATTTTTATAATTAGGTACATACGATTTTAATGCTAATCGCGATTAAATATCGCTAATCGTGCATTAAGCTAGTTTTGTGCATGTGACATGCACCAAGCCTTTTTTCACACTTGTTACATTTTCCTCAATGGCTTTTCTTTTTAAAAGTTTTGGTTTGGTTTTAAATGAGAGAAAAGAAAAAAGAAGAGAAGAGAAAAGAAAAGAAAAAGAAAAGAAAAGGAATAAACAAAGAGGGATGGGCAAGAGAGAGAGAGAGGGGGTGAGGGGTCATCTTTGACCATGGCTATTCTCCTCATCATTTCTCTCCCCTTCATCTCCATGGCTGCCCTCTCCCTTCACCTCCACTACACCCCTCACTTCATCATCAAAAACCTATTAAAACTCCATCTCCACTTCATTATCTTCCTACAAGCATTTTGGACCAAGAAAAATCGGATTTTGAGCACTTGGGGCAACTCAAGAAAATTCTTGAGTTGCCAAATGAGATAATCTCTTCACCATTAGTGTAGTAATCCTTTCCTTTTAGCACTTGTACATGTTTAGAAGTGTTTACGTGTAGTTTGGTGATGTTTGAGAATTCCAAGTTAGGGTTTAGGAGATTTTATGTGTTGTGATGGTGCAATTGAGGATTAATAGAGACTACAAACCCCTATAGTGCTTGATTAAAGACAAAAACCTGAGACTTAAACCCAAACCTTAAACTTAGAAACCCCAACATTGGCAGATTTTGGGAATTTTTGATGATATTTTGACATCTGCTATCACCCGGGGCACTTGAAAATTTTATAGCGATTACTGGGAGTCGTACAGGCAACCTGGAGTATACCTTAGAGACCCTAGCCCCTATACCTTCACATTGGCCTCAATTTTAATCATTCTGGCCGTAATTTGCAGCCAGGGTAGGGAATTTGCGATTCGTGCTAGGTCCAGGGCTTTATTTCAAGTAAAATAGACCCTCCATGTGTGCAAAATTGGCTAATTTCACCTAGGGTAAAATATGGAAGTGTTTTGCATAGTTTCTGATTTTGTTTTGCGGCTTTTAATGAATTAGGATTTGGTATTTGTTATTGTGTTCCTTCGTGTGGCGTTTAAACGTCAACAACGAGGGTTTTTTGATAGTGTCATGCATGCGAGATCATAGGTTTTAACCTATGTACGATTCGTGTGCCGTTTTGGTTTTCGTGCATGATTTCTGTATACGATGCTATATGTGAACATATGTAGGTACCCTCGAGTGGACATGAACGAAAAGGAAGAGCGTGGCGTCATCGACTTCGGCAAGTATGGATCAAGGTGAGTAGATATATATCTACGGGGGAAGTCGGGTGGATGGCATATAACACCCCCACAGTTTCGTAGTATATAACGCGAATGCGTTATGATATATATATATATATATATATATATATATATATATGTTATAATAAGATGTGTATACATTGCTAGAAATGCTTTGGTGGACTTTGGGTTAGTGTAAGCGCATTTAGTAGTTAATGATATAGTTTGGTGTTAGTCGCGAAACTCTAGAATAAGGTTTACACCTACACGCATACACACACACTTACATTGTTTTACTTGTGCGTATATGGGGATATATACATACATATATATATATATATACATATAGGTATGTGAATATATATATGTATGTATGTATGTATGTATGTATACATGTACTTGGATATGAGGATAGTATATGATATTTGGAAATGAGTCGAAGAGATTGGGCGTGATGCCATGAGATCGGTGATGTGATTTGGTTCTTATTATGAGATACGACATGATGTTATAGCGGGTCCTTCGGCGTTGTGTTTTCATACACACGCATATATATTTGTAGATGGTATCAGTATGTACTAGACTTTAGATCAGTACCCCAGTTCATTATATGATAATAAGGATACCAGATAAATGTGATATTCGACCCATACCAAGATTTGGGATGCCTGTCACGACCCAGAATTCGGCCCGTAATCGGCACTTGACCACGTAATGTCTACAGGCGTAACGTGATTAAGTAAGCCGAAACCCAAAAATCAAAACCATTAAAAGTAGTGACTGATGAAAACATTTGTTTGAAACATTTAGAAAACTCGAGAAAAAATCTTTAAAGTTTAAGTTATTTTCTTAAAAATTTTGGCAGCACCTCCTTTGTAAAAACTAGCCCCGAAACGGGTACAAGACATGGTACAAGTAAAAGACATATAATATAGATAAGGTATCCCCAAACGGGAGCAATCACGCCCAACGGCAGAAACAATCACCACGAGAATAATATACGACGCCGTAGCGAAGAAATGAACAATATAAGTGAAAAACATCATAAAAGATAAAACTGCAATAATAAAGTCGGCTCACACGAGCTCGACATCCGGAGTACAAAATAATATACAACATCATCTTCAAAACTGGTCTCTAAGTCAATACATGATATGGTAGATGGAGAGTACTAGATACAATAGGGTGTATAAATGGAAAATAAACGGATACCACAAACCCACCTATAAGCAAAACGGCTCACACGCCAACTGCAGTGGTATCCGTAGAAAAAAGATACAAAGAGATAGATCTGCCGCGACTACTCTGAGGGTCAACCTGCAAACACTGTGGCACAACGGGGGTAAGTTGCCAACTCGTGAATAGTAAATAACATATAAAGGTTATCGCAAGTATGCACGTACTGTGATACTCTAACATGTGCAATCTGATAACATCTATATGATGAACCGGGTATGCAATAATCATGCATAACATGTGCAATTTGATAACATCTATATGATGAACTGGGTATGCAATAATCATGCAAAGTACTCTATCAGGTACTACGACTACATGATGCAATGCATAACAATGAATGCTGAGCATGGGATAAAATATCATCTACACGAATCATCATCGTAGAAAAACCCGGTGTCGACCAAAAACACCCCAAAATCCTGATAACTCAGGCACTGTCACTCTATCCGGCCCTCATATCTTGTAAATCTCAGGGAACTAGAGTGCCCAACATCGGCACTCAAAAACATCATGAAATACTCATGTCCAGCATCGACACGTAAATCAATATATATATCGGGCTCCGTCTGTGGAATCGGCCTTCGGGCTCCGGCAGTACGGGTCGACCCATATCCATCTCTCGACTCCGGTCGGCATCCTCCGGATAACCGCCAGGTCCAACAAATCACCGGTAGGTACTCGCCACCCTGCTAGGCTCATCATCTACTCCACGAAAAACATTCTCGACCCGGGGAACCATACCGGGTCCACCATGAACTCGCAAACGGATCATCCATCTTCTCGAATCGGGTTTCATACACACGTCTCAGAACCGAGAAAACACATGGTGGACGTATTGAAATATCATATCAAGAGAAACCGGGTTTTAAAACCGGTGCATACTTTCTTAAATAATACCACGGTTCTCAAATCCAGAAATCACATGAAATCCAAAACTAAATGCGTAAATCCATGCAATGTGGCGTATGCAACATAAAGCCGTGATATGTGCATATCGAGGGAAACCGCTCATTTAAAATAAACACAGTTTTAAAATACGTCATGCGGTTCCCGAATTTTCCAAAATCAAAGCTAGCATCATCTATGTATGTATAAATGTGTATGTACGCAAATATAGATGTACAAGCGGTAAATACGCCAGAATGAGTGTACAATGTGCATGTGCGCAAATATGGATGTACAAGTTGTATATACGCAAGTATGAGTGTACAATGTGCATGTGCGCCAATATGGATGTACAAGTGGTATATACGCAAGTATGAGTGTACAGTGTGCATGTGAGCCAATATGGATGTACAAGTGGTATATACGCAAGTATGAGTGTACACTGTGCATGTGCGCCAATATGGATGTACAAGTGGTATATACGCAAGTATGAGTGTACACTGTTCATGTGCGCCAATATGGATGTACAAGTGGTATATACGCAAGTATGAGTGTACACTGTGCATGTGCGCCAATATGGATGTACAAGTGGTATATACGCAAGTATGAGTGTACAATGTGCATGTGCGCCTTTATGGATGTACAAGTGGTATATACACAAGTATGAGTGTACAATATGCATGTGCGCCAATATGGATGTACAAGTTTTATATACGCAAGTATGATTGTACGGTGTGCATAAGCAAGTGTGAAAATGCAAGTATGTAGATGCGCAATTATGTATGCACACAAAGGGACGGAATCATGTCTAATCATCAATGATGAGATAATCTAAACGATGTATGGTTCAAAGCAATTCTATAGTGCGAATGTAATGGCAATTACTAACGGTGTGTGTGTAACATACATTTAGTGCTCGTGCAGCAAGAACCGTTAGTAACAGTGCGGTGTCTCATAACTATCATTTCTATATGCAACAAGAGAGGGGTGTACAACTATGGTACATATGCACAACCTATATATATATGAATATAACATGAGGCTACAACATCCTATCAAGCCCTGACGCATAACGCCATACGGGCGATTTCCCCGTAGATGTTAAATCTACTCTTCGTGATCTCGATCTACGTGTATCCGACCACCTGTTTTCCCTTCTTCACGGCGCCCGAAGTCCTCGCCTGCGACCCTAGAATTTACACAAAGCAACACACATAAGGCTAAAATCCTGCAAAAACGCGATATCAAGACCGATCGAGAAACTCGCGTCGCAAGCTAAACGCGTGTGCATCCGATACACCAAAACGTGTGTACAATCGTCTGAAACCACCCTAACACGCTGCGTCACACAGCAACCACCAAACCCACTCACATAACGTACGTGTCGCGCAAACTTAAAATCACTAAAACAAGGAAATAGGTTCTAGATTTTGATACGAGCTGAAATAAGAAAAGTTGCATATACCAAACATCTTAAATATACTGCAGACTCCCGTAGCCCAAACCCCGACACCAACCACGACCATCTGGCTGCAATTTGCGGCCAGAACTAATTAATTTGCAGCCACAACTTGGACTGGGGGTCTCGTTCTCTATGTGTGGTCTAGGTCTAGTGAACATGCTCCAGTAAACTCAATTTTTCCCTGAAGCATCGGGAGTGAAAGCAGATCCCAAAACGGCTATAATTCTTAACTAAAACACTAAAATACGATATCGGCACTAAAATTAACACTTTATGGGTCTAAACTGGAACTACAAGACACTACAACATGTTAACTAGCAAATTAACAGTAAGAAGAGAACCACCTTCCCAAACTTGCTCAAAACGCTAATTTTCCAAGCTCCAAGTGATCTCCATAGGCTTTAGCTTAAGTTTAGAGAAGGGTGAAGTGAATTTTTGTGAGGGGTAGTGAAGATTTTGAAGATTTGGGTTGGGGTTTTGTGAAGGGGCAGAAAATGCTTCAATCGGGGGAGGGGAGGGAGGAAAAAAATGAGGGAAAGAAAATGGATATCAAATAATAGAGAGAGAGAGTGAGAGGGGGGTATGGGAGCAAGCATGGCACATTCTCTCTCCTCATTAAATGCTAAGCATGTTTTGTCTCCCATGCTTAACCCTCATCATTCCCTCTCCCTCTCTTCCTCCCTCACTCAAGTCAACCCAAAAGGAATAAAAAATATCATTTTAATTTTGAAAATGAAAAACTAAATTACTTAATAAATTACATAATACCCTAATGGAATGGTTAAAGCACCATGGCTACTAAGCATGGTTTAACCCCAAATTAGCCCTTGGTTAACATGCACATGTGTGTGCAAGCCCAAATTAAATTCTAATAAAATATTCATTAATTTTTATAAAATATTTAAAAAACATTCTGGTAAACTTTTTACTAAAAACCATATTTTCGCTTAATCAACCACTAATCGCATTCTAAGGTGTTATAATGTCGTACGATGGGTTTACCGTACGAGCTATAATTATGATGATAGATCCGCACTCTTGACTCGAGAATGTCATATTATGTATATTGTATCGTATGTGATACTATTGAGGCGGAATCACCGACTACTAGATATATATATATATATATATATATAGATATCGACTCAGACTTAGATGGTTTTCCTTACTCCTTTTGACTAGTCTGTTAGTTTAGTCCTGTGGTTTACTTGTAAATGTTAGACTAGACTCGAGTCATACCTATTTCAAAACTAACGAATCGTGAGTATTTTAAAGACAGTCTAAGGGATTCTATGGATATTTTAAAGGACGTAACTTTTCTTAAAAACACCGTAGCCCTTATTTTTTTCTAAACACCATGATCCGTGTTATTTCAAATGGCAAGACAGTATGACTCGATCATATAAATGTATATTCTTTATTGTTGCGTTTACCATTCATTTTCCGCATATTCTTATTATTCGCATCGCATCGCATGCTTATTTGTGTATTGTTATATTAAACCCATGTTATCAGGACACTAGCACCATTACCGATGATGCGTATGTCTACGAACACTTACTTGCCGAGTCACACACATCATCATCGGTAATTGCCATTTCACGTAAACTTTAGAGAATATTAATTCATTGATATCACTTGTTAGTTGATAGTTTCGATATATTATTATGGTGCTAGATTAGATATTTCATTTATTTACTGTGTTATCTCATGCATGTATATTCATATATTCATTTACCATACGATAGTATGGGCCAGTCCGGATTTCCGGAGCCCAATATAATGAAATTCTTTGTTTATTCATTATCTATTTACATCGTGATTTATGATTTCAGATTTCCATGAGATTTCTGGATTTAGAGAAACCACAAAGATTTTATAAACTTATCATTTTTTAAAAGATAGAAAATTTGGTTTTCTCATGATATGATTTGAGATATGTCCACCATGAGTTTTCTCGGCTCTTGAGCGATGTCATACACTCGATTCGAGGAGGAGGAAGAACCGTCTGTGGATGCATGATGGACCCGGTGCGGTACCCCGGGGCAAGATGGTCGCAGATGATGGCGTTGAGCCTGCTAGGGGAGCACTACCGACAGGTGATTGTATTGTGACTCGACGGATATCCGGAGGATAACGATCGGAGTATGGGCCAATCCGGATAGCCGGAGCCCTAGATTTTGAGATTTGATGATATGGGCCAGTCCGGATAGCCGGAGCCCAAGATATTGAGATTCGAGAATACAGGCCAGTACGGATTGGCGGAGCCTGAGATACTGATATATTGGGATTTATATGTATTTTGTGTTGATAGTAGACACTGATTTCCCTGTTGATTTCATTGATGATACCTCGTTTTGTACATACAGAAATCTCACTAAACTAAGGAAACAGTTTCTCATTCATGATGTATTCTGTTTTCATATTATTGCATTCATACCTCATATTTATGATATGTTGCGACCTGAGGCACTGACACGAGCACTTTGTATTACACTTATGTATAGATGTTTACCCTTGCCACCTTATCATGCTTCAGGCTTTATCATTTGAGGTTTTATATATAATTGATCGTATTGATCTAGGATAGAGTCATACATACGATTTCTGCTCGGTGATGTTTTCTACTCACGAGCTGGCAACTCACCCCTGTTGTGCCACAGTTTCTTACAGCTTTTGCCGTACAGGTTTTCCTTGGCGGCTTTGCTGGCATATTACTCCATTTCGGGTGATAGCTTTGGTAGGTGGGTTCACTCGCATCGTGACCACCATTGTACTTTATTATTTCAGTTGTATCTAGTAAACTCCATCAACCAGAATTGTATATTTTATTAGACTTAGAAGACCAATGTATATTCTTTCGACCTTAGAGTCGCGCAGTGTATTATTATGGGTTTTCTTGATGATTTTGAGTTTCCTTTTGAGTTTTGATCATCGCCCTTCGGCGTTGTATATTATATTGCTTGCGTGGTTGTGACCGCCAATTGGCGAAGAGCTAGCTCCCCCTTAGGGATGCCTTTATATATATTTCATGTGTTGTACCACTTTGGGGCCAGTATTTACAAAGGAAACTCTGCCGAAATTTTCAGAAAAGGCTTGAGATTTTTAAAAATGCATATTTCGGCTTATGTTATTAAAACAACTTGCTTTTAAATGAGTTTTCTTCACTTCTTCCTTAAAATGGTTTAGATTTCTGGGATTTTTGGCTTACTTGAATTAGATAGGGTCCTATAGACTTCATATGATTCAAGTGCCAGTCGCATACTATTTTGGGTCATGACAACGATAAAAGCTGAATACATTGCTAACAATGATACCGCCAAAGTGGCTGTCTGGACATTACTTGTTCATGAGATGAATATGTTTCCTACCATTGAGCGTCCAACAAGTGTTATTATGACAACAATGGAGTTATGGTTTTGGTCTAGGAACGCAGGTCCCATCAGCGTTCCAGACATATTTTGAGGCAAGTATCACCTGATCAAGGAGATGGTTGATCTCCAAGGGATCGAGGTAAGGAGAGTAGACACGAAGGATAACATAGCGGATCTACTCACAAAGGCCTTACCCCTAGAGAGACTTCTATAGGATGGTTGAGTATTGGATACTACAACCACTGCTATATTGTTGGGTATTGGATACTACAACGGATGGCCTTAGTGCAAGTGGGAGATTGTTAGTTATTTGTATGCTCTAGAGGCCATTACTGTACATGGGATGTATATTGTAGTGGATACTTGGACATATATAGGGAGGACTTTCTTGCTCGATATGATAGTATGCTATCTGGTTGCTCTTTATCTTAATATGTATACTTATTGTCTCTCTATTATATGTTGATAAAGCTCTTAGGATGAGTACTTGACTACCAGGATTATGATGCAGATCATACTAGTAGGGACATGGATGTCGGTAAGTACATTCTTCAAATGTTCCTAATTGTGGGACTATCGAGACAGGGCATCGATACTCCAGAGTAGACTAGCGTATATACTTCTCGACCCATATGATGGGCGATGGATGATCCCACATCCATTGGTATTTAACATCAGAGAAGGTATACGGGTGCTCAGTGGAGACTGGGTTCACTGAACGGACTCGCCGAGAACTCCTAGATGGTATTATACCTATCGTCAGATAGCAGTTCTCCGGTGACACTGGTACAGGTTAGTCTGTAGACCCGAGATCGTCATAGAGTCTTATGTGATTCCCACTGTGTTTTGATTTCCACCATACTACGGTAAACAGATCGTGCAAAATGGTAATTTTTAGGTACAGTCCCGAGTCACATGGAGGAAATGAGCGATAGGAGGGGTTTCGTCTCTCCCGGTATTGTGAGCTGATGTTGTGCTATGCTCGATTGGCCATAACAGGAAATTCCTGGCCAGGTTTGCTAAAATCTACTGGTAGGTGTTATCAGTAGCTTCTCGAACCGTTATAAACCTTGCATCGGCATGACTTATCAGGCTATTGGGGTCTAACGGTATACCACCCCCAGGCTGTGATATGCGACATATCTGATGAAGAGACCGGACTGTACGGTAGTGTTACTGATTGGATTTATAGGAGTATGAGTAGGCTTGCTTGTTGATCTTCTGATCGCTCAATACCCAGGTGGCCGTTACATTTAGCAGACCGCTTGCGGCTTGTGGGTGGTTGATATGATTATCACCTACTGCCGGCGTATTGACGAGTCTTTAGAGTCCTACACAGAGGTTTCATGGTTCATATGAAACGGAGTAGGAGCACATATGTGATATGTGCGGGACCGAGATTGATACGAGTATGTGATACCATATTTTATTCTCGCGATATGTGATATCGGCCGGGTATATGTGATATAGCCGGGTTATCGAATCAAATGTTGATTCGGTAAGTTGATATTATTGATATTAGTCGGTTATATGGGATATAACCGGATCATTGATCAAGTGTTGATTTAATAATTTAATGTATAATTATATATTTGATATATGAATTTACATTAACCAATATTGCTCACTTGACCATTTCTTTTTCTCACTTTGCATATATTATATATATGTGATATATATTATGTATCATGCTAGGTTATATATGCAACTTGGGTGTTTGAGACTTACAACATAACCATAATAAAATTAGGGTTTTATTTATCTTAGTAATTAACAAAATTGGTTGGAAATTATCATGGCTAGAAGCTTGGAGAAGCTTGTTAACCATTGACTAAGTCTACTAAATTTGTTTTACTTTAAGATATTTTGTTAACCTAACCTTTATCCTATGCCATGGTTAAGTCTCTACAATGGTTAGTATATGACATTAACTAACTAAGGTTGCAATTCTAACCTCACTCTCATTCATCTCTCTTCATCACTTCTTCTTCCTCAAGAGAAAAAGCTTGCTAGCTTTTTCTAAGTGATGAAAAAGTGTGAGAAAATTAAATCTAAATTGAGCCCACTTCCTACTTCACCATCCTATACTATTAGCCATTTAGTTTAGGGTGTTTGCTTCACTAATTTCACCATTAGTGAAGAGGTAGCATGAGCTCGAGTCTCCTCGACGTAGATCATCTTCGGCCTCGAAGACATTGAGCAAGCTTGTTCGTTTCTTCAAGTGAACCCTCTCTAGAGTCCGGGAGTTCACCATTCGCAGCGAAGAGAGTACAACATGGAGCTTTAGAAGTGAAGGATCAGTCTACAAATGTTGTATTCCCTCATTCACTTAGATGTAAAGTGTTTGCATATCGTATCGTCGTATTTTCTAGTAACGATTCTAGGGTTAGGGTTAGCTAATACGACAATTTTTTAAAATGGCATGGACGATGCCTCCCGAAATCTTGCTGTCGTGCTAGGTAACCTTGCACAAACCGCCGAATTTGACCCGGTGAGATTGCTTAAAAAATGGATGTGTCCGGTTTTTTAAAGAATTTTGGGCTTGAGATTTTTGGTGTTTTCTTGTCTCTAGAATATTGGTGCAGTGGTATTGTTTGTTTTTCCAATTTTGGATATTTCGTTGTCATTAGTTCAGGGGAAATTCGGGGTGTTTCGTAGTCGATATTTTAGCACTGTTTAAATATTTACAGTACATACATTACTATCTGCGGCCGTGAATGTCATTAGAGCGGTACAACTCATCTAATTGCTATATATACTTTTAGACGAGTTTGCGAACGTGACATTCACATTGATGTTCTGTGTTGTGCTGTGATTGTGGTTAGATCGTCGTGGTGGATAGCTTGAGTGCAATATTAGTACAGTTTAGTTTCATTTGTACATTTGATATTGCGGGGCGAGCGTCCGACATGTGGACTGCCGTCCCTGCCCGTTTGTATATTATTTGTTTGGGGCACGACCGGGTTGAGGTCGATGTCACCCTTGTACATATTATTTTCTTTTCTGTACTAGGATTACCCCACGGCGGAGTGCATGAATAGCCGGGTTCTAGAGGGCAATGGGTCCGCATCTCATGGCGTTGAGACGGAGGGGACCTTACTCTAGAATTGGTGGGCTATTCGCCGCACTCGTAGGGGGTATAGGTTGATCCACGGAGGGGTGCCCAAGTTACCGGATTCCGTAAAGTGCTGGGTGGCCTATTCATGTTGTTGATTGGGATTGCCTCTCTTCTGGGATTGGCGAGTAACTTGCCGCACTCGTAGGGGTCTAGGTTTTCATTGCACAGGCTATCCACACGACAGGGAACGTCTGGTCTCATTTGCAGCTCAAGTGAAACCCGAGGCTCCAGGATTATCCACCACTCTGTGTTGTTGGCTGAGATTCTGTGATGTTGCTTTATATCATGCCTGGGATGATTGTCATATATATTTATATATATACTAGTAGATGTTGTATATGTTTTATACCTGTGCTAGTCCAGCGCCCGCTCTGTCATTAGTTAAGTAACCTAACGGGTAATGATGGGGCCCAGAGGCGAATGCGGATGGGATATACGTACGTCATATTTTCGTTCTTTTCTGGTGTCATTAATTGATGGGAGTGCGTTGATTCTGATCAATGCAAGGAAAGCAAACCTATATATATTTGATATTGTTGGAACCAAGTTTTTAAAAAACTGACATTACAAACGTTCTCTTTTGCTTTGCACAGTGGTATTCGATTGGGAATATCCTGTACCTCATTCGACGAGGCAAGGGCCGAGATTCCTTCATCGGGAGTGACCCCTTGGGCAGAATTTTGCATCAACGTAATAACTTTACTATAGTCGATTCTTTTGCTTTGCATCGTGGTATTCAGTTTGGAATATCATGCACCTCATTCGATCAGGAAAGAGTCGAGACCCCTTCACAGGGAGTGACTTCTTTAGCAAAATTTTGCGCCACTATATGTTTGTAAAACCACTCAATTCCTTCAATGATATCAAGTTCATTACATTACAGGTTTTTCGCCAATAACCAGTCGTAGCTCTCCGTCATTTCAGATTAGTGTTGCTTTGTATTCGTGCTGCGTTTCTTGACCCCGTCAAGGCGTAGTGTACGGTAGTTCTGTAATACTTTTCTGTCGTATGGATATATGGATTGGTTAGGACAGTTGTTCGACCATGTTGACCTCGTCAAGGGTCGGTGCGGGTGGGTCTAATGCAATCAAGATAGTGACGGGTTGAACTTGACTAGGACCCTTTGACTTGTTGACCTCGTCAAGGTCACTTGGATACTAGGGGTAAAAATCACATCGGGACTTTCAAACTGTTGGAGATAGTGCCCTCATAGTCAATTATTGGATCGCAGGTACGTGATTGCAATGATTGCGGAGGACCTATACCGGTAGGACAGTCTTACTCGAAATGATAGTATGCTATCTGGTTTGCCTTTATCAGTCGTGCACATGTTCAGGTGACTGATTACATGTTACACTTTGATAGAGCCCTTAGGATCTTGCTTTACTACCAACAGTATGATGGCAATCATATACGTGAGAGTTGGGTAGTTTATATGCATATCCTTAATTGTAGTCCCTAGTTGTGGGAGTTTCGAGACAGGGCATCGATACTCCGGAGTAGACTAGTGTATACAGTCGAGACCCCGACGAGGGGCGGTGGCCGGTCTCACAAGCTACTGGTGTCAGTTGGATCACCTAAGATGTATACAGGTGCTCATTGGGTTATGAGTACACCGGACAGGACTCGCCGGGAATCTGCTAGTTAGTACTATACCTATCGTCAGATAGCAGTTCCCTGGTGACATGTGTACAGGTTAGTTCATCGACCTGAGGTCGTCATTTGTCTCGTGTGAGTTCCCACTGTGCTTTGATTTCTACCCTACCACGGCTCAAAGGAGTCGTGCAAACAGGTAGCTTTTGGGTACAGTCCCGAGCCATATGGAGGCACGTGAGCGGATCGGCAGGGGATTCGTCTCTCCCGGTATTGGGGGAGAGGTCGTGCTGTGTCTAGGAGAGCCATTACACATAGTCCATGGCCATGGCACGAGATTTACTGGTAGGTACTCCAGTAGTATCTCAGGGTTTTATTGGGCTACACTCCGACACGACTTATACTGCTATTGGGGGTCTGACGTTACTAGGCCCCTAGGCGGATATGCGATACTCATAGACGAACGGACCGGACTGTATATACATTGTCACTGTTAGGCTCAGTAGGGTTTCCGGATGAGTTCGCTCATCGGCCTCCCTTGAGGTCAGTCCATGGGCAGCCGTTACGCATAGCTAGTGCCGCTGACGGTTTGTGGTTAAACCCACTGCCAGGGTACTGACGAGTCATTAGAGTCCCCCACAGACAGTTTCCCAAGTTCGGGCGAAACGTTGTAGAGGCCGTATGGTTTTATGGCAGGGTTCAGAAAATGCACGTGCGTTTACGCACGTGTCAGTTTTCGGGCAGATGATACTGGTCGTCTTTGGTTTAAGCCGGATCCGAGTATTATATTGAGTAGGTATAATATCTTTGTCTCAGTTGCATTTGTATTCGGTCGTAATACAAATGCGGGTATATTTATACAGTTTCGGGGTTATCCTGAAAGTCGTTTCAGGATCACTTTTGGAAGTTGCCAGTTTCCAGTTTTCTATCAGCCGTCTTTTAACATTCGGTTAAAGACAGATTTATCTTTTCTTGGATGAGGTGGGTCGTGCTTCTAGAAGATTCTAGATTGGTGACTAGATTCATGCATCTTCTTTTGCATTTATTAAATGGTGCCTAGGTTTTTGTGACTCATGGTTTTAATTAATCTCTTTTGGATTGCTTAAGATCTTTTGTTATGATAAAGATCATTTCTTGTGGTCACCCCCCTCTCCTACACTCACCTCCCCATCCATATAGTGGCCGGCCCTCTCTCTCCTCCCTCACTTCACTCATTTGAGAAATTATGGTTGCTAAAAAGAAAAGACTAAAGTTTTGGATGCATGGAAATTTCATAGTTCATTTCTTGTTCCATTTCATTTCCATCGGCAACTTCATTAACCGATCGTCCACGGATTTGGACGAAGTGAGACAAAGTCATCTACTCATTCTCTACATCATTCTTGGTCATCTCTTCTGGCAAACTTGACGACCGAGTTGCCTCGAGTCAGAGGCGGGAGCCCGTTTAAAGAATCAGTGATGTGGTGCCACCTGGACGAGCAGATCGGAGATCGAAGAGATCGGAGCAGCCGCAACGGAGCGTGGGATGATGGTTAAAGAACGAAGGACTCGGATCGTTCGGTATAACCTTTCTACACTCTTTACAGTTTGTTAGTTTAGCAATAATGGCAGATCCGGGTTAAAGTATACGATAGCGCCAGTTAAAAAGTTTTTGTTCCGCATTTGGCGTCTGTAGACGGCCGGGGCGCTAGGGCGGATGGCATATACGTACAAAAGGAAACGTCTTTGCAAAAATAAACAAACCTGTTTCAGTTGTTGGAACAAATTTAAAAAGTGTTATTGCAAAGACGTTTCCTTTTGTTTTGCATAGCGGTATTCAGTGGAATATCCTGCACCTCATTCGACGGGGCAAGGGCCGATATCCCTTCACCGGGACTGACCCCTTGGGCAGAAGTTTGCGTCAGGGTAATAACTTCACTATAGTCGATTACATGTTGCTTTGCATCGCCGTATTCAGTGGAATATCCTGCACCTCATTCCACGAGGAAAGAGCCGAGATCCCTTCACCGGGAGTGACCTCTTTAGCAAAAGGTTTTCGCCACTATATTTTAAAAAAGCTATTAGGTTCCTTCAGCGATATCAAGTTCACTACGTTAATGGTTTTTCGCCAAAAACCAGCCGTAGCCCTCCGTCGTTTCTTATGGATGGTCAGTAGTATTCAAGCTATGTTTGTTGGCTTACGTCAAGGCATAGTGTTTGGTAGCTGCTGGGTATTCATTTGTTGCATAGATAGATGAGTTGGTTTGGGACAGTCGTATTACCTTGTTGGCATACGTCAAGGGTATGTATGGGTGGGTTCAAATTAACAAGATAATGACGGGCAGAACTTGACATGTGACTTATGATTTGTTGACATACGCCAAGGTCATAAGAGCATGGGGCATAAATCATATCAGGAGTTTCTAAAGAAACTGAAACTTGCCAAGTATGCGCATACCTTCTGGAGTATGAGTAACGTGGATGCATTCCATCACGTTATCATGCGATGAGAGTTGGATCCCGATTCCCACTGATGAGTTGGTTTACTCTTCGGGTGATCCCGATTGATTCTTCTTTTAGGTTTGGAGGAGAATTTGACAGGACAGTGGGAGGTTTCCGGATTAGATAAAGTGATAACCATTCTGATCTAGGTTAGAGTGCACGCAGAGTGTTTCTTTTCTCTCTCTCTTTGGCAGCGACCTTTGACCAACCCTAGACTATGACTCAGTGACCAAGTTGACCGAACTTTCTTAAAATACTGGCTTTTGGATTGTCTGAGTTGCATAAGTCATTGCCACTCCTTCTTTTACCCTTTGAATTTCTCAGAACACCCGTATTACTACGGATATCCACTTCCATTGGATAGATCCATCGTATGGTTATATACGAACTCGAAGGAACTTCTTCGAGGATGGATCAAGGTTCAGGAGAAATAGAATTGGTTTATTCAGATTGTCTTTTATTATCACCTTCTCTCAGGTTGCGAGGGCTCCTTGGTTTAGGAGAGTACACCTATTACGCTTATTGGATAGTCTTATTCCAAACCATAGGCAGGTGCCGAAAGGTAGGGAATGAAGAAAACCAATTAGCCTAAGTAGGGTGTGCAGAAGGTAATATGTAAAGACAAAATAAAGGGATTAGAAAGAGGGCAAAGTAAATTGCGACTGATATCATTCACGACCAAAACCGCGTACTTCATCGCCACTCCTATTTCACCTTTAAAAGAATAAGGTATTATTCAGTTGTCTTTTATCATCACCTTCTCTCAAGATACGAGTACTCCTTGGTTTAGGAGGGTACACCTATTATGCTTACTGGATAGTCTTCTTCCAAACCATAGGCTGGTGCCGAACGGTAGGGAAGGAAGAAAACCATTTAGCCTAACAATGGTGTACAGAAGGTAACGACTAAAGACAAATAAAGGGGTTTGGAGAGATGGCAATAAAATATACGGTTGAAGTCATGAATTGGATTATGGAAGAGGCATTGCTATGAATACCAGGATACCCCTACGAAACATTTTTATGTTTCAGTGCATTGTTAAAGAAAAACTGTTTTCCAGATTAGACACTTACTCCAAGGGTATGTATTTACCAAGTTTCATTCTCATATCTGTATGGTTTTACAGATGATGAGTGGGAGTAAGTTATTGGGAATTAGGTGATTATCCTCATTATACCGGAATTCGTTGTAATTGGTGATATTTGAGGAAATCGCCAGGGTACAGTTTTCAACCTACGACGCACAGATTTTGAGTTGTTTAACTCAGCGGACTTATACAGAGTATTGTATGTTGTCCAGTGTCCATCAGGACAAAGGGGTAGGTCCTCGTACTATGTTCTGTTTACTTATAACTTCTCTAGTATTTAGACAAGTGTTTCGTAGAAATACAAGGTCTATGTTTTGAGAAGTTGTGGGTATAAGAATAAAGTAGAGATCCAGGTATCACAAGTATCGGGATTCTTCAAAGAGATCGAAGATGTAGATTCTTGTGATTGGTATTCAGATGATAGTGATGGTTTTGAGAAATGTGTTTCTCTTTCAGGTTACTCATAATTGGATGGATTCCTAAGTTGAGTAATGTTGATTAGCCTCTTTCCATTAAGTTGATATGCACTGGAGACAGCTGCATGATTTGAATCAGGTTCCAATTAAATAAGTGCCAAAGTTTCTATATTGGATATAGAATAGTTCGTACCTTAAAAGATATTAAGGTACGGGGAGTTGTCCAGCTTATGCTTAAAACCAGACACTGGATAACTCAGGGCACGTTTCTGTAATGGCTGTTTGTAGGTTGACCCTGCCTATGACGAGGGTTGATATTCTACCATTTGGAAGATCAATAGTGATATTGTTCTTGACTCGCCACAGTTTTAGTAAAATGGATCTTTTTCAGAAAACAGTAGTGGGAGTATGGTAGAATTGGAAGTGATTCCAGAACCGTGAACGATTACGGAAAATTTAATAGGACCTATATATTCAATCAGGTTTGACATTCCAATAGCCACTCCGCAGATATGGTGGGTAACCTCAGACACCCGAGAGGTACTTCGGTAGCCTCAAGGACGGTGACAGGGAGGTTCTTATCTACCCAGACTTGACACTACTGTTGCTCCAGGCTATGAGACCCGGTAGGAGGGTTGTCATAGTCAGTGGGAGCAGCAGAAGCATGGTGGGCAAGTAGCTTATGTCTATTTATAGACTAGAGCAGTTATAGCGGAGATAGATCATCAAATTTTGATGTGACAGTCATGGGTTTGACTTCAATCAGAATAGGGGATGGATCTATTAAGAAGGTAGTAGGGTGTGATGTCATGGTATCTGGATGACATACACAGAGTGGGAGTAAAATTCCTATACTACGATCGGTTGTACTGTGGTCGTCACACAGTTGTTTCTCCAGACAGGATATGGATATAATATTTGACATTCTGGTTTCTAGATCTATGGTTTTAGATCTGGATTTAGGTAGTTTCCCAATGTGGGTACTTTGACAGATATTCTAATGGTTTTAGAATAGTTGACTCCTAGCATGGTGGTGTACCTGCAGGTGATGGAGTCACCCTCTCTAAAGGTGTCGTATAGACTAAAGGGGAGAGGGAAGTGCATGATTGGCAGATCACTTGCTTAGGCAATTGAGTCAATCATGAGATGTCAAGTACCACACCAGATGTTGTTTTTGCACTAGATGCAACGAGTTTGTATTAATCCAATCCTGGAGAAACATAAGGATAGCAGTTTTAGAACATAAGTACATGTTCTACGGATTTGATGATGGCAGCCTCCTTCGGGAGGCGGTTATCATTCCAAGCTTCAAAGGTGACATGGTTGACAGAGTGATTGTCAGAGTTATAGTTTTTCCCTCTGATGAAGTGGGACAGTATTATGGACAGGTGGTCTAAAGAGGATACTGTGGGTGGCATGGTGCCGAATACTGATTAAGTTCAGTGATCGATACAGTCTAAGAAGTTTGGATTTGGAGTTCATTTATGAACTAGGTCCCATCAGATATCCAGACATATTCTAAGACAGGTATTACTCGATTCGGGAGATGGCTTTCTCCGCGAACTTGAGATTTAGAGAGATATATAAAGAAACATCTAGGCGGATCCACTCACTGAGGCTATTTCTCGAACACAATAGTTTTACAAACGGGCTTTGTGAAACTGATTAGTAGAGGAGTTGGATGTTCGGTTTCACACGGGCTGTGAGTAGTCGACATCGCAATAATTAGTCTTGAGTGCAAGTGGGAGATTGTTGGAGATAGTGCCCTCATAGTCAATTATTAGATCGCAGGTACGTGATTGCAATGATTGCGGAGGACCTATACCGGTAGGACAGTCTTGCTCGAAATGATAGTATGCTATCTGGTTTGCCTTTATCAGTCGTGCACATGTTCAGGTGACTGATTACATGTTACACTTTGATAGAGCCCTTAGGATCTTGCTTTACTACCAACAGTATGATGGCGATCATATACGTGAGAGTTGGGTAGTTTATATGCATATCCTTAATTGTAGTCCCTAGTCGTGGAGTTTCGAGATAGGGCATCGATACTCCGGAGTAGACTAGTGTATACAGTCGAGACCCGACGAGGGGCGGTGGCCGGTCTCACAAGCCACTGGTGTCAGTTGGATCACCTAAGATGTATACAGGTGCTCATTGGGTTATGAGTACACCGGACAGGACTCGCCGGGAATCTGCTAGTTAGTACTATACCTATCGTCAGATAGCAGTTCCCTGGTGACATGTGTACAGGTTAGTTCATCGACCTGAGGTCGTCATTTGTCTCGTGTGAGTTCCCACTGTGCTTTGATTTCTACCCTACCACGGCTCAAAGGAGTCGTGCAAACAGGTAGCTTTTGGGTACAGTCCCGAGCCATATGGAGGCACGTGAGCGGATCGGCAGGGGATTCGTCTCTCCCGGTATTGGGGGAGAGGTCGTGCTGTGTCTAGGAGAGCCATTACACATAGTCTATGGCCATGGCAGGAGATTTACTGGTAGGTACTCCAGTAGTATCTCAGGGTGTTATTGGGCTACACTCCGACACGACTTATACTGCTATTGGGGGTCTGATGTTACTAGCCTCCTAGGCGGATATGCGATACTCATAGACGAACGGACCGGACTGTATATACATTGTCACTGTTAGGCTCAGTAGGGTTTCCGGATGAGTTTCGCTCATCGGCCTCCCTTGAGGTCAGTCCATGGGCAGCCGTTACGCATAGCTAGTGCCGCTGACGGTTTGTGGTTAAACCCACTGCCAGGGTACTGACGAGTCATTAGAGTCCCCCACAGACAGTTTCCCAAGTTCGGGCGAAACGTTGTAGAGGCCGTATGGTTTTATGGCAGGGTTCGGAAAATGCACGTGCGTTTACGCACGTGTCAGTTTTCGGGCAGATGATACAGGTCGGCTTTGATTTAAGCCAGATCCGAGTATTATATTGAGTAGGTATAATATCTTTTTCTCAGTTGCATTTGTATTCGTCGGTCTACAAATGCGGGTATATTTATACAGTTTCGGGGTTATCCTGAAAGTCGTTTCAGGATCACTTTTGGAAGTTTCCAGTTTCCAGTTTTCTATCAGCCGTCTTTTAACATTCGGTTAAAGACGGATTTATATTTTCTTGGATGAGGTGAGTCGTGCTTCTAGAAGATTCTAGATTGGTGACTAGATTCATGCATCTTCTTTTGCATTTATTAAATGGTGACTAGGTTTTTGTGACTCATGGTTTTAATTAATGTCTTTTGGATTGCTTAAGATCTTTTGTTATGATAAAGATCATTTCTTGTGGTCACCCCCCTCTCCTACACTCACCTCCCCATCCATATAGTGGCCGGCCCTCTCTCTCCTCCCTCACTTCACTCATTTGAGAAATTATGGTTGCTAAAAAGAAAAGACTAAAGTTTTGGATGCATGGAAATTTCATAGTTCATTTCTTGTTCCATTTCATTTCCATCGGCAACTTCATTAACCGATCGTCCACGGATTTGGACGAAGTGAGACAAAGTCATCTACTCATTCTCTACATCATTCTTGGTCGTCTCTTCTGGCAAACTTGACGACCGAGTTGCCTCGAGTCAGAGGCGGGAGCCCGTTTAAAGAATCAGTGATGTGGTGCCACCTGGACGAGCAGATCGGAGATCGAAGAGATCGGAGCAGCCGCAACGGAGCGTGGGATGATGGTTAAAGAACGAAGGACTCGGATCGTTCGGTATAACCTTTCTACACTCTTTACAGTTTGTTAGTTTAGCAATAATGGCAGATCCGGGTTAAAGTATACGATAGCGCCAGTTAAAAAGTTTTTGTTCCGCATTTGGCGTCTGTAGACGGCCGGGGCGCTAGCGTAGACTTACACAAACATATAGGGAACTTGCCAGGTATGCGCATACCTTCTGGAGTGTGGTAACTTGAGTGGCTTCCATCAAGTTATCATGCGATGATGTTTGGATCCCGATTCCCACTGATGAATAGGATTACTCCTCGGGTAATTTTAGATGATCCCGACTAATTCTTCTTTTGGGTTTGGAGGAGAATTCGAGGAAACAGTGGGATATATCCTGATTAGATAAAATGATTAACCATTCTGATCTAGGTTAGAGTACACGGTGAGTGTTTCTTTTCTCTCTCTCTTTGGCAGCGACCTTGGCCCGACCCTAGACTAAAACTCATGAACAAAGTTAACCGAACCTTCTTAAAACACTTTGGATTTTAGAATGTCACGGTGTCGAATATATCATTGCCACTTCTATATCACCTTTGCGTTTATCCAGAACACCCCGTATCACTATGAAGATCCATATCTATTGGATAATCCATCATATAGTTACATATGAACTCGAAGGAACTTGTTTCAGATTCGAGGATAGATTCTGGTTCTGGAGAGATTGAATAGAATTATTCGGTTGTCTTTTCCCCTCACCTTCTCTCAGGTTGTGAGAGCTCCTGGTATTAGGAGAGTACACCTATTACGCTTATTGGATAGTCTTCTTCCAAACCATAGGCTGGTGCCGAAGGATAGGGAAGGAAGAAAGCCAATTAGCCTAAGTGTGGTGTACAGAAGGTAATAAGTAAAGACATATAAATGGATTAGATTAAGGGCAAAGGACATTGCAACTACTATCATTCACGACGAAACCGCGTATACCCCTGCCACTCCTAGTTCACCTTTGCTTTTCTCCGGAACATTCCGTATCATTACGAAGATCCACATTTATTGGATTTGCCATCGTATAGTTACATTCGAACTCGAAGGAACTTGTTCCAGATTTGAGGATGGTTTCCGAATCAGGAGAAATAGAAAAGGATTATTCAGTTGTCTTTTCTCTTTACCTTGTCTCAGGTTGCGAGGCCTCCTAGGATTAGGAGGGTACACCTATTATGATTATTGGATAATCTTCTTCCAAACCTTAGGCCGGTGCCGAACGGTAGAGAAGTAAGAAAACCAATTAGCCTAAAGCTGGTGTATAGAAGGTAATAAGTAAAGACATAATAAAGGGATTGGAGTTAGGGCATGGAAGTATACGGTTACTATCATGAATTAGGATAATGGAAAAGGCGTTACTAAGAATACCAGGTTACCCTTTCAAAACATTTTCATGTTTCAGTTTCACTGTGTGTTGTTGATTGAAAACTGATTTCCCAATTAGATCCTTACTCCAGAGTATGTATTTACCAGATTTGATTCTCACATCTATATGGTGTTACAGATAGTGAGTTGTAATAAGATATTGGGAATTAGGTGATTACATTCTCATTATATCAGAATTCGTTGTAATTGGTGATATTTAACGAAATCACCTGGGTTTTTGCGTGACGGCAAATATTTAGTTTTGAATATCCAATTGTTATGCACCAATTTCAAACTGATATATCTGTACGTTTATTTTATAAAGTGAAATATAACTTTTTGAAATTATGTCTATGACATTTACCTATATCAGTTGATAGTTAGGTAAGGAGCATTCAACAACGGTGTAAATCTTCTTAACTATAGTACAGTTTTCAACCTACGACGTACAAGGTATGATTTATTGAACTCAGGGGACTTATACAAAGTATTGTATATTGTTCGGTGTCCATTAGGACAACGGGGTTAGTACTCGTACTATATTCTGTTTACTCATGATTTCTCCAGTTTTAGACACGTATTTCATTGAAATACAATGTCCAGATATTGAGAAGTTATGGTATAAGAATAAAGTAGAGAACCATTTGTTGGAAGTATCAAGATTCTTTGAGATAGTCGAAGATGTAGATACTTATGTTTGGTATTCCGTTGATAGTAATGGTTTTGAGAATTTACTTCTATTTCAGGTTACTCATATGTGGATGCACTCCTAGATGAGTAATGCTGCTTGGCCTCATTCCAATTAGTTGACATGCATTAGAGACAGCTGCATGATTTGAATATTGTTCCAATTAAATTAGTGCCTCTATTTCTACATTGTATATAGAATGGTTCATATCTTAACGATGTTAAGCTATTTGGAGTTGTCCAGCTTATGCTTAAAACCAGACTCTGGACAAACTCAAGGCACATTTCAGTAATGGCAGTTTGTGGGTTATCCCGGGCTTCGAAGAGGGTTAACTTTCTACCATTTGGAAGATCAATGGTTATATTGTTCTTGACTAGTTACCAGTTTTAGTAAAATGGATTCTTTTCAGAAAACATTAGTGGGAGTATGGTAGAACTAGAAGTGATTCCAGAACCACAAACGATTACTAAAAATTTTAATAGAACCTAAAAATTCAATTGGTTTCGACATTCCATTACCCACTCCGCAGATTAGGTGGGTAACCTCAGGCACCCGGGAGGTATTTCGGTCTCCTCAAAGACGGTGACAGGGAGGTTCTTGTTTACCTAGACTTGCCATTGTTGTTGTTCTAGACTATAGACCTGGCAGGAGGATGAGTATAACGTCGTTCTAAATTATCTTTAGAAGTGCATGTGTATATGACTCTGCCAGAGGGTTGTTGTAGTCAGTGGGAGCAGCGGAAGCATAATGGGCAAGTAGCTTATGTCTATTTATAGACTAAAGCAGGTATAGCGGAAATAGATCATCTATTTTTGATGTGACAGTCACAGGCTTTGACTTCATCAGAATAGGAGTTGGATCTGGTAAGAAGGTAGTAGGGTGTAATGTCCTGGTATTTGGATGACATGCACTTTATAGGAAGTGAAATTCCTATACCATGATTGGTTATACTGTGGTTGTCACAAAATTATTTCTCCACATAGGATATGTATATAATATCAGGGTTTCTGGTTACTAGATCTATGGTTTTAGATTTAGATTTGGGAAGTTTCCCAATTTGGGTACTTTGACACTATTCTAAAGATGTTTTAGAATGGACGACTCCTGGCATGGTGGTGTACCTGCAGGTGATGGAGTCACCCTCTCTGAAGGTTGTCTTACAAACTAAAGCTGAGAGGGATTTGCATGATTGACATATCACTTGCTTAGGCAATTGATTCAATTATGAGATGTCAAATACCACACCAGATATTGTTTTTGCACTAGCTGCAATAAACATATATTAATCTAATCCTGGAGAAAATTTGGAAGCAGTTATAAACATAAGTGGATGTTCTTGGTATATGGTACCGACAGCTTCCTTCGGGTGGCGGTTATCATTTCAGGCTTCCAAGGTGACCTGGATGACTGAGTGACTGTCTGAGTTTTAGTTTTCCCTCTTTTGATGGACAGTATGTTGAACATGTGGTCTAAGCGGATATTATGGAAGGCATGGCGCATGATACTGATTAAATTCAGTGGATAATACAGTCTAAAAAGTTTGCTAGATTTGGAGTTCATTTGTGAACTGGGTCCCACCAGATATACAGACAAATTCTAAGACAGGTATTGCTCATTTTGGGAGATGGCTTTCTCCGCGAAGTTGAGATATAGAGAGATACAGAAAGAAACACTAGTGCAGATCCACTCACTGAGGCTATTTCTCAAACGCAATAGTTTTGCAAACGGGCTTTGCGAGACTGATTAGCAGAGAAGTTGGGTGTTCGGTATCACACGGGCTGTGAGCATGTGACACCGCAATAATCAGCCTTAAGTGAAAGTGGGAGATTGTTGGCTATAGTGCCCTTAAGTCAATTATTGAATCGCAGGCATGCGATTGTGATGATTGAGGGATGACCTATACCGGTAGAACAGTCTTATTTGAGATGATAGTATGCTATCTGGCTTGTCTTTATCATTATTTACATGCTTTAGGTGGTATTACAGATCACTATTATATGTTGATAGAGCCCATTGGATTCTTACTTAACTACCGGCATTATGATGGAGATCATATACGTGGGAGCTGGGTCGTCTATAGGCACATCCTTAAATGTCCCTAGTCATGGGAGTTTCGAGACTGGGCATCGATACTCCATAGTAGACTAGTGTATGCTTATCGAGACCCCGACGAGGGGCGGTGGCCGGTCTCACAAGCCATTGGTGTCAGTTAGTCACCTAAGATAGTATACAGGTGCTCATTGTGTTATGAGTACACTGGACGAACTCGCCGGGAACATTCTATAAGTCTACGATAGTGCCCCGGCCGTCAATCCGAAGCCAAATGCGGAACAAATCTTTTTCAAAATGGCGCTAATGTAAACCTAAAACCCGGATCGTTCCATTAACCGTAAACTAGAAAAATGTAAAAGAGTTTGGAGAGATTATACCGATCGATCCGTATCCTTCGGTCTTCAACCTCTTCCCAAGCTCCTCGCGGTTGCTCCAATGAAGTACGCTTTCCGATCTTCGTCGAAGTGGCTCCACGTCAAGGATTCTTTATATGGGCTCCCGCTTCAAACCGAAGCAACTCGGACATGAAGTTTGCTAGCCGACATGTCTAGGATGAAGTAGAGATAGTGTGTGATTACTTTATCTCATGACACTCTAGGATTCTCAACACATGAGAGGGATAGAGTGGAAGTTGAAGAAGAAGCCATTGATGGAAGTTGTGAGCTCAAGAAAAAATCTGGAGAGGAAGAAGAGCTAGTTTATTGTGTGTGATGAAAATGTGTGAGCTCTCTTAACAAATCAAGAACCAAGCCCCACCTCTAGTGGCTGCCCTCTCTCTCTTCACATCTTAATCCCACACAATAATCAATCAAGAGAAAAGAAATGGCAAAAAAATAACACCATGAGTAACCAAACATACACATGCCACATTTAATGCTCTTGATCATGACTTTCACTCACAATTTCCACTTAATAAACATTAATCCAAATGTTTAAAACAATAAATAGAATGGCATCTTCTAAAGTAAACTCGTGACGGATCAAAAGAATACCCCTCATCTATATATACATACCGGCATGCGCATTCCGACTGAATACGAATACAACGAGACGAAAGTAATCCAACCGATCTAATACTAGGATCCGACTTAAACCAAAGCCTACTAGTATGATCCGTCCGATCATGATCCGTGCACAAGTGCACGTATATGATCGAACCCTGCCAAAAAACCATACGTCCACTACAGCGTTTCGCCCGAACTTGGAAAACTGTCTGGGGGGAGTCTAAAGACTCGTCAATATGCTGGGAGTAGGTTTAACCACAAGCACGTCAGTGATACTAGCTGTACGTAACGGCTGCCCAGGTATTGAGCACAAGGGAGACCGATGAGCGAACTCATCCTGAAACCCTACTGAGCCTATCAATGAAAATATCCGTACAGTCCGGTCCGTTCGTCTATGAGTATCGCATATCGGGCCTAGGGGGCTGGTAAACGTCAGACCCCCAATAGGGGTATAAGTCGTGTCGGAGTGTAGCCCAGAACACCCTGAGATACTACTGGAATACCTACAATTAAATCTCGCTTGCTCTGGCCTAGGAATTTGTGTAATGGCTCTCCAGACACAGCACGATCTCACCCCCAATACCGGGAGAGACGAATCCCCTGCCGATCTGCTCACTGCCTACATATGGCTCGGGACTGTACCCAACTAAAACCTGTTTGAACGACTCCTTTGAACCGTGGTAGGGTAGTAATCAAAGCACAGTAGGAACTCACACGAGACAAATGACGATCTCAGGTCGATAGACTAACCTGTACACATGTCACCAGGGAACTACTATCTGACGACAGGTATAATACCAACAAGCATATTCCCGGCGAGTCCTGTCCGGTGTACTCATAACCCAATGAGCACCTGTATACTTCTTAGGTGAACCAACTTACACCAATAGCTTGTGAGACGGGCCATCACCCTTCGTCGGGGTCTCGATCCGTATACACTAGACTACTCATGGAGTATCAATGCCCAATCTCGAAACTCCCATAACTAGGGACACTTTAAGGATGTGCTTATAGACTACCCAACTCTCACGTATACGATCGCCATCATACTACTGGCAGTCAAGAAAGAATCCTAAAGGCTTTAACAATGTGTAATAGTGATCTGTAATATCACCTAAAGCATGTACACGATGATAATGACAAACCAGATAGCATACTATCATCTCGAGTAAGACTGTCCTAGCGGTATAGGTCCTCCCTCAATCATTGCAATCACGTGCCTGGGATCCAATAATTGACTTTGAGGGCACTATATCCAACAATCTCCCACTTGCACTTAAGGCTAATTATTGCGATGTCGCATACTCACAGCCCGTGTGATACCGAACACCAAACTCCTCTACTAATCAGTTTCACAAAGCTCGTTTGTTAAACTATTGCGTTCGAGAAATAGCGTCAGTGGGTGGATCTGCCCTGATGTTTCTTTCTATGTCTCTCTTTTATCTCAAGTTTACAGAGAAAGCCATCTCCAGAAATGAGTGATACCTGTCTTAGAATATGTCTGGATATCTGATAGGGCCTAGTTCACAAATGAACTCCAAATCCAGCAAATTTCTTAGACTGTATCGTCAACTAAATTTAATCAGTATCCTGCGCCATGCCTCCCTCAGTGTCCGCTTGGACCACCTGTCCAAAATACAGCTCCTTGCCAGAGGAAAAACTATAACTCTGATAGTCACTCTGTGAACCATGTTGCCTTGGAAGCCTGGAATGATAACTGTCTCCCGAAAGAGGCTGTCGTTATCATATCCCTAGAACATCCACTTATGTTTTTAAAACTGCTTCCGAACGTTTCTCCAGGATTGGATTAATATCAACTTATTGCAGCTAGTGCCAAAACAATATCTGGTGTGGTACTTGGCATCGCATGATCAACTCAATTGCCTAAGCAAGTGATATGCCAATCATGCACATCCCTCTCTCCTTTAGTCTGTAAGACACTTTTAGAGAGGGTGACTCTATCACCTGCAGGTACACCACCATGCCAGGAGTCGTCCATTCTAAATATCTTTAGAATACTGTCTAAGTACCCAGATTGGGACACTACCCAAATCTAGATCTAAAACCATAGATCTAGTAACCAGAATACCTGATATAATATCCATATCCTATGTGGAGAAACCACTGTGTGACAACCACAGTATAACCGAACGTAGTATAGGAATTTCACTTCCTACTATGTGTATGTCATCCAAATACCGGGACATCACACCGTACTACGTTCTTAATAGATCTATCTCCTATTCTGATGAAGTCAAAACCTATGACTGCCATATCAAAAATAGATGATCTATCTTCGCTCTATCTGCTTTAGTCTATAAATAGACATAAGCTATTTGTCCATTATACTTCCGCTGCTCCCACTGACTAAGACAACCCTCTGGCAGAGTCATATACACGTGCACTTCTAAAGCTAGTTTAGAACGACGCTATACTCATCCTCCTACCGGGTCTCATAGTTTAGAACAGCAGTAATGGCAAGTCTGGGTAAACAAGAACCTCCCTATCACCGTCCTTGAGGCTACCGGAGTACCTATCGGGTGCCTGAGGTTACCCACCATATCTGCGGAGTGGCTAATGGAATGTCAAACCTAATTGAATCTTTTGGTCCTATTAAATTTTCAGTAATCGTTTGCAGTTCTGGAATTACTTCCAGTTCTACCATACTCCCACTACTGTTTTCTGAAAAAATCCATTTTGCTAAAACTGTGGCGAGTCAAGAACAATATTACTATTGATCTTCCAAATGGTAGAAAGTTAACCCTCGTCAAAGCCCGGGTTAACCCACAAACTGCCATTACAGAAACGTACCTTGAGTTATCCAGTGTCTGGTTTCAAGCATAAGCCGGACAACTCCACATACCTAAACATTGTTAATATATTAACCGTTCTATATCCAATAAAGAAACAGAGGCACTGATTTAATTGGAACCAGATTCAAATCATACAGCTGTCTCCAGTGCATGTCAACTAAATGGAGAGAGGCCGATCAGCATTACTCAACTTAGGAGTGCATCCAATTATGAGTAACCTGAAAGAGAAACAAGTTTCTCAAAACCATTACTATCAACTGAATACCTCACACAAGTATCTATATCTTCAATCACCTTGAAGAATCCTGATACTTGTGACACCTGGTTCTCTTCTTTATTCTTGTACCTATAACTTCTCAAAACTTAGACTTTGTATTTCTACGAAACACGTGTCTAAAACTAGAGAAGTCACAAGTAAACAAAATATAGTACGGGGACCATCCTCTGAGTTGAATAACTCAAACCCTGTGTGTCATAGGTTGTAAACTGTACTATGGTTATGAAGAATTACACCGCTGTTGAATTCTCCTTACCTAACTATCAACTGCCATAGGTAATTGTCATGGACATAATTTCAAAAAGTTATATCTCACTTTATAAAATAAACGTACAGATATATCAGTTTGAAATTGGTGCATAACAATGGATATTCGAAACCAAATATTTGTCGTCCGGTAAGATCCCAGGCGATTTTCTCAAATATCACCAATTATAACGAATTACGATATAATGAGGATGATCACCTAATTCACAATAACTTACTCCCACTCATCAAACGTCATAAATACATACCCTGGAGTAAGGTCTAATTGGGAAATCAGTTTTCTATTAACAATGCACAGTGAAACTCAAACATGAATATGATTCGAAGGGGTATTCGGTTATTCTTAGTAATGCCACACATTATCAGATTAATGACTGTAACCATACATTTCATTTGTCATCTCTCCAAATCCCTTCATTTGACTTTACTCATTACCTTCTGTACACCCCCTTAGGCTAAATGGTTTTCTTCCTTCCCTACCGTTCGGCACCAGCCTATGGTTTGGAAGAAGACTATACAATAAGCATAATAGGTGTACTCTCCTAATCCTAGGAGTACTCGCAATCTGAGAGAATGTAAAGTTAAAAGACAACTGAATAAACCTTATTCCTATTTCTCCTGAACCAGAATCCATTCTCGAACTGGAACAAGTTCCTTCAAGTTCGTATATAACCATACGAGGGATTTATCCAATGGAATTGGATATTCGTAGTGATACGGGGTGTTGTGGAGAAATACAAAGGTGAAATAGGAGTGGCGATGAATACTTGGTTTGGTCGTGAATGATAGCAGTCACAATTTACTTTACCCTCTTTCCAATCCCTTTATTTGTCTTTACTTATTACCTTCTGTACACCACACTTAGGCTAATTGGTTTTCTTCATTCCCTACCTTTCGTCACCTGCTTATGGTTTGGAAGAAGACTATCCAATAAGCGCATTAGGTGTACCCTCTCCTAATCCTAGGATCCCTCACAACCTGAGAGGAGGTAAAAGGAAGAGACAACTGAATAGTCCTATTCAATCTCTCTAGAACCAGAATCCATCCTCTAATCTGGAACAAGTTCCTTCGAGTTCGTATGTAACTATACGATGGATTTATCCAATGGAAGTGAATGCTCGTAGTGATACGGGGTGTTCTGGAGAAATTCAAAGGGTAAAAGAAGGAGCGGCAATGATGTATGCAACTCAGACAATCCAAAAGCCAGTGTTTTAAGAAAGTTTGGTTTAACTTGGTCACAGAGTCATAGTCTAGGGTCGGGCCATGGTCGCTGCCAAAGATAAAGAGAAAAGAAACACTCTGTGCGCACTCTAACCTAGATCAGAATGGTTGATCACTTTATCTAATCAGGATTTCTCGCACTGTATTCTCAAATTCTACTCCAAACCTGAAAGAAGAATTAGTCGGGATCACCCGAGGAGTAAACTAACTCATTAGTGGGAATCGGGATCCAACTATCATCGCATGATAATGTGATGGAATCCACTCACGTTATCACACTCCAGAAGGTATGCGCATGCCTGGCAAGTTTCCTGTATGTTTGAAACACCCGATCTGATTTTTACCCCATGCTCTTATGACCTTGACTAAGGCCAACAAATCATAAGTCACATCTCAAGTTCTACCCGTCATTGTCCAGGTTAATTTGAACCCACCCGTACAAGCCCTTGACTAGGGCCAACAAGGTTGTACGACTGTCCCAAACCAACGCATCTATCTATGTTACAGAAAAGTAACAAATAGCTACCATACGCTATGCCTTGACTAAGGCCAACATGAATACTAAGTGCTACCTGTCTGAAATGACGAAGGGCTATGAATGGTTTTTGGCGAAAAACCTTTAACGTAATGAACTTGATATCGTTGAAGGAACCTGATAGCTTTTTACAAAAATATAGCGGCGAAAACCTTTGCTAAAGAGGTCACTCCCGGTGAAGGGATATTGGTTCTTTCCCCGTAGAATGAGGTGCAGGATATTCTAAACTGAATACCACGATGCAAAACAAAAAGTAATCGACTATAGTGAAGTTATTACCCTAACGCAAACTTCTACCTAAGGGGTCACTCCCGATGAAGGGATCTCGGCCCTTGTCTCGTCGAATGAGGTGCTGGATGTTTCAAACTGAATACCGCTGTGCAAAGTAGTCTCATCAATTAATCACACTAGAAAAGAACGAAAATATGATGTACGTATATGCCATCCACATTCGCCGCTTGGTCCCGTCATCACCCGTTAGGTTACTTAACTAACGACAAAGTGGGGACTGGACTAGCGCGGGTGTAAAACATATACAACATCTACTGGTATATATATCAATATATAATAATCGTTCCAGGCGTGATAAATGCAACATCACAGAAAAGTAATAAGTATCACAGAACAATACAGATAATCTGGGAGCCCCGGGTTTCCTTTGAGCTGCAACTGAAACCCGACGTTCCCCTGGTCGTGTGGATAGCCTATGCAATGAAAACCTAGACCCCTACGTGTGAGGCAAGTTACTCGCCAAAACCAAAAGAAAGGCAGCCCCCTTCAGCTAAGTGAATGGACCACCCAGCACTTCACGGAATCCGGTAACTTGAGCACCCCTGCTTGGGCCAACCTGTACCCTCTACGAGTGTGGCGAATAGCCGGCCAATTCTAGAGTGAAACCGCCTCCGTCTCAAAGCCATGAGATGCGGGCCCATTACCCTTTAGAACCCGGCTATCCGTGCACTCCACCGCGGGGTAATCCTAGTACAGAAAAGAAAATATGTACAACGGGTATATCGACCTAAACCCCGTCATGTCCCAAAAGAATAATATACAAACAGGCAGTGACGGCTGTCCACATGTCGGACGCTCGCCCCGCGATATCAAATATACAAATAAAACTAAACTGTACTAATATTGCACCCAAGCTATCCACCACGACAATCCGCAACATCATAGCACAACACAGAACATCAACGTGAATGTTACTTTCGCAAACTCATCTAAAAGAACGATAGCAATTAGACAAGATTTACCGCTCGAATGACATTCAAGGTCGTAGATAGAAATGTATGTACTATAAACTAACGTATTTAAAATTCCGATCGACTAAACTTCCCTAAATGGCCTCAAGTGCAAATCCAGCACTCAAACAAATCTAGGCCAAAACAAAACATCTCAAAAACCACTATTCCATATAAAAGACACCAAGAAGAAAAATGGTGCACTGTCTCCACCATACCGCCGCGCAACCGCGGCAAACACGATGGTTTGGCCCCGGTTCCGTGGTGTGATGGTAAGAACGTTCTCTCAAATTTCTTCCAGGGTCTTAAAAAAGCCTGCACGATTTTCTGATATACCCAAAATAACTTTTAGACGACTTTAAAAATTCGGCAGAAACTTGAAAAATGGAATTGTGGTTTTAGAAAATTCGGTATATCGATATTTTAAACATATTAGAACAAGCTAGTATGGGTTAATGGCATGGCTCTAAAACCATGTAAGTCTACGGTAGCGCCCCGGCCGTCAATCCGAGGCCAAATGCGGATCAAAACTTTTTGAAAATGGCGCTAACGTAAACCTAAAACCCGGATCGTTCCATTAACCGTAAACTAGAAAACTGTAAAAGAGTTTGGAGAGATTATACCGATTGATCTGTGTCCTTCAGTCTTCAACCTCTTCCCAAGCTCCTCGCGGTTTCTCCAATGAAGTACACTCTCCGATCTTGCTCGTCGAAGTGGCTCCACGTCAAGGATTCTTCATACGGGCTCCCGCTTCAAACCGAAGCAACTCGGACATGAAGTTTGCTAACCAACATGTCCAAGATGAAGTAGAGATAGTGTATGATTATTTTGTCTCATGACACTCTAGGATTCTCAACATATGAGTGGGATAGAGTGGTGGTTGAAGAAGAAGCCATTGATGGAAGTTGTGAGCTCAAGAAAAAAGCTAAAGAGGAAGAAGAGCTAGCTTATTGTGTGTGATGAAAATGTGTGAGCTCTCTTAACAAATCAAGAACCAAGCCCCACATTTAGTGGCTGCCCACTCTCTCTCCACATCTTAATCCCACACAATAATCAATCAAGAGAAAAAAAATGGCACAAAAAATAACACCATGAGTCACCAAACATGCACATGCCACATTTAATGCTTTTGATCATGACTTGCACTCACAATTTCCACTTAATAAACATTAATCCAAATGTTTAAAACAATAAATAGAATGGCATCTTCTAAAGTAAACTCTTGATGGATCACAAGAATACCTCTCATCTGTATATACATATCTGCATCCGCATTCCGACTGAATACGAATACAACGAGACGGAAGTAATCCAACCGATCTAATACTAGGATCCGGCTTAAACCAAAGCCCACTAGTATGATCCGTTCGATCATGATCCGTGCACAAGTGCACATATATGATCGAACCCTGCCATAAAACCATACGACCTTTACAACGTTTCGCCCGAACTTGGGAAACTATCTGTGGGGGACTCTAAAGACTCGTCAATATGCTGGAAGTGGGTTTAACCACAAGCACGTCAATGGTAATAGCTTACGTAACGGCTGCCCAGGTATTGAGTACAAAGGAGGCCGATGAGCGAACTCATCCTGAAACCCTACAGAGTCTATTAATGAAAATATCCGTACAGTCCGGTCCATTCATCTATGAGTATCGCATATCGGGCCTAGGGGCTGGTAAACGTCAGACCCCCAATAGCGGTATAAGTCATGTCAGAGTATAACCCAGAACACCCTGAGATACTACTGGAATACCTACCAGTATATCTCGCTTGCCCTGGCCAGGGACTTTGTGTAATGGCTCTCCAGACACAGCACGATCTCACCCCCAATACCGGGAGAGACGAATCCCCTACCGATCCGCTCACTGCTTTTATGTGGCTCGAGACTGTACCCAACTAAAACCTGTTTGCACGACTCCTTTGAGCCGTGGTAGGGTAGTAATCAAAGCACAGTGGGAACTCACACGAGACAAATAACGATTTCAGGTCGATAGACTAACCTGTACACCTGTTACCAGGGAACTACTATCTGACGGCAGGTATAATACCAACTAGCATGTTCCCGGTGAGCCCTGTCCGGTGTACTCATAACCTAATGAGCACCTGTATACGTCTTAGGTGAACCAACTTACACCAATGGCTTGTGAGACTGGCCATCGCCCCTCGTCGGGGTCTCGATCCGTATACACTAATCTACTCATGGAGTATCGATGCCTAGTCTTGAAACTCCCACGACTAGGGACACTTTAAGGATGTGCTTATAGACTACCCAACTCTCACGTATGTGATCGTCATCATACTGCTGGTAGTCAAGCAAGAATCCTAAGGGCTCTATCAACGTGTAATAGTGATTTGTAATGTCACATAAAGTATGTACACGATGATAAAGACAAACCAGATAGCATACTATCATCTCGAGTAAGACTGTCCTACAGGTATAGGTCCTCCCTCAATCATTGCAATCACGTGCCTGCGATCCAATAATTGACTTTGAGGGCACTATATCCAACACGTGCTAGTTGGAATTATACCTATTGTCAGATGGCAGTTCTATGGTGACATATATACAGGTTAGTCTGTCGACCTGAGATCATCATTTGTCTCATGTGAGTTCCTACTGTGCTTTAATTACTACCCTACCACGGCTCAAAAGAGTCGTGGAAACAGGTTTTAGTCGGGTACAGTCTCGAGCTATATTGAGGCAGTGAGTGGATCGTCGGGAATTCATCTCTCCCGGTATTGGGGGTTAATGTCACGCTGTGCACGGGTGGCCATCACCAGAAATCCTTGGCCAAGGTAGTCGAGAATTACTGATCTAGGATCAGTAGTTTCTCAGGTGGTGATGGGTTTCATACCGACATGAATTATCACGTTATTAGGAGTCTGACTTTATCCACCCCCTAGACTCGATATGCGGTACTGTTAGACGAACAGACCGGACTGTACGGAGATTGTCACTGTCAGGCTCAGTAGGGGTACGGATGAGTTTGCTCGTCGGCCTTCCTTTCACTCAATACCTGGATAGCCGTTACACACAGCTAGTGCCGCTGACGTGCTTGTTGTTAAACCCACTACTAGCGTATTGACGAGTCTTCAGAGTCCCACACAGAGGGTTTTCACGGTTCAGGCGATATGGTGTACATGACGTATGTTGGTACATACAGGTGTCCGATTAAATATGTGTACAGGCTGCACAGACTTTAATCGGACGGTTGATAATACTGGCGGCTTAGGACTGAGCCGGATTATTAAATCAGGTTTTTATTTAATAATTTATATATGTATTTATATATATGTATTCTAGTATTATTGTTCACTATTCATTTTCTCTCCTGGCTATTTGTATTTTTGTACGAATACGCGTATATGTATTTCGATACGTGTACCGGGTTGCATTACGTATTTATATGGAATAGCTTCTAGAAGATGGCCACTTCATTATTTGATTTTCATTTTAGAAAATCAATTTAGGAAATGAGGTGGAGGGTGAGTTGGCATGAGCATGGTCTTAGCATGTAGAGAGGCATGACACACATTTGTTTATTGTAAAAATGAGGAGATATTTTGATGGTTGAAATTATTGTGGCCACATTTTTCTTTACATGCCATGCTTGATTTTCTTGACTTGATAATTAACTTGGTGATTTTCTCATTCTTCAGACTTAGCCATTTCCATGGTTGCTCATGCCATTGTTTTCCTCACCTCCTTCTTCTTCATCTTGAGTTGCTCTTTTGAGCATTAGTGATGAGAGAAAATTATAGTGAGATAATCATACACCTCCACTATCCATTGCTAGCAACCTTGGAGCGTTGGTTGCCTTGCTAGGCAAGGCTGAAGCTTGTGTCGTTTCCCTCGTATGGATCATCGTAGATGGAGGAAGACCGGCAACGAAATTCGATCCACGACCACTAGGAGCTTGGGATGATGTTTGAAGACCCGAAGGATTTGGTTCATTCGGTATAACCATTCCTAACTCTTTATATTGCTTGCTAGTCTAGGGTTTAAGGAAGATTCAGACATCAGGTTGTGGTAGCGCCAGTTTTAGAAAAATTTTGTTCCGTATTTGGCCACGGTTTGATGGCCGGGGCGCTGCCGTAACCCAACAAAAGCCCCCGCCGTCCCAGGTCCAGATTCTATCGTCGCGGATATTGATATCCGTAAGTCATTGGAAAAATACAGTGCGAGAGACAAGTGCCTCATGTTACCCTCAGTGGATTATGAAAACCAGAGGCAGCACGAGAAGATGGACTTCGCTTCCATCTTCCTCCATACCAAAGATTTATATAGACGGAAATCTCGTATCGCAAGATATAAGTCCTTGAAGAAATTGTTTCAGGCGAGGTTGGCTGTTGGGTCATTTGTAGGGGACCACGTTCTTACGATAATTAGCTATATTAAAAAGCTCGCGGACCTTGGGACTGCGTTGGAGAATGAGTTATATACTGACTTGGTTCTGCTGTCCCTCTCCTTTACTTACGCCCAGTTTACCTTGAATTTCAACATTCAAGGGAAGGAAGTTTCACTTCCAGAACTCCTCAACATATTGAGGAGCACTGAGGGAACCCTGCAGAAATCTAGGGAGACACCCGCTCTGCTTATTGGGGAATCTTCCTCTTCTATATGTAAGGCGAAAGCCAAGGGAGAGAAGAAGAAGGCCTCCACCAAGCCGATAAGCGGTGTCTGTAAGGTAGAGGGAAAGGGTTGGGCAAAAGTTTCGGGGCTAACAGTAGGGAAGGGGAATGTTTCTATTGTCACGGAAAAGGGCATTGTCAAAAGGACCGCAGGGCTTGGAAAGCCAGAAACCAGGATTCGAAGCACGTTGTGGCTTCGGCTTCAGGTGTGTTTATGATTAAAAACTATCTGTCAATTAACTCTACTTCCTAGGTACTAGATACCGGATCAGGATCTCATATCTGTAGGATTGCTTGGCACGACAGCAAGGTTTCGGGAAGTATCGTCCATGCCATTTTCAAAAATTTGCCGTACAAAACAATCCTAACCCTAGAATCTTAACTACAGATTTAGACAATACAATGTGTAAACAATCTTTAAAACTAAGTGAACTAGGAATACAACCTTTGTAGACCGGTCCTTCACTTCAATAGATCCATGTAGTAATCCCTTCGCTTCAAGTAGTGATCTTGCAGACTCTAGAGTGGCTCCACAAGAAGAAAGCAACGAGCTTGCATGAAATCTTCGAGGCCGAAGATGATCTACGTCGAGGAGACACTAACCCAAGCTACCTCTTCACTAATGTTGGATTAGTGAAACTAACACCCAAAACTAAATTGCTAATCTAGTAGAGGTGGATGAAGTAGGATTTTTGCTCACTTTAGAATTACCTTTCTCTCTAATTTTATGCTCCTCACATAAACCTAGAGAGCACTCTCAAGTGAAGAGGAGGAAGAAGCAAATAATCGATGAGAGAGTGAATGGAAACCTTGGGTGAGAAAATATCTAATATCACTCATGTAGAGACTTAACCATGAGTTTAGATAATGGTTGGGTTAACAAATATCAAGTGTAAGACAAAACTAGTAGACTAAGTCAATGGATCTCCAAGCTTCTACAAGCTTCATGCCATATGACCAATTTCCAACTAATAATTGATTTACCCTAAATAAATAAACCCTTCATTATCATTAGCATGGTGTAAGTCTCATACACCCATGTTGCATGTGGCATCAAGCATGACGCATAAAGAAAATATAATTAACATATATCACATATATATTAAGTGTGCACATGTGAGAAAAAGAAATGCTTAAGTGAGCTAATATTAGTTAATGTAAATTAATGTATCAAATATATAATTATACACTAAATCATTAAATCAACACTTGATTTAATAATCCGGTTATATCTCATATGACCAACTAATATTATTTGTATCAACCTATCGAATCAACACTTGATTCGATAACCCGGTTATATATCTCATATAACCGACCGATACCATATATCGTGAGAATAGAATACGGTATCACATAATCGTATTAATCTTGGTCCCGCACATATCACATATGTGCTCCTACTTCGTTTTGCTTGAGCCAGTAAAACTTCTGTATACGACTCTAAAGACGCATCAATACGCCGGCAGTAGGTGATGATCATATCAGGCAGCCACAAGCCATCAACGGTACTAGCTGGACGTAACGACTACCCGGGTACTGAGCGATCAGAAGATCAACAAGCAAGCCTGCTCTTACTCCTGTAAAGTCTGTCAGTAACACAACCGTACAGTCCGATCTTTTCGTCTGATATGTCGCATATCTAGTCTAGGGGTGGTAAACGTCAGACCCCGGTAACCGATAAGTCGTGCCGATGTAAGGCTCATAATGGGTCGAGAAACTACTAATAACACTTATCAGTAAATCTCCGTAGCAGCCCTGGCCAGGGACTTATCTTTATGGCCAATCGAGCACAGCGCAACATCAATCCCCAATACCAGGAGAGACGAACCCCTTCCTATCACTCATTGCCTCCATGTAATTCGGGACTGTACCCAAAAGCCACCGTTTTGCACGTTCTCTTGAACGTTGTAAGGTGGAAATCAAAGCACAGTGGGAATCACACAAGTCTCTATGACGATCTCGGGTCTACAGACTAACCTGTACCAATGTCACCAGAGAACTGCTATCTGACGATAGGTATAATACCGGCTAGGAATTCTCGGCGAGTTCGTTCAGTTTACCCAGTCTCCACTGAGCACCCGTATATCATCTTTGATGTCAAACACCAATGGATTAGGATAATCCATCGCATATCATATGGGTTAAGATGCGTATACGCTAGTCTACTCTGGAATATCGATGACATGTCTCGATACACCCTCGACTAGGAACAATTATAGGGTGTACTTATGGACTACCATTAGCCCCACTAGTATGATCTCCATCATAGTCCTGGTAGTCAAGTACACATCCTAAGGGCTTTGTCAACATGTGAGAGCAAGACAGCATCACTTATACTAGTCAACATGTTAAGTCAAAGAGCAACCAGATAGCATACTATCATGTCGAGCAAGAAAGTCCTCTCTATATATATCCTAGCATCCACTATAATATACATCACATGTACAATAATGGCCACTAGGGCATACATATACTAACAATCTCCCACTTGCACTAAGGCCAGTTGTTGTAGTATCTCATACCCAACATCCCGAAGAGTCTCTCAAATTGTATCTGGGGTATGGCCTTTATGACTGGATCCACTGTGTTGTCCTTCGTGTCAACTCTTTTGACCTCGATCTCGTGGCGATCAACTATCTCCCGGATCAGGTGATACCACCTCAGAATATGCCTGGATCACTGATGGGACCTGGGTTCCTTGGCCAAAGCCACAGCTCCATTGTTATCATAATAAAAAGGTATTGGATGGTCAATAGACAGAACCACTCCAAGTTCAGTTATGAACTTCTTCATCCAGACAGCCTCTTTGGCAACATCGTTGGCAACGATGTATTCAACCTCCATCGCCGAGTCTGCTACGGTTTCCTGCTTGGAGCATTTCCAACAAACTGCCCCTCTATTGAGGGTAAAGGCAAATCGCAAGACCGACCTAGAGTCGTCCTTATCACTCAGGAAGCTCGATTCGGTAAAGGACTCCACTTGGAGTTCTCCATTACCATACACCAAGAAAATCTCTTAAGTCCTTCTCAAGTACTTGAGAATGTTCTTCACAGCTGTTCAGTGAATTTCTCCTAGATCTGCTTGATACCTACTCACTACACTTAATGAGTATGCTACATCGGGTCTGGTACATAACATCTCGTACATAATAGAACCTACTGCCGAAGTATAGGGTATCCCTTGCATGCGAGCTCTCTCCAAATCAGTCTTGGGAGACATCTTTTTGGAGAGAGTGAGTCCTATGATCATGGGTAAATTCCCACGCTTGGATTCTTCCATGCTAAACCTCTTTAGTATGGTGTCTATGTATCTGGATTGGGACAATCCCAGTATCCGTTTAGATCTATCTCTATAGATCTTAATTCCTAAGATGTAGGATGCATCATATAGATCTTTCATTGAGAATCTTTGTGATAAGAAGAGCTTGACCGAGTGCATCATATGAACATCATTTTGTATCAAGAGTATGCCATCCACATACAATACGAGGAAGACAACCTTAGTCTCTGCCACCTTCTTGTATATACAAGGTTCATCTACATTTTTGATGAAGTCAAACTCTTTGACTACCATATCAAAACAGATGTTCCAACTCCGCGATACCTGCTTTAACCCATATATGGATTTAAGCAGCTTGCACCCTTCCCACTACTCCCACTGTCCATGAAGCCCTCTGGCTGAGTCATGTACACGCACTCTTCAAAATCACCATTTAGAAAGGCGGTCTTAATATCCATTTGCCAGATTTCGTAGACATGGTATGCAGCAATGGCAGGTAGGATCCGGATGGATTTAAGCATAGCCACTGGAGAAAAGGTTTCATCATAATCCACACCTGGTCATTGATGAAAACCATTTGCAACAAGTCTAGCTTTGAAAGTCTCAACTTTTCCATTTACACCAAGTTTCTTCTTAAAGATCCATTTGCTTCCAATAGGTTTTATCCCTTCAGGAGCAACATCCAAAGTCCATACTATGTTGGTGTACTTGGATTCCATCTCAGATCGCATTGCATCGAGCCATTTCACAAAGTCCTTACTCGTGATGGCCTACTCGAAGCTAGTTGGGTCATTATCTTCCATGATGCAATCCTCGCTCCCACTATCAACGAGAAAACCGTAGTATCTCTAAGGTGGATGAGGAACCCTACTAGATCGGCGGAGAGGCTGAGGTTCGTTGGGAGCTATCGAATCCTTTGGTTCTTCCAAATCTTCTGTCATAGTTTGTATTGCTGGAACTTCTTCTAGTTCTACCTCCTCGCCACTAATTTCCTTTGCAAGAAAATCCTTTTCTAAAAAGGTGGCATGTCGAGAAACAAACACCTTTTGTTCCTCGGTGTGGTAGAAGATATACCCTCGCGAATATTTGGGATATCCAATAAACTTACACTGAAAAGACCTTGCCTCGAGTTTGTCCGGATTTTTTGTTTTCACATATGCCGGACAACCCCATATCCTAACATAATTAAGATATGGTCTCTTCCCTTTCCATATCTCATATGGAGTGGTTGGCACAGATTTGGTGGGAACCATATTCAATAGCCCTGCAGCTGTCTCCAGTGTATAACCCCAAAACGAAATGGGTAACTCAGCAGTGCTCATCATAGAGTGCACCATATGTAATAGGGTGCGATTCCTTCGCTCCGATACACCGTTGTGCTGTGGTGTATACGGAGGAGTAAGCTGAGAGAGAATTCCATTATCTTTTTGTTAGTTGTATGTATGCCCTAGAGGCCATTATTGTACATATGATGTTTATAATAGTGGATGCTTGGACATATATAGAGAGGAATTTCTTCCTCGACATGATAGTATGCTATCTGGTTGCTCTTTATCTTAACATGTATACTTGTCTCTTGATACTGTCTTGTGGTTACAAGTTCGTAAAGCCCTTAGGATGTGAACTTGACTACCAGGATTTTGATGCAGATCATACTAGTGGGGTCATGGTAGTCCATAAGTTCATTATTTAATATTACTAGTCGTGCGTGTATCGAGACGGGGCATCGATATACCAGAGTTGACTAGTGTATACGCTTCTCGACCCATGAGATGGGCGATGGATGATCCCATATCCATTAGTGTTTGACATTAGAGATGGTATACGGGTGTTCAGTAGAGACTGGGTACACTGGACGGACTCGCCGAGAACTCCTAAATGGTATTATACCTGACGTCAGATAGCAGTTCTCTGGTGACACTGGTACAGGTTAATCTGTAGACCCGAGATCGTCATAGAGTCCTGTGTGACTCTCACTGTTCTTTGATTTCCACCTTACCACGTTCAAGAAGACATGAAAAACGGTGGTTTTTGGGTACAGTCCCGAGTCACATGGAGGTAATGAGCGATAAGAGGGGTTTCGTCTCTCCCGGTATTGGGGGTTGATGTTGTGCTGTGCTCGATTGGCCATAACTAGGAAGTCCCTGGTCAGGGCTGATTTAGAGATTTACTGGTAAGTGTTATCAGTAGTTTCTCGACCTGTTATGAGCCTTGTATCGACATGACTTATCGGTTATTGGGGTCTAACGTTTACCACCCCTAGACTGGATATGCGACATATCATACGAGGAGACCGGACTGTACGGTAGTGTTACTGACATGCTTTACAGGAGCTAGAGCGGGCTTGCTTGTTGATCTTCTGATCGCTCAATAACCGGGTAGCCGTTACGTCTATCTAGTACCGCTGACAGCTTGTGAGTGCTTGATGTGATCATCACCTACTGCCGGCGTATTGACGAGTTTTTAGAATCCTACATAGAGGTTTTTACTGGCTCAGCCAAAACGAAGTAGGAGCACATTTGTGATATGTGCGGGACCGAGATTAATACGAGTATATGATGCCGTATTCTATTCTCGCGATTATTTGTATCGATCGGTAATATGAGATATAGCCGGGTTATCGAATCAAGTGTTGATTCGATAAGATGGTACATATAATATTACTCAGTTATATGTGATATATCCGGATTATTAAATCAAGTGTTGATTTGATAATTTAGTGTAAAATTGTATATTTGATATACTAGTTTACATTAACTAATATTAGCTCACTTAAGCATTTATTTTTCTCACATGTGCACACTTATTATATATGTGATATATATTAATTGTGTTCTATTTTGTGTCATGGTTGATGACACACACTACATAGGTGTATGATATTTACACCATACTAATTATAATGTAAGGTTTAAATATTTAAAGTAAATCTAAATTAGTGGATAATTAGCCACATCCATGATTGTAGAAGCTTATGGATGCATTGACTTGGTCCACTAATTTTATTTTACTAAAGATATTCATTAACCTAACCATTATAACTTAGCCATGGTTATGTCTCTACATGAGTTAGTATATGATACAAACTCACCTATGGTTGATTCTCTCACCTCATTAGTTCATTCTCATCTCTTGACTTCATCTTCTTCATCCTTGAGAAAAAGCTTGCTAGATTTTTCCAAAGTGAGAAAATATTGTGAGAAAAATAAAACTAAAGTGAGCCCACTTCCTACTTCATCATCCTCTACTAGATTAGCATTTTAGTATAGGATGTTAGCTTCACTAATATCTTATTAGTGAAGTAGTAGCTTGAGTTAGTGTCTCTCGACATAGATCATCTTCGACCTCGAAGAATTCAAGCAAGATCGTTCTTTTAACCTTGAGAAGCCATGCAAGAGTCCGGGAGTTCCATGATCACAGCGAAGGGACCACTACAAAGAGCTATTGAAGTGAAGGACTGGTCTACAAAGGTTGTATTTCGTTATCACTTAGATGTAAAGTTTTTTACTTTCTAGTTTAGCTCCTAAAACACTAGTTAGATCCTAGGTTAGGGTTGTTTGGCACACTAAATTTTTAAATACGGCATGTTTGATGCCTTGTGAAACCTTGTGGTTGTGCCTAAGAACCTTACAGTGGTATCAAAGCCTTGCTAGAGCATTAGGAGTTCTCTAGGCGAAGCTAGAAGTTCGAACGAACTCCGAAAACCCGATATTGCAAACTTTCTGGAAATTTTTCAAAAGTTAAAATTTTTCTTGTTAAAATACTCTAAAAATCATGTAGGTAATTACATGGACCCACCTAAAGAACGAGTCCCTAACTCGTCTAAGTGACCGTGGAACCGCGGCCAAAACATGGTTTTGGCGGCGGTTCCGCGGCGCCACTTGAGAGGCTTGGGACGGGCCTTCAGCTGCTGGTCCATGGGCACTGTGGTATGGTTCTGGGTACTTCTAACACTTCTCAAGTGTTGAGCTTTCTAGGAATTTTGGGAATTCATTGATTCGATCGAATTGTTTAACATCGTCTAGCTTTCTGTAATGAGATACAATAATTGGAATCCACAAATATATTTGTTGCGTGTAAATATAACATTTCGGTCTCGGGTGTAATCGGAAATCTTGTTGAATTGTCCGACTTATTTTGAAAAGGTGTTTTTATGGGTGAGACCTAAATGCGAGCTTTACATTGTTAGGCATGAAATCTTGGATATGAGATATCCCGGGTTTATGATGTCTAAGGGCAATTAAGATTCCAATTGTTGTAGTTTTTCATTTTCTTTTCTGCGACCGTAAGTGTAGTATGTGGTGTATCGCCGGTTTAGTTGCTATATATCAACGACAATTGGGATACGCATATTTACTTACGTTGATGACATGTGATGTTATGTGTTGCTGTATATGTTATATTAGATCGACGTGTTTTGAATAGCCGTGGGTTTTATGTGAGATGAGAGTTTTTATTTTCATTCATGTAAAAATTCATTGTATGTAATACTCTTTTATTGGGGCAATTCCGGGTTGAGGATGATGTCACCATTGTTGTATATTATTTACTTTTCCGCATTAGGATAGACCCAAGGAGGGGAGCACAAGTAACCGGTTTCTAGAGTCCAGTGGGAGACCAACTCGAGGAGTCGAGTCCGGGTCTCCTAAATCTAGAATTGGTAGGGTTGCTTACCGCTCTCATAAGGGTCTAGGTATATGGGTTTGGCTATTCATCGCGACTGTGGAATCCGTGTTTTATACAGGCTCAAAATAAAACACGGACCACCTAGTATATCCAATATTTCATATGTTTCTTCTGCTGCTCAGTGAGTGATCACTGTGGATTCTAAGACGAATGGATTTACATTATATATAAGATATATAGTAGACGTTGCTTATGTTTTGCACCCACGCTAGTCCCGTCCCGCTATGCCGTTGTTAAGTAACCTAACGGTGCATAATGCGACACTGTGGCGAATGGGGATGGCATAAGCGTACGTTGTATTTTCGTTTCTTCTGTGATTCTTATGAAGCATAAATGATGGGACTTCATAAATGAGATTAATGAAAGAAAAGAAACCTAAAAGATAATATAGAGTCAAATTTTCAAAAAAGGTAGCTCTAGTTTTTGCCGCATAGCGGTATTCCTTAAAGAATATCCAGCACCTTATTCGATAAGAAAAGACCCGCGATCCCTTCACCGGGAGTGACCTCTTTAGCAAAAGCTAGCAGATGCTACAACACTCGGTTTGTCTTTTGATTGCTTTTATAGTTTCTGCTTTGCATAATGGTGTTTGTGAAATATCATGCACCTTATTCGATAAGGAAATAGCCGAGATCCCTTCACCGGGAGTGACCTCTTTAGCAAATCTAGTGAAAGCCTCAAAAACACTCATTTTCAAAATCATTCGATTCTACAACGATATCAAGTTCATTACGTAAAAGGTTTTCTGAAAAACCTGTCGTGGCCTTCCATCATTTCAGATAAGTCCTACTTAGTATTCGTACTACGTTTGTTGATCTCCGTCAAGACGTAGTGTGCGGTAGCTGACTAGTATTTATCTGCTTATGTATATGATGCAGATTGGATTAGGATAGTCGTATGACCTTGTTGACCTCCGTCAAGGGTCATGCAGGTGGGTTTAATTCAATCAAGAAATGACGGGTTGAATTGACTAGCAGCCTATGGTTTGTTGACTTTCGTCAAGGTCATAGAACGCTAGGGGAAAAATATTATCGGGAATTTTAAGTGTTAAAATTTGCAATGAGATTGCATACCTTCTATGAGATAGTTGGATCCCGATACCCACTGCAAGTGTTACTCCTGGGAGAGTTTTACACAAGACAATTAGCCGATCAAGTAAGTGTCTAGAAAGGTGTTTACGGGGTTATGCATCTGGGAAAACGAGGTTTATTTTAATTAGGTCCGTGCGAAAGCATGGGGAACCTCCCTCAAAATACCAACACTAGCCTGGCTGAAAGATTGGCGAAATTGTAGGGTGTAATTAATCCCGGCTAGTCTTTTCTTTTAGGATTTGAAGGAATATTTGATAAAAATGGTGGGAGCCATCCTGATTAGATAAAATAATAACCAATCTAATCTTGCAAAAGCATACGCTAAAGTGTTTTCTTCTCCCTCTCTCCAGGTAGCGACCATGTCAGGCCTTAATCAAGATAATAATATGGATATATTGACCGAACCCGCTTGTTATACTGTGCAGGGGAACGTTGGTTCCATTCTTTCTTATAATTGTTATACGGCTGAACAAGGAATAGGGGCATATTCAGATTCCCACGCCGCCCAAACGAAGAATAAGCATGATGATGCGTCTTCTTCTGGTGTGTTAGTTATTGAGAACTGTTTCTCAGTTCACTCTACGTCCTGAGTATTAGATACCGGATCAGAATCCCACATATGTAATATGTTACATGGGCTAAGAAAAGGTAGAGAACTGAGAATGGGTGATCATTCCGTAAGAATAGGGAATGGTGCAAATGTTGCAGCCAAAGCAGATGGTGAATATCACCTTGTATTACCAAATGGTAATACATTGATTCTGAAAGAATGCTATTACATTCCGACCCTGATATGCAATCTTATATCAGTTTCTTTATTAATTAAAAAAGGATATAATTTTGTAGTACGGGATAATGTTATGAACATCTTCCTGAATCAAAAGTTGATTGGATCAGGCTCGTTAAATAATGGCATATACGTTCTAGATCAAACCACAGTTCTCAACGTACAAAATGAAGGGTTTCCTACAGCACCACTATAAGGTTTTGGAGGCAACACACATGCCATATTTAAAATTTACATGGTGCTAAAGAAACTATCTTAAGGATCATGCTAGAAAATTTAGGGCAACTAAACTTTAACACAAACACAAGTAGTAAAAGCTAGGGTTTTGAGAGTACAACCTTTGTAGCTCCCTACGCTAGACTCCTTGGCTACTTGAGGGTTGGAAAAAGGTCCGCTTGAAATCCTCTAGGTCTACGACGATCCACCCGGAGTCCTCTTTGTCCAAGCTTGAAGCTTCACTAGATTAAGAGAAGAAGTGGAAGCTAACACTGTACACTAATGGGCAAGACTAGTGTAGAATGGTGTTGTGGTTGGTTTTCTTACTTCAAAATCCTAACTTGGTAACTCTTTTGCTCACTTGAGAAAACTAGAGAGCAAAAGAGAAAGGAGGAAGAAGATGATGGCTTATAAAACTCAAGATAATGATAAGCTTCTTAATAAAAATGAGAAAAGAGAATATATATATTTTCTATCTCTCATTCTTAACCATAGTTATAAAATATCTAGATATTTTAGTTTGGAACAAAAATGGCCATAGTAAATGAATCATGGTTAAACTAATGGGTTAGAGCAAGAATAAAATATTAAACCATGATAATAATTTCTATTTCCATTTTTCTTTTTCCAAAAATAATATCCATATATTTTACAAATGGTGTGAGTCTTATATTGCCACCATCCACTATATCAACAACCATGATAACATTATGTATGCATGTATGTGTGCATGCACATCCCGTGCTTGAATGAGAATAAATGCATGCATGCATGCATACAAAAATAAACAAGAAAGGTTTTAAAGTGAGAAACTAATGGTCAATAATAAATCAACACTTGATTTAGTAAATCGGTCATATCGCATACAACCCGACCAAAAGCATACCGCCCGATCTATATACGGTATCTCATACGCGCATTTTAACCGGGTCCACGCGCATATCTCTTATGCGCACCACATCGTTTCTTCTAGACTAGGTAACTCCATTGTGGGACTCTAAGACTCGTCAATACGTCGGCAGTGGGTGATGATCATATCAAGCACCCCCAAGCCGCAAGCGGTCAGCTAAACGTAACGGCCACCCGGGTATTGAGAGATCAGAAGAAAACAAGTGAACCTGTCACAACTCCCGTCGAGCCAACTGGCAACACTACCGTACAGTCCGGTTTCTTCGTCAGATATGCTGCATATCGAGTCTAGGGATGGTAACGTCGACCCCAATAACTCAATAAGTCATGCCGATGAGTGGTCTATAACAGATCGAGAAAGTACTGATAACACTTATCAGTAAATCTCAACAGCCCTGCCCAGGGACTTACTGATATAGCCAATCGAGCACAGCACAGCATCAACTCCCAATACCGGGAGAGACGAAACCCCTCCTATCGCTCATCGCCTTCGTGTGTCTCGGGACTGTACCCAACGGCCACCTGTTTGCATGACTCAGAAGAGCCGTGGTAGGGTGGTAATTAAAGTATAGTGGGAGAACACACAACACTCTATGACGATCTCGGGTCTACAGACTAACCTGCACCAGTGTCACCTGAGAACTGCTATCCGACGATAGATATAATTCCATATAGGAGTTCTCGGTGAGTCCGTCCAGTGTACCCAGTCACCACTGAGCACCAGTATACGATCTCGATGTCAAACATCGATAAATGTGGGAACATCCATCGCCCATCATATGGGTCTAGTATCATATACGCTAGTCTACTCTGGTATATCGATGCCCCGTCTCGATACACCTACGACTAGGGACATTCCAGGATATGCTTATAAATTACAGATGTCCCACTAGTATGATCTCTATCATAATCACAGTAGTCAAGCCTATATCCTCAGGGCTTTATCAACATGTGTGAATGAATAAAAGCATGATTAAATCAATATGTCAGATAAAGAAGAACCAGATAGCATACTATCAAGTCGAGCAAGAATGTACACTGAATATATATATATATATATATATATATATATATATATATATACATACATACATGTATAAATACATCCACTATCATATAATGGCCTCTAGGGCATACATATTTCCAACAATCTCCCACTTGCACTAAGGCCAGTTATTGGCGTATCTCATACCCAACATCTCAAAAAGTCGCTCATGCTGCAGCTGAGGGAGGGCCTTGGTGAGTGGATCCGCGGTGTTATTCTTTGTGTTTGTTGGAGATAGTGCCCTCAGAGTCAATTATTAGGTCACAGGTACGTGATTGCAATGATTGATGGAGGACCTATCCCGGTAGGACAGTCTTACTCGAGATGATAGTATGCTATCTGGTTTACCTTTATCATCGTGTACTGTTTTAAGTGACCTGACAAGTAGCTATTACACGTTGGTAGAGCCCCTAGGATTCTTGCTTGACCACCAGCAGTATGAGGGCGATCATATAAGTGGGAGCTGGGGTCTATAAGCATATCCTTAAATGGTCCCTAGTCGTGTGAGTTTCGAGACAGGGCATCGATACTCCAGAGTAGACTAGTGTATACAGTCGAGACCCCGACGAGGGGCGGTGGCCGGTCTCACAAGCCACTGGTGTCAGTTGGTTCACCTAAGATATATGCAGGTGCTCATTGGGTTATGAGTACACCGGACAGGACACGCCGGGAACATGCTAGTTGGTCATATACCAGACGTCAGATGGCAGTTCCCTGGTGACATGTGTACAGGTTAGTTCATCGACCTGGGGATCGTCATTTGTCTCGTGTGAGTTCCCACTGTACTTTGATTACTACCCTACCACGGCTCAAAGGAGTCGTGCAAACAGGTTTTAGTTGGGTACAGTCCCGAGCCACATGGAGGCAGTGAGCGTATCTTCAGGGGTTCGTCTCTCCCGGTATTGGGGGTGAGGTCGCGCTGTGTCTAGGAGAGCCATTACACGAAGCCCTCGGCCGAGGCAAGGAGATTTACTGGTAGGTATTCCAGTAGTATCTCAGGGTGTTCTGGGCTACACTCCGACACGACTTGTACCGCTTTTGGGGGTCTGACTTTTACCAACCCTCTAGGCCCGCCATGCGATACTCATAGACGAACGGACCGGACTGTATGGATATTGTCACTGACAGGCTCAGTAGGGTTGTCAGGCTGAGTTCGCTCACAGACGTCCCTTTTAGTCAATACCTGGTAGCCCGTTACGTATTGGCTTATACCTCTGACGTGCTAGTGGTTAAATCCACAACCAAGGTGTTGACGAGTCTTTTGAGTCCCCCACATTCAGTTACTCAGCTTTCGGGCGAAAGGTTGTAGAGGCCGTATGGAGATATGGCAAGGTCCGATCAGATACGTGCGGTATTGCACGGATCAGGATCGGAAAGTTTAGACTATAGGCCGAATGGATATATGGCAGGGTTCGATCAGATACGAGCGGTATTGCACGGATCAGGATCGAACGGATATTACTAGCCGGCTTTGGTTTAAGCCGAATCCTAGTATAGTACAGTGTAGATTTTGTCTCATTGCATTTGTATTTCGGTCAGAATACAAATGCGGGTGTGTATGCACAGTATCGGGGTTTTCCTGTAATTTATTACGGGACCAGTTTTCTGGAGTTGCCAGTTTGCTTTCTGTTTCGGCCAATTTCCTTTGTATCGTTCATTGGCCGAAGATTGGTGGAGGAGGGCTTATTTGCATTGTTGCAAATAAGTATTTGTGGAGGGGTTCTTTGCATTTTCTTGTGTCATGATGGTTGCACCATTCTTTGATCACTTGACCTTGACTTCTTGACTTCATGATGGTTCATGGTGGGTGGACCATACCTTGACTTTGTGTTGATGATGCTTGACTTTGGATATCATGATGGTTGAGGTGGAGTGTTGGTTTTTGCTTGTCATCATGCTTATGCATGATAGTCTTTTTTCCCTCTCTCTCTTGCATTAGGTGATTGGTTATCTTTTGATACATTCACATCCTCTCTCTTTTTCCTCCCATTCTTGAAGTCATGGCCGGCCACTTCCTAGTGGGGGCTGTCCCAAATTTTTGGTGGGGTTTTTTGGCTCATTTCATGTTGCAAAATTCCCACAAGATCAATCTCAAAAGCTCTAAGTTCAATCCCTCCACCAAAGGCAATTCCACAACCCCAAAGTGAGACATGGTTCTACACATATTCTACAGCAAACCTTGGGCACGTCGACTAGCCAGCTTCGTGCCCGAGTTGCATCGGCATTGAGGTGGGAGCCCGTAAAAGAAGTAGGCGATGTGGTGCACTTCCGGCGACGAGGTAGAGACCGGAGCTACCGCAAGAGATCGGGACGACGACGAGAAGACCGAAGGACTCGGATCTTTCGGTATATCTCTCTTCCCCATCTTGTAGTTTGCTAGGACTAGTTAATGGTTCGATCCGGGTATTAGTGCGCGGCGGTTTGCCAGTTCAAGTAAAATTTAAAGTTTATCACCGCTTCCGCATTTGGCCGTCGGATTGACGGCCGGGGCGCCGCCGTGCACTTACAGTGGTATCAGAGCCTCGCCATTAACTTAGTCTAGCTTGGTTTAATGTGTTTTGTATTTCCGATCGACCAAAATTCCAAAATCTACATTTTTGCTAGCGACAGTTTTCTGTTGAATTTTTTGGTCTTTAAAAATTTTTTAGGTTGTAAAAAATTGATGTACTGGAAAATATAAGAGCTCTGTAAAAATTCGATGAAGTGACTCCACTGTGGGAGCGCGGAACCGCCGCAAACACCCCCTTCTCACCGCGGTTCCGCCGCACACTGTGGAGATCTCTGCACCAAATTTCTACAGTATCTTTCTGGGGTGAAAAGTGAGGTTTTGGAATAATAATTATTGGGCACAGAATTTCTTGATCTGCTACAGTAATGCTTGGGGGCCCACTTGTTAAAATTTGATTGATCGGATATTTTAAACACATTATTTCACAGTATTTACATTATATCTGCGACCGTGAATGTCACTTGATCGGTAAATCCAGTCTAACTGCTATAGTCCGATTAGACGGATTTGCGAACGTGATTTTCACGTTGATGTTCTGTTTTTGCTGTGATGTTGCGGATCGGTCGTGGGGGATAGCCTGGTTGCAATGCTAGTACAGTTTTTGTTGTATTATGTACATTTGATATTGCGGGGCGAGCGTCCGACATGTGGACTGCCGTCACTGCCTGTTTGTATTATTATTTTGGGGCACGGCCAGGTTGCGGTCGATGTACCCGTTGTATGTATATTTTACTTTCTGTACTAGGATTACCCCGCGGAGGGGTGCACGGATAGCCGGATTCTAGAAGGAAACAAGCCCGCATCTCATGGCATTGGGACGGAAGGAGCTTCACTCTAGGATTGGCGGGCTATTCGCCGCACTCGTAGGGGGTACAGGTTGACCCAGGAGGGGTGCCCAAGTTACCGGATTCCGTGAAGTGCTGGGTGGTCCATTCACGTTGCTGAAGGGGGCTGCCTCGCTTCAGGTTTTGGCGGGTGACTTGCCGCGCCCGTAGGGGTCTAGTATTTCTTTGCACAGGCTATCCACACGACCAGGGGAACGTCGGGTTTCAGTAGTGGCTCTGTGAAACCCGGGGATCCCAGATATCTGTATTGTTTCTGTGATGCTGTACATTTCTGTGATGTTGCATTTCTTTCACGCCTTGAGCGAAATATAATATATTGGTATATATATTAGTAGATGTTGTATATGTTTTGCATCCGGGCTAGTCCAGTCCCCGCTCTGTAGTTAGTTAGCTAACCTAACGGGTAATGACGGGACCCAGTGGCGAATGCGGATGGCATATACGTACGTCATATTATTTTCGTTCTTTGTGGTGTGATCAATTAATGGGACTGCGTTGATTCGGATCAATGCAAGTTAAAAACAAACCTAATCTGATGTTGTTGGAACACTTTTTCAAAAAGCTGTTATTGCAAGAACGTTCTCTTTTGTTTTGCATCGTGGTATTCATTTGGAATATCCTGCTCCTCAGTCGACGAGGCAAGGGCCGAGATCCCTTCACCGGGAGTGACCCCTTGGACAGAAGTTTGCGTCAGGGCATTAACTTCACTATAGTCGATTACCTTTGCTTTGCATCGTGGTATTCAGTTGGAATATCCTGCACCTCATTCTACGGGGAAAGAGCCGAGATCCCTTCACCGGGAGTGACCTCTTTAGCAAAGGTTATCGTCACTATATTTTTAAAAAAGCTATCCGTTCCTTCAACGATATCAAGTTCATTACGTTAAAGGTTTTCGCCAGAAACCATTCGTAGCCCTCCGTCGTTTCAGACGGGTAGTACGTAGTATTCATGCTATGTTTGTTGACCTTCGTCAAGGCATAGTGTATGGTAGCTGCTTGTTACCTTTCTGCTGCATAGATAGATGCGTTGGTTTGGGACAGTCGTATAGCCTTGTTGACCTTCGTCAAGGGCTTATACGGGTGGATTCAAATTAACCTGGATAATGACGGGTGGAACTTGACATGTGACTTATGATTTGTTGACCTTCGTCAAGGTCATAAGAGCATGGGGCAGAAATCACATCGGGAGTTTCAAAAGAACTGAAACCTGCCAGATATGCGCATACCTTCTGGAGTGTGACACCGTGAGCGGATTCCGTCACGTTATCATGCGATGATAGTTGGATCCCGATTCCCACTGATGAGTTGGTTTACTCCTCGGGTGATCCCGACTAATTCTTCTTTAAGGTTTGGAGGAGAATTTGACGGTACAGTGGGAGGTTTCCAGATTAGATAAATTGGTAACCATTCTGATCTAGGTTATAGTACATGCTGAGTGTTTCTTTTCACTCTCTTTTTGGCAGCGACCATTGACCCGACACTAAGACTATGACTCAGTGACCAAGTTGACCGAACCTTCTTAACACTGGCTTTTGGATTGTCAGAGTTGCAAACCTCATTGCCACTCCTACTTTTACCCTTTTCTCCACGACACCCCGTATTACTACGAACGTCCACTTCCATTGGACAAAACCATCGTATGGTTAGATACGAACTCGAAAGAATTTATTCGAGGATGGTTTCCGGTTCTGGAGAAAACGGATAGGACTATTCAGTTGTCTTTTCCTTTTACCTTCTCTCAGGTTGCGAGTACTCCTTAGTTTAGGAGATAGTACACCTATTATGCAAATTGGATAGTCTTCTTCCAAACCTTAGGCTGGTGCCGACCGGTAGGGAATGAAGAAAACCAATTAGCATAATGATGGTGTGCAGAAGGTATTAGGTTAAGACAAATTAAAGGGATTAGTAAGAGGGCAAAGTAAATTGCGACTGCTATTCACGACCAAACCAAGTATTCCTTCGCCAATCCTAAATCACCTTTGTATTTCTCCAGGACACTCCGTATCACTACGAAGATCCACAGTTTATTGGATACTCCATCGTATGGTTATATACGAACTCGAAAGGAACTTGTTCCAGTTCGGGGATGGATTCTGGTTCAGGAGAAATAGGAATAAGGTTTATTCGGTTGTCTTTTATCTTCACCTTCTCTCATTGCGAGTGTTCCTAGGATTGGGACAGTACACCCATATGCTTATTGGATAGTCTTCTTCCAAACCATAGGCTGGTGCCGAACGGTAGGGAAGGAAGAAAACCATTTGGCCTAAAGGGGTGTGCAGAAGGTAAAAACTAAAGACATATGAAGGGATTTTGAGAGGTGGCAAAGAATAACTATACGGTTACAGTCGTGAATCTGGAAGAGGCATTACTAGGAATACCAGGATACCCCATCGAAACATTTCAATGTTTCAGTTTCACTGTGTAATGTTAAAAGAAAACTGATTTCCCGATTAGATACTTACTCCAGGGTATGTATTTACCAGGTTCGATTCTCACATCTGTATGGTTTTACAGATGATGAGTGGGAGTAGGTTATTGGGAATTGGGTGATCATCCTCATTATATCGGGATTCGTTGTAATCGGTGATATTTGAGGAAGTCACCTGGGTTGTTTGCCGGTCGGCAAATATTTGGTTTTGAATATCCGCTGTTATGCACCAATTTCAAATTGATATATCTGTACGTCTATTTTCATAGAGTGAGATATACCTTTCTGAAATTATGTCTACGACATTTACCTATATCAGTGAATGGTTAGGTAAGGAGCATTAAACAGCGGTGTAATTCTTCTTAACCATAAGTACAGTTTTCAACCTACGACACACAGTGAATGAGTTATCAGACTCAAGGGACTTATACAGAGTATTGTATGTTGTCCAGGATCCATCAGGACAGAGGGGTTGGTCCTCGTACTATATTCGGTTTACTTATGACTTCTCTAGTTTATAGACAGGTGTTTCGTGGAAACACAGGGTCCGAATTTTGAGAAGTTATTGGTATTTGAATAGAGTAGAGAACCAGGCGTAGCAAGTATCGGGATTCTTCAAAGCGATCGAAGATGTAGATACTTGTATATGGTATTCAGTTGATAGTAATGGTTAAGAGAACTTGCTTCTCTTTCAGGTTACTCATAATTGGAAGTATTCCTAAGTTGAGTAACGCTGATGGGCCTCCTTCCATTTAGTTGACATGCGCTGGGGACAGCTGCATGATTTGAATCTGGTTCAATTAAATCAGTGCCTCTGGTTCTATATTAGATATAGAACAGTTCATATCTTAACGATGTTAAGGTACGGGGAGTTGCCAGGTTTATGATTAAAACCAGACACTGGACAACTCTAGGCACGTTTCTGTAATAGCTGTTTGTGGGTTGACCCAGGCTATAACGATGGTTGATTTTCTACCATCTGGCAGATCAATAGAAACATTGTTCTAGACTCGCCACAGTTTTAAATAAAATGGATTTTTTCAGAAAACAGTAGTGGGAGTATGGTAGAACTGGGAGTGATTCCAGAACCACAAACGATTACTGAAGATTTGATAAGGAACCTAAAGATTCAATCTGGATTGACATTCCATTGGCCACTCCGCAGATAGGGTGGGTAACTTCAGGCACCCGAGAGGTACTCCGGTAGCCTTAAGGACGGAGACAGGGAAGTTCTTGTTTACCCACACTTTCCATTGCTGTTGTTCCAGGTTGCGAGACCCGGCGGGAGGATGAGTATAGCGTCGTTCTAAACTAGCTTTAGAAGTGTACGTCTATATGACTCTGCCAGAGGGTTGTCGTGGTCAGTGGGAGCAGCGGAAGCATTGGTGGACAGGTAGCTTATGTCTATTTATAGACTAAAGCAGATATAGCGGAGATAGATCATCTATTTTTCTGATGTGAAAGTCATAGGTTTGACTTCATCAGGATAGGGGATGGATCAGTTGAGAAGGTAGTAGGGTGTGATGTCATGGTATTTGGATGACATACACAGAGTAGGAAAAGAAACTCCTATACTACAATCGGTTATATTTTGGTCGTCACACAGTGGTTTCTCCACAAAGAAAATGGATTTTATATCAGACCTCTGGTTACTAGATCTATGGTTTTAGATCTAGATTTTGGTGGTTTCCCAATCAGGGTGCTTTGACAGCATTCTAAGAGTATTTAGAATGGACGACTCCATGCACGGTAGTGTACCTGCAGAAGATGGAGTCACCCTCTCCAAAAGGTGTCTTACAGACTAAAGGGGAGAGGGATGTGCATGATTGGCAGATCACTTGCTTAGGCAATTGAGTCAATCATGAGATATCAAGTACCACACCAGATGTTGTTCTTGCACTAGATGCAATAAGTTGACATTGATCCAATCCTGGAGAAACAGTCGGAAGCAGTTTTAGAACATAAGTGGATGTTCTAGGGATATGATAACGACAGCCTCATTCGGGAAACAGTATCATTCCAGGCTTCCAAGGTGACCTAGATGACAAGGAGGTTGTCAGAGTTATAGTTTTCCTTCTGACGAGGGGCGGTATTTTGGACAGGTGGTCCAAGGAAATATTGAGGGAGGCATGGCGCAGGATACTGATTAAGTTCAGTTGACGATACAGTCTAAGAAGTTTGGATTTGGAGTTCATTTATGAGCTAAGTCCCATCAGACATCCAGACACATTCTAAGACAGGTATTGCTCATTTCGGGAGATGGTTTTCTCCGCGAACTTGAGATATAGAGAGACATAGAAAGAAACAACAAAGCGGATCCACTCACTAAGGCTATTCCTCGAACGTAATAGTTTCGCAAACGAGCTTTGTGAGACTGACTAGTAGAGGAGTTGGGTGTTCGGTATCACACGGGCTGTGAGTATGCGACATCGCAATAATTAGCCTTGAGTGCAAGTGGGAGATTGTTGGAGATAGTGCCCTCAGAGTCAATTATTAGGTCACAGGTACGTAATTGCAATGATTGATGGAGGACCTATCCCGGTAGGACAGTCTTACTCGAGATGATAGTATGCTATCTGGTTTACCTTTATCATCGTGTACTGTTTTAAGTGACCTGACAAGTCGCTATTACACGATGGTAGAGCCCCTAGGATTCTTGCTTGACCACCAGCAGTATGAGGGCGATCATATAAGTGGGAGCTGGGGTCTATAAGCATATCTTAAAATGGTCCCTAGTCGTGTGAGTTTCGAGACAGGGCATCGATACTCCAGAGTAGACTAGTGTATACAGTCGAGACCCCGACGAGGGGCGGTGGCCGGTCTCACAAGCCACTGGTGTCAGTTGGTTCACCTAAGATGTATACAGGTGCTCATTGGGTTATGAGTACACCGGACAGGACTCGCCGGGAACATGCTAGTTGGTCATATACCAGACGTCAGATGGCAGTTCCCTGGTGACATGTGTACAGGTTAGTTCATCGACCTGGGGATCGTCATTTGTCTCGTGTGAGTTCCCACTGTACTTTGATTACTACCCTACCACGGCTCAAAGGAGTCGTGCAAACAGGTTTTAGTTGGGTACAGTCCCGAGCCACATGGAGGCAGTGAGCGTATCTTCAGGGGTTCGTCTCTCCCGGTATTGGGGGTGAGGTCGCGCTGTGTCTAGGAGAGCCATTACACGAAGCCCTCGGCCGAGGCAAGGAGATTTACTGGTAGGTATTCCAGTAGTATCTCAGGGTGTTCTGGGCTACACTCCGACACGACTTGTACCGCTTTTGGGGGTCTGACTTTTACCAACCCCCTAGGCCCGCCATGCGATACTCATAGACGAACGGACCGGACTGTACGGATATTGTCACTGACAGGCTCAGTAGGGTTGTCAGGCTGAGTTCGCTCACAGACGTCCCTTTTAGTCAATACCTGGTAGCCCGTTACGTATTGGCTTATACCTCTGACGTGCTAGTGGTTAAATCCATAACCAAGGTGTTGACGAGTCTTTAGAGTCCCCCACATTCAGTTACTCAGCTTTCGGGCGAAAGGTTTTAGAGGCCGTATGGAGATATGGCAAGGTCCGATCAGATACGTGCGGTATTGCACGGATCAGGATCGAAAAGTTTGTACTATAGGCCGTATGGATATATGGCAGGGTTCGATCAGATACGAGCGGTATTGCACGGATCAGGATCGAACGGATATTACTAGCCGGCTTTGGTTTAAGCCGAATCCTAGTATAGTACAGTGTAGATTTTGTCTCATTGCATTTGTATTTCGGTCGGAATACAAATGCGGGTGTGTATGCACAGTATCGGGGTTTTCCTGTAATTTATTACGGGACCAGTTTTCTGGAGTTGCCAGTTTGCTTTCTGTTTCGGCCAATTTCCTTTGTATCGTTCATTGGCCGAAGATTGGTGGAGGAGGGCTTATTTGCATTGTTGCAAATAAGTATTTGTGGAGGGGTTCTTTGCATTTTCTTATGTCATGATGGTTGCACCATTCCTTGATCACTTGACCTTGACTTCTTGACTTCATGATGGTTCATGGTGGGTGGACCATATCTTGACTTTGTGTTGATGATGCTTGACTTTGGATATCATGATGGTTGAGGTGGAGTGTTGGTTTTTGCTTGTCATCATGCTTATGCATGATAGTCTTTTTTCCCTCTCTCTCTCTTGCATTAGGTGATTGGTTATCTTTTGATACATTCACCTCCTCTCTCTTTTTCCTCCCATTCTTGAAGTCATGGCCGGCCACTTCCTAGTGGGGGCTGTCCCAAATTTTTGGTGGGGTTTTTTTGGCTCATTTCATGTTGCAAAATTCCCACAAGATCAATCTCAAAAGCTCCAAGTTCAATCCCTCCACCAAAGGCAATTCCACAACCCCAAAATGAGACATGGTTCTACACATATTCTACAGCAAACCTTAGGCACGTCGACTAGCCAGCTTTGTGCCCGAGTTGCCTCGGAATTGAGGTGGGAGCCCGTAAAAGAAGTAGGCGATGTGGTGCACTTCCGGCGACGAGGTGGAGACCGGAGCTTCCGCAAGAGATCGGGACGACGACGAGAAGACCGAAGGACTCGGATCTGTCGGTATATCTCTCTTCCCCATCTTGTAGTTTGCTAGGACTAGTTAGTGGTTCGATCCGGGTATTAGTGCGCGGCGGTTTGCCAGTTCAAGTAAAATTTAAAGTTTATCACCGCTTCCGCATTTGGCCGTCGGATTGACGGCCGGGGCGCCGCCGTGCACTTACAGTGTCTACTCTCCTAATCTCGATCTCGCGGCGATCTACAATCTCCCGGATCAAATGAAAGCGCCTCAGGATGTGTCTGGACCGCTGATGGGACCTGGGCTCCTTGGCTAACTCTATAGCCCCATTATTATCACAATACAATGGTATTGGATCAATAATGGTTGGAACTACTCCTAGCTCCGAGACGAACTTCTTCATCCAGACGGCTTCCTTGGCGGCATCATTCGCAGCAATGTACTCAGCCTCCATCGTAGAGTCTGCAACGGTATCCTGTTTGTAACTCTTCCAACTTACCGCCCCTCCATTGAGGGTAAATACAAACCCAGAGATAGATTTGTTGTCGTCCTTATCGCTCTGGAAGCTCGATCGGTAAAGGCCTCCATTTGGAGATCTCTATTACCATACACCAAGAACAATTCTTTAGTCCTTCGCAAGTACTTAAGAATGTTCTTCACAGCTATCCAGTGATTCTCCCCTAGGTTGGATTGATACCTGCTTACAACACTAAGTGCATAAGCTACATCTGGGCGTGTACATAACATCGCATACATTATAGATCCTACCGCCGAAGCATACGGTATAATGCTCTTGCGAGCTCTCTCTTCATCGGTCTTTGGGCAAGAGTCCTTAGAGAGAGTGACCCTATGGCAAGCGGGTAAGGCACCCCACTTGGAGTCTTCTATAGTAAACCTTTTTAGGATGGTGTTGATGTACCTGGTTTGGGACAATCCCAATAACCTCTTGGATCTATCCCTATAGATCCTAATGCCCAGAATGTATGTGGCATCACCCAGGTCCTTCATGGTGAACCTTAGTGATAAGAAATATTTGACCGACTGTAGCATAGGAACATCATTTCCTATCAGAAGAATGTCATCCACGTACAATACGAGGAATGTGACAGCTCTCCGTACAGCCTTCTTATAAACACAAGGTTCATCTGGATTTTTGATGAAATCAAACTCTTTGATAACATCATCGAAACAGGTGTTCCAACTCCGTGACGCCTACATTAACCCATATATGGATTTAAGCAATCTACATGCTTTCTCGCTGCTCCCACTGTCAATGAAGCCCTCTAGCTGATCCATATAAACGCATTCTTCTAAATCTCCATTTAGAAATGCCGTTTTAACGTCCATCTGCCAGATTTCATAGTCGTAGTGAGCAGCAATAGCAAGTAGGATCTGAATGGATTTAAGCATGGCTACAGGAGAAAAAGTCTCGTCATAGTCCAAACCTGGTCTTTGACGAAAACCCTTCGCCACAAGTCTTGCTTTATAGGTCTCTACCTGCCCATCTACACCAATCTTTCTTTTAAAGATTCATTTGCACCCCACAGGTTTTACCCCAGGGGGTACAACGTCCAAAGTCCATACTTTGTTGGTGTACATAGACTCCATTTCGGATCTCATGGCATCCAGCCACTTCACAGAGTCTCCACTCGTGATAGCTTGCTGAAAGCTGGTAGGGTCATCATCCTCCATGATGCAGTCTTCTCTGTCACCATCAATGAGGAAAGCGTAGTACCTCTCCGGTGGGCGAGAAGTCCTACCAGACCTACGGAGTGGTCGAGGTTCCTCAGTTTCTATTGCAACAGCCGGTTCAACCAAGTCGTCATTTGTAGTTTTTGTCTCTAGAACCTCTTCTAGATCCACCACATTGCCATCAGCTTTATCTGTGAAAAACTCTTTTTCCAGGAGTGTGGCATACTGGGAAACAAACACCTTTTGTTCCTCCTTATGGTAGAATAGATATCCATAAGAATTCTTTGGATACCCCACAAAATTACACATGACCGACCGTGTCTCGAGTTTATCCGGATTCTGCTTTTTAACATAGGCCGAGCAACCCCAAATCTTAATTCTCTTAAGAGACGGTTTCTTCCCATGCCATATCTCATATGGTGTGGTAGACACGGTTTTGGTTGGGACCCTGTTCAGTAGAAACGCTGCAGTCTCCAATGCATGCCCCCTAAATGAGACGGGTAACTCAGCATCACTCATCATGGATCGGACCATATCTAATAGGGTCCGATTTCGTCGTTCAGACACACCGTTGTGCTGTGGTGTGTAAGGAGGAGTGAGCTGAGAGAGAATCCCATTCTCTTTTAGGAAGTTTGCAAACTCTGTACTGAGGTACTCCCCACCTCGATCTGATCGAAGCATTTTGATACTCAAGCCGGTTTGTTTTTCTACTTAGAGTTTATATTCAGTGAATTTCTCGAAAGCTTCGGATTTGTGTTTTAATAAAAATACATGACCGAATCTTGAGAAATCGTCAGTGAAAATAATGAAGTATGAAAAACCGCCTCTAGCCTATGTAGACATTGGCCCACATACATCACTATATATGAGGCCTAGGAGCTCAGTAGCTCTTTCTCCGTGTCCTGTAAACGGTGTTTTGGTCATTTTACCCTTGATACAAGACTGGCAAGTCGCATAAGATTTATATTCAAAAGGGTTTAAATATCCATCTTTGTGTAACTTGTTTAGTCTTGTTTCGTTAATATGACCAAGTCTACAGTGCCAAAGAAAAGTTTCATTTATTTCTGAAAGTTTTCTTTTATTAGTGTGTTGTATGCTGAAACTGTGTGTTGATTTAGGACGTATATCCCGTTATTAAGCGTACCATACCCAACCAACATTTGATTCAGGTGAATGTTCATAACATTGTTCTGCAATACAAAATTATATCCTTCATTGTCTAACAAAGAAATGGATATTATATTACAAAGCATACTAGGTACAAAATAACATAGGTTCAAAACCAATATACACCCAGACGGCAACCCCAAATGATACTCTCCCACTGCAACTGTATGTACATTGGAACCATTTCCAACGCGGAGAGTATGGTCACCTGTCTTCAAAACCTTGCTATTTCTCAGCCCCTGCATAGAATTGCAAATGGGAGAACCTGAACCAGTATCTAATACCCAGGAAGCAGAGTTTATTGAAAAACAGTTTTCTGTCACAAACACACCTGAAGCGGAAGCATCCACATGCTTCTTCTTGAGATTTAAGTACTCAATTCAGTTGTGCTTCCAATGTCCTATTTTGTGGCAGTGATAAAATTCCCCTTTTCCCGATTCTCCAGTTTTGGACTTGTCCTTTCCCTTAACCTTTTTAACTCCACCCCTAGGCTTGTTGGGTTTCTTCTTCATCTTTCCCTTGGCCTTAGCCTTTGGGCGAGAAGAGGAAGATTGCCCAACACTCAAAACGGGAGTTTTCACTGATTTCAGTGTGCTCTCTGCACTCCTTAACATATTAAGGAGTTCAGGTAGTTCCTTCTCCATGTTGTGCATGTTGAAGTTAACTATAAATTGAGCAAAGGTGGATGGGAGGGACTGCAGAATAATATCTGTATATTATTCATTGTCCATCGTTCATCCAAGGTCCTCAAGCTCTTCTATGAGAGCTATCATCTTCAGAACATGGTCTCCTACTGGTGTGCCAGGGACAATTCGCATCTGAAACAATTTCTTTAATGCTTCGTATCGTAATACGCGGGATTGCTCTCCATACAACTCCTTTGTATGGAGGAATATGGCGTCAATGTCCATATTCTCGTGCTGCTTTTGATGTGTGTTATCCATCGATGCAAGCGCGAGGCATTTGGCCTTGGCACAGTCAGCGTCCCATGTCTTGCGAACTTCAATATCCGCAACTGAGGATTTTAGACCTGGGACGGGCGGGGCTGGAGCCGTGAGGACATATGATACTTTATTATAAGTCAAGGCAATGTTCATATTCCTCAGCCAGTCTTTATAATTGTTCCCATTCAGTTTATTTTTATCTAGTAGAAGCTTGAGTCCAGTCATGGGTATCTGCCATTAAGAGAGAGAAAAGAATACACTCAGGGAAAGCTCTTGCAAAGATCAGATTGGTTATTATCTTGTCTAATCGATGTCTCCCACTGCTTTAATCAAGTTTTTCTTTCAAACCTTAAAAAGAAAACTAGCCAGGATTAATTACAGTCTACAATTTCGCCAACCGTTCAGCCAGGCCAGTGTCGGTACTTGAGAGAGTTTCCTCATGCTTTCGCACGGACATAATTAAAGTAAACCTCGTTTTCCCAGAGGCGTAGCCCCGTTAACACCTTTCTAGACACCTAATGGGTTAGCTAATTGTAAACTGCAAAACTCTCCTTGGAGCAACTATTACCCACAGTGGGATCGAGATCCAACCATCATATGGAAGGTATGCAATCTCATTGTAAATTTCAACACTTGAAATTCTCGATGCGGTTTTTACCCCTAGTACCCATGACCTTAACTATGGTCAACAAATCATAAGTACCAGTCAAGTTTTACCCATCATTTCTTCATTAATTAGACCCACCCACATGACCCTTAACTATGGTCAACAAAGTTATATGAATGTTCTAAGTAATCTGCATCATATGCAGTGTAGAAAGACATCACTTAGTTACCGTACACTACGCCTTAACTATAGTCAACAAACGTAGCACGAATACTAAGCACTCTACTTCCTAAAATGACGGAGGGTTGCAGATGATTTTTAAGAAAATCTTTAACGCTTTGAACTTGATATCGTCGTAGAATCAAATGGTTTTCAAAAGGAGTGGCTTGAGCTCCGCAGTTTTGAAATGTAGCTTTTTCATAAATAGCCGAGTGATTTTCAAATCCGATTCTACAACATCTTTTTAGGTTTATTTTCATTAAATTAATCATATTAATGTAGCCCCATCATTTAAGTCCTTAAGCCAATCACAGAAAAGAAACGAAAATACAACGTACGCTTATGCCATCCGCATTCGCCGCAATGTTCTGTTATGCACCGTTAGGTTACTTAACTAACGGCATACCGGGACAGGACTAGCGCGGGTGTAAAACATAAGCAACGTCTACTATATATCATATATATAATATATCATTCGTCTCAGATATCACATCACAGAATACAGGCAGCAGAAATACATATATGATAATATAGGATATACTAGGACGTCCGTATTTAGTATTTAGCCAACAATAGAAAATACGGATTCCACAGTCGCGATGAATAGCCAAGCCCACACCCCTAGACCCCTACGAGAGCAGCAAGCGACCCTACCAATTCTGGAGTTTAGGAGACCCGGTCTCGACTCCTCGAGATGGCCTCCCACTGAACCCCAGAACCCGGTCACTTGTGCTCCCCTCCTTGGGTCTATCCTAATGCGGAAAAGTAAATATTATACTACACTGGTGACATCAACCTCAACCCGGAAGTGCCCCAAATAAAAGAATATTACATTACATTTGAATTTTACATGAATGAAAAGAAAACTCTCATCTCACATAAAAAAAAACCCCAGGTATTCAATCGCGACAATCTTGCACATCATATCTCAGCAACACATAATATCATATATCATCAACGTAAGTAAGTATGCGTACCCCGATTGTCGTTGATGTATAGCAACGAAACCGGCAATATGCGACATACTACACTTACGGTCACAGAAAAGAAAGTATAAAACTACAACATTTGGAATCCACAATCACTTTAGACATCGCAAATCCGAAATATCACATATTTCGCATTTCATACCTAACTATATGAATTCTACATATTGTATCACATTCCAGATAAATAGACGGTATTAAACTTTCCGGTCGAATAATCAAATACCCAAGATTTCCTTAATAGCTCAACACTTGAGCGGAGATCAAAAATCCCGGAACATGTCACAGTAGCAGCGGTCCAGCCGTAGAAGGGTCAAGCCAATGCCTCACATGTGGCACGCCGTACTGCCCCAAACCCTAAGGTTTAGAGGCAGTTCAGACGGTCACATAATCGAGTTAAGGTTTGTGTTCTTCTAGAGGGTCCACCACGTTACTTGCACGTATTTTCGAAAGATTTAAACTCGAGAAAAAAATTAACACTTGAAAGTTTATCGTGCCGGGAAAAAGTGGGTTAATGATATCCGTTCGAACTTTTTAATACTTTCTAAATTACCCGGAAAAAATACGAAATTAAATTTTTCGATCGATTCAACGAATCCAAAACAATCCCCAGAATACTCAACACTTGAGTCTGATTAAAAATACCCAAAAATATGTACAAGCAGTTAAGAACATTACTGTACAAAAACGAGGCTATAATATTCCTGTACGGCCGCGGATCCGCGGCCCAAGCAAGGTCTGGCCGCGGTTCCGCGGCGGTATGTACGGATTATGGCTTTGTCTTTTGCAGTTTTGCTTAGATTTCCCTGCTGAATTTTTTAAGTATTTTTAATTCAGAAAATAACACAGTTTTAAAAAAAGTCCAGAGAAGGATCAAAATCCGTATTTTTTTGGTTCGATCGGAGTTTTAACTTCGCCTAAACGTCGCCTAAGGTTCTAGCTTGGCTCTGATACCATGAAGTGTTTCCTACAGCACTACTACAAGGGTTTGGAGGCAACACACTGTAGGGTTCCTAGGCACACTATAGAGGTCTCACAAGGCATCAACCATGCCAATATAAAAATTTATGGGTGCCGAGAAACCCTAATACGGATCTTAGACTAGAATTCTAGGCGAAAAACGATTCAAGTTAACAACTTAACTAAAGTTCGGAAGTTACAACCTTTGTAGATCCCGATTTCCACTTCCTTAGCTCCACGTAGTCGTCCTCTCGCTGTCCTTTTCGAATCCTAGACTCATTCGTCGGCTTCATCGGGAAAACGAGCGGAATAGGTCGTCGGCTTCGTGCCGAAGATGATCTACGTCGAGGTTGCGCAAGTTCAAGCTCCAACTTCACTATGTTGTGAAACTTGTGAAGAAAACACCCAAAACAACTTGGCAAGAGGTAGAGGGTGAAGAAATAGGAGGTGGGTTCACTTTAGAATTGGATTTCACTCACTTTTGCTCAAGTTGCCATTGATGGCATCAAGCTTTTCTTGAAGAAGAAGATGATGAAGAAGAAAGAATATGATAAGTTTCTTATTTGAAAAAGAAACTAATATGAATACTTATCATATCTTGACCATGGTCAAGTGTAGAGATTAAACTAAGCTTAATAGGAATGGTTAGGGTTAAGGATGAGATAAGGATGGTGGACTTTGTCAAAGCTTCAAGAAACTTCAACAAGAGACAAAGAAAGCCACCATTCTCATCTAAACCTTTTCTAAATAAACAAACAAATAAATAAATAAAAAGGCAAAACTCTAATCATCTCTTAACCATGGTTTAATACTTCACACTTAACCTAATGAGCAAGTATCATCAAACATGATACAAAGATGTGCACAAAAGTATATCACATATACAACATGTACATCAAGTGAGAAAATCCATTTAAAGTGAACCAATACTAGTTAATGCAATGCAATATATCAAATATATAATTATGCATCAAATCATTAAATCAACATTTGATTCAATGATCCGGTCATGTCGCACATAACCGACTAGAATCCAATGTATCGATTTATCGAATCAATGATTCGATAACTAGGTCATATCGAATATAACCAATCGAAACATATATCACGAGAATGAAATGCGGTATCACATACACGCATTATTCTCGGTCCTGCACATATCTCATATGCGCTCCTATTTCGTTTCGCTTGAACCAGGAAACCTCTGTGTAGGACTCTAAAGACTCGTCAATACGCCGGTAGCAGATGATGAACATATCAAGCACCCACAAGCCGCAAGCGGTCTGCTAAACGTAACGGCCATCCGGGTATTGAGCGATCAGAAGATCGACGAGCTAGTCCGCTCACACTCCTGTGAATCCAACCAATAACACTTACCGTACAGTCCGGTCTGTTCGTCTGATACGTCGCATATCAAGTCTAGGGGTGGTAAACGTCAGACCCCAATAACCGATAAGTCGTGCCGATGTGAGGCTCATAACGGGTCGAGAAACTACTGGTAACACTTACCAGCAAATCTCTGATCAGCCCTGGCCAGGGAATTTCCTGTTACGGCCAATCGAGCACAGCGCAACATCAACTCCCAATACCGGGAGAGACGAAACCCCTCCTATCGCTCATTGCCTCCATGTGACTCGGGACTGTACCCAAAGACCACCGTTTTGCACGCCCTCATGGACGTGGTAAGGTGGAGATCAAAGCACAGTGGGAATCACACAAGACTCTATGACGATCTCGGGTCTACAGAGTAACCTGTACAAGTGTCACCTGAGAACTACCATCTGACGTGAGGTATAATACCATCTGGGAGTTCTCGGCGAGTCCGTCCAGTGTACCCAGTCTCCACTGAGCACCCGTATACCATCTCTGATGTCAAACACCAATGGATATGGGATCATCCATCGCCCATCTCATGGGTCGAGAGGCGTATACGCTAGTCTACTCTGGTATATCGATGCCCCGTCTCGATACACCCACGACTAGGGACCTTGAAGGATGTACTTATGGACTACCATGTCCCCACTAGTATGATCTGCATCATAGTCCAGGTAGTCAAGTACACATCCTAAGGGCTTTACCAACATGTAACTATAAGACAGTTTAAAGAGACTAGTATACATGTTAAGATAAAGAGCAACCAGATAGCATACTATCATGTCGAGCAAGAAAGTCATCTCTATATATGTCTAAGCATCCAATATAATATACATCATCTGTACAATACTGGCCTCTAGGGCATACATACAACTAACAATCTCTCACTTGCACTAGGGCCAGCTGCTGTAGTATCGCATACCGAGCATCCCGAAGAGTCTTTCAAACTGTATCTGGGGAATGGCCTTCGTGAGTGGATCCGCCGTGTTGTTCTTCGTGTCAACCCTCCTGACCTCGATCTCCCGGCGATCAACTATCTCCCGGATTAGGTGATACCGCCTCAGAATATGCCTGGATCGCTGATGGGACCTGGGTTCCTTGGCCAAAGCCACCGCTCCATTGTTATCGCAATACAAAGGTATTGGATGCTCAATGGATGGAACCACTCCAAGTTCAGAAATGAACTTCTTGATCCAGACAGCTTCTTTAGCAGCATCGTTGGCAGCGATGTATTCAGCCTCCATCGTCGAGTCTGCCACGGTTTCCTGCTTGGAACTCTTCCAGCTAACCGCCCCTCCGTAAAGGGTAAAGACAAAGCCCGACTGCGACTTAGAGTCGTCCTTATCACTCTGGAAGCTCGAATCGGTAAAGGACTCCACTTGGAGTTCTCCGTTACCATACACCAAGAACATATCTCTAGTCCTTCGCAAGTACTTGAGAATGTTCTTCACTGCTGTCCAGTGACTCTCTCCAGGATCTGCTTGATACCGACTCACTACACTTAGTGAGTATGCAACATCGGGTCTGGTACATAGCATCGCATACATGATAAAGCCTACTGCCGAAGCATAGGGTATCCCTTGCATGCGAGCTCTCTCCAAATCAGTCTTGGGAGACATCTCTTTGGAGAGAGTGAGTCCAGAGATCGTGGGTAAGTTCCCACGCTTGGATTCTTCCATACTAAACCTCTTTAGTATGGTGTCAATGTACCTGGATTGGGACAATCCCAATATCCGTTTGGATCTATCTCTATAGATCCTGATTCCCAATATGCAGGAGGCATCACCAAGATCTTTCATTGAGAATCTTTGTCATAAGAAGAGCTTGACCGACTGTAGCATAGGAATATCATTTTCTATCAAGAGTATGTCGTCCACGTACAATACGAGGAAGACAACCTTACTCTCTGCCACCTTCTTGTAGATACAAGGTTCATCTGGATTTTTGACGAAATCAAACTCTTTGATAACGACATCAAAGCAGATGTTCCAACTCTGCGATGCGTGCTTTAATCCATAAATGGATTTAAGCAGCTTGCATACCTTCCCGCTGCTCCCACTATCTACGAAGCCCTCTGGCTGAGTCATGTACACGCACTCTTCTAAATCACCATTTAGAAAGGCGGTCTTAACATCCATTTGCCAGATTTCGTAATCATGATATGCAGCGATGGCAAGCATGATCCGGATGGATTTAAGCATAGCCACTGGAGAAAAGGTCTCGTCATTGTCCACACCTGGTCTTTGACGAAAACCCTTTGCTACAAGTCTAGCTTTGAAAGTCTCCACTTTCCCATCTACACCAAGTTTCTTCTTGAAGATCCACTTGCTCCCAATGGGTTTTACCCCTTCAGGAGCAACTTCCAAAGTCCATACTTTGTTGGTGTACATGGATTCCATCTCGGACCGCATAGCATCCAGCCATTTCACTGAGTCCCCACTCGTGATGGCCTGCTCGAAGCTAGTTGGGTCATCATCCTCCATGATGCAATCCTCGCTTCCACCATCAATGAGAAAACCGTAGTATCTCTCAGGTGGACGAGAAACCCTACCAGATCGGCGGAGAGGCTGAGGTTTGTCGGGTACTACCGAATCTTCTGGTTCCACTAAATCTTCAGTTATAGTTTGTGTTTCTGGAACTTCTTCCAGTTCTACCTCAGAGCCACTAATCTCTTTTGCAAGAAATTCCTTTTCTAAAAAGGTGGCATGTTGAGCAATAAACACTTTTTGTTGTTCACTGTGGTAGAAGAGATATCCATTTGAATGTTTAGGATATCCCACAAACTTACATAGAACAGACCGTGCCTCGAGTTTGTCTGGATTTTGCCTTTTGACATAGGCCAGACAACCCCATATCTTAACTCGTTTAAGACATGGTCTCTTCCCACTCCATATCTCATATGGTGTGGTAGGTACAGATTTAGTTGGAACTTGATTCAATAGGTATGCCGCTGTCTCAAGCGCATACCCCCAGAAGGAAATAGGTAACTCAGCTGTACTCATCATAGAGCGTACCATATCTAATAGGGTGCGATTCCTCCGCTCCGATACACCGTTGTGCTGTGGTGTATAAGGAGGAGTAAGCTGAGAGAGAATCCCATTCTCTTTTAGGAAGTCCAGGAATTCATTGCTCAAGTATTCACCTCCTCGATCAGATCGAAGGATTTTAATACTTTTTCCGGTTTGTTTCTCGACTACTTGTTTATATTCTCTAAATTTCTCAAAAGCTTCAGACTTGTGTCTTATCAAGTACACATGTCCGTATCTTGAGAGATCGTCAGTGAATTTAATGAAGTACGAAGAACCATCCCTGGCATGTGTAGACATGGGACCGCATACATCACTATGTATTAGTCCCAAGAGTTCGGTAACTCTTTCTCCGTGTCCCGTAAACGGAGTTTTGGTCATCTTGCCTTTGAGACATGACTGGCAAGTGTCATAAGATGAAAATTCGAATGGTTTCAAATACCCATCCTTATGCAACTTAGCCAGTCGTGTCGCATTGATGTGACCCAGTCTACAATGCCACAAGAAGGATTCGTTGAGTTCAGAACTCTTCCTCTTATGTGTGTTTGTTATGCTCAGAACTGTTGATTGATTTAGAACATAAATGCCATTGCATAACGTGCCTGATCCAACCAACTTTTGGTTACGGAAAATGTTCATAACATTGTCCTGTAATACAAAATTATATCCCTCTTTACTTAATAAAGAAACCGATATAATGTTGCATATCAGGTTCGGCATGTAATAGCATTCGTTCAGAACCAATGTATTACCAGTTGGTAATACAAGGTGATATTCCCCGACAGTCTTAGCAGCAACAATTGCACCATTTCCAACTCTAATGTCTTTATCACCTTCTCCAAGTTCTCTACCTTTCTTAAGCCCATGTAACTGATTACATATATGGGATCCTGACCCAGTATCCAATACCCAGGACGTAGAGCAAATGGAGAAACAGTTCTCAGTAACGAACACACCCGAAGAAAATGCATCAGCATGTACTTTCTTCATTCGGGTGGCATGGGAATCCTGGTATTCCCCTATATCTTGTTCATTCCTATAACTCTTATAAGAATGAACGGAACCAACGTTCCCCAGCACAGTATAACATGCGGGTTCGGTCAATGCATCCATATTATTATCTTTATTAGGGCATGAAATGGTCGCTACCTGGAGAGAGAGAGAAGAAAACACTTTAGCGTATGCTCGTGCAAGATCAGATTGGTTATTATCTTATCTAATCAGGATGGCTCCCACTGCTTTTTATCAAATCTTCCTTCAAACCCTAAAAGGAAAGACTAGCCGGGATTAATTACACACTACAAGTTCGCCAATCTTTCAGCCAGGCCAGTGTCGGTACTTTGAGGGAGGTCCCCCGTGCTTTCGCACGAACCTAATTAATGTAAACCTCGTTTTCCCAGAGGCGTAACCTCGTTAACACCTTTCTAGACACCTACTTGATTGGCTAATTGTAATGTGTAAAACTCTCCCAGGAGTAACTCTTACTCGCAGCGGGTATCGGGATCCAACTATCTCATAGAAGGTATGCAATCTCATTGCAAATTTCAACACTTGAAATTCCCGATAATATTTTGCCCCTAGTGTGCCATGACCTTGACAGAGGTCAACAAATCATAGTGCACTAGTCAAGTTCAACCCGTCATTTCTTGATTGAATCAAACCCACTCGCACGACCCTTGACAGAGGTCAACAAGGTCGTACGACTACCCTAATCCAATCACATCACATGCTTTGCAGATAATTACTAGTTAGCTACCGCACACTACGCCTTGACAGAGGTCAACAAACGCAGCACGAATACTAAATAGTCTTTATCTGAAATGACGGAGGGCTACGACAGGTTTTTCTGAAAACCTATTGCGTAATGAACTTGATATCGTTGTAGAATCAAATGAAGTTTTGAAATGGAGTGATTTTGAGGCTTTTCCAGTTTCGCTAAAGGGGTCACTCCCGGTGAAGGGATCGTCGGCCCTTTCCTTGTTGAATGAGGTGCGGGATATATCATATATATCACTGTGCAAAGCAAAACTCAAAAACAATCAAAAGCAAACCGAGTGAGTAGCATCTGCCAGTTATTGCTAAAGGAGTCACTCCCGGTGAAGGGATCTCGGTCCTTTCCTCATTGAATAAGGTGCAGGGTATATCATATATACCGCTATGCAAAGCAAGAACTGTAGCTACCTGTTTTGTTTAAAATCTGATTCTACAACATCTTAGGTTTCTTTTCTTTCATTAATCACATTAATGAAGTCCCATCATTTAAATACCTAAACATCACAGATAAATACGACGTACACTTATGCCATCCGCATTCGCCTCGATGTCCCCTCGTGCACCGTTAGGTTAGGTAACTAACGACAGAGCAGGGCAGGGCTAGTGCGGGTGCAAAACATAAGTAACATCTATATAATATATCATATATACTATATAAAGTATCTATCAAAGAACATCACATGATCGCATCACAGATATCGCAGCAGAAGAAACATATGAAACATTGGATATACTAGGACGTCCGTGTTTTCAATACGAGCCAGTATAAAACACGGATTCCACAGTCGTGATGAATAGCCAATCCCACACCCCTAGACCCCTACGAGAGCGGCAAGCAACCCTGCCAATTCTAGGGTTAGGAGACCCGGACTCGACTCCTCGAGTTGGTCTCCCACTGGACCCCAGAACCCGGTTACTTGTGCTCCCCTCCTTGGGTCTATCCTAATGCGGAAAAGTAAATAATATACAAAATGTGACAACTTCCGCTACCTGGAAGTGCCCCAAATAAAAGAATATTACATACAAGTTTTTACATGAATGAAAATGGAAAACACTCATCTCACATAAAAAACCCCGGCTATTCGAACACGACGATCCAATATAACATATCCAGCAACACATAACATCACATGTCATCAACGTAAGTAAGTATGCATACCCCAATTGTCGTTGACGTATAGCAACGAAACCGGCGATATGAACATACTACACTTACGGTCACAGAAAAGAAAGTGTAAAACTACAACAGTTGGAATCCGCAACCTCTTTAGACATCGCATGCCTAACAGATATAAATCCCGCATTTTAGTCTCATTATCGAAAACTCTTTTCAATATCATATTGGACTAAATTGCTAGATTTATAACATTCATTCAGTTATCTCATAACTACTTGTGAATTCCAATTATTGTATCACATTCCAGATAAACAGAAAATGTTAAACTTTCCGATCGAACAGTCGAATACCCAAGTTTTCCCGATACAACTCAACACATGAAATAAGTCTAACAACATTCAGTTCGTGCCTCAGTACCAACGGTCCAGCCGTAGAAGGATCAAGCCAACGCCTTACATGTGGCACGCCGTACTGCCCCAAACCCGAAGGTTCAAAGGGCAGTTCAAGACGGTCACATAATCGAGTTAAGATTTGTTGTCTTCTAGAGGGTCCATCGCGTTACTTGCACTACTTAGAATGTCGTTAAACTACGGAAAAATCCAACACTTGGAAATCTCCCGACAGGGGAAAAATTGGGTATTTATATCCGGTCGAACTTTTTAACATATTCTAAAAATTATCCGGAAAAACACAAAGACGAAATTTGATAATCCGATCGAAAACATCGAAGCTCTAAAACACCCCAGAAAATTCAACTCTTGAATAAATTTTAAAAATTCCCAGAAAATCCAACACCAGAAGATATCAGTTACTGTGCAAAAATTATATAATAATTTAATAAAGTTACCGCGGATCCGCCGCCTAAGGAGGCTTAGGCCGCGGATCCGCCGCGCTTTAGACTGTTCATAAAGAAATTTTTACAACGTAATTCATATATTTCCCTGCTGAATTTTTTAGCAATTTTTAATCTGGAAAAATCCCAGAATTTAGAAAAAGTCCAAAGAGCATCTTAAAGTTAGGTTTTCGGGTTCGATCGGGTTTCAAACATCGTCTAGACTTCGCCTAAGGCACTAGCTTGGCTCTGATACCACTGTAGGGTTCCTAGGCACACTATAGAGGTCTCACAAGGCATCAACCATGCCAATATAAAAATTTATGGGTGCCGAGAAACCCTAATACGGATCTTGGACTAGAATTCTAGGCGAAAAACGATTCAAGTTAACAACTTAACTAAAGTTCGGAAGTTACAACCTTTGTATATCCGGATTTCCACTTCCTTATCTCCACGTAGTCGTCCTCTCGCTGTCCTTTTCGAATCCTAGACTCATTCGTCGGCTTCATCGGGAAAACGAGCGGAATAGGTCGTCGGCTTCGTGCCGAAGATGATCTACGTCGAGGTTGCGCAAGTTCAAGCTCCAACTTCACTAAGTTGTGAAACTTGTGAAGAAAACACCCAAAACAACTTGGCAAGAGGTAGAGGGTGAAGAAATAGGAGGTGGGTTCACTTTAGAATTGGATTTCACTCACTTTTGCTCAAGTTGCCATTGATGGCATCAAGCTTTTCTTGAAGAAGAAGATGATGAAGAAGAAAGAATATGATAAGTTTCTTATTTGAAAAAGAAACTAATATGAATACTTATCATATCTTGACCATGGTCAAGTGTAGAGATTAAACTAAGCTTAATAGGAATGGTTAGGGTTAAGGATGAGACAAGGATGGTGGACTTTGTCAAAGCTTCAAGAAACTTCAACAAGAGACAAAGAAAGCCACCATTCTCATCTAAACCTTTTCTAAATAAATAAACAAATAAATAAATAAAAAGGCAAAACCCTAATCATCTCTTAACCATGGTTTAATACTTCACACTTAACCTAATGAGCAAGTATCATCAAACATGATACAAAGATGTGCACAAAAGTATATCACATATACAACATGTACATCAAGTGAGAAAATCCATTTAAAGTGAACCAATACTAGTTAATGCAATGCAATATATCAAATATATAATTATGCATCAAATCATTAAATCAACATTTGATTCAATGATCCGGTCATGTCGCACATAACCGACTAGAATCCAATGTATCGATTTATCGAATCAATGATTCGATAACTAGGTCATATCGAATATAACCAATCGAAACATATATCGCGAGAATGAAATGCGGTATCACATACACGCATTATTCTCGGTCCTGTACATATCTCATATGCGCTCCTATTTCATTTCGCTTGAACCAGGAAACCTCTGTGTAGGACTCTAAAGACTCGTCAATACGCCGGTAGCAGATGATGATCATATCAAGCACCCACAAGCCGCAAGCGGTCTGCTAAACGTAACGGCCATCCGGGTATTGAGCGATCAGAAGATCGACGAGCTAGTCCGCTCACACTCCTGTGAGTCCAACCAATAACACTTACCGTACAGTCCGGTTTGTTCGTCTGATACGTCGCATATCAAGTCTAGGGGTGGTAAACGTCAGACCCCAATAACCGATAAGTCGTGCCGATGTGAGGCTCATAACGGGTCGAGAAACTACTGGTAACACTTACCAGCAAATCTCTGATCAGCCCTGGCCAGGGACTTCCCTGTTACGGCCAATCGAGCACAGCGCAACATCAACTCCCAATACCGGGAGAGACGAAACCTCTCCTATCGCTCATTGCCTCCATGTGACTCGGGACTGTACCCAAAGACCACCGTTTTGCATGCCCTCATGGACGTGGTAAGGTGGAGATCAAAGCACAGTGGGAATCACACAAGACTCTATGACGATCTCGGGTCTACAGAGTAACCTGTACAAGTGTCACCTGAGAACTGCCATCTGACGTGAGGTATAATACCATCTGGGAGTTCTCGGCGAGTCCGTCCAGTGTACCCAGTCTCCACTGAGCACCCGTATACCATCTCTGATGTCAAACACCAATGGATATGGGATCATCCATCGCCCATCTCATGGGTCGAGAGGCGTATACGCTAGTCTACTCTGGTATATCGATGCCCCGTCTCGATACACCCACGACTAGGGACCTTGAAGGATGTACTTATGGACTACCATGTCCCCACTAGTATGATCTGCATCATAGTCCAGGTAGTCAAGTACACATCCTAAGGGCTTTACCAACATGTAACTATAAGACAGTTTAAAGAGACTAGTATACATGTTAAGATAAAGAGCAACCAGATAGCATACTATCATGTCGAGCAAGAAAGTCATCTCTATATATGTCCAAGCATCCAATATAATATACATCATCTGTACAATACTGGCCTCTAGGGCATACATACAACTAACACACACATGCCATATTTAAAATTTACATGGTGCTAAAGAAACTATCTTAAGGATCATTCTAGAAAATTTAGGGCAACTAAACTTTAACACAAACACAAGTAGTAAAAGCTAGGGTTTTGAGAGTGCAACCTTTGTAGCTCCCTACGCTAGACTCCTTGGCTACTTGAGGGTTAGAAAAAGGTCCGCTTGAGATCCTCTAGGTCCACGACGATCCACCTGGGGTCCTCTTTGTCCAAGCTTGAAGCTTCACTAGATCAAGAGAAGAAATGGAAGCTAACACTCTACACTAATGGGCAACACTTGTGTAGAATGGTGTTGTGGTTGGTTTTCTCACTTCAAAATCCTAACTTGGTAACTCTTTTGCTCACTTAAGAAAACTATAAAGCAAGAGAGAAAGGAGGAAGAAGATGATGGCTTATAAAACTCAAGATAATGATAAGCTTCTTAATAAAAATGAGAAAAGAGAATATATATATTTTCTATCTCTCATTCTTAACGATAGTTATAAAATATCTAGATATTTTAGTTTGGAATAAAAATTGCCACAGAAAATGAATCATGGTTAAACTAATGGGTTAGCGCAAGAATAAAATATTAAACCATGATAATAATTTCTATTTCCATTTTTCTTTTTCCAAAAATAATATCCATATATTTTACAAATGGTGTGAGTCTTATATTGCCACCATCCACTATATCAACAACCATGATAACATTATGTATGCATGTATGTGTGCATGCACATCCCATGTGCATGAATGAGAATAAATGCATACATGCATGCATACAAAAATAAACAAGAAAGGGTTTAATGTGAGAAACTAATGGTCAATGATAAATCAACACTTGATTTAGTAAACCGGTCATATCGCATACGACCCGACCAAAAGCATACCGCCCGATTAATATACGGTATCTCATACATGCATTTTAACCGGGTCCACGCGCATATCTCATATGCGCACCACATCGTTTCGCCTGGACTAGGTAACTCCATTGTGGGACTCTAAGACTCGTCAATACGCCGGCAGTGGGTGGTGATCATATCAAGCACCCCCAAGCCGCAAGCAGTCAGCTAAACGTAACGACCATCCGGATATTGAGCGATTAGAAGAAAACAAGCGAACCTGTCACAACTCCCGTCGAGCCAACTGGCAACACTACCGTACAGTCCGGTCTCTTCGTCAGATATGCTACATATCGAGTCTAGGGATGGTAACGTCGACCCCAATAACTAAATAAGTCGTGCCGATGATTGGTCTATAACAGATCGAGAAACTACTGATAACACTTATCAGTAAATCTCAGCAGCCCTGGCTAGGGACTTACTGATATAGCCAATCGAGCACAGCACAGCATCAACTCCCAATACTGGGAGAGACGAAACCCCTCCTATCGCTCATCGCCTTCATGTGTCTCAGGACTGTACCCAACGGCCACTTGTTTGCACGACTCAGTAGAGCCGTGGTAGGGTGGTAATCAAAGTACAGTGGGAGAACACACAAGACTCTATGACGATCTCGGGTCTACAGACTAACCTGCACCAGTGTCACCTGAGAACTGCTATCCGACGGTAGATATAATTCCATATAGGAGTTCTCGGTGAGTCCGTCCAGTGTACCCAGTCACCACTGAGCACCTGTATACGATCTCGATGTCAAACATCGATGAATGTGGGAACATCCATCGCCCATCATATAGGTCTAGTATCATATACGCTAGTCTACTCTGGTATATCGATGCCCCGTCTCGATACACCTACGACTAGGGACATTCCAGGATATGCTTATAAACTACAGATGTCCCACTAGTATGATCTCTATCATAATCACAGTAGTCAAGCCTATATCCTCAGGGCTTTATCAACATGTGTGAATGAATAAAAGCATGATCAAATCAACATGTCAGATAAAGAAGAACCAGATAGCATACTATCATGTCGAGCAAGAATGTACACTAAATATATATATATACATGTATAAATACATCCACTATCATATAATGGCCTCTAGGGCATACATATATCCAACACAAAACACACACAAGAGAAAGAGTTCAGAAATGAACGAATCCTTCTTGTGGTATTATAGACTAGGTCATATCAATGCGACACGACTAGCTAAGTTACATAAAGATAGATATTTGAATCCGTTCTAATTATCATCTTATGAAACTTACCATTCATGTCTCAAAGGAAAGATGACCAAAACTCCGTTTACAGATCATGGAGAAAGAGCTAGTGAGCTCTTAGGACTGATACATAGTGATGTATGTGGTCCTATGTCTATACATGCTAGGAATGGTTCTTCGTATTTCATTACATTCACCGACGATCTCTCAAGATACGGACATGTGTTCCAGATGAAACACAAGTCTGATGCTTTTGAGAAATTCAAGGAATATAAATCCGAAGTCAAGAACCAAACGGGTAAAAGTATTAAAATCCTACGATCTGATCGAGGAGGTGAATACTTGAGCACGGAGTTCCTGGATTTTCTTAAAGAGAATGGGATTCTCTCTCAGCTTACTCCTCCGTATACACCACAGCACAACGGTGTGTCGGAACGGAGGAATCACACCCTATTAGATATGGTGTGCTCTACGATGAGCACCGCTGAGTTACCTATTTCTTTTTGGGGGTATGCGCTTGAGATAACCATATACCTATTGAATAGAGTTCCAACCAAATCCGTGCCTACCACTCCATATGAGATATGGGAAGGGAAGAGACCACGTCTTAATTTTGTTAAGATATGGGGTTGCCCGGCCTATGTTAAAAAACAAAATCCGGACAAGCTCGAGGCAAGGTCTGTTCTGTGCAATTTTGTAGGATATTCCACACATTCGCGTGGACATATCTTCTACCACCCTGAGGAACAAAAGGTGTTTGTTGCTCAATATGCCATATTTTTAGAAAAGGAATTTCTTGCAAAGAAAATTAGTAGCGAGGAGATAGAACTGGAAGAAGTTCCAGCAATACAAACGACGACAAATGATTTGGTAGAACCAGAGGATTCGATAGCCCCCAACGAACCTCAGCCGCTCCGCCGATCTAGTAGGGTTCCTCATCCACCTGAGAGATGATACGGTTTTCTCATTGATGGTGGGAGCGAGGATTTCATCATGGAGGATGATGACCCGACTAGCTTCAAGCAGGCCATCACGAGTGGAGACTCTGTGAAATGGCTGGATGCAATGCGATCTGGGATGGAATCCATGTACACCAACAAAGTATGGACTTTGGAAGTTGGTCATGAAGGGGTAAAACCCATTGGGAGCAAATGGATCTTTAAAAAGAAACTTGGTGTAGATGGAAAAGTTGAGACTTTCAAAGCTAGACTTGTTGCAAAGGGATTTCATCAACGACCAGGTGTGGATTATGACGAAACCTTTTCTCATGTGGCTATGCTTAAGTCCATCCGGATCCTACTTACCATCGCTGCATACCATGACTATGAAATCTAGGAAATGGATGTTAAGACCGCCTTTATAAATGGTGATTTGGAAGAGTGTGTGTACATAACTCAGCCAGAGGGCTTCATGACAGTGGGAGCAGCGGAAATGTGTGCAAGCTGCTTAAATTCATCTACGGGTTAAAGTAAGCATCGCGGAGTTGGAACATCTGTTTTGATGTCGTTATCAAAGAGTTTGATTTCGTTAAAAACGTAGATGAACCTTGTATATACAAGAAGGTGGCAGAGAGTAATGTTGTCTTCCTCGAATTGTACGTGGATGACATACTCTTGATAGGAAATGGCATTCCTATGCTGCAATCGGTCAAGCTCTTCTTATCACAAAGATTCTCAATGAAAGATCTAGATGATGCCTCCTACATCTTGGGGATTAAGATCTATAGAGATAGATTTAAAAGGATACTGGGATTGTCCCAATACAGGTATATTGACACCATACTAAAGAGGTTTAGTATGGAAGAATCCAAGCGTGGGTTTTTACCCACGATCTCAAGACTCACTCTCTGCAAAGAGATATCTCCCAAGACTGATTTGGAGAGAGCTCGCATGTAGGAGATACCCTATACTTCGGCAATAGGCTCTATCATGTACGCGATGCTATGTACCAGACCCGATGTAGCATACTCACTAAGTGTAGTGAGTAGGTATCAAGCAGATCCTCGAGAGAGTCACTGGACAGCTGTGAAGAGCATTCTCAAGTACTTGAGAAGGACTAAAGAGATGCTCTTGGTGTATGGTAACGGAGAACTCTAAGTGGAGTCCGTTACCGATTCGAGCTTCCAGAGTGATAAGAACGACTCTAAGTCGTACTCGGGATTTGTCTTTACCCTCAATGGAGGTGCGGTATGCTGGAAGAGTTCCAAGCAGAAAACCGTGGCAGACTCAACGATGGAGGCTGAATACATCGCTGCCAACGATGCTGCCAAAGAGGCTGTCTGGATGAAGAAGTTCATAACTGAACTTGGAGTGGTTCCATCCATTGAGTATCCAATACCTTTGTATTGTGATAACAATGGAGCAGTGGCTTTGGCCAAGAAATCCAGGTCATATCAGCGATCCAGGCATATTCTGAGACAGTATCACCTGATCCGGGAGATAGTTAATCGCCGGGTGATCGAGGTCAGGAGAGTTGATACGAAGAAAAACATAGTGGATCCACTCACGAAGGCCATTCCCCAGATACAGTTCGAGAGACTCTTCGGGATGTTGGGTATGCGATACTACAGCAGCTGGCCCTAGTGCAAGTGGGAGATTGTTAGTTGTATGTATGCCCTAGAGGCCATTATTGTACATATGATGTATATTATAGTGGATACTTGGACATATATAGAGAGGACTTTTTTGCTCGACATGATAGTATGCTATCTGGTTGCTCTTTATCTTAACATGTATACTTGTCTCTTGATACTGTCTTGTGGTTACATGTTGGTAAAGCCCTTAAGATGTGTACTTGACTACCAGGATTATGATGCAGATCATACTAGTGGGGCCATGGTGTCCATAACTTCATCCTTTAATGTTCCTAGTAGTAGGTGTATCGAGACGGGGCATCGACATACCAGAGTAGACTAGCGTATACGCTTCTCGACCCACGAGATGGGCGATGGATGATCCCATATCCATCGGTGTTTGACATCAGAGATGGTATACGGGTGCTCAATGGAGACTGGGTATACTGGACGGACTCACCGAGAACTCCAAGATGGTATTATATCTGACGTCATATAGCAGTTCTCTGGTGACACTGGTACAGGTTAGTCTGTAGACCCGAGATCGTCATAGAGTCTTGTGTGATTCCCACCGTGCTTTGATTTCCACCTTACCAAGTTAAAGAGAACGTGCAAAACGGTGGTTTTGGGTACAGTCCCGAGTCACATGGAGGCAATGAGCGATAGGAGGGGTTTCGTCTCTCCCGGTATTGGGGGTTGATGTTGCGCTGTGCTCGATTGGCCATAATAGAGAAGTCCCTAACCAGGGCTGATTTAGAGATTTACTGGTAAGTGTTATCAGTAGTTTCTCGACCCGTTATGAGCCTCATATCGGCATGACTTATTGGTTATTGGGGTCTGACGTTTACCACCCCTAGACTGGATATGCAACATATCAGACGAGGAGACCGGACTGTATGGTAGTGTTACTGACAGGCTTTACCGGTGCTAGAGCGGGCTTGCTTGTTGATCTTCTGATCACTCAATACCCGGATAGACATTACGTCCAGCTAGTACCGCTGATGGCTTGTGAGTGCTTGATGTGTTCATCACCTACTGCCGGCGTATTGACGAGTCTTTAGAGTCCTACATAGAGGTTTTACTGGCTCAGGCAAAACAAAATTGGAGCACATATGTGATATGTGCGGGATCGAGATTCATACGAGTATGTGATACCGTATTCTATTCTCGCCTTTATTTTTATCAATCGGTTATATGACATATAGCCGGGTTATCGAATCAAGTGTTGATTCGATAAGATGATACATATAATATTAGTCAGTTATATGTGATATAGCCGGATTATTAAATCAAGTGTTGATTTAATAATTTAGTGTATAATTGTATATTTGATATTCTAGTTTACATTAACTAATATTATCACACTTAAGCATTTATTTTTCTCACATGTGCATACTTATTATATATGTGATATATATTAATTGTGTTCTATTTTGTGTCATGGTTCATGACACACACTACATAGGTGTATGAGACTTACACCATACTAATTATAATGTAGGGTTTAAATATATAAAGTAAATCCAAATTAGTGGATAATTAGCTTCATGCATGAAGTTTGTAGAAGCTTATGGATACATTGACTTGGTCCATTAATTTTGTTTTACTAAAAATATTTATTAACATAACCATTATAACTTAACCATGGTTATGTCTCTACATGAGTTAGTATATGATACAAATTCACCGATGGTTGATTCTCTCACCTCATTAGTTCATTCTCATCTCTTGACTTCATCTTCTTCATCATTGAGAAAAAGCTTGCTAGTTTTTTCCAAAGTAAGAAAATATTGTGACAAAAATAAAACTAAAGTGAGCCCACTTCCCACTTCATCATCCTCTACTAGATTAGCACTTTAGTATAGGGTGTTAGCTTCACTAATCTCTCATTAGTGAAGTAGTAGCTTGAGTTAGTGTCTCCTCGACGTAGATAATCTTCGGCCTCGAAGACTTCAAGCAAAATCATTCCTTTCACCTTGAGAAGCCATGCAAGACTCCGGGAGTTCCATGATCGCAGCGAAGGGACTACTACAAGGAGCTATTGAAGTGAAGGACCGGTCTACAAAGGTTGTATTCCGTTATCACTTAGATATAAATTTGTTTACTTTCTAGTTTAGCTCCTTAAACTCTAGTTAGATCCTAGGTTAGGGTTGATTGGCACACTAAATTTTTAAATACGGCATGTTTGATGCCTTGTGAAACCTTGTGGTTGTGCCTAAGAACCTTACACTTTTAGATAGTCACGGAATTCCGTGCTCAAGTATTCTCTTCCCCGGTCGGATCGCAGGATTTTAATACTTTTACCCGTCTGGTTCTCAACTTCATACTTATATTCTTTGAATTTCTCAAAAACTTCAGACTAGTGTTTCAACAGGAACACATGTCCATATCTTGAGATATCGTCAGTGAATGTAATGAAGTACGAAGAACCATTCCTGGCATTTGTAGATATAGGACCGCATACATCACTATGTATCAGTCCCAAGAGTTCCGTAACTCTTTCTCCGTGTCCACTAAACGGAGTTTTGGTCATCTTTCCTTTGAGACATGACTGGCAAGTTTCATAAGATGATAATTCGAACGGATTCAAATATCCATCCTTATGTAACTTAGCTAGTCATGTCGCATTGATATAACCTAGTCTACAATACCACAAGAAGGATTCATTCATTTCTGAACTCTTCCTCTTGTGTGTATTTTGTACGTTAAGAACTGTGGTTTGATTTAGAATGTATATGCCATTATTTAACGAGCTTGATCCAATCAACTTTTGATTCAAGAAGATGTTCATAACATTATCCTGTACTATAAAATTATATCCTTCTTTACTTAATAAAGAAACTGATATAAAATTGCATACCAGGGTCGGTATGTAATAGCATTCGTTCAGAATCAATGTATTACCATTTGGTAATACAAGGTGATATTCGCCAACTACTTTGGCTGCAATATTTTCACCATTCCCTACTAGTACGGAATGATCACCTATTCCCAGTTCTCTATCTTTCTTTAGCCCATGTAACATATTACATATATGGGATCCCGATCCAGTATCTAATACCCAGGACGTAGAGTGTACTGAGAAACAGTTCTGGGTGAGTAACACACCCGAAGAAGATGCATCAACATGATCATTCTTCGTTTGGGTGACGTGGAAATCCGGATATTTTCCTATTTCCTGCTCAGACTTATAACAATTATAAGTTGGAGCGGAACCAACGTTCCCCAGCTCAGCATAACAAGCAGGTACGGTCAATACATCCATATTATTATCTTGATTAAGGCCTGATATGGTCGCTACCTGTAGAGAGAGAAGAAAACACTTAGTGTATGCTCTTGCAAAATTAGATTGGATTATTATCTTATCTAATCAGGATGGCTCCCACCGTTTTTATAAAATCTTCCTTCAAACCCTAAAAGGTAAGACTAATCGGGATTAATTACACCAAACAAGTTCGCCAACCTTTCGGCCAGGCCAGTGTTGGTACTTTGAGGGAGGTTTCCCGTGCTTTCGCACGGACCTAATTAAAATAAACCTCGTTTTCCCATGGGCGTAACCCCGTTAACACTTTTCTAGACACCTACTTGATCGGCTAATTGTGATGTGTAAAACACTCCCAGGAGTAACTCTTACTCGCAGTGGGTATCGGGATCCAAGTATCTCATAGAAAGTATGCAATCTCATTACAAATTTCAACACTTGAAATTCCTGATAATACTTTTTCCCTAAACGATCTATGACCTTAACAAGGTCAACAAACTATAAATCGAAAGTCAAGTTCAACCCGTACATTTCACGATTGAATTAAACCCACCCGCACGACCCTTAACAGGGTCAACAAGGCCGTACGATTACCCTAATCCAATCGCATCTCATGCTTTAGCAGATAAGCACTAATTAGCTACCGTACACTACACCTTGACAAGGTCAACAAATATAGTACAAATACTAAATATTACTTATCTGAAATGTCGGAGGGCTACGCAGGTTTTGAAGAAAACCCTGAGCGTAATGAACTTGATATCGTTGTAGAAACAAGTGATTTTTTAAAAGGAGTGTTTTTAGGCTTTTTATTAGTTTTGCTAAAGAGGCCACTTCCGGTGAAGGGATCTCGGCTCTTTCCTTATCGAATAAGGTACAGGATATTTCATAAATACTGCTATGCAAAGCAAGAACTAAAAGAAGCAATCAAAAGACAAAACCGAGTGGGTTGTAGCATCTGCTAGTTTCGCTAAAGAGGTCACTCCCGGTGAAGGGATCTCGGCTCTTTCCTCATCAAATGAGATGCTGGATATTCTACAAGGAATACCGCCATGCAAAGCAAAAAACTAGAGCTACCCTTTTTGAAAATATGATTCTACAACATCTTTTAGGTTTCTTTTCTTTTCATTAATCTCATTAATTAATTCCCATTATTTATTCTTCCTAAGCATCACAGAAGAAACGAAAATACAACGTACGCTTATGCCATCCGCATTCACCATAGTGTCCCGTTATGCACCGTTGGGTTACTTAACTAACGGCATAGCGGGGCGGGACTAGCGCGGGTGCAAAACATAAGCAACGTTTATTATATATCATATATACAATAATAAAGCATCCGTCTCAGACATATAGAGTGATCACATCACAGAATATCAGCAGCAGAAGATAACATATGAAATATTGGATATACTAGGAATTCCGTGTTTTAAATTAAGCCAGTATAAAATAAGGATTCCACGGTCGCGATGAATAGCCAAACCCACATCCCTAGACCCCTACGAGAGCGGCAAGCAACCCTACCAATTCTAGAGTTAGAAGACCCGAACTCGACTCCTCGAGATGGTCTCCCACTGGACTCTAAAACCCGGTTACTTGTGCTTCCCTCCTTGGGTCTATCCTAATGCGAAAAAGTAAATAATATACAACAATGGTGAAACCATCCTCAACCCGGAAGTGCCCCAATAAAAGAATATTACATACATTGAATTTTACATGAAAGAAAATAAAAACTCTCATCTCACATAAATCCCCCGGCTATTCAAAACACGACGATCCAATATAACATATCCCAGCAACACATAACATCGCATGTCATCAACGTAAGTAAATATGCGTATCACAATTGTCGTTGAAATATAGCAACGAAAACGGTGATACACCACATATTACACTTACGGTCGCAGAAAAGAAAAAGTCAAACTACAACATTTGGAATCCACAATCACCTTAGACATCATAATCCCAAAATATCACATACTTTGGATTTCATGCCTAACTATTTGAATTCCACATATTGTATCACATTCCATAAATAGCTAGACGACGTTAAACATTCCGATCGAATCAACAAACACCCAAAATTTCCCAAAAACCTCAACACTTGAGCGCAGTTTAAAAATACTCATCACATGCCACAGTACCTATGGACCAACCGTAGAAGGGTCAACCCTTGCCTTACTTATGGCGCCGCAGAACTACCGCAAACCCTAGGGTTTAGCGGCGGTTCTTACGGTCATAGAATCGAGTTAGGATTTTGTTCTTCTAGAGGGTCCACCGCATTACTTGAATGATATTTGAATGTTTTTTAACTCGGAAAAAATCCAACTCTTGGAAAATTTTCTGTCGAGGGTTAAAGTGGGTATTTAATATCCGTTCGAACTTTTTAACACCGTCTAAATAACCCGAAATATAGTAAGAATTATGACTACGAAACACTCCAAATTGCCTTTGCAAAAAGATAATATCACATGCAAATTTAGCAAAAATAAGTAACACCTGAAACACCAAAACCCAGTGACCAGAACACCAGACAAATACGAACCCCTGAATCAATGAATAGGCTGGCCGGCTCGGTTTTAGAGGGGATGTGCCCGGGTCAAATCCGCCCAAATGAGTTCGTATATGTTCAGTGTTCATATTACATTTCATGTAACATTCTGCAGTTGCTTAAAAAAAATTTCGACGACATAAAAATTTGACAGAAACTGGGATTTGAGTTTCATGTGTTTCGGAGTTGTTTCGGTTTCGTAATTGTACAAATATCGTCTAAATCTCTAGCTTGGCTCTGATACCACTGTAGGATTGCTTGGCACGACAGCATGGTTTCGGGAGGTATCGTCCATGCCATTTAAAAAAATTTGCCGTACAAAAGAGTCCTAACCCTAGAATCTTAGCTAAAGATTTAGACAATACAATGTGTAAACAATCTTTACAACTAAGTGAAATAGGAATACAACCTTTTTATACTGGTCCTTCACTTCAATAGCTCCTTGTAGTAGTCCCTTCGCTCCAAGTAGTGATCTTGCGGACTCTAGAGTGGCTCCACAAGAAGAAAGCAACGAGTTTGCACGAAGTCTTTGAGGCCGAAGATGATCTACGTCGAGGAGACACCAACCCAAGCTACATCTTCACTAATGTGAGATTAGTGAAGCTAACACTCTAAACTAAATTGCTAATCTAGTAGAGGATGATGAAGTAGTATTTTTGCTCACTTTAGAATTACTTTTCTCACTAATTTTATGCTCCTCTTATAAACCTAGAGAGCTCTCTCAAGTGAAGAGGAAGAAGAAGCAAATAATAGATGAGAGAGTGAATGGCAACCATGGGTGAGAAAATATCTAATATCACTCATGTAGAGACTTAACCATGAGTTTAGATAATGGTTGGGTTAACAAATATCCAGTTTAAGACAAAACTAGTGGACTAAGTCAATAGATCTCCAAGCTTCTATAAGCTTTATGCCATGTGACCAATTTCCAACTAATAATTGATTTAATCTAAATAAATAAACCCTTCATTATCATTAGCATGGTGTAAGTCACATACACCCAAGTTGCATGTGGCATCAAGCATGACACATAAAGAAAACACAATTAACATATATCACATATATATTATGTATGCACATGTGAGAAAAAAATGCTTAAGTGAGCTAATATTAGTTAATGTAAATTAATATATCAAATATATAATTATATATTAAATCATTAAACCAACACTTGATTTAATAATCCGGTTATATCTCATATGACCGACTAATATTATTTGTATCAACCTATCGAATCAACACTTGATTCGATAACCCGGTTATATATCTCATATAACTGACCGATACCATATATCGCGAGAATAGAATACGGTATCACATACTCGTATTAATCTCGATCCCGCACATATCACATATGTGCTCCTATTTCCTTTTGCCTGAGCCAGTAAAACCTCTGTATAGGACTTTAAAGACTTGTCAATACGCCGGCAGTAGGTGATGATCATATCAGGCACCTACAAGCCGTCAGCGGTACTAGCTGGACGTAACGGCTACCCGGGTATTGAGCGATCATAAGATCAACAAGAAAGCCTGCTCTTACTCCTGTAATGCCTGTCAGTAACACTACTGTACAGTCTGGTCTTTTCGTCTGATATGCCGCATATCTAGTTTAGGGGTGGTAAACGTCAAACCCCAGTAACCGATAAGTCGTGCCGATGTAAGGCTCATAACGGGTCGAGAAACTTCTGATAACACTTATCAGTAAATCTCCGTAGCAGCCCTGGCCAGGGACTTATCGTTATGGCCAATCGAACACAGCGCAACATCAACCCCCAATACCGGGATAGATGAATCCTCTCATATCGTTCAATTGCCTCTATGTGATTCAGGACTGTACCCAAAAGCCACCGTTTTGCACGTTCTCAACGTGAACGTGGTAAGGCGGAAATCAAAGCACAATAAGAATCACACAAGACTCTATGACGATCTCATGTCTACGGACTAACCTGTACCAGTGTCACCAGAGAACTGCTATCTGACGATAGATATAATACCAGCTAGGAGTTCTTAGCGAGTCCGTTCAGTGTACCCAGTCTCCACTGAGCACCCGTATACCATCTTTGATGTCAAACACCAATGGATGTGGGATCATTCATCGCCCATCATATGGGTCAAGATGCGTATAAGCTAATCTATTCTGGAATATCGATGCTCTGTCTCGATACACCCTCGACTAGGAACAATTGTAGGGTGTACTTATGGACTACCATTGGCCCCACTAGTATGATCTCCATCATAGTCCTGGTAGTCAAGTACACATCCTAAGGGCTTTGTCAACATGTGAGAGCAAGACAACATCACTTATATAAGTCAACATGTTAAGACAAAGAGCAATCAGATAGCATACTATCATGTCGAGCAAGAAAGTTCTCTCTATATATATCCAAGCATCCACTATAATATCCATCATATGTACAATAATGGCCTCTAGGGCATACATATAACTAACAATATTTGTAATTCATTACAGGCTCTGAGAAACTGTAGAGTTATCAAGGCAGGTGATATGACTCTCAGGTTTGCTAATGGAATGAGCGTGGATGCTGTATCCGTAGGGGAATATCACCTAGGATTGACAAGTGGACAGATTTTGATTTTGCGTAACTGTTTGTGTGTACCTAGTCTGGCATGTAATATCATTTCTGTATCTTTACTTTCTAAAGAAGGTTATGATTTTATATTTGTAAGCGATATCGTCCACATTCACCTTAATCAAAGTTTGATTGGGTGAGGTACACTAGATAACGGTATATACGTATTAAATCAAGCTCAGGTTTTCAACGTGCAGAACACACTCGAAAGAAAGCCTCCAGAATTAAATCAGGCTTCTTATGGCATTGTAGACTGGGTCACATCAATGAAATACGGTTGACGAAGTTACATAAAGAGGGATATTTGGATCCGTTCGAATATCAGTCCTATGCAACTTGTCAATCATGTCTTAAAGGAAAGATGACAAAGACTCCGTTCACTGGACACGGAGAAAGAGCCACTGAGCTCTTAGAACTCATACACAGCGATGTGTGTGGTCCAATATCTACACATGAAAGAAGTGGTTATTCCTATTTCATTACTTTTACGGATGATTTTTCAAGGTATGGACATGTATTCTTGATGAAAAATAAATCCGAGGCCTTTGAGAAATTCCGGGAATATAAGAATGAAGTGGAAAAACAAACCGGCAAAAGTATCAAGACACTTAGATCTGATTGAGATGGTGAATACTTAAGTGCCGAGTTCCTGGATTACTTAAAAGAGAATTGAATTCTCTCTCAGCTTACTCCTCCATACACACCTCAACACAACGGTATATCGGAAAGGCGGAACCGAACCTTATTGGATATGGTACGTTCCATGATGAGTAATGCTGAGTTACCGCGATCCCTCTGGGGTTATGTACTGAAATCAACAGCATATCTCTTGAACAAGGTTCCTACTAAGTCAGTGCCTACCACACCATATCAGATGTGGAGTGGGAAGAAACCCTATCTTAAGTATTTGAAGATATGGGGATGTCCAGCTTTTGTAAAAAAGTAACATACGGACAAACTCGAGGCACGCTCGGTACTGTGTAAGTTTATGGGATACCCAAAGAACTCCAGTGGGTATCTTTTCTATTACGCGGAGGAACAAGAGGTCTTTTTTTTCTCGGCATGCCCACTTTTTGGAGATTTAATTTCTTGAAAAAGAAATAAGTGGGAGCGCAATAGAACTGGAAGAAATTCCATAACCACAAGCTATTGCTGAAAGCATGGTGGAATCAGAAGTTTTGAAAGAACCGGACATCCCCGCGCTACTCCGCAGGACTAGTAGGCGGTCTCATCCGCCCGAGAGATACTACAGTTTTCTCATAGACGGGGATAGAGAGGATTGCATCATCGATGATGATGAGCCAACTAGCTTCTAGCAAGCCATTCAGAGAAGAGACTCGGTAAAATGGATAGATGCAATGCGGACCGAAATGGAGTCTATGTACACCAAAAAGGTATGGACTTTGGACATTGCTCTAGAAGGGGTAAAACCCATAAGCTGCAATGGATCTTCAGAAGGAAGATTGGTGTAGATGGACATATCGAAACCTATAAGGCTAGACTTGTTGCAAAAGGTTTTCATTAAAGACCTGGTTTAGACTATGATAAACCTTTTCTCCAGTGGCTATGCTCAAATCCATTCGGATCCTTCTTGCCATTGCTGCCTTCTACGATTATGAAATTTAGCAGATGGACGTAAAGACCACTTTTCTGAATGAAAATTTAGAAGAGTGTTTATATGGATCAGCCAGAGGGTTTCATAGAGAGTAGGAGCAGCGGAAGAGTGTGCAAGTTTCTTAAATCCATTTATGAATTAAAGCAGGCATCGCGGAGTTGGAACATCTGTTTTGATGAGACGGTCAAGAAATTCGACTTTATCAAAAATCCGGATGAACCATGTATTTATAGTAAAATTATAGCGAGAACTTTGGTATTCCTTGTCTTGTACATGGATGACATTCTCCTGATAGGAAATGGCATTCCTATGCCACAATCAGTCAAAGGATTCTTGTCACGAAGGTTCTCCATGAAGGACCTGGGTGATGCCTCCTACATTCTGGGGATCCAGATCAATCGAGATAGATCTAAACGGATGTTGGGACTTTCACAGTCAAGGTACATCAACACCATACTGAAGAGATTCAGTATGGATGATTCAAAGCGCGGTAATCTACCGGCTTGTCACGGAATCACCCTCTCCAAAGAGATGTCTCCCAAGACTGATTCGGAAAGAGATCGCATGAATATCATACCCTACACTTCTGCGGTAGGCTCTGTAATGTATGCGATATTGAGTACCAGACCAGATGTAGCTTATGCACTGAGCGTTTTAAGCAGGTATTAGTCAAATCCACGGAAGAAGCACTGGAGAACAGTGAAGAACATTCTCAAGTACCTGAGAAGGACTAAGGAGATGTTCTTGGTGTACGGTAGAGAAGGCCTCTAGGTCGAAGCCTTCGCCGACTCCAGCTTTCAGAGTGACAAGGATGACTCCAAGTCCATGTCGGGTTATGTCTTTACCCTCAATGGAGGGGCGGTCTGTTGGAAGAGCTCCAAGATGGACACCATTGCTGACTCGATGATGGAAGCGGAGTATATCGCTGCATATGACACCGCGAAAGAAGCAGTCTGGATCAGGAAGTTTAAGACAGAACTTCTGGTGGTTCCATCCATTGTTGATCCAATACCTCTATATTGTGACAACAACGGCGATATAGCTTTAAAGAAGGAACCAAGGTCCCATCAGAAGTCCAGACACATCTTGAGGCGGTTCCATCAAATCAGGGAGATCGTTGATCGCAGGGAGATCGAGGTGCGGAGAGTAGAGAGAGAGAACAACACTGCAGATCCACTCACAAAAACCATCTCTTAGACACAGTTCAAGAGGCAAATCGAGATGATAGGTCAGCGATGCCAATACATGGCCTTAGTGCAAGTGGGAGATTGTTAGTGATATATACCCTAGAGGCCATTATTGTATCATATTGGATTGTATATTACATATTAGAAGCTTGGGATATTCACAGTTATAATAACAGTCTTGCTCAAAATGGTAGTATGCTACTTGGTTTGATTCTACCTCAATATGTGCACATGTTTCTTTTAGCATATCGCTTATACATATTGGTAGAGCCTTGAGGATCTTTGCTTAACTACAAGCGTTGTGATGGCAGTCACACTAGTGGGGGCTGGGTAGTCTATAAGTACATCCTTATACAGGTCTCTAGTTGTAGGATTATCGAGATGGAGTATCGATACTCCAGAGTAGACTAGTGTATACGCTTCTCATCCCAGCAGGGAAGATGGTATGTCCCACAGGCATTAGTATGACGTATTGGAGATAGTATACAGGTGCTCATTGAGTTATGAGTTATACTGGACGGACACGTTGGGAACCACTGGTTGGTATTATACCTATCGTCATGTAGCAGTTCCCGGGTGGCATGAGTTCAGGTTAGTCCGTTGACTTGATATCACTATTCGTCTCAAGTGTGTTTCTACTGCACTTAGATTACTACCCTACAACGGCTCAAAGGAGTCGTGCAAACAGATAGTAGTTGGGTGCAGTCCCGAAGCATGTGGAGACAGTAGCGGTTAGATATGATTCGTCTCTCCCAGTATTGGGGGTTGATATCGCGCTGTGTTCGGAAAGCCATTACACAAAGTCCCTGACCAGGACAAGCAGGTTTTACTGGTAGGTACTCCAGTAGTTTCCCACGGTGTATTGGGCTCTACTCCGGCACGACTTATTGTGCTGTTAGGGGCCAGACGTTTACCATCCCCTAGGCCCAGTATGCGAGTATCTTAGACGAACAGACCGGACTGTACGGAGATTTTCACAGATAGGCTCAGTAGGAGTTCGGATGAGTTTGCTCATCGGCTTTCTTATCGATAGATACATGGGTAGCCATTACGTGCAGCTAGTACCGCTAACGGACTTATGGTTAAACCCATTACCAGCGTACTGTCGAGTCTTTAGAGTCCCACACAGAGGGTTTCCCTGCTCGGGCGAAACGATGTAGAGGCCGTATGGTTTTACAGCAGGGTTACGATCATATACATGTACTAGTTGCACGGATGTTGTTCGGACGGATAATACTAGTGAGCTTTAGTTTAAGCCGGATCCTAGTATTATATTATTGGATTGTTATTATCTCATTTTATTCATAATTTTCGCAATACGAATCCTGGTATGTATATACGGTGAGGGCATTCTTGTAATTTCACAAAAGATGCTTCTAGAAGGGGATACCTCATTATTTGGATTATCGATTTTGAGAAATAGATTAATGAGGTGTAAATGGAGATATTTGTAGCATGGAGTTAAGCATGGCTCATTACATTGTTTATTTGGTTTGGACTCACTATTCAAGCATGGTTGATTATTTTCTATGAAAAATAATCCATGCTTGAGGTGAGGAAAAGGAATGGGCCATTCTTCACTTGGCCAAGGCTAGATCTTTTGTTCATTTCATTTCTCTCTCCATTTTCTCCTCCTTCTTCCTCAAAGACCCTAACCCTCACATGAGTTGTGAACCCTAGGGTCTCATGAGATAAAATACTCTATTAGATACTCTACATCTTCTAAGCTACCTAGCTTAGCGAATTAGGTATCATAGTTACTTCGGTTTAGAGGTCGGAGCTTGAGGTATAGACTCTCGGGTGGATCATCTTCGACACGAGGAGGCCGACGATCAAGCGCGATCCGGATCTTCGAGGAGCTCAAGGAGTGGAGAGAAGAAGACCCAAAGGACAAGGTTCTAGGAGGTATAAAACTCTTACCGAGTAGTTAAACATCCAAGTAGATATAGCTAGTTAAGATTTCCGTAAAGATCCGGGAGTTAAAGTCGGTGTTGTGAAGTTTTGTAAAAATCCTTTTTTGTAAATTCGGCATCCCCGTGAACCCGCGGAGTGCACGACATCGACTTACAGACAAAACCCCTCGATTGCTCACTGCCACCATGTGCTTCGGGTCTCTACCCAACTAAAATCTGTTTGCATGACTCTTTAAAGCCGTGGTAGGGTAGTAATCAAAGTACAATGGGAATACACATAAGTCACTATGATCTCAGGTCTACAGACTACCATGTACTCATGTCACAAGAGAACTGCTACCTGACGATAGGTATAATTCCATCTAGGAGTTCTCAAGTCAATCTATCCAGTGAAACTCATTCTTTAATAAGCACATGTATACAATCTTTGGTGTCAAACACCAATGGCTATAGGACCAACCATCTCCCCGGTCAGGGTCAAGAAACGTATACACTAGTCTAATATGGAGTACCGATATCCAGTCTCGATACTCCTGCGACTAGGGGTAATTAAAGATGTGCTTATGGACTACCAGGCCCCACTAGTATGATCCCTATCATAATCCTTGTAGTCAAGAAAAGATCCTACGGGCTTTATCATTATATGTAAGCGATACGTGATAACGAGTAAAATATATACACATGAATGATAAAGACAAACCAATAGCATACTATTATCTCGAGTAAAATTATTCTCCGTATAGGTCCTCCTTCAATTACAATATTTGCCTTGAGGCACCTATATCCAACAATCTCCTACTTGCACTTAAGGCCAATTATTGCAATATCACAAACCCAACTTTTCTACTAACAGTTTCACAAATTGTGTTCGAGAAACATCCTCACTCAGTAAGTGAATCTGCTACAATGATTCTTTCTTTATCTCTCTATTTCTCAACTCCGCAGAAATCAACTATCTCCCGAACTGAATGATACATGCCTTAAGAATTTGCCTAGATAGACGATGGGATCAGGTTCATAAATGAACAAATTGTATCCAGCAACTTCTTGGGCTGTATCCACAGCCGATTTATAATCAACACCCAGTGCCACGTTTACCCCAGTATCCCTCTTGGAACTCTTTCCAATATACTACCTCCACTAAAGAGAGTAAACTAATAACCCGTGACAGACACTCTGTCATACATGTCACCTTGGAAACCTGAATCGGTATCCGCCTCCTTTTGGAGGATCCTATTACCATACACCAAGAACACCCCTTTATGTTCTTCATTAGTTTCTATTTGTTTCTCCAGAATTGGACTAATATCTGTTTATTATGTCAGGTCAAAAAGCAACATCTCGTCTGGTACATGAAATCTCTTTAGAGATAGTGACTCTTCCACATGCTTGTACATTACCAAATTATAATTCGTCCATTCTAAACTGATTTAGAATGGTGTCATCTTATCTGAGTTATGATAATCCCAAAAACTACTACTATATCTATCTCTATAGACCTAGTCACCGGAATCAGTTGATATATTATCAAAATCCTATATGAAGAAATATTTGTGACAACCATAGTTTGACCGAACTGTATTATAAGAACTATACTTTCTATCAGGAGTTTATCATCTACATATAATATGAGGAACATGACAGTACTCCCTACATCTTTCTTATAAATACCAGGTTCATCTATCATTTTAATGAAGTCAAACACTTTGACCATGATATCAAAACAGATGATTCATCTCTGCTATGCATATTTTAGTCTATAAATAGACATAATCTACCTGCACACCTTTTGCAGCTCCCACTGATTAAGATAACACTCTGGCAGAGTCATATACACGTACATTTCTAAATCTCTATTTAGAAAGACGTTATATTCATTCACCTGCCAGATATTATAGTCATGAAGAATAGCAATAGTAAGTAATATCTGTATGGACTTCAGCACAGACCATGTGTCAGTCTACGGTAGCGCCCCAACCGTCAATCTGAGGCCAAATGAGGAATAAAAACTTTTCAAAATGGCGCTAATGTAACCTTAAAACCCGAATCATTCCATTAACTATAAACTAGAAAACTGTAAAAGAGTTTGGAGAGATTATACCGATCCATCCGTGTCCTTCGGTCTTCAACCTCTTCCCAAGCTCCTCGCGGCTGCTCCAATGAAGTACGCTTTCCGATCTCGCTCGTCGAAGTGGCTCCACGTCAAGGATTCTTTATACGGGCTCCCGCTTCAAACCGAAGCAACTCGGACATGAAGTTTGCTAGCCGACATGTCCAAGGTGAAGTAGAGATAGTATGTGATTACTTTGTCTCATGACACTCTAGGATTCTCAACACATAAGTAGGATAGATAGGAGATTGAAAAAGATGCCCGTAGTGGAACTTGTGAGCTCAAGAGAAAAAGAAAGCAAGTGAGCAAAAACCTTGCCCTAAAAACAAATGAGATGGCTGCCCTCTTATGAGTAAGTGAGTGTTTTAGATATTTTTGTGTTGTGTTAAAGCCTCACACACTTACAAAATATCTCTACACTCACACACTTACAAAATATCTAAAAGCTCATGCAAAAAATATCTTAGCCATGACAAAACCATGTCATGCCAAGAATGAGTCACAAATTCCACCACATTAAACATTTAATCTAAATGCTTAAATCAACAAAAGGAAATGGCATCAACTAAAGTAATCTTGTAACAGATTACAAGAATACCCCTCACCTGTATATACATATCTGCATCGGTATTCCGACTGAATACGAATACAACGAGACGAAAGTAATCCAACAATCTAATACGAGGATCTGGCTTAAACCAAAGCCCACTGTATGATCCGTCCGATCATGATCCGTGCACGAGTGCACATATATGATCGAACCCTGCCATAAAACCATACAGTCTCTACAACGTTCCTCCCGAACTTGGGAAAGTTTCTGTGGGAGACTCTAAAGACTCGTCAATACGCTGGCAGTGGGTTTAACCACAAGCACGTCAGTGGTACTAGCTGTACGTAACGGCTGCCCAGGTATTAAGAAAAAGGGAGGCCGATGAGCGAACTCATCCTGAAACCCTACTGAGCCTGTCAGTGACAATATTCGTACAGTCCGGTCCGTTCGTCTATGAGTATCGCATATCGGGCCTAAGGGGCGGATATACGTCAGACCCCCAATAGCGGTATAAGTCGTGTTGGAGTGTAGCCCATAACACCCTGAGAAACTAGTGGAATACCTACCAGTAAATCTCACTTGCCCTGGCCAGGGACTTTGTGTAATTGCTCTCCAGACACAGCACGATCTCACCCCCAATACCGGGAGAGACGAATCCCCTGCAGATCCGCTCAATGTATCTATGTGGCTCGGGACTGTACCCAACTGAAACCTGTTTGCACGAATCCTTTGAGCCGTGGTAGGGTAGTAATCAAAGCACAGTGGGAACTCACACGAGACAAATGACAATCTCAGGTCGATAGACAAACCTGTACACATGTCACCAGGGAACTACTATCTAACGATAGGTATAATATGTTAGTGTATATGCCCTAGTGGCCATTACTGTATCATACTAGCTTGTATATTACTTAATTGAAGCTTGGGATATTCACAGTTGTATTGACAGTCTTGCTCAAAATGGTAGTATGCTACTTGGTTTGTCTCTACTTCAATATGTGCATGTGTTTCTTTTAGCATATCGCTTATATACATATTAGTAGAGCCCTTAGGATCTTTTCTTGATTACCAGCGTTGTGATGGCAGTCATACTCGTGGGGGCTGGGTAATCCATAAGCACATCCTTATACAGGTCCCTAGTCGTTGGACTATCGAGACAGGGTATCGATACTCCGGAGTAGACTAGCGTATGCGTTTCTCATCCCAGCGGGGGAGACGGTCTGTCCCACAGCCGTCAGTACGTCGTACTTGAGATAGTATGCGGGTGCTCGTTAGGTTACGAGTACACTGGACAGGACTCGTCGGGAACTGTTGGTTGGTATTATACCTATCGTCAGTTATCAGTTCCCAGGTGACATGAGTACAGCTTAGTTCGCTGACTTGACACTGTCACTTCGCCTCGAGTGTATTCCCACTGTACTTAGATTACTATCCTACCACGGCTCAAAGGAGTCGTGCAAACAGGTAGTAGTTGGGTGCAGTCCCGAAGCACTTGGAGGCAGTGACGGTTAGACAGGATTCGTCTCTCCTGGTATTGGGGGTTGACATCGCGCAGTGTCTTGGAGAGCCATTACACAAGTAGTCCCTGGCCAGGGCAAGCGAGATATACTGGTAAGTTTCCAGTGTTATCTCAGGGTGTTCTGGGCTACACTCCGACACGACTTGTACCGCTATTATGGGACTGACGTTTACCGTTCCCCTAGGCCCGCCAAGCGATGTATCAGACGAACAGACCGGACTGTACGGAGATTGTCACATACAGGCTCAGTAGGAGTTCGGATGGGTTTACCTCATCGGCCTTCTCATCGACATCTACCTGGGGACCGTTACGTACAGCTAGTACCGCTTGCAGTCTGTGGTTAAACCCACTGCCAGCGTAGTGTCGAGTCTTTAGAGTCCCACACAGAGAATTTCCCTGCACTAAGCGAAGCGTGTAGAGGCCGTATGGTTTTACGGCAGGGCTGCGATCACTTACGTGCACTTGTGTGCGTATGCTGTTCGGGCAGGCAATACTAGTGGGCTTTGGTTTAAGCCGGATCCTAGTATTGCACAGATGGATTTGTTTTGTCTTCTTTGCATCCGCATTCCACGGAATACGGATGCGGGTGTGTATGCACAGTTTTGAGGAGCGATAAAGGAGGATGTGCCCCATTAGGGTTTTGGTAGTTGGTTCGGCCAAAACCGTAATGTGGCACACTCATTAGGGTTTTGACAATTCGTTTGGTCGAAACCATTATGAGCCGGAGACATTGTTTACTAATCCTTTTAGTGATAGATTAGTGATGGCTAATTGCATTGACCATTTGACCACTTGGACCTCTCTTGACTTTGTTGACCCGTTGACCGAGTTGACCGTTGACCTTCAAGAGAGATCTACACTCTTCTTTTCTTTTCTTTTGAATTCTTGAGTTATGATAATGGTCAATTCAATGTAGCATCAACTTTATCATGATAGGATTAGTAATGATGGTTTTGGGTGTATTATTGCAACCATGGTTCATTTCATTTAGGTTAATCTTTTCATTATTCCCTTCTCATTCACTCTCTTGAAGTGAGAAGAAAAAGAAAAGCTCCATGGTTGCTAGGTTTTCTCCTTCATCTTCCTCCTCTTGATCTCATGTGTTGAGAGAAAAAGATCCCACAAAGACAAACACATCCATACATCTCATCTACACATCCTAGGGCTTCTTGACTAGCAATCTCTTTGCCCTAGTTGCCTCGGCTCGAGGTGGAGCTCGGTGTACATCTCTCGGGTGGATCGTCTTCGACTCAAGAAGGCCGCGGAGGTGCCCAAGGTCCGGATCGACGCTTGGAGCTTAGATGGACGAGCGGGACAGCGGAATGAAGACCCGAAGGACCGGTTTCGTGAGGTATACTTTCTACAGCATAGTACTTAAAACCTCTAGTAGTTTACTAGTTTCTAGTTTAGCAATGATCCGTGCTTTAAGTCCATGTTGTCTTGCGCCAAAAATTATTTTTCGCCGTTTCCGCCTCCCCGTAACAACCGGGATGAGCAACATGGACTTACAGTGGTATTAAAGCTTAGCTAAACATAAACTAGTAAGTTAGCAAAGTGTTTAGAATATCGATCGGAAAAAAAGTCGCAAAACACGTCCGCAAAACATCAAGTTTCTGTCGATTTTTATACTGCTCAAAAAGTGATTTAAAATATATGATAAACCGTCTCAGGGTTTTGTAAAAGCACTGCAGAAAAACGATCCAGTGATTCGATTAAACCACCGCGGTTCCACGGCAATGACATGCTTATTGCCGCGGTTCCGCGGCCGATTTAACTCGGCAGTGGATCGGGTTTCGTGCAGTGTTTTAGTTTGGCTGTTTTGGGATTTTTAAGACATGTTTTTTCTACCTAGATTTTCCAGAGAGCAAATTGACTTTTGGGGTGGTTAAAAATCCGTATTTTGATCGATATTCCGTAGACTTTGGCTAATGGATATTATCTGTGATTTATGTATTGAACGTTCGCTAATCGCTATACGTCGATTAGTGGGGGTTATACATATCTGTGATTTGTAATGCTTGTTGGTTTGTGTATATGAACTCGTTGGATTGTCGCGGATGAATAGCCGGGAATGGATGTGAGATGAGAGTTTCTTTTTCTTTCATTCATTGTAAAATTTGTAAATTGATGTAATAATTATTTGTATGGCCGCACAACCGGGTTGGGGTTGTAGCCGTCATTGTATAATTCTTTTTTCTGTTTTTGCTCCTAGGATAGACCCAAGGTGGGGTGCACAAACTACCGGGTATCTCGAAGTGCCGAGTGGCCTACTCACGGGTTGAGGGAGGTTGCTTCGCTTCGGGTACTTGGCGGGTAGTTTGTCGCACCCGTAGGGGTCTAGGGTGGGGTTTGGCTATTCATCGCGACTGTGTAATCCACTTTTCGTTGCAGGCTCGAACGAATCGCGGATTCCTAGTATATCCAAAGTGTTCATCTGTGATCTGGAATGGCTATCATTGCTATATATCTATATATAATATCTATTTAGGCGTTGCTTATGTTTTTCAGCCGCGCTAGCCCAGCCCCCGCTCTGTCGTTAGTTAAGTAACCTAACGGGTGATGACGGGGCCCCATGGCGAATGCGAATGGCATAAGCGTACGTCATATTTTGGTTGTTTTCTCCAATGGTAGGATTAAATGATGGGACGCATTAAAAGAACTAATGCAAGAAAATAAACCAAGTAAAATTCGTTGGAACATTTTCAAAAACCACTCGGTTCTTTTTCAAAAACCAGCTTTTTAAACGCGGAGCTTGAACCACTCCTTTTAAAAGCTATTTCGTTCCATCGATTATATCAAGTTCACTACGTTCACGGTTTCGCCAAAACCATTCGTAGCCCTCCGTCGTTTCATATGAATATTCAACAGTATTCAAGCTGTGTTTGTTGGCCCTAGTCAAGGCACAGTGTTTGGTAGCTGGTGGGTATTCATATGTTGCATAGATAGAATGCGTTGGTTTGGGACAGTCGTATTACTTTGTTGGCCATAGTAAAGGGTATATACGGGTGGGTTCAAATCAACCTGGACAACGACGGGTAGAACTTGACATGTGACTTATGATTTGTTGGCCTTAGTCAAGGTCATAAGAGCATGAGGCAAAAATCCACATCGGGAGATTCAAAAGTACTGAAACTTGCTAGCGCTGCATACTATTTGGAGTGTGATGATTCTGGTAGGATTCCTTCAGTTTTATCACGCAATGATATTTGGATCCCGATCCTACTGTGAGTATATGCTACTCCTCGGGAACTTTCTCACTTAACGATCAATGCTATAAACCTAGTAGGTGTCTAGAAAGGTGTTAATGGGGCTACGCCCACAGGGAAAAGAGGTTCCTTAATTAAGGAACTTCGCGAAAGCATTAGAAAACCTCCCTCGAAGTACCGACACTGGCCTGGCTGAACGGTTAAGCAAGTATTGTACGGTGAGATTGATCCTGACTAATTCTTCCTTTATGGTTTGAGGAGGGATTCGAGAGACAGTGGGAGCCATCCTGTTTAGATAAATTAAAAACCAATCTAAACTTGCAAGAGAATCATGCTAAGTGTTTTCTTCTCTCTCTCTTAATTGCAGCGACCCAGTGACCGCACTTAGGTTACATCTAGATAATAAAATGACTGAATCTGACTGTTATGACTGGCAAAGGTCCGTCGAGATGTCCATTGCCCATGACAAGCTAGGACACCTCTTGACTAATCTAACCCCTGCCGTCTCTGGTCCAGCTTCCCCTGTCACGGATATTCATATCCATAGGACATCGGAAAAAGACTGTGCGAAAGCCAAGTGCCTCATGTTAGCCTCAGTTGATGGTGCATACCAGAGGCAGCACGAGAAGATAGACTCAGTTACTGTCTTCCTCCATAACAAAGATTTATATGGAGAGCAATCTCTTATCACAAGATATGAGACCTCGAACGAATTGCTTCCAGCGAGGTTGGCTATCGGGTGATCTGTAGGAGGCAACGTCCTTACAGAGACCAGCTCTTTTGAGCCCACGGACCTGAAGACCACGTTGAAGAACGGGTCAGATGCTGACTTAGTTCAACAGTCTCTACCTACTACCCTGAAGGAAACCAGGGAAGTAGAAAGAAAGGGAAGGGCAGAAGTTTCGGGAATAGATATAGTAAAAGAGGGATGTTCCTATTGTTACGGGAATGAACATGGATAGAAGGATTGCAGGGCTAGTATAGCCAGTAGCCAGAATTCGAAGCATGTTGTGTCTTTAGCTTCGGGTGTGTTTGTAATTGAGAACTGTATGTCAGTTAACCCTACTTTCTGGGTATTGGACACCGGATCAGGATCTCATATCTGTAATTCGTTACAGGCTCTGAGAAACCGTAGGGTTATCAAGAAAGGTGATATGACTCTCAGGGTTGCTAACGGAATGAGCATGTATGCTGAATCCGTAGGGGAATATCATCTAGGACTGACAGCTGGGCAGTTATTGATTCTGCGTGACTGTTTTTATGTACCAGGTGCGACTTGTAATATCATATCTGTATCCTTACTTTCTAAGGAAGGATATGATTTTACTTTTGTAAGCGATGTAGTGAACATCCACCTAAATCAAGTACTGATTGGGTCAGGTACATTGAAAAACGGTATATACGTTTTGAATCAAGCTCAGGTCTTCAGTGTCCAGAACACACTTAAAAGAAAGTCTCTGGAATTAAATCAGGCTTACTTATGGCATTGTAGACTGAGTCACATTAATGAGACATGGTTGATAAAGTTACATAAAGAAGGATACTTGGATCCGTTCGAGTACCAGTCTTATGCCACTTGTGAATCTTGTCTCATGGGAATGATGACAAAGACTCCGTTCACTGAACACGGAGAAAGAGCGAGCGAGCTCTTGGGACTCATACACAGTGATGTGTGTGGTCCAATGTCTACACATGCGCGAAGTGGTATTTCATACTTCATTACTTTCACAGATGATTTCTCTAGGTATGGGGATGTCTTCTTGATGAAGCACAAATCTGAGGCCTTTGAGAAATTTCGGGAATACAAGAATGAAGTTGAAAAACAAACAGGAAAAAGTATCAAGATACTGAGATCTGATCGAGGTGGTGAATACTTAAGTGCCGAGTTTCTGGACTTCTTAAAAGAGAATGGAATTCTCTCTCAACTTACTCCTCCATACACACCACAACACAACGGTGTATCGGAAAGGCGGAATCGAACCCTATTGGATATGGTTCGTTCCATGATGAGTAAGGCTGAGTTGCCGCGATCCTTCTGGAGTTATGCACTAGAAACAGCTGTATATCTTTTGAACCAAGTTCCTACTAAGTCGGTGCCTACCACACCATATCAGATGTGGAGTGGGAAGAAACCAAGTCTTAAACACTTTAAGACATGGGGATGTCCAGCTTTTCTAAAAAAGCAGCATGCGGACAAGCTCGAGGCACGTTCAGTACAGTATAAGTTTGTGGGATACCCAAAGAACTCTAAGGGGTATCTTTTCTATTACGCAGAGGAACTAAAGGTTTTTGTTTCTCGTCATGCCCGCTTCTTGGAAACTGAGATTTTGGAAAATCGGATAAGTGGGAGCGCAATAGAACTGGAAGAAATTCCAGAACCACGAGCTATTACTGAAAGCTTAGTAGAACCAGAAGGTTCGAAAGAATAGGACATTCCTATGCCACTCCGCAAGAGTAGTAGGCAGTCTCATCCGCCCGAGAGATACTACGGTTTTCTCAAAGACGGGGATAGAGAGGATTACACCATGGATTATGGTGAGCCGACTAGCTTCCAGCAAGCCATTCAGAGCGGTGACTCGGTAAAATGGCTGGATGCAATGCGGACCGAGATGGAGTCCATGTACACCAACAAAGTTTGGACTTTGGACTTTGCTCCAGATGGGGTAAAACCCGTAGGACGCAAATGGATCTTCAAAAAGAAGATTGGTGTAGATGGGCAGGTTGAAACCTATAAAGCTAGACTTGTTGCAAAGGGTTTTCGTCAAAGACCTGGTTTGGACTATGACGAGACTTTTTCTCCAGTGGCTATGCTGAAATCCATTCGGATCCTTCTTGCCATTGCTGCTTTCCACGATTATGAAATCTGGCAGATGGACGTAAAGACGGCTTTCCTAAATGGAAATTTAGAAGAGTGCGTCTATATGGATCAGCCGGAGGGATTCATTCAGAGTGGGAGCAGCGGTAGAGTGTGCAAGTTTCTAAAGTCCATCTATGGACTGAAGCAGGCATCGCGGAGTTGGAACATCTGCTTCGATGATACTGTCAAAGAGTTCGACTTTATCAAAAACCCAGATGAACCATGCATTTACAGTAAGTTTGTAAGGAGAACTGTGGTATTCCTCGTCTTGTACGTGGATGACATTTTCCTAATAGGAAATGATATTCCTATGTTACAGTCAGTCAAAGGATTCTTGTCGCAGAGGTTCTCCATGAAGGACCTGGGCGATGCCAACTACATTCTGGGGATCCAAATCTATCGTGATAGATCTAAGAGAATGTTGGGACTTTCACAGTCCAGGTACATTGACACCATACTGAAAAGATTCAGTATGGAAGATTCAAAGTGCGGTAATCTACCGGCTTGTCACGGAATCACCCTCTCCAAAGAGATGTCTCCCAAGACTGATTTGGAAAGGGATCGCATGTCTATTATACCCTATGCTTCTGCGGTAGGCTCTATAATGTATGCGATGTTATGTACCAGACCAGATGTAGCATACGCATTGAGCGTTGTAAGCCGGTATCAGTCGGACCCAGGGGAGAAACACTGGATAGCGGTAAAGAACATTCTCAAGTACCTGAGAAGGACTAAGGAGATGTTCTTGGTGTATGGCGAAAAAGACCTCAAGATCGAGGCCTTTGCTGACTCCAGCTTCCAGAGTGACAAGGATGACTCCAGGTCCAAGTCGGGTTATGTCTTTACCCTCAATGGAGGGGCGGTTTGCTGGAAGAGTTCCAAGCAGGAGACTGTTGCTGACTCAACTATGGAAGCGGAGTACATAGCTGCTTGCGATACCGCAAAGGAAGCTATCTGGATGAAGAAGTTACTCACGGAGATTCAGGTGGTTCCTACCATTGTTGATCCAATACCGCTGTATTGCGACAACAACGGAGCTATAGCTTTAGCGAAGGAACCCAGGTCCCATCAGAAGTCCAGGCACATTTTGAGGCGGTACCACCTGATCAGGGAGATCGAGGTGAAGAGAGCAAATTCGGAGAATAACACTGCAGATCCACTCACGAAGGCCCAACCCCAGGCTCAGTTCGAGCGGCAGATCGAGATGATAGGTCTTCGATACGCCAGTACATGGCCTTAGTGCAAGTGGGAGATTGTTAGTGTATATGCCCTAGAGGCCATTACTGTATCATACTAGCTTGTATATTACTTAATGGAAGCTTGGGATATTCACAGTTGTATTGACAGTCTTGCTCAAAATGGTAGTATGCTACTTGGTTTGTCACTACTTCAATATGTGTATGTGTTTCTTTTAGCATATCACTTATATACATATTAGTAGAGCCCTTAGGATCTTTGCTTGATTACCAGCGTTGTGATGGCAGTCATACTCGTGGCGGCTGGGTAATCCATAAGCACATCCATATACAGGTCCCTAGTCGTTGGACTATCGAGACAGGGCATCGATACTCCGGAGTAGACTAGCGTATGCGTTTCTCATCCCAGAGGGGGAGACGGTCTGTCACACAGCCGTCAGTACGTCGTACTTGAGATAGTATGCGGGTGCTCGTTAGGTTACGAGTACACTGGACAGGACTCGTCAGGAACTGTTGGTTGGTATTATACCTATCGTCAGTTATCAGTTCCCAGGTGACATGAGTACAGCTTAGTCCGCTGACTTGACACTGTCACTTCGCCTCGAGTGTGTTCCCACTGTACTTAGATTACTACCCTACCACGGCTCAAAGGGGTCGTGCAAACAGGCAGTAGTTGGGTGCAGTCCCGAAGCACTTGGAGGCAGTGACGGTTAGACAGGATTCGTCTCTCCCGGTATTGGGGGTTGACATCGCGCTGTGTCTAGGAGAGCCATTACACAAGTAGTCCCTGGCCAGGGCAAGCGAGATATACTGGTAGGTTTCCAGTGTTATCTCAGGGTGTTCTGGGCTACACTCCGACATGACTTGTACTGCTATTTGGGGACTGACGTTTACCGCCCCCTTAGGCCTGCCATGCGATGTATCAGACGAACAGACCGAACTGTACGGAGATTGTCACATACAGGCTCAGTAGGAGTTCGGATGTGTTTACCTCATCGGCCTTCTTATCGACATCTACCTGGGGACCGTTACGTACAGCTAGTGCCGCTTGCGGTCTGTGGTTAAACCCACTGCCAGCGTAGTGCCGAGTCTTTAGAGTCCCACACAGAGAGTTTCCCTGCACTGAGCGAAACATGTAGAGGCCGTATGGTTTTACGGCAGGGCTGCGATCACTTACGTGCACTTGTGTGCGTATGCTGTTCGGGCAGGCAATACTAGTGGGCTTTGGTTTAAGCCGGATCCTAGTATTGCACAGATGGATTTTTTTTGTTTTCTGTGCATTCGCATTCTACGGAATGTGGATGCGGGTGTGTATGCACAGTTTTGAGGAGCGATAAAGGAGGATGTGCCCCGTTAGGGTTTTGGCAGTTGGTTCGGCCAAAACCGTAATGTGGCACACTCATTAGGGTTTTGACAATTCGTTTGGTCGAAACCAAAATGAGCCTGAGCCGGAGACATTGTTTAGTAATCCTTTTAGTGATAGATTAGTGATGGCTAATTGCATTGACCATTTGACCACTTATACCTCTCTTGACTTTGTTGACCCATTGACCGAGTTGACCGTTGACCTTCAAGAGAGATCTACACTCTTCTTTTCTTTTCTTTTTAATTCTTGAGTTATGATAATGGTCAATTCAATGTAGCATCAACTTTATCATGATAGGATTAGTAATGATGGTTTTGGGTGTATTATTGCAACCATGGTTTATTTCATTTGGGTTAATCTTTTCATTATTCTCTTCTCATTCTCTCTCTTGAAGTGAGAAGAAAAAGAAAAGCTCCATTGTTGCTAGGTTTTCTCCTTCATCTTCCTCCTCTTGATCTCATCTTTTGATCTCATGTGTTGAGAGAAAAAGTTCCCACAAAGACAAACACATCCATACATCTCATCTACACATCCTAGATCTTCTTGACTAGCAATCTCTTTGCCCTAGTTGCCTCGGCTCGAGGTGGAGCTCGGTGTACATCTCTCGGGTGGATCGTCTTCGACTTAAGAAGGCCGCGGAGGTGCCCAAGGTCCGGATCGACGCTTGGAGCTTGGATGGACGAGCGGGACAGCGGAATGAAGACCCGAAGGACCGGTTTCGTGAGGTATACTTTCTACAGCATAGTAGTTAAAACCTCTAGTAGTTTACTAGTTTCTAGTTTAGCAAAGATCTGTGCTTTAAGTCCATGTTGCCATGCGCCAAAAATTGTTTTTCGCCGTTTCCGCCTCCCCATAAGAACCGGCGTGAGCAACGTGGACTTACATAATACTAACTAGCATATTCCCGGTGAGTCCGTCCGGTGTACTCATCACCCAATGAGCACCTGTATACGTCTTAGGTGAACCAATTGACACCAATGGCTTGTGAGACGGGCCATTGCCCCTCGTCGGGGTCTCAATCCGTATACACTAGTCTACTCATGGAGTATCGATGCCCAGTCTCGAAACTCCCACGACTACGGACACTTTAAGGCTGTGCTTATAGACTACCCAACTCTCACGTATATGATCGCCATCATACTGCTGGTAGTCAAGCAAGAATCCTAAGGGCTCTATCAACGTGTAATAGTGATTTGTAATGTCACCTAAAGCATGTACACGATGATAAAGACACACCAGATATCATACTATCATCTCGAGTAAGACTGTCCTACCGGTATAGGTCCTCCCTCAATCATTGCAATCACGTGCCTGCGATCCCATAATTGACTTTGAGGGCAATATATCGAACAATCTCCCACTTTCACTTAAGGCTAATTATTGCGGTGTCGGATACTCACAGCCCGTATGTTTCACGACCCGCAGGGTATGGAACGTGACTGGCACTTAAGTTTACGAAACGTCTCAAGACGTCCGTAAAATAAGTAAGCCGAAGCCCAGAAACCAAAACCAAATAAGCAAAAGAGTGAAGAGAACCCAATCACTTGAAAACGAGTTTATCAAATAAGTCATATAAAAACCTTTAAAAAAAACAATATCAATTTTTCCGAAAATTTCGGCAGAGTCTCCTTTGTAAATACTGGCCCCCAAAATGGGTACAACAAGAATATATATGAATCCAACAAATAAGGCATCCCCAAGCGGGAGCTAGCTCTTCGCCATAAGGTGGTCACAAATCCCACGCAATATAAAGCAACAACATGCGAAATAATCATAAGGAAGCATGAGAAAAACAGCATGTCGACTCAAGTGAGCTCGACCCCAAAATACAGCATAAAAAGTCCACAAATCTCACAGTCTCATCTCTAGGTCAATATACAACAATACTGGTAGATACAGTAGATGGAATACACTAGATACAAAGAATATACAAGGTGGTACGAAATAAAAATATAACCCACCTAAGAGTAAAACCTCGAGTCCAGGCAAAGGAGGCAAAAGAAGCAAGTGCGCCCGCCGCTACTGTACTGACGGAGCGGACCTGAAAAAGGCTGTGGCACAACAGGGGTGAGTTGCCAACTCGTGAGTAATAAATAACATCTACACAGGCTATCGAATGCATGCACACAAGCATCCTAGCATCTCAAATACAGGTAAGGCAGGACATAATAGCAGGTATGTATGCAATATGAATATACTAGCAGGTATGAATGCAATGCGAATCAACTCATGATCTGAATGTGTAAGTATAAGAATCATGTTTTTTCTTTAGGAATCTCTTTTGAAATACCAGCACAATACCAATAGAATCAACAAGAATCTGTGTCCAGCATCGACACCTCAAAACTGTCTCAAATCTCATATCAATGTATCTCTGGCCTCAGCCGTCCGGCTGACCCATCTCAAATATCAATATCTCAGCATCTCGCGGCCACGGTCGGTATCCTCTGGATATCCGCCGTCCCAAACAGTCACCGGTAGGTAATCCGTCCCCTGCCAGGCTCAACGTCAACACCACATTCCTCTTGCCCCGGGGTACCTTACCGGGCCAACCATGTACCCGTGACGGTTCCTCCACTCCTCGACACGGATCTCGAAAACCACAGCAAACTCATGGTGGACGACACTTACATCACTAGAAAACCGCAATTTACATATTTTAAAAATATAATAAGTTTAGAAATTTTGCGGCTTTCCCCCGAAATCCAGAAATATCATAAAATCTCAAGAAATCCTCATAAGTGCATATGTCAATGTTAATGAATGCATATGGTATCAATAATCAAGTTGCGATGTGTGATTAATAGATTAGGCATGAACAAATAATATGATGAAGTACATGCACATGAATAGCAATCCTACGATTTCATTTTAAGGAATTAAAGCTATAGCGCAAGTTTAAGTATCAATTATAGTAAAAGGTTTCAATTTAAAGGTTATCTAGTGTGGTGGCATGGCAATTACCACGGTGTGTGTGTAAGCATGAATAGTGCTCGTGCTGCATATAAAAACCCAGGCAATGGTGCAGGTGTCCTATAGAATGGGTTCGTATATGTATGTCAATATAAGGCATGAATGTAGCAAATAATCATACAAGTATTACACCCCTAATTACTAACATTACTAAGAATCTTTTTAAGCTACTAAAACTATCGGGGGACTTGCGCCATCCAACGATAGTCCCCCGTAGATATTACATCTACTCACCGAAATCCCTAGCTAGTCACGTCCAATCACCGCTTTCCCCTTTCGTGCCGCGTCTGACGTCTCCGCGACCGAACCTGGAATTTACATCAATACCAAACATAAGGTTACATATCAAGAACGACGCAAAACCCAAACGAAAAAACTAACGTTCACAAGCTAGGTACAACGTGCACAAGGTGCGCGGAACACACGCGAAAATCGCAAAACTAACTAAAACGTCGATTTGGTCGCCCGGAAAAACTAAAACTCGAACACACAAACATCCGCACTCACACATCCTAAAAGTCATAGGATACGCTAAAAATGTCATCAAGACATCAAAAATAATTTATCACAAACTTTTATCACAAAACTAGTAAACACAAACATTCTAAAAAAAAAGACGCAACATCGCCGTTATGCGACAAAAAGGATTACAACCTAGCATAACATGCAACCGCATAACTAGTTAACCACAATCACTTTAATTATAACACATTACAATGCTTCAAATCATATTTCTCCATAAACAACCCTTTCTTGATTTTCATAACCACCAATTAAATCCAATTTCACACTTGAACAACGTAAATTAACACATATCGATGCCCACTTAAACAAAGTAATCTCTCAATTTAGGTTTGTATAAAACTAGATAACAAGATAACTTAATTAACTAATCAATGGTGCTAAAAAAAAACCTAGTTTAAATAAACTACTCTCTTAAAAAAATAGATTAGAAACTAACACTAAATTTAACACTAAACAAATTTCAAGGTTCTAGTTTAGCACACTTAAGCTACAATTTAACCATTTGATTAAAAATTATACCTCAAAAGATCAATCCTAAGCTTGCTCAAGCCTCCCAAGACACCTCATTTCTCGTTGATTTGAACCAAATTAGGTTGGAGAAGAGATGGAATATGGTTTTGTGTTGAATTTGTGAAGGAAATTGTGGATTTTGTTGAATTTTTGAGATGAAAATGAAGCAAAAGAGAAGAAGAAATGGGGAAAATATTTGGGGCTGTTGGTGCTAGATTTCTGAGCTGAGGAGGGAGTGGGGAGAGGTGTGGGGGAGTTGGGGAAAAGTGTAGAGAAGTTTCAAAGTCAAAAGACCAAGTCAAACAACAAAACCCATACCGAATTTAATATATTAAAGCCCTTATCATATCATTTTGTTCAAATGAGATGGGGAAAAATTTTGTGGGCTTGCTACTGAGGTGGGGCCGGCCTAGGGGTGAGGGAATAGTGAGAGGGGTTTTACAAAAAAAATTCAATGGAAAAAGACCCCCTACAAGTCCAAAATTGCAAGTTTTAGCTTAAAATTCAATAAATTTCGATTTCCAAAATAAAAATTAGTTAAAATTTAAAATAAAATACTAAAAATTTATATTACAACTAGATTTTAATTAACATGATTTTAAAGCTTAAATTTAGCCCAATTAAATTTTTATTTATCGCTAAATTAATGTATTTTCTTACCGGCTTAAAATAATATTAAAAATTGAAAAATTAGGGAAAATTTTTAAACGACCAGAATTTCATAAGTAACTCATTAGCTACTAAAAACAAGCAATTACCTATGCATTTTAGGTATAATTAGTCCTAAACTGCAAAATAACGGAAAAATACGGTTTACGGAAAAATACCGAATTTTCACCGATTTTCAGGAAAACACCAAAACGACTTTTCAAGGCGCTACAGTATGATACCGAACACCCAACTCCTCTATTAATCAGTTTCACAAAGCTCATTTGTAAAACTATTGTGTTCAAGAAATAGCCTCAGTAAGTGGATCCGCCCTGATGTTTCATTCTATGTCTCTCTTAATCTCAAGTTCGCGGAGATAGCCATTTCCCGAAATGAGCAATACCTGTCTTAGAATATGTCTGGATATCTGATGGGAACTAGTTCACAAATGAACTCCAAATCCAGCAACTTTTTAGACTGTATCGTCAACTGAATTTAATCAGTGTCCTGCGCCATGCCTCCCTCAGTATCCGCTTGGACCACCTGTCCAAACTACTGCCCCTCGTCAGAGGGAAAACTATAACTCTGACAGTCACTTTGTTATCCAGGTCATCTTGGAAGCCTTGAATGATAACTGTCTCCCAAAGGAGACTGCCGTTATCAAATCCCTAGAACATCCACTTATGTTCTAAAAGTGCTTCCGAACGTTTCTCCAGAATTGGATTAATATCTCAACTTATTGCATCTAGTGCAAAAACATCTGGTGTGGTACTTGACATCTCATGATTGACTCAATTGTCTAAGCAAGTGATTTGTCAATCATGCACATCCCTCTCCCCTTTAGTCTATAAAACAACTTTAGAGAGGGTGACACTATCACCTGCAGGTGGACTACCATGCCAGGAGTCGTCCATTCTAAAATACCTTTAGAATGTTTTCTAAGTACCCAGATTGGGAAACTACCTAAATCTAGATCTAAAACCATAGATCTAGTAACCAGAATGCCTAATATCATATCCATATCCAATATGGAGAAACCACTATGTGACAACCACAGTATAACCGATTGTAGGATAGGAATTTTACTTCCTACTATATGTATGTCATCCAAATACCAGGACATCACACCCTACTACCTTCTTAACAGATCCATCCCATATTCTGATGAAGTCAAGACCTATGACTGTCACATCAAAAATAGATGATCTATCTCCGTTATATCTGCTTTGGTCTATAAATAGACACAAGCTACTTGTCCACTATGCTTCCGCTACTCCCACTGACCACAAAAATCCTCTGGCAGAGTCATATACACGTACACTTCTAAAGCTAGTTTAGAACGTCGCTATACTCATCCTCCTGCCGGGTCTCATAGCCTGGAACAACAGTAGTGTCAAGTCTGGGTAAACAAGAACCTCCCTGTCACCTTCTTTGAGAATACCGAAGTACCTCTCGGCTGCCTGAGGTTACATACCATATCTACGGAGTGGCTAATGGAATGTCAAACCCGATTGAATTTTTAGGTCCTATTAAATTTTTAGTAATCGTTTGCGGTTCTGGAATCACTTCCAGTTCTACTATACTTCCACTACTGTTTTCTAAAAAAGTATATTTTAATAAAACTGTGGCGAGTCAAGAACAATATTACAATTGATCTTCCAGATGGTAGAAAGATAACCCTCTTCATAACCCGGGTTAACCCACAAACTGCCATTACATAAACGTGTCTTGAGTTATCCAGTGTTTGGTTTCGAACATAAACCGGACAACTCTATATACCTTAACACCGTTAAGATATGATCCATTCTATATACAATATAGAAACAGAGGCACTAAATTAATTGGACCCAGATTCAAATCATGCAGCTGTCTCCAGTGCATGTCAACTAAATGGAGAGAGGCCGATCAGCATTACTCAACTTAGGAGTGCATCCAATTATGAGTAACCTGAAACAGAAGCAAGTTCTCAAAACCATTACTATCAACTGAATACCTCATACAAGTATCTACATTTTCGATCACCTTGAAGAATCCCATAACTTGCGACACTTGGTTCTCTACTTTACTCTTATACCTATAACTTCTCAAAACTTGGGCCTTGTATTTCTACGAAACACGTGTCTAAAACTTAAGAAGTCATAAGTAAACAGAATATAGTACGAGGACCAACCCCTCTGTCCTAATGGACACTGGACTACATACAATATTCTGTATAAGTCCCCTGAGTTGAATAACTCAAACCCTATGCGTCGTAGGTTGAAAACTGTACTTATGGTTAAATGAATTACACTGCTGTTTAATGCTCCTTACCTAACCATCAACTGATATAGGTAAATGTCATGGACATAATTTCGAAAAGTTAAATCTCAATTTATAAACTAAACATATCAATTTGAAATTGGTGCATAACAATAGATATTCAAAACCAAATATTTACCGTCCGGCAAAAACCCAGGCGATTTCCTCAAATATCACCAATTACAACGAATTCCGATATAATGAGGATGATCACCTAATTTCCAATAACTTACTCTCACTCATCATCTGTAAAACCATACAGATGTGAGAATCAAACCAGGTAAATACATACCCTAGAGTAAGGATCTAATTGGGAAATCTGTTTTCCTTTAACAACACATAGTGAATCTGAAACATTAAAATGTTTCGAAGGCGTTTCCGGCTATTCCTAGTAATGTCTCTTCCATTATCCAGATTCATGACTATAACCATATATTTCTTTGCCATCTCTCTAAATCCCTTTATTTGTCTTTACTCATTACCTTCTGTACACCGCCTTAGGCTAAATGGTTTTCTTCCTTCCCTACCGTTCGACACCAGCCTATGGTTTGGAAGAAGACTAACCAAAAAGCATAATAGGTGTACTCTCCTAATCCTAGGAGTACTCGCAATCTGAGAGAAGGTAAAGGCAAAAGACAACTGAATAAACCTTATTCCTATTTCTCCTGAACCAAAATCCATCCTCGAACTGGAACAAGTTCCTTCGAGTTCGTATATAACCATACGATGGATTTATCCAATGGAATTGGATGTTCGTAGTGATACGGGGTGTTCTGGAGAAATACAAAGGTGAAATAGGAGTGGCGATGAAATACTTGGTTTGGTCGTGAATGATAGCAGTCGCAATTTACTTTGCCCTCTTTCTAATCCCTTTATTTGTATTTACATATTAATTTCTGTATACCACACTTAGGCTAATTGGTTTTGTTCATTCCCTACCTTTCGGCACCTGCCTATGGTTTGGAAGAAGACTATCCAATAAGCGCAATAGGTGTACTCTCTCCTAATATTAGGAGCCCTCACAACCTGAGAGAAGGTAAAAGAAAAAGACAACTGAATAGTCCTATTCAATCTCTCCAGAACCAGAATCCATCCTTGAATCTGGAACAAGTTACTTCGAGTTCATATGTAACTATACGATGGATTTATCCAATGAAAGTGGATGTTCGTAATGATACGGAGTGTTCTGGAGAAAAGCAAAGGGTAAAAGAAAGAGTGACAATGATGTATGCAACTCAGACAATCCAAAAGCCAGTGTTTTAAGAAAGTTCGGTTTAACTTGGTCATTGAGTCATAGTCTAGGGTCGGGCCATGGTCGCTGCCAAAGAAAGAGGGAAAAGAAACACTCTGCGTGCAATCTAACCTAGATCAGAATGGTTAATCATTTTATCTAATCAGGATGTCTCCTACTGTAACCTCAAATTCTCCTCTAAACATGAAACAAGAATTAGTCGGGATCACCCGAAGAGTAAACCAACTCATCAGTGGGAATCGGGATCCAACTCCTCTAAACATGATAACGTCATAGAATCCACTTACGTTATCACACTCCAGAAGGTATACGCATGCCTGGCAAGTTTCCTGTATGTTTAAAACTCCCGATGTGATTTTTACCCCATGCTCTTATGACCTTGACGAAGGTCCACAAATCATAAGTCACATGTCAAGTTCTACCCGTCATTGTCCAAGTTAATTTAAACCCACCCGTACTCGCCCTTGACGAAGGTTAACAAGGCTGTACGTCTGTCCCAAACCAACGCATCTATCTACGCAACAGAAAGTTAACAAGCAGCTACCATACACTATGCCTTGACGAAGGTCAACAAATATAGCATGAATACTAAATGCTACCAGTTTGAAATGACGGAGGGCTACGAATGGTTTTTGGCGAAAACCCTTTAACGTAATGAACTTGATATCGTTGAAGGAACCTGATAGCTTTTTACATAAATATAGTGGCGAAAACCTTTGCTAAAGAGGTCACTCCCGGTGAAGGAATCTCGGCTCTTTCTCCGTAGAATGTGGTGCGGGATATTCCAAACTGAATACCGTGATGCAAAGTAAAAAGTAATCGACTATAGTGAAGTTATTACCCTGACGCAAACTTCTGTCCAAGGGGTCACTCCTAAAGAAGGGATCTCGGCCCTTACCTCGTCGAATAAGGTGCGGGATATTCAAAACTGAATACCAAAAAAAAAATGAGAACGTTCTTGTATTAACAGCTTTTTGAAAATTGTTCCAACAACATCGAATAGGTTTGTTTTCCTTGCATTGATCTGAATCAATGCAGTCCCATGAATTAATCACACCACAAAAGAACGTAAATATAATATACGTATATGCCATCCGCATTCTCCATTGGGTCCCGTCATCACCCGTTAGCTTACTTAACTAACGACAGAGCGGGGACTGGACTAGCGCGGGTGTAAAACATATACAACATCTACTAATATATATATCAATATATAATAATCGCTCCAGGCGTGATAAATGCAACATCATATAAAAGTAATAAGTATCACATAACAATATAGATAATCTGGGATCCCCGGGTTTCCTTTAAGCCGCAACTGACACCCGACGTTCCCCTGGTCGTGTGGATAGCCTGTGTAATGAAAACCTAGACCCCTACGAGTGCGGCAAGTTACCCGCCAAAAACAGAAGCGAGGCAGCCCCCTTCAGCAAAGTGAATGGACCACCCAACACTTCATGGAATCCGGTAACTTGAGCACCCCTCCTTGGGTCAACCTGTACCCCCTACGAGTGCGTCGATTAGCCCGCCAATTCTAGAGTGAAGCCCCCTCCGTCTCAAAGCCATAAGATGCGGGCCCGTTGCCCTCTAGAACCTGGCTATCCATGTGTAAGTCGATGTGCAACACCCCACGACTTGTGGGGAGACGGAAATATGAAAAACGATCTTGTTCTTTGCTTAAACATCGACTAACCGCAAGAATCGTTGCTAAACGATAACTAACACGAATCATAGAAGTTCTAAACTACTATGTGAAGTGATTATACCTAATGAACCGTGTCCTTCATCTTTTCGTTTGGTACCTCCGCCTCGGCCTTCTCCAAGTAGTAGACGATCCATCCGAGAGCTATACTTCAAGCTTCACCTCAAACTAGAGGAAACTAGGTTTCTTAAAGTGTTAATCTAAGTAACCTAGGTGATATAGAGTTGGGTTATGGATTAAGTTATCTAATCTAATCCTTGATCTCAACACATGAGAGGGGAGGATTAGGGTTTGAAGAGAGAGAGCTTGAGGAGAGAGAAGGTGAGCATGAGAATGAGAATGAGATTGTGAGCTATCATGATATATATGAGACATTTATCTTTTACAAATAAATTGAAAATGGGATTTAACAACCATGCTTCATAAATACAAATGGTGATTCATCTACATGAGTCATTAAGCATTTATGATGCATTAATGTCATAGATGAATCACACAAATGAGTCACTAATCTCATGTAATGCATATGCCACCTAAACCCCCAAGTCACCATCTTCTAGAAGATTCTCGTAAAATTACGAGAACGCCCCTCCTATCCGTGAAAACACGGAAAAACTTTAGACTGTATAAATCCAATATCCCGATACTAGAATCTGGCTTAAACCAAAGCTGACTAGTAAAAACTGTCCGAAAGTCGTACGTGCGTAAACACACGTATGCGTCCGAACCCTTGTCGTAAAACCATACGACCTCTATATCGTTTCTCCTGGAGCAGGGAACTCTCTATGTGGGACTCTAATGACTCGACTATTACGCTGGCAATGGGTTTAACCACAGACCGCAAGCGGCACTAGCTGTAAGTAACGGTCCCCAGGTAGATGTCGATAAGAAGGCTGATGAGGAAACCCATCCAAACACCTACTGAGCCTGATGTGACAATCTCCGTACAGTCTGGTCTGTTCGTCTAAGACTATCACATATCGGGCCTAGGGGGCGGCAAGCGTCAGTCCCTAAATAGCGGTATAAGTCGTGTCGGAGCGAAGCCCATTACACCCTGAGAAACTACTGGAACCTACCAGTAAATCTCGCTTGCCCTGGCCAGGGACTTTGCGTAATGGCTCTCTGACACAGCGCGATATCAACTCCTAATACCGGGAGAGACGAATCCTGTCTAACCGCCACTGCCTCCAAGTGCTCGGGACTGCACCCAACTGCTACCTCTTTGCACGACTCCTTTGAGCCGTGGTAGGGTAGCAATCTAAGAACAGTAGGACACACTCGAGGCGAAGTAGCAGTGTCAAGTCTGCGGACTATGCTGTACTCATGTCACCTGGGAACTGTTAACTGACGACTGGTATAAAAACCCAACCAACAGTTCCCCGCGAGTCCTGTCCGGTGTACCCGTAACCCAACGAGCACCTGTATACTATCTCCAGTACGACGTACTGACAGCTGTGGGATAGACCATCTCCCCAACTGGGATGAGAAGCGTATACACTAGTCTACTCGGGAGTATCGATGCCCTGTCTCGATAATCCTACGACTAGGGACCTGAATAAGGATGTGCTTGTAGACTACCCAGCCCCCACTAGTGTGACTGCCATCACAACGCTGGTAGTCAAGCAAGATCCTAAGAGCTCTATCAATATGTATACTCACATATTAAGATAGAAAAACCAAGTAGCATACTACCATGTTTAGCAAGACTGTTATATACATGTGAATATCCCAAGCTTCCATTAAGTAATATACAAACTAGTATGATACAATAATGGCCCATAGGGCATATACACTAACAATCTCCCACTTGCACTAGGGCCATGTACTGGCGTATCGAAGACCGATGATCTCGAGTAGCCTCTCGAACTGAATCTGAGGTAGGGCCTTCGTGAATGGATCAGCAATGTTCTCTTCAGTAGCAACTCTCCGAACTTCGATCTCCCGACGATCAATGATCTCCCTGATCAGGTGATACCGCCTCAAGATGTGTCTGGACTTCTGATGGGACCTTGGTTCCTTCGCTAAGGCTATAGCTCCGTTGTTGTCACAATACAGAGGTATTGGATCAACTATGGTAGGAACCACCTGAAGTTCTGTTAGGAACTTCTTCGTCCAGACTGCTTCTTTTGCGGCATCACAAGCAGCAATATACTCCGCTTCCATCGTCGAGTCAGCAATGGTGTCCTGCTTAGAGCTCTTCCAGCACACCGCCCCTCCATTGAGAGTAAAGACATAACCCGACATGGACTTGGAATCGTCCTTATCACTCTGGAAGCCAGAATCAGCAAAGGCCTCTAACTTGAGGTCTTTTCCGCCGTATATCAAGAACATCTCCTTTGTCCTTCTCAAGTACTTGAGAATGTTCTTTACTGCTATCCAGTGATTCTCCCCTGGGTCTGAATGATACCGGCTTACCATGCTCAGTGCGTAAGCTACATCCGGTCTGGTGCACAACATCGCATACATTATAGAGCCTACCGCAGAAGCGTAGGGTATAATAGACATGCGTTCCCTTTCCAAATCAGTCTTGGGAGACATCTCTTTGGAGAGGATGATTCCGTGATAAGCCGGTAGATTACCGCGCTTAGAATCTTCCATACTGAATCTTTTCAGTATAGTGTTGATATACCTGGACTGCGAAAGTCCCAACATCCTCTTGGATCTATCACGATAGATCCGGATCCCCAGAATGTAAGAGGCATCACCCAGGTCATTCATGGAGAACCTGTGTGACAAGAATCCTTTGTTAGTTATATGTATGCCCTAGAGGCCATTACTGTACATTGGATGTATATTGTAGTGGATGCTGGGACATATATAGGGAGGACTTTCTTGCTCGACATGATAGTATGCTATCTGGTTACTCTTTACCTTAACGTGTACACTGATTGTCTCTCTGTTACATGATGGTAAAGCCCTTAGGATGTGTACTTGACTACCTGGACTATGATGCAGATCATACTAGTGGGGACAGATAGTTTATAAGTACATCCTTCAAAGTCCCTAGTCGTGGGTGTATCGAGACTGGGCATCGATATACCAGAGTAGACTAGCGTATACCTTCTCGACCCATACAGATGGGCGATGGATGATCCCATATCCATTGGTGTTTGACATCAGAGATGATATACGGGTGCTCAGTGGAGACTGGGTACACTGGACGGACTCGCCGAGAACTCCCAGATGGTATTATACCTTACGTCAGATGGCAGTTCTCTGGTGACACTGGTACAGAGTAGTCTGTTGACCCGAGATCGTCATAGAGTCTTGTGTGGTTCCTACTGTGCTTTGATTTCCACCTTACCACGTCCAAGAGGGCGTGCAAAACGGTGGTTTTTGGGTACAGTCCCGAGTCACATGGAGGCAATGAGCGATAGGAGGGGATTCGTCTCTCCCGGTATAGGGAGTTGATGTTGCGCTGTGTTCGATTGGCTATAACCGGAAATCCTTGGCCAGGGTTGCTGAGATTTACTGGTAAGTGTTACCAGTAGTATCTCGAATTGTTATAGACCTCATATCGACACGACTTATCGAGCTATTGGGGTCTGACGTTTACCACCCCTAGGCGAGATATGCGACATATCAGACGATCAGACCGGACTGTACGGTAAGTGTTACTGGTTGGATTCACAGGAGTGGGAGCGGGCTTGCTCGTCGATCTTCTGATCACTCAATACCCGGGTGGCCGTTACGTTTAGCAGACCGCTTGCGGCTTGTGGGTGTTTGATATGATTATCACCTGCTGCCGGCGTATTGACGAGTCTTTAGAGTCCTACACAGAGGTTACCTGGCTCAAGCAAAACGAAATAGGAGCACATATGAGATATGTGCGGGACCGAGAATAATGCGTGTATGTGATACCGTATTCTATTCTCGCGATGAATGTATCGATATGGTTGTATGCGATATAACCTAGTTATCGAATCAAGGATTGATTCGATAAGCCGATACATTTGATATTAGTCGGTTATATGTGATATGACCGGATCGTTAAATCAAGTGTTGATTTAATGATTTAATGCATAAATATATATTTGATATATTACTTTGCATTAACTAGTATTGGTTTACTTTAAATGGTTTTTCTCACTTGTTTGTGTACATTGTATATGTGATATATTTTTGTGCACAAGTTTGTATCATGTTTGATGATGCATGATAACTTGGGTTTGTGTAAAGATTAAACCATGGTTATATGGATGGTTAGGGTTTTATTTTCTTATTCATTTATTTATTTATTTATTCTTTTTGGAAAATAAAAAGTATAATGAGAAAAATGGTGGCTTTCTTTGTTTGCATCTTGAAGCTTCATGAAGCTTTGACTAAGTGACCATTTTGTCTCATGCTTAACCATAACCACTCCATCTAACCTTAGTTAAATCTCTACACTAAACCATGGTTTGTATATGATAAGAATTGATTTTTCTTTTCTTTTTGATTATTCTTATCATATCATTATCTTCATCTTCTTCTTCTTCTTCACATGAAGAAAGCTTGCCTCATCAATGGCAAGTGAAGAAATCAAGTGAGAAATCCAATTCTAAAGTGAACCCACTTCCTATTTCTTCATCCTCTACCACTTGCCAAGTAGTATAGGGTGTTTTCTTCACAAGTTTCATGATTTGGTAAAGTGGGAGCTTGATCTTGTGATGCCTCGACGTAGATCATCTTCGGCATCATAGTCGATGACCTAGCCCGCCCATTTCTCCGATGAAGCCGACGCTAGAGCCCGGGATTCGATTTGGACAGCGATGAGACTTCATTGTCGAGCTATGGAGGTGGAGAACCGGATCTACAAAGGTTGTATTTCCGTTTAACTCTTAGTTAAGTTGTTAACTACTTGCTAGTTTCGCCTATATATCTAGTTAACGATCCGTATTAGGGTTTCTCGGTGCCGTAAAATTTGAAATTGGCATGGTTGATGCCTTGTGAGACCTCTTGAGAGTGCCTAGGAACCCTACAGTGGTATCAGAGCCTATCTAGAGCCTTAGGCGATGCGTAGACGGAGTTAGAAGTCCGATTAAACCGAAACCCTAACACAAATTTGCTCTCTGGACTTTTTCCAAAAATTGGGTTTTTTCCAGATTAAAAATATGCAGAAAATTCAGCAGGAAATTCTAAGAATTACGGTGCAAAAATTACCTAATGATCTGTCTAAAGTGCGGCGGAACCGCGGCATTAGCGTGCTAATGCGGCGCTTCCGCGGCCATTTTGTCTCTTCTCCCATTGAATTTTGCACAGTAATTCCTATTTTACAGTGCTGGTTTTCCTGGGATATTTTTTTTTCTGAACTCAAGAGTTGAGTTTTCTGGGTTGTATTGGGGACTCGGTGTTTCGATCGGATTGTCTAATTTTGACTATGTGGCTTTCCGGATATTTTAGAATATGTTAAAAAGTTCGACCGGATATAAATACCCAACTTTTCCCCTGTCGGGAAATTTCCAAGTGTTGGATCTTTCCGTAGTTTAATGACGTTCTAAGTAGTGCAAGTAACGTGATGGTCCCTCTAGAAGACAACAAACCTTAACTCGATTATGTGACCGTCTTGAACTGCCCTTTGAACCTTAGGGTTTGGGGCAGTACGACGTGCCACATGTGAGGCGTTGGCTTGACCCTTCTACGGCTGGACCGTTGGTACTGAGGCACGAACTGAATGTTTTTAGACTTGTTTCATGTGTTGATCTGTATCGGGAAAACTTGGGTGTTTGAATGTTCGATCGGAAAGTTTAACATTTTCTAATTATCTGGAATGTGATACAATAATTGGAATTCATAATAAGTTATGAGATAACTGAATGAATGTTATAAACATAGCAGTTTAGTCTCACTTGATCGATTGCCACGGAATTTTGATATGATCAAAAGTCCGTCGCAATCACGTAGCGTACGTGGATACTCGCCGGGTAAACTTAATAGACAGCCTCGCTCCATAGCCCCGACCAAGTGACTGTAGGAGAACCCCATCGCCGAAAGCATCCGTTCGGGTGCTCGCGGCAGCGGTGTTCCGCCTTGGTGCACTTCGTCGACGGCGTCAGGGGGTGCGGCCACCTACTAAAGTTTGCGACGAGCATTCGATCAGGATGTCGGGAATCTTGTTGAATTGCCCGACTTGATATTGAAAAGTGTTTTCGATTTTGAGACTAAAATGCGGGGTTTATGATTGTTAGGCATGCGATGTCTAAGGAATTCATTTGATTAGGCATGTGATGTTTAAAGAGATTGCGGATTCCAACTGTTGTAGTTTTACACTTTCTTTTCTGTGACCGTAAGTGTAATATGTGATATCGCCGGTTTTGTTGCTATATGTCAATGACAATTGGGATGCGCATATTTACTTACATTGATGACATGTGATGTTATGTGTTGCTGGATATGTTATATTGGATCGTCGTGTTTGAATAGCCGGGGGTTTTTATGTGAGATGAGTGTTTTTCATTTTCATTCATGTAAAAACTTGTATGTAATATTCTTTTATTGGGGCACTTCCAGGTTGCGGAAGCTGTCACCTTTTGTATATTATTTACTTTTCCGCACTAGGATAGACCCAAGGAGGAGAGCACAAGTAATCGGGTTCTGGAGTCCAGTGGGAGACCAACTCGAGGAGTCGAGTCCGGGTCTCCTAACTCTAAAATTGGTAGGGTTGCTTGCCGCTCTCGTAGGGGTCTAGGGGTGTGGGTTTGGCTATTCATCACGACCATGGAATCCGTGTTTTATACTGGCTCGTATTGAAAACACGGACGTCCTAGTATATCCAATATTTCATATGATTCTTCTGCTGCGATATCTGTGATGTGATCATGAGATGTTCTGTGATGGATATTGTATATAGTATATATGATATATTATATAGATGTTACTTATGTTTTACACCCGCGCTAGCCCTGCCCTGCTCTGCCGTTAGTTACCTAAGCTAACGGTGCACGAGGGGACATCGAGGCGAATGCGGATGGCATAAGTGTACGTCGTATTTATCTGTGATGTTTAGGTACTTAAATGATGGGACTTTATTAATGTGATTAATGAAATAAAAGAAACCTAAGATGTTGTAGAATCGAATTTCAAAATAAAACAGGTAGCTACAGTTCTTGCTTTGCACAGCGGTATATATGATATATCCTGCACCTTATTCGATGAGGAAAGTACCGAGATCCCTTTACCGGGAGTGACTCCTTTAGCAATAACTGGCAGATGCCACACACTCGGTTTGTCTTCTGATTGCTTTTAAGAGTTTTGCTTTGCACAGTGATATATATGATATATCCCGCACCTCATTCGACGAGGAAAGGACCGACGATCCCTTCACCGGGAGTGACTCCTTTAGCAAAACTACAAAAGCACTCCATTTTAAAATCATTTGATTCTACAACGATATCAAGTTCATTACGCAATAGGTTTTCAGAAAAACCTGTCGTAGCCCTCTGTCATATCAGATAAGTAGTAGTTAGTATTCGTGCTGCGTTTGTTGGCCTTTGTCAAGGCGCAGTGTGCGGTAGCTAACTGGTGCTTATCTGCTTATGCATATGATGCAGATTGGATTAGGGTAGTCGTGCGACCTTGTTGGCCTTTGTCAAGGGCCGTGCGGGTGGGTTTAATTCAATCAGGAAATGACGGGTTGAACTTGACTAGCATCCTATGGTTTGTTGGCCTTTGTCAAGCTCATAGGAGGATAGGGGCAAAATATTATCGGGAATTTCAAGTGTTGAAATTTGCAATGAGATTGCATACCTTCTATGAGATAGTTGGATCCCGATACCCACTGCGAGTAAGAGTTACTCCTGGGAGAGTTTTACACATTACAATTAGCCGATCAAGTAGGTGTCTAGAAAGGTGTTAACGAGGTTACGCCTCTGGGAAAACGAGGTTTACATTAATTAGGTTCGTGCGAAAGCACGGGGGACTTCCCTCAAAGTACCGACACTGGCCTGGCTGAAAGATTGGCGAACTTGTAGTTTGTAATTAATCCCGGCTAGTCTTTCCTTTTAGGGTTTGAAGGAAGATTTGATAAAAAGCAGTGGGAGCCATCCTGATTAGATAAAATAAAAACCGATCTATTCTTGCAAGAGCGCACGCTGAGTGTTTTCTTCTCTCTCTCTCCAGGTAGCGACCATATCACGCCTTAATCAAGATAATAATACGGATTATTGACCGAACCCGCTTGTTATACTGAGCTGGGGAACGTTGGTCCCGCTCCAACTTATAATTGTTATAAGACAGAGCAGGAAATAGGGGATTACAAGAATTCCCGTGCCGCCCAAATGAAGTAAGTGCATGCTGATGCATCATCTTCGGGTGTGTTCATTATATAGAACTGTTTCTCAGTATCCTCTACGTCCTGGGTATTTGATACCAGATCAGGATCCCAGATATGTAATATGTTACATAGGGCTACAGAAAGGTAGAGAACTGAGAACGGGTGATAAGTTTCATGAGGCAGAAAACGGGGCAAGAGTTGCAGCCAAGTCTGTTGGTCACTGTCACCCTGTATTCCAAATACATTGATTCTGAACGAATGTAATTAGATACCGAACCTGATATACAAAATCATATCAGTCTCTTTATTAGTAAAGAAAGGATATAATTTTGTATTGATGGATAATGTTTTGAACATTTCCTATATCAAAAGTTGATCGGTTCAGGCACGTTATCTAAAAGCATTAATGTTCTAAATCAAACTACAGTTCTTAGTATATAGAACACACACAAGAGGAAGAGTCCAGAAATGAACGAATCCTTCTTGAGGCATTGTAGACTAGGTCATATCAATGTGATCCGACTGGCTGAAGTTACATTTTAGATGCATATTTAAATCAGTTTGAATTTACATCTTGTGATACTTGCCAGTCATGTCACAGAGATAAGATGACCATAGCTCCGTTTACTGTTAACAGAGAAAGAGTTAGTGAACTCTTGGGATGATACATGTTGATGTATGTAAGGTCCCCTGTCTACACATGCCAAGACCAGTTCTTTGTACTTCATTACGTTCTCTAATGATCTCTCGAGATTCAGACATATGTTCCTGTTGATACACAAGTCCGAACCTTTTGAGATATTCACAGAATATAAGTTAGAAGTAGAGAACCAAAATACGGGTACAAGTATTATGTCCTTTGATGTGATCAAGGAGGAGAATACTTGAGCACGGAATTCCTGGACTTTTCTAAAGGAGAATGAGATTCTCTCTCAGCATTACTCCTCCGAATACACCATAGCACGATGGTATATCGGGGCGGAGCAATAGCACCCTATGTGATATGGTGTGCTCTATGATGAGTACTACTGAGTTACCTATTTCCTTTTGGGAGTTATGCACTTGAGAAGCTGCATACCTATTGAATAGGGTTCGAATCAAATCAGTTGCCTACCACTTCATATGTGATATGATAAGGGAAGAGCCCATCTCTTAAGTTAGTTAAGATTTGGGGTTGTCCAGCCTATGTCTGAAAAGCAAAATCCGGACAAGCTCGAGGCAAGGTCTGTAATGTAGAACTGGAAAGGTTCCAGCTATACAAACTATAGCAGATGATTTGATAAAACCAAAGGATTCAATAGTTACCAACGAACCTCAGCCTCTCCGCCGATCTAGTAGGGTTTCTCACCCACCTGAGAGATACTTCTGTTTCTCTATGACAGTGAGAGCGAGGATTGCATCATGAGATGATGACCCAACTAGTTTCGAGCTGGCCATCAGGAGTGGGACTCTGTAAGAATGGCTGGATGCTTAGCGATCTGAGATGGAATCCATGTACACCAACAAAGTATGGACTTTGGTTGCTATAACTGAAGGGTTAAATCCACATCAGGAGCAAGTATATCTTGAGAAGATTACATGGTGCAGATGGAAAAGTTGAGACTTTCAAAGCTAGACTAGTTAAAGCTTTTTCGTCATCGACCAGGCGTGGATAATGATGAAACCTTTTCAAGTGGCTATGCTTAAGTCCATCCAGATCCTACTTGCCACGGCTACATACCATGACTACGATATCTGGCGGTTGGGTGCCATGACTGCTTTTCTAAATGATGTTTTAGAAGAGAACGTTTATAAGTACACAGCCAGAGGGCTTCGTAGACAGTGGGAGCAGCGGAAACGTGTACAAGATGCTTTATAGGATAAAGCAGGTATCGCGGAGTTGGAACATCTGTTTTGATGTGTTAGTCAAAGAGTTTGACATCATCAAAATGGTAGATGAACCTTGTATAAACAAAAAGGTAGTAGGGAGTATAGTGACGATCCTCGTAAAGTACGTGGATGACATGCTCTTGATCGGGAAGGAGTTTCCTATGCTACGCTCGGTCAATCTCCGCTTATCACAATGATTCTCCATATAGGATCAAAGTGATACCTCATAAATCCTGGATTTTGGATCTATGAGATAGATCTAATTGGAAATTAGGATTCTCACTAGTTGTAGTGAGATGGTATCAACCGATCCTGGGAAGAATCATTGGAAGGGTTCCAGGGTGATAAGGAAGACTGAAAGTCAGTCACAGGCATTGTCTTTACCCTCAGTAAAGGGACGGTATGTTGGAAGAGTTCCAAGCTAGATACCGTGGCATACTAGACGATAAAGGCTCGATACATCGCTACTTAAGATGCTACCAAAGAGGCAGTCTGGATGTATATTTGTTCATGAGATGAACTTAGTTCCTCCCATTATGTGACAATGGAGTTGTGGCTTATGCCAAGGAACGTCCGTCCCATCAGTGATCCAGACATATTCTAAGGCAGTATCATCTGACCATGGAGATGTTGATCTCCAGTGTGATCGAGGTTAGGTGAGTAGACTCAGAGGACAACACGGCGGATCCACTCACAAAGGCCTTTTCCCAGAGAGAGACTTTTATGGGATGGTTGAGTATGAGATACTACAACCACTGCTATCAGATGGCCCTAGTGCAAGTGGGAGATTGTTAGTTATATGTATGCCCTAGAGGCCATTACTGTACATTGGATGTATATTGTAGTGGATGCTGGGACATATATAGGGAGGACTTTCTTGCTCGACATGATAGTATGCTATCTGGTTACTCTTTACCTTAACGTGTACACTGATTGTCTCTCTGTTACATGATGGTAAAGCCCTTAGGATGTGTACTTGACTACCTGGACTATGATGCAGATCATACTAGTGGGGACAGATAGTCTATAAGTACATCCTTCAAAGTCCCTAGTCGTGGGTGTATCGAGACTGGGCATCGATATACCAGAGTAGACTAGCGTATACCTTCTCGACCCATACAGATGGGCGATGGATGATCCCATATCCATTGGTGTTTGACATCAGAGATGATATACGGGTGCTCAGTGGAGACTGGGTACACTGGACGGACTCGCCGAGAACTCCCAGATGGTATTATACCTTACGTCAGATGGCAGTTCTCTGGTGACACTGGTACAGAGTAGTCTGTTGACCCGAGATCGTCATAGAGTCTTGTGTGGTTCCTACTGTGCTTTGATTTCCACCTTACCACGTCCAAGAGGGCATGCAAAACGGTGGTTTTTGGGTACAGTCCCGAGTCACATGGAGGCAATGAGCGATAGGAGGGGATTCGTCTCTCCCGGTATAGGGAGTTGATGTTGCGCTGTGTTCGATTGGCTATAACCGGAAATCCCTGGCCAGGGTTGCTGAGATTTACTGTTAAGTGTTACCAGTAGTATCTCGAATTGTTATAGACCTCATATCGACACGACTTATCGAGCTATTGGGGTCTGACGTTTACCACCCCTAGGCGAGATATGCGACATATCAGACGATCAGACCGGACTGTACGGTAAGTGTTACTGGTTGGATTCACAGGAGTGTGAGCGGGCTTGCTCGTCGATCTTCTGATCGCTCAATACCCGGGTGGCCGTTACGTTTAGCAGACCGCTTGCGGCTTGTGGGTGTTTGATATGATCATCACCTGCTGCCGGCGTATTGACGAGTCTTTAGAGTCCTACACAGAGGTTTCCTGGCTCAAGCAAAACGAAATAGGAGCGCATATAAGATATGTGCGGGACCGAGAATAATGCGTGTATGTGATACCGTATTCTATTCTCGCGATGAATGTATCGATATGGTTGTATGCGATATAACCTAGTTATCGAATCAAGGATTGATTCGATAAGCCGATACATTTGATATTAGTCGGTTATATGTGATATGACCGGATCGTTAAATCAAGTGTTGATTTAATGATTTAATGCATAAATATATATTTGATATATTACGTTGCATTAACTAGTATTGGTTTACTTTAAATGGTTTTTCTCACTTGTTTGTGCACATTGTATATGTGATATATTTTTGTGCACAAGTTTGTATCATGTTTGATGATGCATGATAACTTGGGTTTGTGTAAAGATTAAACCATGGTTATATGGATGGTTAGGGTTTTATTTTCTTATTCATTTATTTATTTATTTATTCTTTTTGGAAAATAAAAAGCATAATGAGAAAAATGGTGGCTTTCTTTGTTTGCATCTTGAAGCTTCATGAAGCTTTGACTAAGTGACCATTTTGTCTCATGCTTAACCCTAACCACTCCATCTAACCTTAGTTAAATCTCTACACTAAACCATGGTTTGTATATGATAAGAATTGATTTTTCTTTTCTTTTTGATTATTCTTATCATATCATTATCTTCATCTTCTTCTTCTTCTTCACATGAAGAAAGCTTTCCTCATCAATGGCAAATGAAGAAATCAAGTGAGAAATCCAATTCTAAAGTGAACCCACTTCCTATTTCTTCATCCTCTACCACTTGCCAAGTAGTATAGGGTGTTTTCTTCACAAGTTTCATGACTTGGTGAAGTGGGAGCTTGATCTTGTGATGCCTCGACGTAGATCATCTTCGGCATCATAGTCGATGACCTAGCTGTAAGGTTCCTAGGCACCCTAATGAGGTCTCACAAGGCATCAACTATGCCAATTTCAAATTTAAACGGTGCCGAGAAACCCGACTACGGATCGTCGGCTAGATGTCTAGGCGAAAATGCAAACTAGTTAACACTTAACTAAGAGATACGGAAATACAACCTTTGTAGATCCAGTTCTCCACCTCCATAGCTCCGCAATGAAGTCTCCTCGCTGTCCATAACAAGTCCCGGACTCTAGCGTCGGCTTCATCGGAGAATGAACGGGCTAGGTCATCGATGTCCATGCCGAAGATGATCTACGTCGAGGCATCGCTAAATCAAGCTCCCACTTCACCAAGTCATGAAACTTGTGAAGAGAACACACTCTACTACTTGGCAAGAGGTAGAGGATGAAGAAATAGGAAGTGGGTATACTTTAGAATTGGATTTCTCACTCATTTGCATCAATCACCATTGATGAAGTGAAGGTTTTCTTCAACTTGAAGAAGAAGAAGAAGATGAATAAGTTATGATAAGTTCTTTAGAAAATACAAAATAAAAGAATACTTATCATAATCAACCATGGTCAAGTGTAGAGAATTAACTAAGGTTAGATTAATGGTTAGGGTTAAAGATAAAGACAAAGCGGTCACTTTGGTCAAAGCTTCATGAAAGAAAATAAAATAAAGAAACCATTTTGCTTTTCTTTTATGCTTTTATTAATATCCAAAATGAATAAACAAATGATTAAATGAAAAAGCAAAACCCTAATCATTAAGTTAACCATGGTTTAATTCTATACACTTAACCAAAAGGCATGTATCATCAAACATGATACAAGCAAGTGCACAAAAGCATATCGCATATGCAATGCGTACAACCGAGTGAGAAAATCCATCTTAAAGTGAACCAATACTAGTTAATGCAAAGTAATATATCAAATATATAATTATGCATTAAATCATTAAATCAACACTTGATTTAACGATCCGGTCATATCGCATATAACCGACTAGTATTCTATGTATCGGCTTATCGAACCAACCCTTGATTCGATAACTAGGTTATATCGCATACAACCTTTCGATACATTCATCGCGAGAATGGAATACGGTATCACATACACGCATTATTCTCGGTCCCGCACATATCTCATATGCGCTCCTATTTCGTTTCGCTTGAGCCAGGAAACCTCTGTGTAGGACTCTAAAGACTCGTCAATACGCCGGCAGCAGGTGATGATCATATCAAGCACCCACAAGCCGCAAGCGGTCTGCTAAACGTAACGGCCACCCGGGTATTGAGCGATCTGAAGATCGACGAGCAAGCCCGCTCACACTCCAGTGAATCCGACCAGTAACACTACCGTACAGTCCGGTCTGATCGTCTGATATGTCGCATATCTCGCCTAGGGGTGGTAAACGTCAGACCCCAATAGCTCGATAAGTCGTGTCGATATGAGGTTTATAACAATTCGAGAAACTACTGGTAACACTTACCAGTAAATCTCAGCAACCCTGGCCAGGGATTTCCTGTTATAGCCAATCGAACACAGCGCAACATCAACCCCCTATACCGGGAGAGACGAATCCCCTCCTATCGCTCATTGCCTCCTTGTGACTCGGGACTGTACCCAAAAACCACCGTTTTGCACGCCCTCTTGGACGTGGTAAGATGGAAATCAAAGCACAGTGGGAACCACACAAGACTCTATGACGATCTCGGTTCAACAGACTACTCTGTACCAGTGTCACCAGAGAACTGCCATCTGACGTGAGGTATAATACCATCTGGGAGTTCTCGGCGAGTTCGTCCAGTGTACCCAGTCTCTACTGAGCACCCGTATATCATCTCTGATGTCAAACACCAATGGATATGGGATCATCCATCGCCCATCTGTATGGGTCGAGAAGGTACACGCTAGTCTACTCTGGTATATCGATGCCCCGTCTCGATATACCCACGACTAGGGACTTTGAAGGATGTACTTATGGACTACCATGTCCCCACTAGTATGATCCGCATCATAGTCCAGGTAGTCAAGTACAGATCCTAAGGGCTTTACCAACATGTAACAGAGAGACAATCAGTATACACGTTAAGGTAAAGATCAACCAGATAGCATACTATCATGTCGAGCAAGAAAGTCCTCCCTATATATGTCCCAGCATCCACTACAATATACATCCTATGTACAGTAATGGCCTCTAGGGCATACATATAACTAACAATCTCCCACTTGCACTAGGGCCATCTGTAGCAGTGGTTGCAGTATCTCATACTCAACCATCCCATAAAAGTCTCTCTCTGGGAAAAGGCCTTTCGTGAGTGGATCCGCTGTGTTTGTCCTCTGAGTCTACTCTCCTAACCTCGATCTCCCTGGAGATCAACCATCTCCATGATCAAGTGATACTGCCTTAGAATATGTCTGGATCACTGATGGGACCGGCGTTCCTTGGCATAAGCCACAACTCCATTGTAACACAATGGGAGGAACATAGTTCATCTCATGAACCAATATACACCCAAACAGCCTCTAGGGTAGCATCTTAAGTAGCGATGTATCCTGCCTTTATCGTCTAGTATGCCACGGTATCTAGCGTGGAACTCTTCCAACATACCGTCCCTTTACTGAGGGTAAAGACAATGCCTGCGACTGACATTCAGTCGTCTTTATCACCCTGGAACCCTTCCAGTGATTCTCCCCAGGATCGATTGATACCATCTCACTACATCTAGTGAGAATCCTAACATCCAATTAGATCTATCTCATAGATCCAAACCCAGGATTTAGGAGGTATCACTTGATCCTATATGGAGAATTATGGTGATAAGCGGAGATTGACCGAGCGTAGCATAGGAAACTCCTTCCCTATCAAGAGTATGTCATCCACGTACTCTACGAGGATCGTCACCATACTCCCTACTACCTTTTTGTTTCTACAAGGTTCATCTACCATTTTGATGATGTCAAACTCTTTGACTACTTCATCAAAACAGACGTTCCAACTCCGCAATGCCTGCTTTATCCTATAAAGCATCTTGCACACGTTTCCGCTGCTCCCACTGTCTACGAGGCTCTCTGGCTGTGTACTTATAGACGCTTTCTTCTAAAACATCATTTAGAAAAGCTGTCATGATACCCAACCACCAGATATCGTAGTCATGGTATGTAGCCGTGGCAAGTAGGATCTGAATGGACTTAAGCATAGATCCTTAGAAAAAGTTTCATCATGATCCACACCTGGTCAATGATGCAAACCTTTAACAAGTCTAGCTCTGAAAGTCTCAACTTTTCCATGTACACCAAGTAATCTTCTCAAGATATACTTGCTCCTGATGGGGATTTAACCCTTCAGATATAGCAACCAAAGTCCATACTTTGTTGGTGTATAAGGATTCCATCTCAGATCGCTAAGCATCCAGCCATTCTTACAGAGTCTTCACTCTCGATGGCCTGCTTGAAACTAGTTGGGTCATCATCTCATGATGCAATCCTCGCTCCCACTGTCATAGAGAAACAGAAGTATCTCTCAGGTGGGTGAGGAACCTTACTAGATCGGCGGAGAGGCTGAGGTTCGTTGGAATCCACTGAATCCTTTGGCTCTATCAAATCATCTGCTGTAGTTTATATAGCTGGAACCTTTCCAGTTCTACATAACAGATCTTGCCTCGAGCTTGTCCGGATTATGCTTTTAGACATAGCCCAGACAACCCCAAATCTTAACTAACTTAAGAGATGGGCTCTTCCCTTATCATATCAAATATGAAGTGGTAGGAAACTGATTTGATTTTAACCCTATTCAATAGGTATGCAGCTTCTCAAGTGCATAACACCCAATAGGAAAAAGGTAACTCAGTAGTACTCATCATAGAGCACACCATATCATATAGGGTGTGATTGCTCCGCCCCGATATACCATCGTGCTATGGTGTATACGGAGGAGTAATGCTGAGAGAGAATCTCATTTTCCTTTAGAATAGTCCAGTATTTCCGTGCTCAAGTATTCTCCTTCTTGATCACATCAAAGGACATAATACTTATACCCGTATTTTGGTTCTCTACTTCTAACTTATATTCTTTGAATATCTCAAAAGGTTCGGACTTGTGTTTCAACAGGAACATAGGTCTGAAACTCGAAAGATCATCAGAGAACGTAATGAAGTATAAAGAACCAGTCTTGGTATGTGTAGACAGGGGACCTATATACATCAACATGTATCATCCCAAGAGTTCACTAACTTTTTTTTTGTTTCCAGTAAACGGAGCTATGGTCATCTTATCTTTGTGACATGACTGGCAAGTTTCACAAGATGTAAATTCAAACTAATTTAAATATGCATCTACATGTAACTTTAGCTAGTCGGGTCGCATTGATATGACCTAGTCTACAATACCTCAAGAAAAATTCGTTCATTTCTGAACTCTTCCTCTTGTGTGTGTGCCGTATACTAAAAACTGTAGTTTGATTTAGAACATCAATGCTTTTAGATAACGTGCCTGAACCGATCAACTTTTGATATAGGAAATGTTCAAAACATTATCCGACTATACAAAATTTTATCATTTCTTTACTAATAAAGAGATAGATATGATTTTGTATATCAGGTTCGGTATCTAATAACATTTGTTCAGAATCAATGTATTTGTAATACAGGGTGACAGTGACCAACAGACTTGGCTGCAACTCTTGCCCCGTTCTCTGCCTCATGAAACTTATCACCCGTTCTCAGTCCTCTACCTTTCTGTAGCCCTATGTAACAAATAACATATCTGGGATCCTGATCTGGTATCACATACCCAGGACGTAGAGGATACAGAGAAACAGTTCTTTGTAATGAACACACCCGAAGATGATGCATCAGCATGCACTCTCTTCGTTTGGGCGGCACGGGAATTATGGAAATCCCTAATTTCCTGCTCTGTCTTATAACATTTATAAGTGGGAGCGGGACCAACGTTCCCCAGCTCAGTATAACAAGCGGGTTCGGTCAATAATCCGTATTATTATCTTGATTAAGGCGTGATATGGTCGCTACCAGGAGAGAGAGAGAAGAAAACACTCAGCGTGCGCTCTTGCAAGAATAGATTGGTTATAATTTTATCTAATCAGGATGGCTCCCACTGCTTTTTATCAAATCTTCCTTCAAACCCTAAAAGGAAAGACTAGCCGGGATTAATTACACACTACAAGTTCGCCAATCTTTCAGCCAGGCCAGTGTCGGTACTTTGAGGGAGGTCCCCCGTGCTTTCGCACGAACCTAATTACAGTAAACCTCGTTTTCCCAGAGGCGTAACCCCGTTGACACCTTTCTAGACACCTACTTGATCGGCTAATTGTAATGTATAGAACTCTCCCAGGAGTAACTCTTACTCGCAGCGGGTATCGGGATCCAACTATCTCATAGAAGGTATGCAATCTCATTGCAAATTTCAACACTTGAAATTCACGATAATATTTTGCCCCTAGCGTCCTATGACCTTGACGCAGGCCAACAAACCATAGTCCGCTAGTCAAGTTCAGCCCGTCATTTCCTGATTGAATTAAACCCACCCGCACGACCCTTGACGCAGGCCAACAAAGTCGCACGACTACCCTAATCCAATCACATCATATGCTTATGCAGATAAGCACCAGTCAGCTACCGCACACTACGCCTTGACGCAGGCCAACAAACGTAGCACGAATACTAACTACTACTTATCTGAAATGACGGAGGGCTACGACAGGTTTTTCTGAAAACCTATTGCGTAATGAACTTGATATCATTGTAGAATCAAATGATTTTAAAATGGAGTGCTTTTGAGGCTTTTCCAGTTTTGCTAAAGGAGTCACTCCCGGTGAAGGGATCGTCGGTCCTTTCCTCGTCGAATGAGGTGCGGGATATATCATATATATCACTGTGCAAAGCAAAACACTTAAAAGCAATCAAAAGACAAACCGAGTGTGTAGCATCTGCCAGTTATTGCTAAAGGAGTCACTCCCGGTGAAGGGATCTCGGTCCTTTCCTCATCGAATAAGGTGCAGGATATATCACATATACCTCTGTGCAAAGCAAGAACTGTAGCTACCTGTTTTATTTTGAAATTCGATTCTACAACATCTTTAGGTTTCTTTTATTTCATTAATCTCATTAATGAAGTCCCATCATTTATGTACCTAAACATCACAGATAAATACGACGTAACTTATGCCATCCGCATTCGCCTCGATGTCCCCTCGTGCACCGTTAGGTTAGGTAACTAACGGCAGAGCAGGGCAGGGCTAGCGCGGGTGTAAAACATAAGTAACGTTTATATAATATATCATATATACTATATATAGTATCTATCACAGAACATCACATGATCACATCACAGATATCGCAGCAGAAGAATCATATGAAATATTGGATATACTAGGACGTCCGTGTTTTCAATACGAGCCAGTATAAAACACGGATTCCACGGTCGTGATGAATAGCCAAACCCACACCCCTAGACCCCTACGAGAGCGGCAAGCAACCCTGCCAATTCTAGAGTTAGGAGACCCGGACTCGACTCCTCGAGTTGGTCTCCCACTGGACTCCAGAACCCGGTTACTTGTGCTCCCCTCCTTGGGTCTATCCTAGTGCAGAAAAGTAAATAATATACAAAGGGTGACAACTTCCGCAACCTGGAAGTGCCCCAATTAAAAGAATATTACATACAAGTTTTTACATGAATGAAAATGAAAAACACTCATCTCACATAAAAAACCCCGGCTATTCAAACACGACGATCCAATATAACATATCCAGCAACACATAACATCACATGTCATCAACGTAAGTAAATATGTCCATCCCAATTGTCGTTGACATATAGCAACGAAACCGGCGATATCACATATTACACTTACGGTCACAGAAAAGAAAGTGTAAAACTACCACAGTTGGAATCCACAACCTCCTCAGACATCGCATGCCTGACCAAATGAATTCCTTAGACACCGCATGCCTAACAATTATAAACCCCGCATTTTAGTCTCAAAATCGAAAACACTTTTCAATATCAAGTCGGGCAATTCAACAAGATTCCCGACAGCCTGATCGAATGCTCGTCGCAAACTTCAGTAGGCGGCCGCACCCCCGTGACCGGCGACGAAGTGCACCAAGGCGGAACACCGCTACCGCGAGCACCCGAACGGATGCTTTCGGCGATGGGGTTCTCCTACAGTCACTTGGTCGGGGCTATGGAGTGAGGCTGTCTATTAAGTTTACCTGGTGAGTATCCGCGTACGCTACGTGATTGCGACGGACTTTTAATCACATCAAAATTCGGTGGAAACCGATCAAGTGAGACTAAACTGCTATGTTTATAACATTCATTCAGTTATCTCATAACTTCTTGTGAATTCCAATTATTGTATCACATTCCGGATAAATAGAAAATGTTAAACTTTCCGATCGAACAATCGAACACCCAAGTTTTCCCGATACAGATCAACACATGAAACAAGTCTAAAAACATTCAGTTCGTGCCTCAGTACCTACGGTCCAGCCGTAGAAGGGTCAAGCCAACGCCTCACATGTGGCACGCCGTACTGCCCCAAACCCGAAGGTTCAAAGGGTAGTTCAAGACGGTCACATAATCGAGTTAAGGTTTGTTGTCTTCTAGAGGGACCATCGTGTTACTTGCACTACTTAGAACGTGATTAAACTACAGAAATATCCAACACTTGGAAATTTCCCGACAGGGGAAAAATTGGGTATTTATATCCGGTCGAACTTTTTAACATATTCAAAAAATATTATCCGGAACGACACATAGACAAACTTTGACAATCCGATCGAATGTATGAACTCCCAATACAACCCAAAATACTCAACTCTTGATTTCAGATTAAAAATTCCCAGGAAAACCAGCACTGAAAAATAGGAGTTACTGTGCAAAATTCAATGGCAGATAAGACAAAAGGGCCGCGGAAGGGCCGCATTAGCACGCTAATGCCGCGGTTCCGCCGCACTTTAGAAAGATCATTAGGTAATTTTTGCATCGTAATTCTTAGATTTACCTGCTGATTTTTCTGCATATTTTTAATTTGCAAAAATCCACATTTTACAAAAATGTCCAGAGAGCATTTTAAAGTCGGGGTTTCGGGTCGATCGGACTTCAAATTCCGTCTACGCATCGCCTAAGGCTCTAGCTAGGCTCTGATACCACTGTAGGATTCCTAGGCACCCTAATGAGGTCTCACAAGGCATCAACCATGCCAATTTCAAATTTAAACGGTGCCGAGAAACCCGACTACGGATCGTCGGCTAGATGTCTAGGCGAAAATGCAAACTAGTTAACACTTAACTAAGAGATACGGAAATACAACCTTTGTAGATCCAGTTCTCCACCTCCATAGCTCCGCAATGAAGTCTCCTCGCTGTCCATAACAAGTCCCGGACTCTAGCGTCGGCTTCATCGGAGAATGAACGGGCTAGGTCATCGATGTCCATGCCGAAGATGATCTACGTCGAGGCATCGCTAAATCAAGCTCCCACTTCACCAAGTCATGAAACTTGTGAAGAGAACACACTCTACTACTTGGCAAGAGGTAGAGGATGAAGAAATAGGAAGTGGGTATACTTTAGAATTGGATTTCTCACTCATTTGCATCAATCACCATTGATGAAGTGAAGGTTTTCTTCAACTTGAAGAAGAAGAAGAAGATGAATAAGTTATGATAAGTTCTTTAGAAAATACAAAATAAAAGAATACTTATCATAATCAACCATGGTCAAGTGTAGAGAATTAACTAAGGTTAGATTAATGGTTAGGTTAAAGATAAAGACAAAGCGGTCACTTTGGTCAAAGCTTCATGAAGCTTCAAAAAGCTTCATGAAAGAAAATAAAATAAAGAAACCATTTTGCTTTTCTTTTATGCTTTTATTAATATCCAAAATGAATAAACAAATGATTAAATGAAAAAGCAAAACCCTAATCATTAAGTTAACCATGGTTTAATTCTATACACTTAACCAAAAGGCATGTATCATCAAACATGATACAAGCAAGTGCACAAAAGCATATCGCATATGCAATGCGCACAACCGAGTGAGAAAATCCATCTTAAAGTGAACCAATACTAGTTAATGCAAAGTAATATATCAAATATATAATTATGCATTAAATCATTAAATCAACACTTGATTTAACGATCCGGTCATATCGTATATAACCGACTAGTATTCTATGTATCGGCTTATCGAACCAACCCTTGATTCGATAACTAGGTTATATCGCATACAACCTTTCGATACATTCATCGCGAGAATGGAATACGGTATCACATACACACATTATTCTCGGTCCCGCACATATCTCATATGCGCTCCTATTTCGTTTCGCTTGAGCCAGGAAACCTCTGTGTAGGACTCTAAAGACTCGTCAATACGCCGGCAGCAGGTGATGATCATATCAAGCACCCACAAGCCGCAAGCGGTCTGCTAAACGTAACGGCCACCCGGGTATTGAGCGATCTGAAGATCGATGAGCAAGCCCGCTCACACTCCAGTGAATCCGACCAGTAACACTACCGTACAGTCCGGTCTGATCGTCTGATATGTCGCATATCTAGCCTAGGGGTGGTAAACGTCAGACCCCAATAGCTCGATAAGTCGTGTCGATATGAGGTTTATAACAATTCGAGAAACTACTGGTAACACTTACCAGTAAATCTCAGCAACCCTGGCCAGGGATTTCCTGTTATAGCCAATCGAACACAGCGCAACATCAACCCCCTATACCGGGAGAGAAGAATCCCCTCCTATCGCTCATTGCCTCCATGTGACTCGGGACTGTACCCAAAAATCACCGTTTTGCACGCCCTCTTGGACGTGGTAAGATGGAAATCAAAGCACAGTGGGAACCACACAAGACTCTATGACGATCTCGGGTCAACAGACTACTCTGTACCAGTGTCACCAGAGAACTGCCATCTGACGTGAGGTATAATACCATCTGGGAGTTCTCGGCGAGTCCGTCCAGTGTACCCAGTCTCTACTGAGCACCCATATATCATCTCTGATGTCAAACACCAATGGATATGGGATCATCCATCGCCCATCTGTATGGGTCGAGAAGGTACACGCTAGTCTACTCTGGTATATCGATGCCCCGTCTCGATATACCCACGACTAGGGACTTTGAAGGATGTACTTATGGACTACCATGTCCCCACTAGTATGATCCGCATCATAGTCCAGGTAGTCAAGTACAGATCCTAAGGGCTTTACCAACATGTAACAGAGAGACAATCACTATACACGTTAAGGTAAAGATCAACCAGATAGCATACTATCATGTCGAGCAAGAAAGTCCTCCATATATATGTCCCAGCATCCACTACAATATACATCCTATGTACAGTAATGGCCTCTAGGGCATACATAAAACTAACACTAGCCCGCCCATTTCTCCGATGAAGCCGACGCTAGAGCCCGGGATTCGATTTGGACAGCGAGGAGACTTCATTGCGGAGCTATGGAGGTGGAGGACCGGATCTACAAAGGTTGTATTTCCGTTTAACTCTTAGTTAAGTTGTTAACTACTTGCTAGTTTCGCCTATATATCTAGTTAACGATCCGTATTAGGGTTTCTCGGCGCCGTAAAATTTGAAATTGGCATGGTTGATGCCTTGTGAGACCTCTTGAGAGTGCCTAGGAACCCTACATCCTTTGACAGATTGTAGCATAGGAATGTCATTTCCTATCAATAGAATGTCATCCACGTACAAGACGAGGAATACGACACTTCTGGCCACAACTTTACTATATATACATGGTTCATCTGGATTTTTGATAAAGTCATATTCTTTGACTGTTTCATCAAAACAGATGTTCCAACTCCGCGAAACTTGCTTTAGTCCATAAATGGACTTAAGCAACTTGCATATTTTACCGCTGCTCCCACTCTGATTGAAACCCTCTGGCTGATCCATATAGACGCACTCGTCTAAATTACCATTCAGAAAAGCCGTCTTTACGTCCATCTGCCAGATTTCATAATCATGGAAGGCAGCAATAGCAAGAAGGACCTGAATGGATTTAGGCATAGCCACTGGAGAAAAAGTTTCGTCATAGTCCAAACCAGGTCTTTGACGAAAACCCTTTGCAACAAGTCTAGCCGTATAGGTTTCTACCTGTCCATCTACACCAATCTTTTTCTTGAAGATCCATTTGCATTATATGGGTTTTACGCCATCTGGAGCAAAGTCCAAAATCCATGCTTTGTTGGTGTACATGGACTCCATTTCGGTCGGCATTGCATCTAGCCATTGTACCGAGTCGCCGCTCTGGATGGCCTTGTTAGGTCCACGTTACCTCTCCCGGTACTTTCGGGGTTGCGGAAACGGTAAAACAAAAACTTTTCAAAACTTGGTAACATGGACCGTAAAAGCCGGATCTTGGCTAAACAACACACTAGCATCCAAACTAGAGATTTATCTACTCGGTTAGGGGTTATACCTCAACTTGAACTCCTTCTCTTCTTGTTGTTCTTCTCCTTGCTTGCTCCGAGGGTTGATCCGGACTTTGGTCACCTCCGCGGCCTCCTTGAGTCGAAGACGATCCACCCGAGAGATGTACACCGAGCTCCACCTCGAGCCGAGGTAACTAGGGCAAATAGATTGCTAGTCTATAAGCCCTAGGTTGTGTAGAAGTGGTAGAGGGATGGTTTTGTCTTTGTGGGATCTTTATCTCTCAACACATGAGATCAAAAGATGAATCAAGAGGAGGAAGAAGGAGGAGATAGCAACCATGGTGCATTTCTTTTCTTCTCACTAGAAAAAGGCAAGAGAGAGAATGAGAAAAGAATTATTAGCATTAGAAAATGAACCATGGTTCAATAATGCAAAAACATTATCATTACTAATCCCATCAAGATAAAGTTTGATGGCTATATTGAAATGACCATTAACATAATAAAAATAGAAAAAGAAAAAGAAAAGAAGAGTGTAGATCCCTCTTGAAAGTCAATGGTCAACACGGTCAATCGGTCAACAAAGTCAAGAGAGGTCATGGTGGTCAAATGGTCAATGCAATTAGCCATCATAAAATTATCACTAAAAGGATTAGTAAATGATGTCCGCGGCTCATAATGGTTTTGACCAAACGAACTGCCAAAACCCTAATGAGTCCGAATCAACTGTCAAAACCCTAATGAGCCTGCCACATAAAGGTTTTGGCCGAACCAACTGCCAAAACCCTAATGAGGCACCTCCTCCTTCATCGCTCCGGAAAACTGTGCATACACCTGCATCCGTATTCCATAGAATACGGATGCATAGAAGATAAAACAAATCCATCCGTGAAATACTAGGATCCGGCTTAAACCAAAGCCCACTAGTATTTCCTGCCCGAACACCACACGCACACAAGTGTACGTAAGTGATCGTAGCCCTGCCGTAAAACCATACGGACGCTACACATTTCGCTCAGAGCAGGGAAACTCTCTGTGTGGGACTCTAAAGACTCGACACTACGCTTGCAGTGGGTTTAACCACAGACCGCAAGCGGCACTAGCTGTACGTAACGGTCCCCAGGTAGATGTCGATAAGAAGGCCGATGAGGTAAACCCATCCGAACTCCTACTGAGCCTGTATGTGACAATCTCCGTACAGTCCGGTCTGTTCATCTGATACATCGCATGGAGGGCCTAGGGGGCGGTAAACGTCAGTCCCCTAATAGCGGTACAAGTCATGTCGGAGTGAAGCCCAGAACACCCTGAGATAACAGTGGAAACCTACCAGTATATCTCGCTTGCCCTGGCCAGGGACTACTCGTGTAATGGCTCTCCTAGACACAGCGCGATGTCAACCCCCAATACCGGGAGAGACGAATCCTGTCTAACCGTCACTGCCTCCAAGTGCTTCGGGACTGCTCCCAACTACTACCTGTTTGCACGACTCAGTAGAGCCGTGGTAAGGTAGTAATCAAATAACAGTGGGAACACACTCGAGGCGAAGTGACAGTGTCAAGTCAGCGGACTAAGCTGTACTCATGTCACCTGGGAACTGATAACTGACAATAGGTATAATACCAACCATCAGTTCCCGACGAGTCATGTCCAGTGTACTCGTAACCTAACGAGCACCCTCATACTATCTCAAGTATGGCGTACTGACGGCTGTGGGACAGACCGTCTCCCGTGCTGGGATGAGAAGCGCATACGCTAGTCTACTCCGGAGTATCGATGCCCTGTCTCGATAATCCCACGACTAGGGACGTGTATAAGGATATGCTTGTGGATTACCCAGCCCCCACGAGTGTGATCGCCATCACAACACCGGTAATCAAGAAAAGATCCTAAGGGCTCTACTAATGCGTATAGGTGATAAAGAAACACACATGTACACATTAAAGCAGAGACAAACCAAGTAGCATACTACTATTTCAAGCAAGATTGTCTATACAACTGCGAATATCCTAAGTATCCATCAAGTAATATACATACTAATATGATACAGTAATGGCCTCTAGGGCATATACACTAACAATCTTCCACTTGCACTAAGGCCATGTACTGGCGTATCGAAGACCTATCATCTCGATCAGCTGCTCGAACTGAGTCTGGGGCAAGGCCTTTGTGAATGGGTCCGCTGTGTTGTCCTTTGTGTCCACTCTCCGCACCTCGATCTCCTGGCGATCAATGATCTCCCTGATCAGGTGATACCGCCTTAAGATGTGCCTGGATTTCTGATGGGACCTTGGTTCCTTCGCTAAAGCTATAGCCCCATTGTTATCGCAATACAAAGGTACTTGGTCAACAATGGACGAAACCACCTGAAGTTCACTAATGAACTTCTTCATCCAGACCGTCTCTTTTGCGGCATCGCTTGCAGCAATGTATTCAGCCTCCATCGTCGAGTCTGCGACGGTATCCTGTTTGGAACTCCTCCAACATACCGTCCCTCTGTTGAGGGTAAACACAAAACCCGAGACAGACTTGCTGTCATCTTTGTCGCTCTGGAAGCTTGAATCGGTAAAGGACTCGACCCTGAGGTCCCCATTACCGTAAACCAGGAACATCTCCTTAGTCCTTCTCAGGTACTTGAGAATGTTCTTCACTGCTGTCCAGTGGTCCTCACCTGGGTCTGACTGATACCGGCTTACTGCGCTCAGCGCGTAAGCTGCATCTAGTCTTGTACATAGCATCGCATACATTATAGATCCTACCGCCGAAGCGTAGGGTATAGTGCTCATGCGAACCCTCTCCTCGTCAGTCTTAGGAGACATCTTCTTGGAGAGGGTAATTCCGTGCAATGCGGGTATTTTACCGTGCTTGGAATCCTCCATACTAAATCTCTTTAGTACGGTCTCTATATACTTGGACTGCGAAAGTCCCAGTAGTCTCTTGGATCTATCTCTATAGATCTTGATCCCCAGAATGTACGAGGCATCACCCAGGTCCTTCATGGAGAACCGTTGTGACAAAAATAGCTTGACCGATTGTAGCATAGGAATGTCATTTCATATCAAAAGAATGTCGCCTACGTACAAGACTAGGAATACGACAGTTCGTCCTACAATCTTCTTATAGACACAAGGTTCATCTTCGTTCTTGATGAAATCAAATTCCTTGATTGCCTCATCAAAACAGATGTTCCAGCTCCGCGATGCCTGCTTTAATCCATAAATGGATTTAAGCAACTTGCACACCTTCCCGCTGCTCCCACTGTCTACGAAACCTTCTGGCTGATCCATATAAATGCACTCTTCCAAACAACCATTTAGGAAAGCCGTTTTAACATGCATCTGCCAGATTTCATAGTCATGGAAGGCAGCAATGGCAAGTAGGATCCGAATCGATTTGAGCATAGCCACCGGAGAAAAAGTTTCGTCATAGTCCAAACCAGGTCTTTGACGAAAACCTTTTGCAACGAGTCTAGCCTTATAGGTTTCCACCTGCCCATCTACACCAAGTTTCCTTTTGTAGATCCATTTGCATCCAACGGGGTTTACCCCAGGTGGAGCAATATCCAAGGTCCACACTTTATTGGCGTATATGGACTCCATTTCGGATTGCATTGCTTCCTGCCACTTATCATAGTCCCTACTGATAATGGCCTGCCTGAAACTGGTAGGGTCATCTTCTTCCAAGATGCAATCCACTCGATCCCCGTCTATGAGAAAACCGTAGTATCTCTCGGGCGGATGAGAAATCCTACCAGATCTGCGGAGTGGCTGAGGTTCGTTTGGGTTTATTGAATTTTCTGGTTCCGCTAAATCCTCAGTTTGAGTTTGTGGATCAGATATTTCATCCAGTTCTACCGTGCTCCCACTTATTTCTTTTGCAAGAAATTGCCACTCTAAAAGGTAGCGCGACGAGCAACGAACACCTTCTGTTCCTCAGTGTGGTAGAATAGATATCCCAGAGAATTTCTAGGATATCCCACAAACTTGCATAAAACTGGCCGTACCTCAAGCTTGTCCGGTTTATGCACTTTTACATAGGCCGGACAATCCCATATCTTAATTCATTCAAGATATGGTTTCTTACCACTCCATATTTCATATGGAGTCTTAGGCACGGATTTAGACGGAACCTGATTCAGTAAGTATGCCGCTGTATCTAGCGCAAGTCCCCAGAATGAAAGAGGTAACTCAGCATTACTCATCATGGATCGAACCATATCCAATAGGGTACGATTCCTTCTCTCCGATACACCGTTGTGCTGTGGTGTATAAGGAGGAGTAAGCTGAGAGAGAATACCATTCTCTTTTAAGTAATCTCGGAATTCCGTGCTTAAGTACTCCCCTCCTCTATCAGACCGTAGGATCTTGATACTTTTGCCTGTCTGGTTCTCTACTTCGTTTCTGAATTCCTTGAATTTCTCAAAAGTTTCAGATTTGTGTTTCATAAGATACACATATCCGAATCTAGAGAGATCGTCAGTGAATGTGATGAAGTAGGAGAACCCACCCCTTGCATGTATAGACATCGGACCACATACATCACTGTGTATGAGTCCCAAGAGCTCTGTTGCTCTTTCTCCATGTCCAGTGAACGGAGATTTGGTCATCTTCCCTTTGAGACAAGACTGACAAGTGTCATAAGATGAAAACTCGAACGCATTCAAGAGTCCATCTTTATGCAACTTACTTAGTCTTTTCTCTCTGATATGACCAAGTCTACAATGCCACAAGTAGGATTCATTCGTGTCTGAATTCTTCCTCTTGCGTGTGTTTTGTATATTGAGACCTGTGTTCTGATTTAGAACGTAGATACCATTACACAGTGTACCCTCTGCAACCAGTACCTTATGAAGGTAAATGTTCATGATATTTCTATCAAGAACAAAGTTATATCCATCTTTATCGAGTAAAGAAACTAATATGATGTTGCAAACCATGGAGGGTACATAGTAGCAATCGTTCAAAATCATAGTCTTGCCATTTGGCAATACTAGGTGATATTCACCGACGGCTGCCGCATTAACTTGTGCTCCGTTCGCTACTCTGAGCGACATATCACTCGGTGCAACTTTCCTACTTTTTCTCAGTCCCTGCAATAAATTACAGATATGAGATCCTGATCCGGTATCAAGTACCCAGGAGGTAGGGCTGACCGTAAAACAGTTCTTAATTACAAGAACACCTGAAGTAGATGCAAAACCATGCTTCTTCTTCAACTGGGTATCCTGGGAATCCATACAATCCCCTTTCCCTTTCTCATACTTATGACTGTTGTCACAAGTTAGAGCTGAACCAACGTTCCCCAGCCCCGAATAAGAATTCGGATCGGTCAAGCGATACATTTTATTATCTTGATTAGGGCGTGAAATGGTTGCTACCTGGAGAGAGAGAAAAGAAACACTCAGCGTGCACTCTTACAAGATTAGATTGGTTTATTAGTTTATCTAACCAGGATGTCTCCCACTGTTTCCTTAAATTCTTCTTAAAACCTTTTAAAAGAAGAACTAGTCGGGATTTAATTCACGTCACAATACTTGCTTAACCTTTCAGCCAGGCTAGTGTCGGTACTTCGAGGGAGGTTTTCCAACGCTTTCGCGAAGTTCCTTAATTTAAGAACCTTTTTTCCCTGGAGGCGTAGCCCCGCTAACACCGTTCTAGACACCTACTTGGTTTATAGCATTGATTGTTAAGTGAAATAATTTCCCAAGAGTAATCCAACTCATCAGTGGGATCGGGATCCAACTATCATTGTGTGATGACCTAGATGGAATCTACTCTAGTCACCACACTCCAGAAGGTATGCTAAATCTGCAAGTTTCAGTTTCTTTTGAAACTCCCGATGTGGTTTTTGCCCCTAACGGTTTATGACCTTGACAATGCCAACATATCATAAACCGCTAGTCAAGTTCGGCCCGTCATTATCTTGATTAACTTAGACCCACCCGCATATCTCTTGACAATGCCAATATGGGTATGCGACTGTCCTAAATAATCCGAAAAAAATAAGGCTGCAAACAAGCAATACTTAGCTACCGATCACTACGCCTTGACAATGCCAAAATACGTAGCTCGAATACTAAGTAGTACTTGTAGGAAATGACGGAGGGCTACGGCTGGGTTTTTGGTGAAAAACCCGTTAACGTAATGAACTTGATATCGTTGGAGGAACGTGATTGCCCTTTTGAAAATATAGTGGCGAAAACTTTTGCTAAAGAGGTCACTCCCTGTGAAGAGATCTCGGCTCTTTCCTCGTCGAGTGAGGTGCTGGGCATTCATAAAATGAATACCTCGATGCAAAGCAAGAATGATCGACTATATGGAAGTTATCACCTTGACTTAAACTTTTGTCCAAGGGGTCACTCCTGATGAGGGGATCTCGGCCCTTGCCTTGTCGAATGAGGTGCTGGGCATTCATAACCGAATACCGCGATGCAAAACAAAAATGAACGTCCTTCCAATAACAGCTTTTTGAAAAACTTGTTCCAACAGCGTCTTTTAGGTTTATTTTCTTGCATTAGTTCTTCTAATGCGTCCCATCATTTAAATCCTACCATTGCAGAAAACAACCAAAATATGACGTACGCTTATGCCATTCGTATTCGCCACGGGGCCCCGTCATCACCCGTTAGGTTACTTAACTAACGACAGAGCGGGGGCTGGGCTAGCGCGGCTGAAAAACATAAGCAACGCCTAAATAGTTATTATATATAGATATATAGCAATGATAGCCAATCCAGATCACAGATGAACACTTTGTATATACTAGGAACCCACGATTCGTTCGAGCCTGCAACGAAAAGCTGATTACACGGTCGCGATGAATAGCCAAAACCCCACCCAAGACCCATATGGGTGCGGCAAACTACCCGCCAAGTACCAGAAGCGAAGCAACCTCCCTCAACACCGTGAGTAGGCCACTCGGCACTTCGAGATACCCGGTAGTTTGTGCACCCTCTCCAAGGGTCTATCCTAGGAGCAAAAACAGTAAAAAGAATTATACAATGACGGCTACAACCCCGACCCGGTTGTACGGCCATACAAATAATATTACATAAATTTACAAATTTATTACATGAATGAAAGAAAAAGAAACTCTCATCTCACATCCACCCCGGCTATTCATCCGCGACAATCCAACGAGTTCATATACACAAACCATCAATCATTACAGATCACAGATATGTATAACCCCCACTAATCGACGTATAGCGATTAGCAGACGTTCAATACATATATAATATTACAGATATAATCATTAGCCAAAGTCTACAGAACATCGACCAAAAAATCAGGCTTTTTAAGCCCCAAAAACAAATTTTGCTTTCTGGAAAATCTGGGCAGAAAAATCATATTTCAAAAATCCCAAAATACCCATATAAGAACACTGCAGCAAACAGGATCCCCAACCGAGTTAACTCGGCCGCGGTTCCGCGGCACAAGCAAGCTTATGCAGCGGAACCGCGGCGCTTTAACCGAGTTGGGTGATCATTTTTCTTCAGTATTCTATAAAAAGCCTGAGCCAATTTTTAGTGTATGATTTATTAATTTTGGAACAATTCTAAAAAACGGCAGAAACTTGAAATTCCGGGGTGTTTTGCGGTTTTTCGTCCGGTCGAAATTCTAGATACTTTGCTAATATGCTAGGGTGTGTTTAGTTAGGCTCGGATACCACTGTTAGGTCCACGTTACCTCTCCCGGTACTTTCGGGGTTGCGGAAACGGTAAAACAAAAACATTTCAAAACTTGGTAACATGGACCATAAAAGCCGGATCTTGGCTAAATAACACACTAGCATCCAAACTAGAGATTTATCTACTCGGTTAGGGGTTATACCTCAACTTGAACTCCTTTTCTTCTTGTTGTTCTTCTCCTTGCTTGCTCCGAGGGTTGATCCGGACTTTGGTCACCTCCGTGGCCTCCTTGAGTCGAAGACGATCCACCCGAGAGATGTACACCGAGCTCCACCTCGAGCCGAGGTAACTAGGGCAAAGAGATTGCTAGTCTAGAAGCCCTAGGTTGTGTAGAAGTTGTAGAGGGATGGTTTTGTCTTTGTGGGATCTTTATCTCTCAACACATGAGATCAAAAGATGAATCAAGAGGAGGAAGAAGGAGGAGCTAGCAACCATGGTGCATTTCTTTTCTTCTCACTAGAAAAAGGCAAGAGAGAGAATGAGAAAAGAATTATTAGCATTAGAAAATGAACCATGGTTCAATAATGCAAAAACATTATCAATACTAATCCCATCAAGATAAAGTTTGATGGCTACATTGAAATGACCATTAACATAATCAAAATAGAAAAAGAAAAAGAAAAGAAGAGTGTAGATCTCTATTGAAAGTCAATGGTCAACACGGTCAACCGGTCAACAAAGTCAAGAGAGGTCATGGTGGTCAAATGGTCAATGCAATTAGCCATCATAAAATTATCACTAAAAGGATTAGTAAATGATGTCCGCGGCTCATAATGGTTTTGACCAAACGAACTGCCAAAACCCTAATGAGTCCGAATCAACTGTCAAAACCCTAATGAGCCTGCCACATAACGGTTTTGGCCGAACCAACTGCCAAAACCCTAATGAGGCACCTCCTCCTTCATCGCTCCGGAAAACTGTGCATACACAACTGCATCCGTATTCTGTAGAATGCGGATGCACAGAAGACAAAACAAATCCATCCGTGCAATACTAGGATCCGGCTTAAACCAAAGCCCACTAGTATTGCCTGCCCGAACACCACACGCACACAAGTGTACGTAAGTGATCGTAGCCCTGCCGTAAAACCACACGGCCTCTATACGTTTCGCTCAGAGCAGGGAAACTCTCTGTGTGGAACTCTAAAGACTCGACACTACGCTGGCAGTGGGTTTAACCACAGACCGCAAGCGGCACTAGCTGTATGTAACGGTCCCCAGGTAGATGTCGATAAGAAGGCCGATGAGGTAAACCCATCCGAACTCCTACTGAGCCTGTATGTGACAATCTCCGTAAAGTCCGGTCTGTTCGTCTGATACATCGCATGGCGGGCCTAGGGGGCGGTAAACGTCAGTCCTCTAATAGCGGTACAAGTCGTGTCGGAGTGAAGCCCAGAACACCCTGAGATAACACTAGAAACCTATCAGTATATCTCGCTTGCCCTGGCCAGGGACTACTCGTGTAATGGCTCTCCTAGACACAGCGTGATGTCAACCCCCAATACCGGGAGAGACGAATCCTGTCTAACCATTACTGCCTCCAAGTGCTTCGGGACTGCTCCCAACTACTACCTGTTTGCACGACTCAGTAGAGCCGTGGTAGGGTAGTAATCAAAGAACAGTAGGAACACACTCGAGGCGAAGTGACTGTGTCAAGTCAGCGGACTAAGCTGTACTCATGTCACCTGGGAACTGATAACTGACGATAGGTATAATACCAACCATCAGTTCCCGACGAGTCCGGTCCAGTGTACTCGTAACCTAACGAGCACCCGCATACTATCTCAAGTACGGCGTACTGATGACTGTGGGACAGACCGTCTCCCGTGCTGGGATGAGAAGCGCATACGCTAGTCTACTCCGGAGTATCGATGCCCTGTCTCGATAATCCCACGACTAGGGACGTGTATAAGGATATGCTTATGGATTACCCAGCCCCCACGAGTGTGATCGCCATCACAACGCTGGTAATCAAGCAAAGATCTTAAGGGCTCTACTAATGCGTATAGGTGATAAAGTAACACACATGTACACATTAAAGCAGAGACAAACCAAGTAGCATACTACTATTTCGAGCAAGATTGTCTATACAACTGTGAATATCCCAACCATCCATCAAGTAATATACATACTAGTATGATACAGTAATGGCCTCTAGGGCATATACACTAACAGGCCTGCTGGAAGCTAGTAGGTTCATCATCATCGATGATGCAATCCTCTTTATCCCCATCTATGAGAAAACCGTAGTATCTCTCAGGCGGATGAGACGGCCTACTACTCCTGCGGAGGGGTGTGGGAATGTCCTATTCTTCTTGAACTACTGGTTCTACCAAACTTTCAGTAGTAGTTTGTGGTTCTGGAATTTCTTCCAGTTCTATTTCGCTCCCACTTATTTCCTTTCTAAAAACTGCTGTTCTAGAAAATGGGCATTACGAGAAACAAAAACCTTTTGTTCCTCTGCGTAATAGAAATAATATCCCTTGGAGTTCTTTGGATATCCCACAAACTTACAATGTACTGATTGTGCCTCGAGCTTGTCCACATGCTGCTTTTTAACAAAAGCTGGGCATCCCCATATCTTCGGATACTGAAGATGGGGTTTTTTCCCACTCCACATCTGATATGAAGTGGTAGGCACAATCTTGGTAGGAGCCCTGTTCAGAAGATATGCCGCTGATTCTAGCGCATAACCCTAAAAAGAACGCGGTAACTCAGCATTACTCATCATGGAACGTACCATATCCAATAGGGTTCGATTCCGTCTCTCCGATACACCATTATGCTGTGGAGTGTATGGAGGAGTAAGCTGAGAGAGAATTCCTTTCTCTTTTAGGTAACCTAGGAACTCGGCACTTAAGTATTCACCACCTCGATCAGATCTTAGTGTCTTGATACTTTTGCCGGTTTGGTTTTCTACTTCATTCTTATACTCTTGGAATTTTTCAAAAGCCTCAGATTTATGTTTCATCAGATAAATGAATCCGTACCTTGAATAATCATCCGTAAAAGTAATGAAATAGGAAAAACCACCTCTTGCATGTGTAGACATTGGACCACATACATCGCTGTGTATGAGTCCTAAGAGCTCGCTCGCTCTTACTCCATGTCCAGTGAATGGAGTCTTTATCATCTTTCCTTTGAGACATAATTCACAAGTGGCATAAGTTTGATATTCGAACGAGTCCAAATATCCTTCTCTATATAACTTAGTTAACCTTGTCTCATTGATGTGACCTAGTCTACAATGCCATAAAAAAGCCTTATTTAAATCTGGAGACTTTCTTTTTAGTGTGTTCTGGACATTGAAAATCTGGAGTTGGTTTAAGACATATATACTGTTATTCAGTGTACCGGACCCAATCAAACTATTATTAAGGTGGATGTTAACAACATCGCTTACAAACGTGAAATCATAACCTTTATTTGATAACAAGGAAACTGATATGATATTACACGTTAAACTAGGTACACTAAAACAGTTATGTAAAACCAAAATATGTCCACTCGTCAATCCCAGGTAGATAATCCCCGACGGACACAGCTCCCATGCTAGCTCCGTTAGCAACCTTTAGGGTCATATCACCTTTCTTCAGCACCTTACGGTTTCTCAGTGCCTGCAATGAATTGCATATATGAGATCCTGATCCGGTATCCAATACCCAGAAAGTAGAGTTGATTGACACACAATTCTCAATTACAAACACACCTGAAGTCGAAGCCACAGCTTGCTTCGGTCCCTGGTTCTTGACATTCCACGCCTTGCAATCCTTCTTCCAGTGCCCTTTCCTGTGACAATGGAAGCACTCATCCTGGGCCACTACTGGCACCGCAATCTTTTTCTTTCCCTTCGCTCCCACCTTACTAACACCTCCTCTAGGTCTAGTGGCGGCCTTCTTCTTCCTTCCTTTGGCCCTAGCCTTGGACCCGGAAGAAGAAGTACCGCTAACAAACATAGCGGGTGTTTCCCTTGCTTTCTGCAAGGTGCCCTCTGCACTCCTCAACATGTTAAGGAGTTCCGGAAGTTCAACTTCTTTTCTTTGAATGTTGAAGTTCAGAATAAACTGGGCGTAGGTGGAAGGAAGGGACTGGAGAATAAGGTCTGTATAGAGCTCATTATCCAAAGTCGTCCCAAGGTCTGCGAGCTCTTATATATAGCCAATCATCTTTAGGACATGTTCTCCTACCGATGATCCGACGGCCAACCTCGCTCGAAACAAGTTCTTTGAGGTCTCGTATCTTGCTATACGAGATTGCTCCCCATACAGATCCTTTGTATAGAGAAATATGGATTCAAGGTCCATATCCTCGTGCCTCCTCTGATGCTCATTATTCACTGAGGCAAGCACGATGCACTTGGCCTTCGCGCAATCTAACTCCCAGGTTTTATAGATTTCCTTATCCGCATTACTGGATTTGGGACATGGGACTGCAGGTGCCTTAGCGGTGAGGACGTACCCCAATTTGTCATAGGTCAAAGCCATTTTGACATTCCGCAGCCAATCTTTATAGTTTGGCCCTGTCAGTATATTTTTCTCTAAAAGTAACTTAAGTCCAGTCATTTTCAGCGTCGCTGCAATTAGGAGAGAGAGAAGAAAACTCTTTAGCATGATGCTCTTGCAAGTTTAGAGTGGTTTTTAGTTTATCTAAACTGGATGGCTCCCACTGTTTCTCGAATCCTTCCTCAAACCAAAAAAGAAGAATTAGCCAGGACTATTCTCACCGTACAATACTTGCTTAACCGTTCAGCCAGGCTAGTGTCATCGTCTGATAATGCTGAAGGAATCCTACCAACATTCATCAAACTCCAAATGGTATGCATCTCTTTGTAAATTTTAGTTTCTTTAGAAATTCCCGATATAAATTTTTGCCCCATGCTCTTATGACCTTGGCTTAGGTCAAAATGTCATAAGTCACATGTCAAGTTCTACCCATCAATATCTTGTCAATTTCAACCCATCCGTACATACCCCTGACTTTGGTCAAATGATAATACGAATGTCCCAAACTAACTCATTTATCTATGCAACAAATGAATACCCAGCAGCTACGAAACACTATGCCTTGACTTTGGCCAAAATACATAGTTTGAATACTACTGAATACCCAAATGAAATGACGAAGGGCTACGAATGGTTTTGGCGAAACCGTGAACGTAGTGAACTTGATATAACCGAAGGAACCTAATAGCTTTTAAAAGGAGTGGTTAAAGCTCCGCAATTAAAAAAATATCTTCTGTTTAAAAATAACCGAGCGGTTTCTTTTAAATCGTTCCAACGATTAAACTTTTGGTTTATTTTCTTTGCATTAATAATAATGCGTCCCATCATTAACCTATCATTGCAGAAAACAACGAAAATACAACGTTCTCTTATGCCATCCGCATTCGCCTCTGGGTCCCGTCATCACCCGTTAGGTTACTTAACTAACGACAGAGCGGGGGCTAGGCTAGCGCGGGTGTAAAACATAAGTGACGTCTAAATAGCTATCATATATAGATATTGTACATTCATCAGACGCAATAATAGGCATTCCAGATCTCATATGAACTTTATTGGATTTGCAAGCAATCCGCGTTTGTTTAGAGCCTGCAACAAAAGACACATTACACAGTTGTCATGAATAGCCATTACCCCACCCTAGATCCCTACGGGTACGGCAAACTACCTGCCAAATACCCGAAGTGAAGCGGTCTCCCTCAACAACGTGAGTAGGCTACTAAACACCTCAAAGTACCCGGTAGTTTGTGCACCCTATCTTGGATCTATCCTAGGAGCAAAAACAGTAAAATAAAATAATACAACGGTGGCTACAACCGCAACCTGGATGTGCCCCGCAAAATATTATTACAACATATTACAATCACATAGAATGAATGATTATAACAACCCATCACAAACCCTGGCTAATCATCACAACAGTCCAATACAGTTCACATCCACAAACAGTAAAAACCATTACAGAAATGTGCAACCCCCTGCCAACCGACATACTAGCAGTTAGGGGAGGTTTACGAACACATTATACAAACACAGATATAATCAAATTAGCAAACATCGTATATTTTCGATCGAGCAAACACTTTAGATTCTACTCCAATACTTCTCTGTGCACCTGAGACTTGAGCAGAAAAATAAACATTCCAGAAATATCATTATTAACACAGGAGAGTTACTGAAGGAATTTGGGCTGACTCGGCCCCAACTCGGCCGCGGATCCGCGGCGGATCGCATGGATCCGCCGCGGTTTCGCGGTGAGTTGGCCGAGTTAGGAGTCTAAATTTCTTCAGTAGCCCTATTATTCTGAGCATGTTATTCTGAAGCTCCCTGAAAAAATTTTAGAGTCAGTTTTAAATTCGACAGAAACTGTGATAAATCGATGATGTTTCCGGTTCATTTTTCGTTCGAAATTCTTACGACTTTGCTAATGAGTTAATTATTGTTTAGCGAGTCTCTGATACCACTGTAAGTCGATGTGCAACACCCCACGACTTGCGGGAGGCGAAAATATGAAAAACGATCTTGTTCTTTGCTTAAACATCGACTAACCGCAAGAATCATTGCTAAACGATAACAAACACGAATCATAGAAGTTCTAAACTACTATGTGAAGTGATTATACCTAATGAACCGTGTCCTTCGTCTTTTCATTTGGTACCTCCTCCTTGGCCTTCTCCAAGTAGTAGACGATCCACCCGAGAGCTATACTTCAAGCTTCACCTCAAACTAGAGGAAACTAGGTTTCTTAAATTGCTAATCTAAGTAACCTAGGTGATATAGAGTTGGCTTATGGATTAAGTAGTCTAATCTAATTCTTGATCTCAACACATGAGAGGGGAGGATTAGGGTTTGAAGAGAGAGAGCTTGAGGAGAGAGAATGTGAGCATGAGAATGAAAATGAGATTGTGAGCTATCATGATATATATGAAGCATTTATCTTTTACAAATAAATTGAAAATGGGATTTAACAACCATGCTTCATAAATACAAATGGTGATTCATCTCCATGAGTCATTAAGCATTTATGATGCATTAATGACATGGATGAATCACACAAATGAGTCACTAATCTCATTTAATGCATATGCCACCTAAACCCCCAAGTCACCATCTTCTAGAAGCTTCTCGTAAAATTACGAGACCGCCCCTCCTATCCGTGAAAACACGGAAAAACTTTATACTGTATAAATCCAATATCCCGATACTAGAATCTGGCTTAAACCAAAGCCGACTAGTAAAAACTGTCCGAAAGTCGTACGTGTGTTTACACACGTATGAGTCCGAACCCTTTTCGTAAAACCATACGACCTCTATATCGTTTTGCCTGGAGCAGGGAAACTCTCTGTGTGGGACTCTAATGACTCGACTACTCGGTGGCAGTGGGTTTAACCACAGACCGCAAGCGGCACTAGCTGTACGTAACGGTCCCCAGGTAGATGTCGATAAGAAGGCCGATGAGGAAACCCATCCGAACTTCTACTGAGCCTGATGTGACAATCTCCGTACAGTCCGGTCTGTTCTTCTAAGACTATCGCATATCGGGCATAGGGGCGGCAAGCGTCAGTCCCCAAATAGCGGTATAAGTCGTATCGAAGCGAAGCCCATTACACCCTGAGAAACTACTGGAACCTACCAGTAAATCTCACTTGCCCTGGCCAGGGACTTTGAGTAATGGCTCTCTGACACGACGCGATATCAACCCCCAATACCAGGAGAGACGAATCCTGTCTAACCGCCACTGCCTCCAAGTGCTCAGGACTGCACCAAACTGCTACCTGTTTGCACGACTCCTTTGAGCCGTGGTAGGGTAGCAATCTAAGAACAGTGGGACACACTCGAGGCGAAGTAGCAGTGTCAAGTCTGTGGACTATGCTGTACTCATGTCACCTGGAAACTGTTAACTGACGACTGGTATAAAAACCCAACCAACAGTTCCCCGCAAATCCTGTCCGGTGTACCCATAACCCAACGAGCACCTGTATACTATCTCCAGTACGACGTACTGACGGCTGTGGGACAGACCATCTCCCCAACTGGGATGAGAAGCGTACACACTAGTCTACTCCGGAGTATCGACGCCCTGTCTCGATAATCCTACGACTAGGGACCTGAATAAGGATGTGCTTGTAGACTACCCAGCCCCCACTAGTGTGACTGCCATCACAACGTTGGTAGTCAAGCAAGATCCTAAGAGCTCTATCAATACGTATACTCACATATTAAGATAGAAAAACCAAGTAGCATACTACCAAGTTTAGCAAGACTGTTATATACATGTGAATATCCCAAGCTTCCATTAAGTAATATACAAACTAGTATGATACAATAATGGCCCCTAGGGCATATACACTAACACCATGCACTCCATCGCGGGGTAATCCTAGTATAGAAAAGTAAATATCTACGACGGGTACATCGACCTCAACCCGGTCGTGCCCCAAAAGAATAATATACAAATAGGCAGTGACGGCAGTCCACATGTCGGGCGCTCGCCCCGCGATATCAAATGTACAAATATAACTAAACTACACAACCATTGCACGCAAGTTATCCACCACGACAATCCGCAATAATACAGCACAACACAGAACATCAACGTGAATGTCACGTTCGCAAACCCGTTTAAAAGAGCTATAGCAATTACACAAGATTTACCACTCGAATGACATTCACGGTCGCAGATAGTAATATAAGTACTGCAAACTTTAAAAAATGTTAGAAAATATCGACTTCGAAATAACCCCCGAATAGCCCCAAACCACAAGATAAAACCATATCCAAACTAGGCTAAACAAACAATACCACTGAACCAACATTGCAGAGACCAAACGGCACACCAAAATTCAAGTCCCATTCCCACCAAAAAACCGGCCAGGCCGAATTTTATCTCACTGTGGCCGGTCCAATTGTAGAGTTAGGGGCTCGTGTTTGGTGTGTAGTCTAGTGGTCACCTGAGTAGTCTTCGACAGTTGTTTAAATAATTTTTGAAGACACTTTGAAATTCGACAGAAACTGCAATGTTTTGAGTGGTGTTTTGGTTCTGTTTCGGTTTCAGTACTTTAACATTGTCGAAACCAACTAGTATGCGGTTAATGGTTTGGCTCTGATACCATGTAAGTCTACAGTATCGCCCCGGCCATTAATCAGAGGCCAAATGCGGAATAAAAACTTTTCAAAATGGCGCTAATGTAACCTTAAAACCCAGATCGTTCCATTAACCGCAAACTAGAAAACTGTAAAAGAGTTTGGAGAGATTATACCGATCGATCCGTGTCCTTCGGTCTTCAACCTCTTCCCATGCTCCTTGTGGCTGCTCTAATGAAGTACGCTCTCCGATCTTGCTCGTCGAAGTGGCTCCACGTCAAGGATTCTTTATACGGGCTCCCGCTTCAAACCGGAGCAACTCGGACATGAAGTTTGCTAGCCGATATGTCCAAGGTGAAGTAGAGATAGTGTGTGATTAGTTTGTCTCATGACACTCTAAGATTCTCAACACATGAAAGGGATAGAGTGGAAGTTGAAGAAGATGCCCATAGTGGAACTTGTGAGCTTAAGAGAAAAAGAAAGCAAGTGAGCAAAATCCTCGCACTCAAAACAAATGAGATGGATGCCCTCTTATGAGTGAGTGAGTGTTTTAGATATTTTTGTGTTGTGTTAAAGCCTCACACACTCACAAAATATCTCTACACTCACACACTCAAAAAATATCCAAAAGCTTATGCAAAAAATATATTAGCCATGACAAAACCATCTCATGCCAAGAATGAGTCACAAATTCCACCACATTAAACAATTAATCTTAAGGCTTAAATCAACAAAAGGAAATGGCATCAAGTAAAGTAATCTTGTAATGGATTACAAGAATACCCCTCACCTGTATATACATACCTGCATCCGTATTCCGGCTGAATATGAATACAACGAGACGAAAGTAATCCAACAATCTAATACTAGGATCCGGCTTAAACCAAAGCCCACTAGTATGATCCGTCCGATCATGATCCGTGCACGAGTGCACGCATATGATCGAACCCTGCCATAAAACCATACGGCTTCTACAACGTTTCGCCCGAACTTGGGAAACTTTCAGTGGGGGACTTTAAAGACTCGTCAAAACGCTGGCAGCGGGTTTAACCACAAGCACGTCAGTGGTACTAGCTGTACGTAACGGCTGCACAGGTATTGAGCAAAAGGGAGGCCGATGAGCGAACTCATCCTGAAACCCTACTGAGCCTGTCAGTGAAAATATCCGTACAGTCCTGTCCGTTCGTCTATGAGTATCGCATATCGGGCCTAGGGGCTGGTAAACGTTAGACCCCCAATAGAGGTATAAGTTGTGTCGGAGTGTAGCCCAGAACACCCTGAGAAACTACTGGAATACCTACCAGTAAATCTCCCTTGCCCTGGCCAGGGACTTTGTGTAATGGCTCTCCAGACACAGCACGATCTCACCCCCAATACCGGGAGAGATGAATCCCCTGCCGATCCGCTCACTGCCTCCATTTGGCTCGGGACTGTACCCAACTAAAACCTATTTGCATGACTCCTTTGAGTCGTGGTAGGGTAGTAATCAAAGTACAGTGGGAACTCACACGAGACAAATGACGATCACATGTCGATAGACTAACCTGTACACATGTCACCAGGGAACGGCTATCTAATGACAGGTATAATACCAACTAGAATGTTCCTGGCGAGTCCGTCCAGTGTACTCATAACCCAATGAGCACCTGTATACGTCTTAGGTGAACCAACCGACACCAATGGCTTGTGAGACCGGCCATTGCCCCTCGTCGGGGTCTCGATCCGTATACACTAGTCTACTCATGGAGTATTGATGCCCAGTCTTGAAACTCCCATGACTAGGGACACTTTAAGGATGTGCTTATAGACTACCCAACTCTCACGTATATGATCTCCATCATACTGCTGGTAGTCAAACAAGAATCCTAAGGCTCTATCAACGTGTAATAATGATCTGTAATGTCACCTAAAGCATGTACACAATGATAAAAACAAACCAGATAGCATATTATCATCTCAAGTAAGACTGTCCTACCGGTATAGGTCCTCCCTCAATCATTGCAATCACGTGCCTGCGATTCAATAATTGTCTTTGAGGGCACTATATCCAACACCATGAAGTAAAAGTTTCAACACAATCCACATCGGGAATTTGATGAAAATCTTTTACTACAAGTCTAGCATTATTAGGTTACTACCTTTCCATTTGCACAAATCTCGAAATATCTACTTGCTCCTTTTGTGTTTTACCCCTTTCAAAAGCTCACAACAAAGTCCATACTTTGTTGCAGTACATAGATTCTAACTTGGATAACTTAGCATCCAGCCATATGTCGGAAGTCACCACTTCGTATGGCCTGCTGATAACTAGTAGTGTCATCATCACATCATGCAAAGCTCCTTGTCACCGTTTGTGAGGTAACCAAAGATCTCTCGGGTGGCCGAGATTACCTACTAAATCTGTGGAGTGGCTAAGTTTTTTCAGGGTCAATTGAACCTCCAGGTTCTACTAAATCTTCAGTAACCGTTTGTGGTTCTAGAATCACTTCCATTTCTACCATACTCCTACTAATTTCTTTTACAAGAAATTCATTTTCTAAAAAGATGGCATGTTAAGAAAAAAACAACCTTTGATCCCAAAAATGGTTGAAGTTAAACCCTTGCTAAAGTTTGGGATAACCCACAAACTATCTATTACCGAAACGTGCCTTGAGTTTGTCCGGATTGTGTTTTTAAGTATAAACCGGATAACTTCATATCTTAACAACCTTAAGATGTGTTCTTGTTCTATATCACATATATAATTACATTCACTAATTTAGATGGAACCATATTCAATTGGTATGCAACTGTTTCCAATGCTTATCCCTAAATGAAAAAGGCTATACAGAATTACTTATCAAGGAGTGCACCCACGGATGAGTAATTTGAGGAAGAATTAAATTCTCGATTATATAACTACTGAATACCTAGCATAAGTATCCACATCTTCGAACACTTCGAAAAATCTTGATACTTCCAACATTTGATTCTCTACTTTATTCTTATTTCTTATGAACTTCTCAAAATCTTTGGACTTTGCATTTTAATAAGAATGTGTGTCTAAAACCAGAGAACTCATAGGAAAATGGAACGAAATATGAGTATTAACCCTATGCCCATGTGGACACCGGACAACATACATCACTATGTATAAGTCCTATGAGTTCACTAACTCATACTCTGTGTGTTGTAATTTGAAAATTGTATTTTGGTTAAGAATATTTACACCGCAATCTTTATGCACCTTACCCAATCAACAGATTGATATAGGTAAATGTTTAGAATATATTTTCAAAATTTATATCCCACCTTATCTAATAAAGAGGCGGATATATTAATTTTAAAAATTGATGCACAATAACAGTTATTCAGAACCAAAAGTTTGCCGATAGGCAAAACCAAGTGATTTCCCTAATTGCAATAATTGCTCTGATTTCCGACATTAGGTGATCAAATCACTTTTCCCAATACCCCACTCCTTCTCAGCCCCTGTAACAACTTAAAGATGTGGAATTCTAATCCGGCATCAATATACCAGAAGTTAGAGTTAATTGAGAAAATGTTTCAATTAAACACACAGGAAATATGAAACATCAAAATGTTTCAAGGGATGGCCGGATATTCCTAGTAACGCCTCTTTCAAAGCCCAGACTCACGATAGTAGTTTCAATTTCCTTTCTGCTCATTTCAACCCCTTTTGATATCTCTCCCTCTTACCGTGTGTACACTGAACTTATGCTAATTGATTTTCTTCATACCCTACCTTTTAGCTCCAGCCTTGGGTTTGGAAGAAGACTATCAAACAAACATAATTGGTGTATTCTCCTCATTTAAGTAGGACTCATACTTGAGATAAGATTGAGGGGAGGGATAAATAAACAATTCATTTAGAACCAGTGGCCATTCTCGGACTGAAACAATTTCTTCGAGTTCGTATTTAACAATACGAAGCGGCCATTCCAAGAAATATGGATTCCCGTAGTGATACGAAGTGTTCTGGAGAATACAAAATGGAAAGTAGGGGCGGAAAAGACATAAGCGACCATGTCGTGAGTTAGGGCAATCATGACATTCCATAGCCGATGATGTAAAAAAGTTCGGTTAACTTGGTTTACAAGTTTTAGTTTAAGATGAGTCTAAGATCGCTGCCAGAGAGAGAAAAGAAACACTAAGCGTGCACTATGTCCTAAATTAGAATGGTTTATAAATTTATCTAATCTGGTCTCCGACTGTTTTGTCGAGTTCTCCTTCAAACATTAAAAGGAGAACTAGTCGGGATCATGTGAAAATCTCCCGAGAGTAACTATTACTCACAGTGGGAATCGAGATCCAAACTATCATGGTTTGATAACCTTGACGAAGGCCAACAAGTCACCCCACTCCATAGAAGGTATACAATCACATTGCAAATTTCAACACTTGAAACACCCATTATCGATTTTTACCCCTAACGACCTATGACCTTGACGAAAGCCAACAAACCATAGGCAGCTATTCAAGTTCAACTGGTCATTCATGATTAACTCGAACCCACCTGCACAGGCCCTTGTCGAAGGCTAAAAAAGTCATGTGACTGTCCCGGTTAATCGCATCACATGCTAACAGAAAGTATCACATAGCTTGCTGGGAACTTAGGCACACTAGCAAACTAATTTTGTAAGATTGCGATATGGATTTCAAAAATTTTCTTGTTTGGTACAGTTCCGAAATCATGAATCGAACTAAAGAGCTAGGACTTGCTAACAAAATCTAGTGAGCTAAACTAATTTACCATGTGTAGAATACTCACATCCTCAAGCTTTCTTTAAGTGCTCCGGATCACGCTTGCAAGCCGGACCTCCTTCGCCGAAGATGATCCACCTGAGGGAAACGATCCAAGCTCCAGCTTCGCCTAGCGAAGCAACCGACGCTCTAAGGTCGCTAAGAATGGAGTGTGGGGATATAGGAATTTTTCACTATCGTTTTCTCTCATTTCCAAAGCTCAAGTGAGCAACAAAAGAAGAAGGGGGTGGAGGTGAAGAAACATGGGTATAAGCAACTCAAGAAAAGAAAATGAGAGAGTGAACCAAGTAGAGAATAGCATGAAGAAAGAATGGCTTATACATTTTACAACCAAGCAAAAAATATCTCACAACATTTTACAATAAACAAACAAAGCCCATACCTCTCTACATACCTCCAACCATCCTCATGCCACCTCACCCTCCACCTCATTTGCAAATGATTTTCTAAAAAGAAAATCATATAATGAGGTGTCCATCTTCTACAAGATATTCTGTATAAATACGGAATACAACCCGGTATACGTATCAAAATACATATACGCGTATTTGTATAAAAATACGAATAGCCAAGAGAGAAAATGAATAGTGAACAATAATACTAGAATAAATATATTAAATATATATATATATATATAAATTATTAAATCAAAACTTGATTTAATAATCCGGCTTAATTCTAAGCCGCAAGTATTATCAACCGTCCGATTAAAGTCTGTGTAACCTATACACATATTTAATTGGATACATGTATGTACCAACATACGTCATCTAATCATATCTCTTGAACCGTGAAAACCCTCTGTGTCGGACTCCAAAGACTCGTCAATACGTTGGTAGTGGGTTTAACCACAAGCACGTCAATGGCACTAGCTGTACGTAACGACTGCCCAGGTATTGAGCGAAAGGAAGGTCGACGAGCAAACTCATCCGTACCCCTACTGAGCCTGTTTGTGACAATCTACGTACAGTCCGGTTTGTTCGTTTAAGAGTATCGCATATCGGGTCTAGGGGTAGATAAAATCAGACCCCTAATAATGCGATATTTCGTGTCGGTATGAAGCCCATCACCCACTGAGAAACTACTGATCCAAATCAGTAATTCTTGTCCACCTTTGCCAAGGATTTCTAGTGATGGCCACCCGTACACAGCGTGACATCAACCCCCAATACCGGGAGAGACGAATCCCCGACGATCCGCTCACTGCCTCCATGTGGCTCGGGACTGTACCCAACTAAAACTTGTTTGCACGACTTCTTTGAGACGTGGTAGGGTAGTAATCAAAGCACAGTGGGAACTCAAATGAGAAAAATGACGATCTCAGGTCGAAATACTAACCTGTACTCATGTAACCTGAGAACTGCTATCTGACAATAGGTATAATACCATGTAGCAAGTTCCCGGTGAGTCCGTCCAATGTAACTCATAAGCCAATGAGCACCTGTATACTATCTTAGGTGACTAACTGATACCAATGGCTTGTGAGACTGGACACCACCCCTCGTCGGGGTCTCAGAAAGTATACACTAGTCTACTTCGGAGTATTGATGCTCAGTCTCGATACTCTCTCGACTAGGGACATTTAAGGATGTGCTTATAGACCACCCAACTCCCACTTATATGATCTCCATCATAATGCCGGTAGTCAAGCAAGAATTCTATAGTCTTGTTCATATCAGATTTTTGTATTTTTATACCGCCCATTCTTAATCACATTGCATATAGCTAGGTACTTTTGATCCGTGTTTGCTAATAATTGCAGGTTACAGGTTCTCAGCTCTTTACAGTGAAAATCGTGAAAAGTTGCAACAAATACAGGACTATGGCCATCAACAGATAAATACTGATCTCCGCTCACCATCCGTATGATGCCGTCTACCAGTTCAAGGGACAAAATGGTAAATCAATGGTCATTTTCATGCATAAAGCACAAGGGCAGCACAAGATCCAAGACTGCTACACGAAGCTCAAGAAAATCAAGGCAAAAAGTCCACATCAATTCACCTTTTTGAACTGCTGAAAATCTGGAAGAAAACTGAACAGCTTTTGAGTAACCAAGTGTACCAAACAAAAGATAAAAGCAACATGGAAGAGCCCTGAGTAGATGGTCCCCTAATTCAACTAAATGGCCGTGGAACCGCGGCCAAGATGGCACTTCTGCCTCGGATCCGCGGCCGAGTCAACTCATTGTTGACTCGGGTTTTGGGGGCAGTTTTGAAACTTCATTTTGTATCAAATTGTATCCCTAGGGTTTCAGTTTCCTGCCTATAAATAGCCCAGTGCAAAGCCAAGTGAAGTGTGCTTTTCTTTGTATTAGATTTTAGGATTAGATTTTGTAGTTCTTCTTCCACTTTTCATCTTCCTCCATTAAAACTTGTAGTGAGCTTTATGAGTGATGAATAAAAGAAGAGTGCTTTTCTTTAACATGCTTTTCTTGTTATTGTGTTTAATTATATTTTCTTGTAATTTTCATTTGCTAATCTAGTTGTTGTTATTTGTTGTTTGCTTTCTTTCTTCTTCTATTTTTTTTATCCTTACAACAATGATGCTTAAGTATGATCCTTGCCAAAGTGAGGTCTCAAATAGCTAGTTGTGATTCTCTAACCCCTTTCTTCCTATCTTCCTCCTTCGTTTTATTTTATTTTTCTTGTTAATGGGTGAGTAGTTTCTTACTTGTTAGGGTACGATAAGGAAAGTTTGAGAGAAGGAAATCTCTCTAACTCTTTTCTTACTCAACATCTTAATTCGGATTCTAGTTAATTGAACCACATTCCGCTCCCTACGGCACCCTATCCTACATGATAGCGGTGATTTCTTAGCGAGACCAGTTGTGGTTGAATTAACCGGAGGTTAAGGCTAAGAGCCAAGAACGGATGGATAAGGACCAAAAGGAAGAAACTAAGCATTAGAAAGCCTAGCTTATACTCGCAAGTTTCCTTCCTAGTCATGCTAATCCCCGTTGTTGCCGATTACCGTAACACCGATATTAAGAGTGGCAACGAAAGAAGAGGGCGACTCTTAACTCAAACTAACCTAATCCTAACCCTAACAAGATCTCTTTATATATATTTTTGTAAGTCGATGTACAACACCCAACGAGTTACGAGGAGGCGGAAATATGAAAAACGATCTTGTTTTGTACATAAACATCGACTAACCGAAGATCTTTTCTAAACGATAATTAACAACAAGCATAGAGTTCTAAGCTACTATGTAAAGAGATTATACCAAATGATTCTAGTCCTTCGTCTTTATGATCTCTAAGTCCTCCTCGGTCTCCTATCCGTGATAGATGATCCACCCGAGAACCCTAATCCAAGCTATAACCTCTAAACTTGAGATTACTTAGTTTCTCTAGTTGCTAATCAAAGTAACTAAGATGATATAGAGTTAGGTTATGGAGTGTTTAGTCTATACTAATCCTTGGTCTCAACTCATGAGTGGTAGGATTAGGGTTTGAAGAGAGAGTGAGCTTGAGGAGAGAGAAGGTGGAGATGATAATGAAATGAGAAAAGCTTCTCACTTGAATATATAAAGCATAATGAATTATCAAATAAAATGAATTAAATGATTATTCACCATGCTTCATTTATTCAACAAGAGTGATTCACCATATGAGTCATTAAGTAATTAATGATGCATTAATGATGCATTTAATGATATGATGAATCACACAAATGAGTCACAAAAGCAATTAATGAAAATGCCACCTTAACCCCTCATGTCACCATTCTTCTAGAAGCTTCTCGGAAAATTACGAGAACGCCCTTGGCATCCGTGAAAACACGGAAAAACTTTAGACTGTATAAACCCAATAACCAAATACTAGAATCTGGCTTAAACCAAAGCCGGCTAGCAAAAACTGTCCGAATGTCGTACGTGCGTCAAAACACGTATGCGTCCGAACCTTTGTCGTAAAACCATACGACCTCTATATCTTTTCACCTGGGTTTGGGAAATCTCTGTGTGGGACTCTAAAAACTCGACTACTACGCTGGTAGTGGGTTTAATTACAGACCGCAAGCGGCACTAGCTGTACGTAACGGTCCCCAGGTAGTTGTCGATAAGAAAGCCGATGAGGTAACCCATCCGAAATCCTACTGAGCCTGTCCGTGACAATATCCGTGCAGTCCGGTCTGTTCGTCTAAGAGTATCGCATGTATGGTCTAGGGAGGAAGTGGACGTCAGACCCCTAATAACCGTACAAGTTGTGTCGGCATGGCTCAAGACCATCCGAGAATCTACTGATCAGTCCATCAGTAATTCTCAATCAGCCCTGGCCAGGGACTTATGGTAATGAACAACCGATCACCGTGCGATATCAACTCTCTATACCGGGAGAGACGAATCCCTAACAGTCGCTCACTGCCTCCACGTGGCTCGGGACTGTGCCCAACTAAAACCTGTTTGCACGACTCTTTTGAATCATGGTAGGGTAGTAATCAAAGCACAGTGGGAACTCACACGAGACAAATGACGACCTTAAGTCAACGGACTATCTGCACGCATGTCACCTGAGAACTGCTATCTGACGTTAGGTATAATACCATCCAGTCAGTTCTCGGCGTGTCCTGTCCGGTGTACTCACACCCAGTGAGCATCTGTATACAATCTTAGGTGCACTCCACCAATAGCTGTGGGACCAGTCCATCGCCCCTCCTCAGGGTCTAGATATGTATACACTAGTCTACTCTGGAGTATCAATACCCAATCTCGACACTCCTGCGACCAGGGACATCTAAGGATGTGCCTATTGACTATCCAGCTCCCACAAGTATGACTGCCATCACAACGCCGGTAGTCAGGCAAACACCCTATAGGCTTTATCAACATATATATATATATATAAATACCTAGTAAAACATATCATATGTTAGGAAAAAGACACACCAAATAGCGTACTATCATATCAAGAAAGACTGTCATGTACATACATATCTCTAGCATCCTATACAATGAAGGCCTCTAGGGCATATATATCCAACAATCTCCCACTTGCACTAAGGCCTATAATTAGCGCAATGAGTACTCACTGTCTCTACCGGATCCAGTTGCTGGCGTACCGCATGCCCAACATCTCAAACAGCCTCTCGAACTGCACTTGAGGGATGGCCTTGGTGAATGGATCTGCCGTGTTGTCTTTTGTGTCCACTCTTCGTATCTCGATCTCCCGACGATCCACGATCTCCCTGATCAGGTGAAACCGCCTTAAGATATGCCTGGATTTCTGATGGGACCTTGGTTCCTTCGCTAATGCTACAGCCCCATTGTTATCACAATACAAAGTTATTGGATTGGCAATGGACGGAACCACCTGAAGTTCAGAGATGAACTTCCTCATCCAAACAGCCTCTTTTGCGGCTTCACTAGCAGCTATATACTTAGCCTCCATAGTTGAGTCTGTGACGGTATCCTGTTTGGAACTCCTCCAACATACCGCCCCTCCATTGAGGGTAAACATAAAACCCGAAATGGATTTAGAATCATCTTTGTCACTTTGGAAGCCGGAGTCGGTAAAAGCCTCTACCTGGAGGTCCCTATTACCGTAAACTAAGAACATCTCCTTAGTCCTTCTCAAGTACTTAAGAATGTTCTTCACCGCTATCCAATGTTTCTCATCTGGGTCAGACTGATACCTGCTTACCACACTAAGTGCGTAAGCTACATCCGGTCTTGTACATAACATCGCATACATTATAGATCCTACCGCCGAAGCGTAGGGTATAACGCCCATGCGAGCCCTCTCTTCATCAGTCTTTGGAGACATCTCTTTGGAGAGGGTGATTCCGTGACAAGCGGGCATATTACCACGCTTGGAATCTTCCATACTAAATCGCTTTAGTATAGTGTCAATATACCTGGACTGTAAAAGTCCCAATATTCTATTAAGATCTATCACGATGGATCTTAATGCCCAGAATGTATGATGCATCTCCCAAGTCTTTCATAGAGAATTTCTGTGACAAGAAGAGCTTTACTGATTGTAGCATAAGGATATCATTCCCTATCAGTAGTATGTCGTCGACGTCCAAAACGAGGAAGACTACTGCTTTTTCTACAATCTTCCTATAAATACATGGTTCATCTACATTTTTGATAAAGTCAAATTCTTTGACTGTCTCATCAAAGCAGATGTTCCAACTCCGCGATGCTTGCTTTAATCCATATATGGATTTAAGCAACTTGCAGACTCTTCCGCTGCTCCCATTGTCTAAGAAACCTTCTGGTTGATCCATGTAAACACTCTCTTCTAAATGTCCATTTAGAAAAGCTGTTTTTACGTCCATCTGCCAGATTTCCTAGTCATGGAAGACAGCAATCGCAAGCAGGATCCGAATGGATTTAAGCATAGCTACAGGTGAAAAGGTTTCATCATAGTCCAATCCTGGTCTTTGACGAAAACCTTTTGCTACGAGTCTAGCTTTGTAGGTTTCCACTTGTCCAAATGCACCAATCTTCTTTTTGAAGATCCATTTGCGTCCAACTTGTTTTACTCCAGGAGGAGCAACTTCTAAAGTCGATACTTTATTGGTGTACATGGATTCCATTTCGGATCTCATAGCATCAGCCATTTCATCGAGTCACTACTCGTGATAGCCTGCTGAAAACTAATAGGCTCATCATCATCGATGATGCAATCCTCTCGATCCCCATCTAGAAGAAAACCATAGTATCTTTCAGGAGGATGAGAAAGCCTGCTAGATCTGTGGAGTGGTGTTGGTTCGTCATGTTCTATTGAAATCTGAGGTTCTACTAAGTCCTCGGTAGGAGTTTGAGGTTCTGGAATTTCTTCCAGTTCTACCGCGCTCCCACTAATTTCTTTTGCAAGAAATTCTCTTTCTAAGAAGACAATGTGGCGAGCGACAAACACCTTTTGTTCTTCAGTGTGGTAGACCATATACCCCCTTGAATGTTTGGGGTATCCTACAAACTTGCATAAAACCGATCGTGCCTCGAGCTTGTCCGGATTATGCTTTTTAACATATGCCGGACACCCCCATATCTTGATATACTTGAGATATGGTCTCTTCCCGCTCCACATTTCATATGGAGTGGTAGGTACAGACTTAGTTGGAACTCTATTCAATAGGTATGCGGCTAATTCTAGAGCAAATCCCCAGAAGGAAAGTGGCAACTCAGCACTACTCATCATTGAACGCACCATATCTAATAGCGTGCGATTCCTCCTTTCTGATACACCATTATGCTGAGGTGTATAAGGCGGAGTAAGCTGAGAGAGAATTCCATTCTCTTTTAAGCATTCAAGGAAACTAGTACTTAAGTATTCTCCACCTCGATTAGATCGAAGTGTCTTGATGCTTTTACCAGTTTGTTTCTCTACTTCATTTTTATACTCTTTAAACTTCTCAAAAGCCTCGGATTTATGCTTCATTAAGAATACATGTCCATACCTAGAGAAGTCATCAGTAAAAGTGATGAAGTAGGAGTGACCACTTCGTGCATGCATAGACATCGGACCACATACATCACCGTGTACTAGTCCTAAAAGTTCAGTGGCTCTTTCTCCGTGTCCGGTGAACGGAGATTTGGTCATTTTTCCTTTGATACATGATTGACAAGTTGTATATGATGAATATTCAAATAGATCTAAATATCCATCTTTATGTAACTTAGTCAACCTTGTTTCATTTATATGACCAAGTCTACAATGCTATAGGAAGGCTTGATTCGAATCTGGAGCCTTTCTTTTAAGCGTGTTTTGAATATTGAAAATTTGAGGTTGATTAAGTATGTATATGCCATTTTCCAGTGTGCCAAACCCAATCAGTTCTTGATTTAGATGAATGTTCATAACATTTCTTTCAAGCGCAAAACTATATCCTTCATTCGATAACAAAGATACTGATATAATATTACACAACATACTGGGAATACAAAAACAGCTGTACAACACCAAAATGTGCCCACTAGTCAACCCTAGGTGATATTCCCCTATTCCAATTTCATTTACATGCATTCCATTGCCCATCCGGAGAGTCAAATCACCTGTCCCCAGTGCTCTACTATTTCTCAGATCCTGCAATGAATTACAGATGTGAGAACCAGAACCGGTATCAAGTACCCATGATGTAGAGTTAACTGAAAGACAATTTTCGATTACAAACACACCTGAAGTAGAAGCAACCGCTTACTTTATGTCCTTGGCTTTGAAGTCCTGACAATCCTTCTTCCAGTGCCCTTGCTTGTGACAATAGAAGCACTCGTTCTTTTCTGTCTTCACCCTTCCTGCCTTGTTCGTTCCTTGCACCTTCTTGACCCCACCTTTCGGTTTGGTGGCTTTCATCTTCTTCTTCCCTTTAGCTTTCGCTTTAGATTTAAAAGAAGATGATTAGCCAACATACAGAACGGGGGTCTTCTCCTTTTTTAAGGAGGTCTTTGCTACCCTCAACATATTGAGGAGCTTTGGAAGATCCGCTTCCATTTCGTGCATGTTGAAGTTCAGCACGAACTGAGAGAAGGTGTGGGGAAGGGACTGCGAAATCAAGTCGATATACAAATCGTTCTCTAGCACGCATCCCAGGTTTGCGAGTTCCTCAATGAGTCTGATCATTTTGAGGACATGCCCTCCTACAGGCGATCCTGGAGCTAACCTTTTCTGGAAGAGTTTCCTTGAGGTTTCGTACCTCACGATACGTGAGTGCTCTCCATACAACTCTTTGACATGGAGAAAGATGGATACAATATCCATACTCTCGTGCTGTTTCTAGAGTTCATTGTTCATGGACACCAGCATGATACACTTAGCTCGCTCACAATCTAGATCCCAGGTTTTGCGGACTTCCCTGTCCACAACTGAGGAATCTGGTCCTGGGATAAGGGGAGGAACAGCGCTGGTAACATATGCTACTTTGTCATAAGTCAGTGCAATATTGACGTTCCTTAGCCAATCTTTATAGTTCTGCCCGGTCAGTATAGTTTTTTCAAGTAATAGTTTTAGTCCAGTCATGGTAGCTGCCAGAGAGAGAGAGAAAAGAAAACACTCAGCATATGCTCTTGCAAGTTTAGATTGGTTTATTAATTTATCTAAACAGGATGGCTCCCACTGTTTCCTCAAATCCTTCTTCAAAACCTAAAAGAAGAACTAGTCAGGATTTAATCACACGTCACAATGCTTGCTTAACCTTTCAGCCAGGCCAATGTTGGTACTTCGAGAGAGGTTTTCCAACGCTTTTGCGAAGTTCCTTAATTAAATAACCTCTTTTCCCTGGAGGCGTAGCCTCTCTAACACCTTTCTAGTCACCTACTTGGTTTATAGCATTGATTGTTAAGTGAGAAAAATTCCCGAGAGTAATCCTACTCATCAGTGGGATCGGGATCCAACTATCATTGCATGATGCCCTAGATGGAAGCCACTCTAGTCACCACACTCCAGAAGGTATGCTAAAACTGCAAGTTTCCTTTATGTTTGAAACTCCCGATGTGATTTTTACCCCAAGCTCTTATGACCTTGACGTAGGCCAACAAATCATAAGACGCAAGTTAAGTTCTACCCATCGTTGTCCTGATCAATTTAGGTACATCATACATGCCCTTGACGTAGGCCAACAAGGCTGTACGTCTGTCCTAAACTAATGCATCTATCTATGCAACAAATAGGCACACACACTGCTACCAAACACTATGCCTTGACGTAGGCCAACAAGCATAGCATGAATACGATGTGCTGTCTATCTGAAACGACGGAGGGTTACGACTGGTTTTTGGCAAAAAACCGTTAACGTAATGAACTTGATATGATCGAAGGAACAAAGATAGCTTTTATTTAAAAGGAGTGGTTTAAGCTCCGCATTTAAAATTTGCTTTTTCAAGAAAACCGAGTGGTTTTAGAAATTGTTCTAACGATTCAATTTAGGTTTTATTTTCTTTGCATTAATAATAATGCGTCCCATCATTAACTTATCATTATAGATAACAACGAAAATACAACGTCCTCTTATGCCATCCGCATTCGCCACTGGGTCCCGTCATCACCCATTAGGTTACTTAACTAACGGCAGAGCGGGGGCTGGGCTAGCGCGGGTGTAAAACATAAGTGATGTCTAAATAGCTATCATATATAGATATTGTACATTTTTCAGACGCAATAATAGGCATTCCAGATCACAGATAAACAATATTGGATTTGCAAGCAATCCGCGTTTCAATTGAGCCTGTAATGAAAGACGGATTACACAGTTGTGATGAATAGCCATTACCCCACTCCAGACCCCTACGGATACGGCAAACTACCCGCCAAATACCCAAAGTGAAGCGGTCTCCCTCAATACGTGAGTAGGCCACTAAACACTTCGAAATACCCGGTAGTTTGTGTACCCCACCTTAGGTCTATCCTAGGAGAAAAAATAGTAAAAAGAAATAATACAACGGTGGCTACAACCGCAACCTGGACGTGTCCCGTAAAATAATATTACAGCTTATTACAATTACATTGAATGAATTAATACAATAACCCATCACAAAACCCGGCTAATGATCACAACAGTCCAACACAGTTCATATCCACAAACAGTTAAAAACATTACAGATATGTGCAACCCCCTGCCAACCGATATACTAGCAGTTAGGGGAGGTTTACGAACACATAAAACAGTTCACAGATATAATCAAACAAGCAAACATCGTAAAATTTCGATCGATTAAACACATTAGATTCTACTCCAAATCTTCCCTGTAAATCTGAAACTTGAGCAGAAAAAAAATCATACCAGAAAATACAAAATATCACAGAAGATGCACAGGGAAAAACTGGGCTGAATCGGCCCCAACTCGGCCGCGGATCGGCGACGGATCGGTGGGATCGGCCCCGGTTCCGCGGCTCAATGGCCGATTCAGGAGCCCATTTTTTCTCTGTGTTCTTATATTTTCATGTAGGTTAGTCTTCAGTCACCTGAAAAATTTTTGGACCTCATTTTAAAATCGACAGAAACTATGTGATATCGGGGTATTTTCCAGTTTGTTTTCCGTTCGAAATTCATACGACTTTGCAAGTGAGTTAATTATGGTTTAGTGAGGCTCTGATACCACTGTAAGTCAATGTACAACACCCCATGAGTTGCGGGGAGGCGGAAATATGAAAAACGATCTTGTTTTGTATGTAAACATCGACTAACCGAAGATCTTTTCTAAACGATAATTAACAACAAGCATAGAGTTCTAAGCTACTATGTAAAGAGATTATACTAAATGATTCTAGACCTTCACCTTTATGATCTCTAAGTCCTCCTCGGCCTCCTATCCGTGATAGTTGATCCACCCGAGAACCCTAATCCAAGCTATAACCTCTAAATTTGAGGTTAGTTAGTTTCTCTAGTTGCTAATCAAAATAACTAAGATGATATAGAGTTAGGTTATGGAGTGTTTAGTCTATACTAATCCTTGGTCTCAACTCATGAGTGGTAGGATTAGGGTTTGACGAGAGAGTGAGCTTGAGGAGAGAGAAGGTGGAGATGATAATGAAATGAGAAAAGCTTCTCACTTGAATATATAAAGCATAATGAATTATCAAATAAAATGAATTAAATGATTATTCACCATGCTTTATTTATTCAATAAGAGTGATCCACCATATGAGTCATTAAGTAATTAATGATGCATTAATGATGCATTAATGATACATTTAATGATATGATGAATCACACAAATGAGTCACAAAAGCAATTAATGAAAATGCCACCTTAACCCCTCATGTCACCATCCTTCTAGAAGCTTCTCGGAGAATTACGAGAACGCCCCTGGCATCCGTGAAAACACGGAAAAACTTTAGACTGTATAAATCCAATAACCTGATACTAGAATCTTGCTTAAACCGAAGCCGGCTAGTAAAAATTGTCCGAATGTCGTACGTGCGTTAAAACACGTATGCGTCCGAACCTTTGTCGTAAAACCATACGACCTCTATATCTTTTCGCCTGGGTTTGGAAAATCTCTGTGTGGGACTCTAAAGACTCGACTACTACGCTGATAGTGCGTTTAACCACAGACCGCAAGCGGCACTAGCTGTACGAACGGTCCCCAGGTAGTTTTCGATAAGAAAGCCGATGAGGTAACCCATCCGAAATCCTACTGAGCCTGTCCGTGACAATATCCGCGCAGACCGGTCTGTTCGTCTAAGAGTATCGCATGTATGGTCTAGGGAGGTGGTCGACGTCAGACCCCTAATAACCGTACAAGTCGTGTCGGCATGCCTCAAGACCATCCGAGAATCTACTGATCAGTCCATCAGTAATTCTCAATCAGCCCTGGGCAGGGACTTATGGTAATGACCAACCGATCACCGTGCGATATCAACTCCCTATACCAGGAGAGACGAATCCCTAACAGTCGCTCACTGCCTCCACGTGGCTCGGGACTGTGCCCAACTAAAACCTGTTTGCACGACTCCTTTGAATCGTGGTAGGGTAGTAATCAAAGCACAGTGGGAACTCACACGAGATAAATGACGACCTTAAGTCAACGGACTATCTGCACACATGTCACCTGAGAACTGCTATCTGACGTTAGGTATAATACCATCCAGTCAGTTCTCAGCGAGTCCTGTCCGGTGTACTCACACCCAGTGAGTATCTGTATACAATTTTAGGTGCACTCCACCAATGGCTGCGGGACCAGTCCATCGCCCCTCCTCAGGGTCTAGATATGTATACACTAGTCTACTCCGGAGTATCGATGCCCAATCTCGATACTCCTGCGACCAGGGACATCTAAGGATGTGCCTATTGACTATCCAGCTCCCACAAGTATGACTGCCATCACAACGCCGGTAGTCAGGAAAACACCCTATGGGTTTTATCAACATATATATATAAATACCAAGTAAAATATATCATACGTTAAGACAAAGACAAACCAAATAGCGTACTATCATATCAAGCAAGACTGTCATGTACATACATATCCCTAGTATCCTATACAATGAAGGCCTCTAGGGCATATATATCCAACAATTTTAGCACATAGTGAAACTAAACAAACCTGGACAAATTGGACTTAACTCGTTGTTCAGTTGATAAAACTGCATATTTAATATGACATTTTTCCTACTATTTCTATATAATAAAAGGTGTTTATTATAATATATGGTACATATGAGGGTTTATCTGTAAAAATACTATTTTCATGTGTTTGTATATTATAAATAACATTTTGTAGGAAAAAGTAAGCATATAATATCCATGTAACATTTGGCCCATTTAAATATGCTTACCTTATTAATAGGTTTGACCAATTCTTAATGGTTAAGTTAATATCTCAATAAAATAAACTCTACTAATATTGTTTGTTGAGTTATTGTGCAGAATTTTCTGGGCTGAAATCAAGAAAATCAAAGTTGGCAAATCAAATCTACCAAAGATATTCAAGAAACAAATTCTGGCAGAAGAAAAGAAAAGATTTCCAAATTATGAAGGTTCCAGAGAAAGACAAATGTCACAAGAACATATGCCCTAAAGTTTGATGAAGGGACATGATGAGAAGGCCGCGGATCCGCGGCATTAGCCCCTTGGTGCCGCGGATCCATCGCAATATTATGGAGTTAGGTGCTCAGAAATTTTAGGGTGAATCTTTTGCTGCTTACTTCCTAATTTAGAAGCTTAGATTCTGGCTTTGGCACTATAAAAAGGGACCGAGAGCCTCTTGGAAAAATTTATCAAGCCGACGCGATCACGAAGTTCAAGACGGCTCACACATCCAGGCTGGTCATCAACTGTTCGTCTACCTCCTTAGAAGAGATCGAGAAGCAACTAGAAATTGTAATCATTTTCTAAGGATTCAAGTGTAATGAATATTGTTGATTAATAAAGGTAGCTCTTTTTCCTATTCTATTTGTTTGTAGTTTAATTATGCATTTTCTCTCCATCTCTTTTTCTCCCAACATGCGCGAGTAATTCTCCGCTTGTTAGGGTTCGTAGGATTAGGGTAGGCCAATGGATGATGAACATCCCAAAACCCATTTTAAGTCCTATAAAGTTTATGAACTTTATCAAAAGAATCATTAACATCCTAATCGGGCGCGCTAACAATTCTTTGTTAGTCCCGACCGCGATTAGAGATTAGATTAATGATTGTTTTGGTAAAGGCTTTATATGAACGGAGTTCCGTATCGAGATAAGGGTTAAGAGTGGGATTCTTTTTCCCTCCAGAAACCCTAATCTACACGGATCACCGTCGTTCTAGTTTTAAATCTATTAAAGGATAAAAAGGGTAACTTTTAATTAATCGTCCATAATTACTAAATCCTAACGAACCATACAAGCCCCCTTATTATATTAACTACATTCCTAAAATAATCTAGATCTATATTTTTGCATTAGTGCTTAACGTAGATCTAGAAACCTTTCCACAAAATTCTTTATCCCTCCTCTCTTTTTCAACACATCTAAAGTAAGAGTAAAAGGTTCCACGTTTCCCTCAGGACGACCCGTACTCATCTCGGTCTAGCTACACGCGACACCGTTCTGATTGCGGTTAACTACAAACACACTTTTTCGTATCAATCAAATGGCGCCGTTGCCGGGGATACGTGCGTAATTTTTTATTCTTACTATTTGTGTTGAATTCTTATACGATCAATATCATAAATAAAACAAAACTGCAAATTGTATATTTAACGATTATTGTGTGAATTTTGCGAAGGAATCTGGAGTCACATACTTAAGGATACAGAGAGACAGAGACATTCATCAAGATCCAGAAGAGTACAGGAGGCCACATAGCAAAACTCATCACCTGATCCCTCAAGTCGGCGGCGGAACCGCGGCCGGATGTGCACATCAGCGGCGGAAGCGCGGCCAGTTAGGAGATCTAGGGCTTCAGTCTTCTCTGGTAAGATTCTAACCTCCTTCTCTCTCCTCTGAAATCCAATAAAATATCTTTTCTGCAGGATTCTTTGCAAAATATCGCCGCTAAAAAATCTTTTTGCAAAGTTTTGTTTTGCGGTTTATTTTTTCATATTTTAATACGGATTTTTAAGGGGCAAGACCAAAATCCAGATTAGGTGGGGATTTCATCACCCTTCCTAAGCCCCATAAATCACAAACCGAGCATCTGCATCAACCCTATATTAATTTAAAAAATATCTAGACCAGACTCTAAGGACTGTCGCGGTCAATAAGGACAGAGGAAGGTCGTGGGTAATCTATCGTTTATTCGCATTACTTTTGTGGTGACTAGGTAATTGTGTCCAAGGCGAGTGGTTACTTAATTAGGACCACTACTTTTGTAGTGGGGAGCCTCCCACTCACCTGGCACTTACCTGGCTACACGGGTAGTAATGAGGCGGTAGAGGATTGATCATGCGGCTTGTCCTTTAGAAGTCTAGGAGCGGTCTAGAGACTGGACCTAGGTAACCATAGTTCTAGGGTTGTTTGTGCATTTTTGTGTGATTTGTCTAAATCCGTCATTTTTCAAAACAAACCAATTATTTTCTCTCCTTTTTACCCCTTCCCCCTTCTTCTCTTCTTATAATGGGTGACCTAAACAGAAGAACACTTGCCGATCTTTGCTGTCCACAACCAGATATCTCTTGTTTTCGTAATTCCTTCGGTATACCGTCCGGCTCTTCCATGTCCTTAAGAGATCATATAGAACAAGCAGGAAGAAACAGTTGGCCACCTCAGTCTAGGTCTTATCAACCATATTCTAATCCTACACCTGTTTCAGTTCATACCCAGAGTGAAGAAGCCCCTAGACGAATGTCCATTGCTGAGCATATAGCTAGGGCTAGAGGCCAAAGTTTCAACCCGGACCAATATCAACCATCACCACCACTGTCCAGAGAAGAGTTTGGTAGACGGTTTGTGGCATATAAGATGTCTATTGAAAATAGCCAACCAACCAACCCATATCAATATTCTTCTTATCATAATATTAATCCTACTCCTACCCAAGTTCCGCAACCATTCTATTTCTATCAATCCAATCCGACTTTTCCACATTCTCTAGACAGTCCTTCTAATCAGTTATTTGGGAGTTTTAATCGTCCACAAGAATTTCAATCTCATACTGAAACCCATTATCGAACCAAGTCTAGTCTTGAAAAGACATTAGAAATTTTTTTGGAAATGTTGAACCAAATTAGAAAGGAAACAACAGAGTGGATGCAAACAAAGAATTTCAAACCAGCCCAAAAATTTTCAGTATATGATTCGGGCATAGGACAAATTGAGAATTTGGGTAGTGAGACAGAACTGTACACCCCTCCTAATCAAACCTCCCCATTCCAAACTGAAATCCACAACTCCAGTTTCATAGATTCATCAAGTACACCAAATAGAATGTCTGATAAGTTGTGTGACTTTGTAGTGTTTGATTTACCCGACTGTGAAGGATCTATTTCAAGTGAAACCATAGCCAACCCTTGTGATCTCTACACCTCCACTCTTGAACCAAAACTGATTGAAAACAATATTTTTGATGAGGAGTTTGAGAATTTTAACCGTCACTTGAATGAGGTGATTGACGTTGGGGATATATTGATTGATGAACCCGAAATTTTGGATGATTTTGTCCCACCAATTCATCAGATCCTTTCACTTCCTTGTGGTCATCATCTTGAGCCTTTAATTCTTCCCGAACCCCAAATACGTCTTGAAGTTGATAATAATGGTATACCCGAAGATCAGACCGAAATACAGCCTCCATCTTCCACATCTGGTATAGCAACACTCGACACACTAATTTGTTTACCCATTTCACCTTCCATTTTCTCCGGTTCTTCTTCTGTTCCTATAGTTTCAGTGAGTTTTGATGAATCACAATCCGTTAATTCAAGTTCAATAATACCAGAAATTCAACTTGATTTGGATATTTTTGAAAATGAGGTAGATGAGTTTTTCAAGTCCTCTACCTCAATGATTTTTGATGAATCAAGTAGGATAAATTCTGGCACAAAACTCTTTAACAGAAAAATGTTCAATCACACCATTGATAAAAGTTTTGAAGAACTTTTTGCTGACGAACTTAAATTTTTAAACAATACGGATTTTGTGATTGATCAATCTCCACCTATAGAGGTTGAACCGCTACCATTCCTTCTTCCTAATCATTCGCATTCATCCTCATTCTTTCTTTTCTCTAATTTCAAACCCTTTCCAGACCACGTCTTATCCCTTCCCCATTTTTTCTTGACTCAATACAACATATTCTTCCACCAACCTATATGCTATACTGATAAAATCTTTGAATGGTTGGTGTTAACTTTTGGTCTTTGTAAAGTCTTACTTTGACCAAATGACTCACCCCCTCTTAAAATGCTTCGTATTGTCTAACTCATGTTTGAGGGGGGGTATATTTTTGGCTCTTGAACATAACTTTTGTCCTCAAATTTGTGAGCCAAAAATAAGTTTGGGGGAGGATTTTCACTTTCATATATTCTTGCCCCCATTAATAATGTCCTCCCAAGCTTACAGGTTTTTGTGATCCAGCAGATAGCAACATTGAGGACACTGTTGAAAACAAGTTTGGGGGAGATTTATGCTTATTTACACATCAATTTGCATCATACTTTGCATAAGCACAACATTTTCAAAATTTTTATAAAAAAAAAAAATTTAACAAAAGAGTAGAAAGTGAAAATTTACATCCAAAAGATAGGAATAGTTTAAGAAAACTAAGAAAATTAGAAGTTTTCTTAAACGAACTAGTAATAAATAGTTATGAGCTGTTGTCCCAAGGGTTAGTGACATGAAGGAAGTCACTAATCTGAGGATAAAAATAAGTCTGAAAAATAGTTTCTATTCTGGAAGCCAAACATTTGAATGTTGATACCCTACTATTTGCACTTACACACGTCTTGAAACTCGGGATAGTAGAGAATACCTTGAAATGCACTTGTCTAAAAGCCAAAGTATGAAGGAAATGAAAAAAACATGAAGAAAATATAAAAATGGTGAAAAGAGAAAAATGAACACTGGTTTTGTATCGCCAAGGCAGCAATAAAAAAATATAGCGAGGGTGCCTCTTCACCTAGTGCCTTAGACCAACTGGTTTGGGAGTCACTGCTAAGCCTTAGGTGGTGCAAGACGAGGAAAATACTGTCACCTAATCAGCAAGCACATAAGTAATCGGTCGGTTAGTACCTCAAGAAGTATTAACGGTCGCATAAAAATGTGTGAGCAAATCTAATATTCATCAAATTAAAAAGTACTAAGGTAGATGGACAAGAGTATGATAGCTTGAATTGAATTCTCCGAGTGTAGGGATGTTCTATTCACACACGTAGGGTTATATGATCGATGTTTGGATGAAAGATAGGAATGAAGAATAAAGACAATGTTTTATTGAGAGATGATGTGATTTCTAACATCTTTTCATGACTATTAAGATAGGGCTCATGACAACGGAAAAGCTAGTGTAGTTAGAAACTCTAAATTTTCAAAGTATTTCTTTTATGGTTCTTATCTTTATATGTAAATTTCACCATCTCTCTTTTATTATAGGATTTTGTGGGTGTAATCCGCTGAAAACTCTCAGGAGACAACACTCCTCCTACTAGGGAAACCTAGAGGTTTAACGGCTTGTTGCACATGCTCAGTGCAATCGTGTTTGCCTACGAAAATGTGCTTATTTTTCTCCTTTCTTTTTCTCCTTCTCTTGAATAAACTAGTTTCCTCGGGACGATCAAAGATAAGTTTGGGGGTATTTGTTCAGTTGATAAAACTGCATATTTAATATGACATTTTTCCTACTATTTCTATATAATAAAAGGTGTTTATTATAATATATGGTACATATGAGGGTTTATCTGTAAAAATACTATTTTCATGTGTTTATATATTATAAATAACATTTTGTAGGAAAAAATAAGCATATAATATCCATGTAACATTTGGCCCATTTAAATATGCTTACCTTATTAATAGCTTTGACCAATTCTTAATGGTTAAGTTAATATCTCAATAAAACAAACTCTACTAATATTGTTTGTTGAGTTATTGTGCAGAATTTTCAGGGCTGAAATCAAGGAAATCAAAGTTGGCAAATCAAATCTACCAAAGATATTCAAGAAACTAATTCTGGCAGAAGAAAAGAAAAGATTTCCAAATTATGAAGGTTCCAGAGAAAGACAAATGTCACAAGAACAGATGCCCTAAAGTTTGATGAAGGGACATGATGAGAAGGCCGCGGATCCGCGGCATTAGCCCCTTGGTGCCGCGGATCCGCCGCAATATTATGGAGTTAGGTGCTCAGAAATTTTAGGGTGAATCTTTTGCTGCTTACTTCCTAATTTAAAAGCTTAGATTCTGGCTTTGGCACTATAAAAAGGGACCGAGAGCCTCTTGGAAAAATTTATCAAGCCGACGCGATCACGAAGTCCAAGACGGCCCACGCATCCAGGCTGGTCATCAACTGTTCGTCTACCTCCTTAGAAGAGATCGAGAAGCAAGTAGAAATTGTAATCATTTTCTAAGGATTCAAGTGTAATGAATATTGTTGATTAATAAAGGTAGCTCTTTTTCCTATTCTATTTGTTTGTAGTTTAATTATGCATTTTCTCTCCATCTCTTTTTCTCCCAACATGCGCGAGTAATTCTCCGCTTGTTAGGGTTCGTAGGATTAGGGTAGGCCAATGGATGATGAACATCCCTAAACCCTTTTTAAGTCCTATAAAGTTTATGAACTTTATCAAAAGAATCATTAACATCCTAATCGGGCGCGCTAACAATTCTTTGTTAGTCCCGACCGCGATTAGAGATTAGATTAATGATTGTTTTGGTAAAGGCTTGATATGAACGGAGTTCCGTGTCGAAATAAGGGTTAAGAGTGGGATTCCTTTTCCCTCCAGAAATCCTAATCTACACGGATCACCGTCGTTCTAGTTTTAAATCTATTAAAGGATAAAAAGGGTAACTTTTAATTAATCGTCCATAACTACTAAATCCTAATGAACCCTACAAGCCCCCTTATTATATTAACTGCATTCCTAAAATAATCTAGATCTATATTTTTGCATTAGTGCTTAACGTAGATCTAGAAACCTTTCTACAAAATTCTTTATCCCTCATCTCTTTTTCAACACATCTAAAGTAAGAGTAAAAGGTTCCACGTTTCCCAGAGGACGACCCGTACTCATCTCGGTCTAGCTACACGCGACACCGTTCTGATTGCAGTTAACTACAAACACACTTTTTCGTATCAATCACTCGTTAAAGCACATAGAAAAAGATTCCCATTTCCCTGCGGAAACCCCGTACTCAACCGGCTAGCTGCCAAGTGAAACCGTCTTGATTGTGGCAATTAACTAAGCACGCAAAATCTCTAACAATCAAATGGCGCCGTTGCCGGGGAGACGGTAGTTTATTTCTTTGTGTAATTTCGGGTTAATTTGAGAAAATACATATAACCAAAAACAAAAAAAATATATTGTAAAAATCATCTTGTTATTTTTTATTAGTTTTTGTGCAAGTGTGCAGGATAGGAAGAAGGTCAAGTTCAGTGCCAAAGACGTGGGGAGTTAGACCCATATCTCGCGGCTACACCACGGCGGATCAAGACGGAACCACGGTCTACTGTAAAATTCTGGAGCAAATTCAGTGATCAAATCAAGATTCAGGGGCTCCAAACAGGAAGAAAAGACCAATCTCAGCACAGACAAGAAATATGAAGGTCCAACTCCACTGTTCAGCCGCAGAACCGCGGCAGAAGCACTAGTTTGACCACGGAACCGCGGTCAAACTGTGACGTCAGCAACCCAAAACTATCTGTGAATATCCCATTTCTCTTCTCTCCTCCTCTGAACTACACTGAACTATTCTTTCTGCAGCATTCTTTGCTCAAACTCTCTTCCCCTCTCCAATAAAATTGTTTTTGTGCAGGATTCTTTGCACCGCCGCCAATTAATTTTTTTTCTAGTGTTTTAGATTTTTGTTTGTTACTGTTTTGCATAAATAATACGGACTTTAAGGGGCTATAACACCAATTCAGATTGGGTGGGGATTTCATCACCCTTCCTAAGACCCCAAAAATCACTAAAAGCATACTCATTACTCTTGAGCTTAATTAAAAAATATCTAGACTCAGCCAACTAAGGACTGTCGTGCTCAATAGGATAGAGGAAGGTTGTGGACAGTCGATCATTTATCTAAACTTGACTTTGTGGTGCCTAGGCTAGACAAGTGAGAAAGGAAATTTTAAAAGGCCCGTCTCACGGTGATTCGTGAGCAGAACCTTCCTTTCGTCACTGTTGGGGTAAAAATTTGCACCCCGGTTGACCGAGTCAAAGTCAAGGTCAACCGCCAAGCTAGGTGGGCCCAAGCCCAGATCAAGCGGGCCCATGCCCAAGTCGAGCCCACAGCCAGCCTCCCCATACCAACAACAAAATCATGTAATAAATAATTTTTATGTAATTTTTTATACATTAGTGTATGCAAAATGGGCATAAAGCCACTATTTTGTAAGCCCATGGGTTATATGCAAAAATGAAATGGCACATGAGCCATGGGATAAGCAAAATGCCATTTTGTGAAGCCCAAGGGGCTATATGTAAATATGTACGCCTATAAAAGGCAACATGATGATGAATAAAGAATACTTTTTCATTCTCTCAAAAACCTAGGGTTGGTACATCTCTCCCTTTTTCTGAAGGTTTCAAGCCTTCTTCTTCCTTTTGAATTAAATCAAGAGTTTTACTCTTCCTTTTCCAAAACTAAATAGTTTTTCACAACAAAACCCACGAAGAGGAACTTGAATCTACCATCAGATCTCAAAAAGAAGAGATTTTTAATATCCCACATCTCTTGATCTTCAAGATCATGTCAATAGAGGAGGAAGAAGAAAAACCCCTTTTTATCAACCCCAAAACATCTCAGGAGTTTAACTCCACTCTAATTTCTCTTTCGAGAGTTTCTGGGGCTAAAAGCCCTCTTTTCCTCGCCGGTGCCCAAGCGCTCAAGCGCCAAGCGCCCACGTGCCGATACGTGGCGCGCTAGCGCTCGAGCGCAAAGTGCCCACGTGCCGACACGTGGCGCGTTGGCGCTCAGCGCCCTACGCTCGAGCGCAAGGCGCCCACGTGCCGACACGTGGCGTGCTTGCGCTCCAGCGCACTGCGCCCGAGCGCAACGCACTGCTCCCGAGCGTAAGGCGCCCACGTGCCGACACTTGGTGCGCTTGCGCTCCAGCGCTCTGCGCCCGAGCGCATGGCGCCCACGTGCCGACACGTGGTGCGCTTGCGCTTGAGCACCCAGTGCTCATGCGCAAAGCGCCCACGTATCGACACATAGCACGCTTGCGCCTGAGCGTACAGCACCTAAGCGCACAGCGCTCAAGGCGCTGGCCCCACGCATCCCTTGGATGCCTTTTCCCTCTCTTTTTATGTACATACATATATATATATATATATGTATACATATTTGCGCGCACACTTGCTCTACGACACTGTCCCGGTTAGAAAAAAATTTCTAACGGGGCGCTGCCCCGCACCCCGCAAGGGGGCTGCTTGCCCCCTTAACCCCCAGCCCGCTATCCGGGTAGCGGGACCCCCCGTAAAAACTCTGCATGGCTCCTGATATATCCAAAACCTCCTTTCAAAACACAACACACGCACACTGCACATTGAGTTCGTATGACCAGTTTAACCCGTTAATCGGAGGTTCCCTTGCTCCAAAGGCGAGGGGTAATTAACGGCAGTTTAGTCCGCAGCTGCCGGAGATTCGGATCCCCACAATCAATAAACCCCGGCCTACCCTAGGCAGGGGGAATATGTAGTACGCCTGACAAGTGCGTGCGTATTCCTATCTCAATGGGTGACGAAAAACACCCTACAGATTCTGGCACGCCCGGTGGGACCTATCTCTCCTCCCATGTTTCGGGTTAAGCGTTCATGCGAACTCAATCAATGTACATATCTGTATTTATACTAAAATAATGCTCTTTCATGCAGGTCTTCAAGCAATCACCTTTCAACAATGTCTCCAAAGATGAACTCAGCTCCCATCTTCTACACAATGAAGATGGACGCCAGGACGGTCCTCCCGGCCAGTCTCGGGCGACAATGGGAGGAGCCGCCGCTACCATTCGGCTCTATCCTGTTCGTGTCAGCTAACTCCATCCCGGCTCCTCAAGCTCCGGTGACAGACAAACCGGTCTCGAAAGGCAAGAGGCCAAACGTGGTGGTCTCGAAGGCGCCCAAACTCAAACGCAAGTCGGTGTATGAACGACTTTCCTTGGCCCTAGCTGGGGGCAAGGCCATCAACACCAACAAAGCTACAACGCGTATCGAGCAAGCTCTGGCCGTGCCCCTAACAAATGCTCGATCGGGTGTCTTCTCTAATCTCCCCGCTGACCGACTCACAATGGCTTCCCGGATAACGGATGCCCGCCAAGCCCTCAAAATCAAGAAGCTAATGCAGAAAAGGCTCAGATACAGAGCCAACAAAAGGGCTAGGGCTCATACTAGGCTGAGCTTCATGGGGCTCCAAGAACAGGATTATCCCGCCAAAGATAAAGAGACGACTAGATACGCGGTCCACACTGTCTACATATTCGGACATGAAGGAACTAACCCTCCTATGCTTCACAGCCAGGGTGATGATGCGGTGGACACTACCCAACGTCAACTCGGTCTAAATGACGAAGAGCTCGCTCTGGCCGATAAGCCAAAAGAGCCCGTGATTCCTGCGGAATTGAGCTCAGGTAATAAAGATGACCCGGTTGTCATAACTGGAACTACTAAACAAGCATTATTCCGATGGCCTCAGCGGCAGCTTCAGGACAGGGATGAGAAGTTAGCCAGGGTACAGTCCAAGATCGATGAATTGGCAAACGTCGCGGCAGATCTCGTGACCCAAGTCTCCCGATTGCAGTTACAGCAAAATCAAATTTTGGTTCATGAGCCAGGGATTGATACCCGGAGGCAGCCAACTGACACCCTCTTCAACCTAAGAGCGGAGCGCCTTTGCGAAAAACGGCCGCGATCAGCCTCCAGTCCCTCCGATACATACACCGGAGGAGAATCGCCTCTGAAAGAGAAGCTGGAAAAAGTCTATTCCTTCAAAAGGGACAAAGTTTACAAGATATTCAAGGACGCCCTAAGAAGCGGTCTACAACTACCAGAATTAAAGAGACTGCAAGAAGCGAATATGACCGATGACCCAGAATATTGCCCCTATCACAGGGTGATAGGTCATGCCATTGAGGACTGTTTCGTCTTCAAAGATTTGGTCGAAAGGTAATATAAGATGGGAGAGATAGAACTGTCTAAAGGCGTGTTGGCAAACAGTCAACCTACGACCGCCGATTCCATACAAATAGAGACCAAAGCCTTTCGGGAACCCAATCCTCCCAGACATGTGCCACTCTCTGAAAAGGGCGAACCAAAAACTGACCGGCCTCAAGAACCAGCATCAGTAAGGGCACCTACTCTAATGGAGAGAAAGAAGAAGGTGTACTCCTTCAGGAGGGAGGATGTCCACAATATATTCGAGGAAGCCTTGAACAACGGTCTACAACTGCCTGTTCCAAAGAGGCCACATGAAATGAACATGACCAGCAGTCCCATATACTGCCCATATCATAGAATGGTGAGTCATACCATCGAGGACTGCTATATTTTCAAAGATTGGGCAGATGACCAATATAAGAATGGAAAAACCTCACAATCCTCGGATGTATCGGCAAGCCATAGAGCTAGGTCATCAACACAGCTCCGCCAAGATCAAAGTTCAAGGAGATGGGATAAGCAAAAAGGACCACCACGTCGTTAAATTGGGAATGATTGACCACTAAGTCATTAAACTGGAAGCAGAGGACCACCACGTCGTTAAACTGGGAATGATAGACCTCTAAGTTTTTAAACTAGGAACCGCAGACCACCAAGTCTTTAAACTAGGAATAATCGACCTCTAAGTCGTTAAAACTGGGAATGTAAAAAATATATATATATATGTAAATAAACAAAAAAATGTGTGTAAATAAAAGTAAAATAAAGAAAAGCCGAAATGATGGGGCAACTCGAAATAAAAATCAGCGAGTAAAATAAAGATGAAAAATAAAGCCGAAATGATGGGGCAACCGCGAATAAAAGCCAAAATGATAAGGCAATCGCGATCTTCGCGATAAGAAAAGCTGAAATTATAGAGCAATCATGGTAAAACAAAAAAAAACAAAAAAAAACGGCGAAAGATGAGTCGCTCCTGGTACCATATTCCAGTGCAGCGATACAGACGCCAACCAAAATCCAGTTTCCCAAAATTCTTCCAGCCCTACGGCCGGTCCCCAAATTGACTGCCGTATATAATCCACGGGCTCAAATAATTCTCTTCAAATACATGCCCCACCACAATCACCAGTTACGCGGCTGATCTACGCTTTTGGAATTATGCTCCATTGAGAAGACCCACTCATGTGTCCTCACGATACATGAGGAGAACAAACCTTTGTGGGATCCTTACGACTCATAAAGGAAAAACACACTTAGGAGTCCTCACGATTTGTAAGGAGAAATACACCTGCGGGATCCTTACGACTCGTAGGGAGAAAATGCTTTTATGGGACCCTCACGGCCCATAAAATTGAAAAGCCTTAGGTGATAGGGATTTAAACCTGTCTCCTAAGCCATCGATTCCCTAATCCCCAAGTGGCGAATGATGAGTCGCTCCTGGTACCATATTCCAGTGCAGCGATGCAGACACCAACCAAAACTCAAATCCCCAAGTGACGAATGATGAGTCGCTCCTGGTACCATATTCTAGTGCAGCGATGCAGACGCCAGCCAAATTCCAAATCCCATACCCCAGTGGTGAATGATGAGTCGCTCCTGGTACTATATTCCAGTGCAGCGATGCAGACGCCAACCAAATTCCAAATCCAAATCCCCAAGCGGCGAATGATGAGTCGCTCCGTGTACCATATTCCAGTGCAGCGATGCAGACGCCAACAAAGTCCTGAAATTTTTATAGCCCTCCGGTCTGGATCATACATCCTTCAAAACCGTATACAATCCACGGGCGTAAAACAATCCCAATCTCTCCAAAAATAATAAAATAAAAAAAATAATAAAATAATAATAATAATAAATGGTATGTCCACAAGCAAAATAATCACGGATAAAACCCGAAAGGACGCCGTGAGTAAAAACAGCAGGACTGCCAGCGAGTTTGTGAAAACCCGAAAGGGCGCAAACTCGTAAAAAAAAAGAAGAGATGAAATGCACCCACAAGCTCCTCTCGACTTTGTGAGGAGAAAAATCCCCGCGTGAGATCCTTACGATGAGATCCTTACGACTCACAAAGGAGCAACACACTTGGGATTCCCCACGACTCCTAAGGAGAAAATACACCTACGAGATCCTTTCGACTCGTAGGGAGAAAATGCTTTTATGGGACCCTTACGGCCCATAAAATTGAAAAGCCTTAGGTGGCAGGGATCTAAACCTGTCTCCTAAGCCACCAATTCCCAAATCCTCCCGGGGCAAATGATGAGTTGCTCCTGACATTATTCCAGTGCAGCAATGCAGATGCCAAACAAAAAACCAATTCCCAAATCCTCCCGGGGCAAATGATGAGTTGCTCCTGGCATTATTCCAGTGCAGCAATGCAGATGCCAAACAAAAAACCAATTCCCAAATCCTCCCGGGGTAAATGATGAGTTGCTCCTGGCATTATTCCAGTGCAGCAATGCAGATGCCAAACAAAAACTAATTCCCAAATCCTCTCGGGGCAAATGATGAGTTGCTCCTGGCATTATTCCAGTGCAGCAATACGGATGCCAAACAAAAATACCAATCCCAGAATTCTCTCACGACAAATGATGATTCGCTCCTGGTACCATATTCCAGTATAGCGATGCTGATGTCAACTCAAATTAAACAAATCAAACCAACCAATTCCAACATCGACCTTTGCGTCAAACAAGCAACACTCTGCATCGGGGAAACGTCCAACACAGACACTCCGCATCAGGGAAACATCTAACAACGACACTCTATGCCGGGGAAACGTTAAGCAGACACTCCGTGCCGGGGACACGTCAACCAGCGACACCCTGCATCGGGGAAACGTCCGACGCAGACACTCCGCATCAGGGAAACGTCCGACAACGACACTCCGTGCCGGGGAAACGTCAAGCAGACACTCCGTCTCGGTGACACGTCCAACACAGACACTCCGCATCGGGGAAACGTCCAACACAGACACTCCGCATCGGGGAAACGTCCAACAACGACACTCTATGCCGGGAAAACGTCAAGCAGACACTCCGTGCTGGGGACACGTCAACCAGCGACACTCTGCATCAGGAAAACGTCCAACGCAGACACTCCGCATCAGGGAAACGTCCAACAACGACACTCCATGCCGGGGAAACGTCAAGCAGACACTCCGTGCCAGGGACACGTCAACCAGCGACACTCTGCATCGGAGAAACGTCCAACACAGACACTCTGCATCGGGGATACGTCCAACACAGACACTCCGCATCAGAGAAACGTCAACCAGCGACGCTCTTTGCCGAGAAAACGTCAAGAAGACACTCCGTACCGGGGACATGTCAACAAGCGACACTCTGCATCGGGGATACGTCCAACACAGACACTCCGCGTCAGGGAAACGTCCAACAGTGACACTCCGTAATGGGGAAACGTCAAGCAGACACTCCGTCTTGGAGACACGTCAACCAGCGACACTCCGTAACGGGGAAACGTCAAGCAGACACTCCGTGCCGGGGACACGTCAACAAGCGGCACTCTGCATCGGGGATACGTCCAACACAGACACTCCGCATCAGGGAAAATTCCAACAACGTCACTCCATGCCGGGGAAACGTCAAGCAGACACTCCATGCCGGGGACACGTCAACCAGCGACACTCTGCATCGGGGAAACGTCCAACGCAGACACTCCGCATCAGGGAAACGTCCGACAACGACACTCCGTGCCGGGGAAACGTCAAGCAGACACTCCGTCTCGGGGACACGTCAACCAGCGACACTCTGCATCGGGGAAACGTCCAACACAGACACTCCGCATTAGGGAAACGTCCAACAATGACACTCCATGCCGGGGAAACGTCAAGCAGACACTCCGTGCCGGGGACACGTCAACCAGCGACACTCTGCATCTGGGAAACGTCTAACGCAGACACTCCGCATCAGGGAAACATCTAACAACGACACTCCATGCCGGGGAAACGTCAAGCAGACACTCTGTGCCGGGGACACGTCAACCAGCGACACTCTGAATCGGGGAAACGTCCAACACAGACACTCCGCATCAGGGAAACGTCCGACAACGAAACTCCGTGCCGGGGAAACGTCAAGCAGACACTCCGTGCCGGGGACACGTCAACCAGTGACACTCTGCATCGGGGAAACGTCCAACACAGACACTCCGCATCAGGAAAACGTCAATCAGCGACACTCTGCATTGGGGAAACATCTAACACAGACACTCCGCATCAGGGAAACGTCCGACAACGACACTCCGTTCCAGGGAAACGTCAAGCAGACACTCCGTGCCGGGGAAACGTCCAACAGCGACACTCCGTGCCTGGGAAACGTTAAGCAGACACTCCGTCTCGGGGACACATCAACCAGCGACACTCCGTGCCGGGGAAACGTCAAGCAGACACTCCGTGCCGGGGACACGTCTACCAAATCGCTCCGGATCAGAGCATCGACCGTCCATGTCGCAAAAAGGGCAGTGCAGGCTTCCTACAAAGCATGAACCAGATCGCTCCGGGCCAGGAAAATGTCTACCACGGACACTCCGTCTCGGAGACGCGTTAAGCGTCGACCGTCCATGTCGTAAAAAGGGCAGTGCATCCCAAAAAGTGGGAACCAAAGCAAGTCGCCTCCACGCAAAAGAAGATCCATCAATTTCATGCACACGACCCACATATGCTGTGTGCATTTATTGATGGGGGGAAATTTGTTGGGGTAAAAATTTGCACCCCGGCTGACCGAGTCAAAGTCAAGGTCAACCCCCAAGCTAGGTGGGCCCAAGCCCAGGTCAAGCGGGCCCATGCCCAAGTCGAGCCCGCAGCCAGCCTCCCCATGCCAACAACAAAATCATGTAATAAATAATTTTTATGTAATTTTTAATACATGAATGTATGGAAAATGGGCATAAAGCTACTATTTTGTAAGCCCATGGGTTATGTGCAAAAATAAAATGGCACATGAGCCATGGGATAGGCAAAATGCCATTTTGTGAAGACCAAGGGGCTATATGTAAATATGTAAGCCTATAAAAGACAACATGATGATGAATAAAGAATACTTTTTCATTCTCTCAAAAACCTAGAGTTGGTACATCTCTCCCTTTTTCTGAAGGTTTCAAACCTTCTTCTTCCTTTTGAATTAAATCAAGAGTTTTACTCTTCCTTTTCCAAAACTAAATAGTTTTCACCACAAAACCCATGAAGAGGAACTTGGATCTACCATCAGATCTCAAAAAGAAGAGATTTTTAACATCCCACATCTCTTGATCTTCAAGATCTTGTCAATAGAGGAGGAAGAAGAAAAACCCCTTTTTATCAACCCCAAAACATCTCAGGAGTTTAACTCCACTCTAATTTCTCTTTCAAGAGTTTCTGAGGCTAAAAGCGCTCTTTTCCTCGCCGGCGCCCAAGCGCTCAAGCGCCGAGCGCCCACGTGCCGACACGTGGAGCTCTAGCGCTCGAGCGCAAAGCGCCCATGTGCCGACACATGGCGTGTTTGCGCTCCAGCGCCCTGTGCTCGAGCACAAGGCACCCACGTGCCAACACGTGGCGCGCTTGCGCTCCAGACACGTGGGCGCCTTGCGCTCGAGCGCAGTACGCCCGAGCGCAAGGTGCCCACGTGCCGACATGTGGCGCGCTTGCGCTCCAGCGCACTGCTCCCGAGCGCAAGGCGCCCACGTGCCGACACGTGGCGCGCTTGCGCTCCCGCGCACTGCGCTCCCGCGCACTGCGCCCGAGCGCAAGGCGCCCACGTGCCGCCACGTGGCCCGCTTGCGCTCCCGCGCACTGCGCCCGAGCGCAAGTGCGCCACGTGTCGGCACGTGGGCGCCTTGCGCTCGGGCGCCTTGCGCTCGAGCGCCCAGTGCTCATGCGCAAGGCGCCCAAGTGTCGACACGTGGCGCGCTTGCGCCTGAGCGTACAGCACCTAAGCGCACAGCGCTCAAGGAGCTGGCCCCACGCATCCCTTAGATGCCTTTTCCCCTTCTTTTTATGTACATACATATACATATACATATGTATACATATTTGCACACACACGTGCTCCACGACACTGTCCCGGTTAGAAAAAAATTTCTAAAGGGGCGCTGCCCCGCACCCCGTAAGGGGGCTGCTTGGCCCCTTGACCCCTAGCCCGCTATCCGGGTAGCGGGACCCCCGTAAAAACTCTGCGTGGCTCCCGATATATCCAAAACCCCTTTTCAAAACACAACACACGCACATTGCACATTGAGTTCGCATGACCAGTTTAACCCGTTAATCGGAGGTTCCCTCGCTCCAAAGGCGAGGGGTAATTAACGGCTGTTTAGTCCGCGGCTGCCGGAGATTCGGATCCCCACAATCAATAAACCCCGGCCTACTCTAGGCAGGGGGAATCTGTAGTACGCCTGACAAGCGTGGGCATATTCCTATCTCAATGGGGTGACGAAAAACACCCTACAGTCACTTGTGCTTACCTGGCCACAATTGGCAGTGAAGAGATGATTTGAGGGTTATCTCACAACATATCACTTTGGAACAGTTAGGAGCAGTCTAGTGGACTTTGAAGACCATAGCTCCAGGAATGATTGTACATGTTTTGACTGTGATTGTTTGAAGTTGTGTCGTAAGTCCGTAAATATTTTTGCAAAACTCTTTCTAAAAAAAACACAAAACAAAAGCTTTTATAAAAACTTACCCTTTGTCGCCAGAATTCCATTTCACCGACCTTTCATCCGCATTTCTCCATTGACGTTTTCTTAACCTTGTTGGAGATAGTGCCCTCAGAGTCAATTATTGGATCACAGGCACGTGATTGCAATGATTGAGGGAGGACCTATCCCGGTAGGACAGTCTTACTCGAGATGATAGTATGCTATCTGGTTTACCTTTATCATCGTGTACTGCTTTAGGTGACCTGACATGTCGCTATTACACGTTGATAGAGCCCCTAGGATTCTTGCTTGACTACCAGCAGTATGATGGCGATCATATACGTGGGAGCTGGTAGTCTATAAGCACATCCTTAAAAGGTCCCTAGTCGTAGGAGTTTCGAGACAGGGCATCGATACTCCATTAGTAGACTAGTGTATACAGTCGAGACCCCAACGAGGGGCGGTGGCCGGTCTCACAAGCCACTGGTGTCAGTTGGTTCACCTAAGATGTATACAGGTGCTCATTGGGTTATGAGTACACCGGACAGGACTCGCCGGGAACCTGCTAGTTGGGCTTATACCTGACGTCAGATAGCAGTTCCCTGGTGACATGTGTACAGGTTAGTTCATCGACCTGAGGATCGTCATTTGTCTCGTGTGAGTTCCCACTGTGCTTTGATTACTACCCTACCACGGCTCAAAGGAGTCGTGCAAACAGGTTTTAGTTGGGTACAGTCCCGAGCCACATGGAGGCAGTGAGCGGATCTTCAGGGGTTCGTCTCTCCCGGTATTGGGGGTGAGGTCGCGCTGTGTCTAGGAGAGCCATTACGCAAAGCCCTCGGCCGAGGCAGGAGATTTACTGGTAGGTATTCCAGTAGTATCTCAGGGCGTTCTGTGCTACACTCCGACACGACTTGTACCGCTTTTGGGGGTCTGACTTTTACCAACCCCCTAGGCCCGCCATGCGATACTCATAGACGAACGGACCGGACTGTACGGATATTGTCACTGACAGGCTCAGTTGGGTGTCGGGGTGAGCTTCCTCATCGACGTCCCTTTTGGTCAATAGCTGGTGGCCCGTCACGTATTGGCTTATACCTCTGACGTGCCAGTGGTTAAATCCACAGCCATAGTATTGACGAGTCTTTAGAGTCCACCACACTTACAGTTACTCAGCTTTCGGGCGAAACGCTGTAGAGGCCGTATGGAGATATGGCAGGGTCCGATCAGATACGTGCGGTATTGCACGGATCAGGATCGGACAGTTTTGTACTAGTAGCCGTATGGTTATATGGCAGGGTTCGATCAGATACGTGCGGTATTGCACGCATCAGGATCGAACGGATATTACTAGCCGGCTTTGGCTTAAGCCGGTCCTAGTCTAGTACAGTGTAGATTTTGTCTCATTGCATTTGTATCCGGACGGAATACAGATGCGGGTGTGTATGCACAGTATGGGGGTTTTCCTGTAATTTATTACGGGACCAGTTTTCTGGAGTTGCCAGTTTGCTTTCCGTTCCGGCCGGTTTTCCTTTGTTCTTTCCCGGCCGGACTTTTCCGATGGAGGGGGTAATTTGCAGTTTTGCAAATTACACTTTGTGGAGGATTTATTTGTAAAAGTATTTATTATGAAAGCATCTTTTATATTCCTTTCTTTTCTATCATCATTTCTTGAAAAGGTGATTAGGATTGATTTTAAGCTTGATGTGAGTTTGTGATGATGGTGTTAGGATATGGTCACCCTCTCCTTTTTCCTACACTCACCTCCCTTCATGTTTATGTGTTCATATTGTTTCCTCCACCTTTCTTCTTCTCACTTGAGCAATATGATAAGTTTTTCATGAGAGGAAAAAGAAGAAAAGAGAAGAAGAAGAGAGAGTATTCATTCTTGAGAGTTTGATCTTTCTTGATCTCATTTTTCATGCTAGAAAAATGCAAGCACCATTTTTCTAGTCTTGATTCCTCCATCATCTTCAAAGGCAACAAACCCCAAGTGAGACTACTATGATTCTACACTACACATTCTACAGCATATCTTGAGCATGTCGAGTTGCCGGCTTCATGCGCGAGTTGCCTCGGTATTGAGGTGGGAGCCCGTAAAAGTACCCGGCTTCGTGGTGCCCTTTCCGACGAGGAGGAGACGGACGGAGATCCCGCGAGGAGATCGGAGTGGAGATGAAGACCGGAGGACTCGGATCTCTTGGTATACTTCTCACCCTATCTCTTGAATGCTAGCATTAGGTTAATGGTTACGATCCGGGTTTTCATTGTCCGCGGTAGCGCCGGTTTCCGAGTAAGGAAAAAATTTTGATTCCGCATTTTGGCCTCGAGTACGAGGCCGGGGCGCTGCCGTGGCGCAACATGGTATCAGAGCCACGCCATTAACCTTTCCTAGCTTGTTCTAATGTGTTTTTCAGTTCCGATCGACCGAAATTCCAAAAACCCGTATTTTTCCTTCACATCAGTTTCTGTCGAAATATTTTGGAGTCTAAAATTTTTTCAGGTAGTCTCAGAATGATGTGCAGGGAGTTCTAAGAACTCTGGGAAAATTCGAGACAGTGATCACTCAACAGGAGCGCGGAAGCGCCGCAGAAACCCCATTTGTGCCGCCCTTCCGCCGCGGTTTGGTGGGGTCACTGCTTCGAATTCCTCCAGTGGGCTTCTGGGCTATAATTAGGGGTTTTGGAATATTAAAATTGGGCCTATTATTTCTGTAAGTGCTACAGTTTTCTTTGGGGCCCACTTGTTAAGGTTTGATCAATCGGAAAATTTTAAACACATTATTTCACAGTATTTACATTATATCTGCGACCGTGAATGTCACTTGATCGGTAAATCCGGTCTAACTGCTATAGCCCGGTTAGACGGATTTGCGAACGTGACTTTCACGTTGATGTTCTATGTTTATGCTGTGATGTTGCGGATCGGTCGTGGGGGATAGCCTGGATGCAATGCTAGTACAGTTTTGTTGTATTATGTACATTTGATATTGCGGGGCGAGCGTCCGACATGTGGACTGCCGTCACTGCCAGTTTGTATTATTCTTTTGGGGCACGACCTGGTTACGGTCGATGTACCCGGTGTATGTATATTTTACCTTTCTGTACTAGGGTTACCCCGCGGAGGGGTGCACGGATAGCCGGGTTCTAGAAGGCAACAAGCCCGCATTTCATGGCATTGAGACGGAGGGGGCTTCACTCTAGGATTGGCGGGCTATTCGTCGCACTCGTAGGGGGTACAGGTTGACCCAGGAGGGGTGCCCAAGTTGCCGGATTCCGTGAAGTGCTGGGTGGTCCATTCACGGTGCTGGAGGGGGCTGCCTCGCTTCAGGTTTTGGCGGGTGACTTTCCGCGCCCGTAGGGGTCTAGGATTTCATTGCACAGGCTATCCACACGACCAGGGGAACGTCGGGTTTCAGCAGCGGCTCTGTGAAACCCGGGGCTTCCAGATATCTGTATTGTTCTGTGATGCTGTACATTTCTGTGATGTTGCATTTTATTCACGCCTTGAGCGAAATACTATATATTGGTATATATATTAGTAGATGTTGTATATGTTTTTCATCCGCGCTAGTCCAGTCCCCGCTCTGCCGTTAGTTAGCTAACCTAACGGGTGATGACGGGACCCAGTGGCGAATGCGGATGGCATATACGTACGTCAGTATATTTTCGTTCTTTGTGGTGTGATCAATTGATGGGACTGCATTGATTCGGATCAATGCAAGATAAACAAACCTATTCTGATGTTGTTGGAACATTTTTCAAAAAGCTGTTATTGCAAGGACGTTCACTTTTGTTTTGCATCGTGGTATTCATTTGGAATATCCTGCTCCTCAGTCGACGAGGCAAGGGCCGAGATCCCTTCACCGGGAGTGACCCCTTGGACAGAAGTTTGCGTCAGGGCAATAACTTCACTATAGCCGATTACTTTTACTTTGCATCGTGGTATTCAGTTGGAATATCCTGCACCTCATTCTACGGGGAAAGAGCCGAGATCCCTTCACCGGGAGTGACCTCTTTAACAAAGGTTTTCGTCACTATATTTTTATAAAAGGCTATGCAGTTCCTTCAACGATATCAAGTTCATTACGTTAAAGGTTTTTCGCCAAAAACCATCCGTAGCCCTCCGTCATTTCAGATTAGTATTGCTTAGTATTCGTGCTACGTATGTCGTGCATTGCCGAGGCGTAGTGTTCGGTAGCTGTGTAATACTTTTCTGTCGCATGGATAAGTGGATTGGTTAGGACAGTCGTACAGTTATGTTGGCATTGTCAAGGACTCGTACGGGTGGGTTTAATGCAATCAAGATAATGACGGGCTGAACTTGACTAGGACTCTTTGATATGTTGGCATTGTCAAGGTCACTTGGGTCCTAGGGGTAAAAATCACATCGGGAGTTTCAAAAGAACTGAAACTTGCCAGGCATGCGCATACCTTCTGGAGTGTGGTGACTTGAGTGGATTCCGTCAAGTTATCATGCGATGATAGTTGGATCCCGATTTCCACTGATGAGTTGGTTTACTCCTCGGGTGATCCCGACTAATTCTTCTTTCAGGTTTGGAGGAGAATTTGAGGTACAGTGGGAGGTTTCCAGATTAGACAAAGTGATAACCATTCTGATCTAGGTTAGAGTGCACGCTGAGTGTTTCTTTTCTCTCTCTCTTTGGCAGCGGCCTTTGACCCGACCCTGGACTATGACTCAGTGACCAAGTTGACCGAACCTACTTAACACAGGCTTTTGGATTGTCAGAGTTGCAGACCTCATTGCCACTCCTACTTTTACCCTTTTCTCCGGGACACCCCGTATTACTACGAACGTCCACTTCCATTGGACAAAACCATCGTATGGTTAGATACGAACTCGAGGGACTTCGAGGATGGTTTCTGGTTCTGGAGAAAACGGATAGGATTATTCAGTTGTCTTTTCTTTTCACCTTCTCTCAGGTTGCGAGTACTCCTTGGTTTAGGAGTAGTACACCTATTACGCAAATTGGATAGTCTTCTTCCAAACCTTAGGCTGGTGCCGAACGGTGGGGAATGAAGAAAACCAATTAGCATAACGATGGTGTACAGAAGGTATTAAGTTTAGACAAAGCAAGGGATTAGTAAGAGGGCAAAGTAAATTGCGACTGATATTCACGACCAAACCAAGTATTTCTTCGCCAATCCTAAATCACCTTTGTAATTCTCCAGGACACTCCGTATCACTACGAAGATCCACAGTTTATTGGATATTCCATCGCATGGTTATATACGAACTCGAAAGGAACTTGTTCCAGTTCGGGGATGGATTCTGGTTCAGGAGAAATAGGAATAAAGTACATTCAGGTGTCTTTTATCTTCACCTTCTCTCGCATTGCGAGTGCTCCTAGGATTAGGAAAGTACACCCTTTATGCTTATTGGATAGTCTTCTTCCAAACCATAGGCTGGTGCCGAACGGTAGGGAAGGAAGAAAACCAATTGGCCTAAAGGGGTGTGCAGAAGGTAATGACTAAAGACATATAAAGGGATTTGGAGAGGTGGCAAAGAATTATGCGGTTATAGTTGTGAATCTGGATAATGGTAGAGGCATTACTAGGAATACCAGGATTCCCCACAGAAACATTTCAATGTTTCAGTTTCACTGTGTAATGTTAAAAGAAAACTGATTTCCCGATTAGACACTTACTCCAGGGTATGTATTTACCAGGTATGATTCTCACATCTGTATGGTTTTACAGATGATGAGTGGGAGTAAGTTATTGGGAATTGGGTGATCATCCTCATTATATCGGGATTCGTTGTAATCGGTGATGTTTGAGGAGATCACCTGGGCTGTTTGCCGGTCGGCAGATATTTGGTTATGAATATCCGCTGTTGTGCACCAATTTCAAATTGATATATCTGTACGTCTATTTTCATAGAGTGAGATATACCTTTTGATATTATGTCGATGACATTTACCTATATCAGTGGATGGTTAGGTAAGGAGCATTAAACAGCGGTGTAATTCTTCTTAACCACAAATACAGTTTTCAACCTACGACACACAGTGAAAGAGTTGTTAGACTCAGCGGACTTATACAGAGTATTGTATGTTGTCCAGTGTCCATCAGGACTGAGGGGTTGGTCTTCATACTATATTCGGTTTACTTATGACTTCTCTAGATTTTAGACAGCTGTTTCGTGGAAACACAGGGTCTAAGTTTTGAGGAGTTATAGGTATTTGAATAGAGTAGAGAACCAGGTGTAGCAAGTATCGGGATTCTTCAAGGTGATCGAAGATGTAGATACTTGTGTATGGTATTCAGTTGATAGTAATGAGAACTAGCTTCTCTTTCAGGTTACTCATAATTGGAAGCATTCCTAAGTTGGGTAACGCTGATCGGCCTCCTTCCATTTAGTTGACATGCACTGGAGACAGCTGCATGATTTGAATCTGGTTCAATTAAATCAGTGCCTCTGGTTCTATATTGGATATAGAACAGTTCATATCTTAACGATGTTAAGGTACGGGGAGTTGTCCGGCTTATGATTAAAACCAGACACTGGACAACTCAAGGCACGTTTCTGTAATGGCTGTTTGTGGGTTGACCCAGGCTATGACGAGGGTTGATTTTCTACCATCTGGAAGATCAATAGTGATATTGTTCTTAACTCGCCACAGTTTTATTAAAAATGGATTTTTTTTTTCAAAAAAAGTAGTGGGAGTATGGTAGAACTGGAAGTGATTCCAGAACCGCAAACGATTACTGAAGATTTGATAAGGAACCTAAAGATTCAATCTGTTTTGACATTCCATTGGCCACTCCGCAAATAAGGTGGGTAACTTCAGGCACCCGAGAGGTACTCCGGTAGCCTCAAGGACGGTGACAGGGAAGTTCTTGTTTACCCACACTTGCCATTGTTGTTGTTCCAGGCTGCGAGACCCGGCAGGAGGATGAGTATAGCGTCGTTCTAAACTAGCTTTAGAAGTGCACGTCTATATGACTCTGGCAGAGGGTTGTCGTAGTCAGTGGGAGCAGCGGAAGCATTGGTGGACTGCAGGCTTATGTCTATTTATAGACTAAAGCAGATATAGCGGAGTTAGATCATCTGTTTCTGATGTGACAGTCATGGGTTTGACGTCATCAGAATAGGGGATGGATCTGTTGAGAAGGTAGTAGGAAGTGATATTCCTATACTACGATCGGTTATACTTTGGTCGTCACACAGTGGTTTCTCCACAAAAGGACTTGGATATTATATCAGACATTCTGGTTACTAGATCTATGGTTTTAGATCTAGATTTGGGTGGTTTCCTAATCTGGGTACCTTGACAGCATTCTATGAGTATTTAGAATAGACGACTCCTGGCATGGTAGTGAACCTGCAGGTGATGGAGTCACCCTCTCTAAAGGTGTCTTACAGACTAAAGTAGAGAGGGATGTGTATGATTGGCAGATCACTTGCTTAGGCAATTGAGTCAATCATGAGATGTCAAGTACCACACCAGATGTCGTTCTTGCAGTAGATGCAATAAGTAGATATTGATCCAATCCTGGAGAAACAGTCGGAAGCAGTTTTAGAACATAAGTGGATGTTCTAGGGATATGATAACGACAGCCTCATTTGGGAGACAGTTATCATTCCAGGCTTCCAAGGTGATATGGACGACAAGGAGGTTGTCAGAGTTATAGTTTTCCTTCTAACGAAGGGCAGTATTTTGGACAGGTGGTCCAAAGCAATACTGAGGGTGGCATGGCGCAGGATACTGATTAAGTTCAGTTATCGATACAGTCTAAGAAGTTTGGATTTGAAGTTCATTTATGAGCTAGGTCCCATCAGACATCCAGACGTTCTAAGACAGGTATTGCTCATTTCGGGAGATGGCTTTCTCCGCGAACTTGAGATATAGAGAGACATAGAAAGAAACATCACAGCGGATCCACTCACTGAGGCTATTCCTCGAACGCAATAGTTTCGCAAACGAGCTTTGTGAGACTGACTAGTAGAGGAGTTGGGTGTTCGGTATCACACGGGCTGTGAGTATGCGGCATCGCAATAATTAGCCTTGAGTGCAAGTGGGAGATTGTTGGAGATAGTGCCCTCAGAGTCAATTATTGGATCACAGGCACGTGATTGCAATGATTGAGGGAGGACCTATCCCGGTAGGACAGTCTTACTCGAGATGATAGTATGCTATCTGGTTTACCTTTATCATCGTGTACTGCTTTAGGTGACCTGACATGTCGCTATTACACGTTGATAGAGCCCCTAGGATTCTTGCTTGACTACCAGCAGTATGATGGCGATCATATACGTGGGAGCTGGTAGTCTATAAGCACATCCTTAAAAGGTCCCTAGTCGTAGGAGTTTCGAGACAGGGCATCGATACTCCATTAGTAGACTAGTGTATACAGTCGAGACCCCAACGAGGGGCGGTGGCCGGTCTCATAAGCCACTGGTGTCAGTTGGTTCACCTAAGATGTATACAGGTGCTCATTGGGTTATGAGTACACCGGACAGGACTCGCCGGGAACCTGCTAGTTGGGCTTATACCTGACGTCAGATAGCAGTTCCCTGGTGACATGTGTACAGGTTAGTTCATCGACCTGAGGATCGTCATTTGTCTCGTGTGAGTTCCCACTGTGCTTTGATTACTACCCTACCACGGCTCAAAGGAGTCGTGCAAACAGGTTTTAGTTGGGTACAGTCCCGAGCCACATGGAGGCAGTGAGCGGATCTTCAGGGGTTCGTCTCTCCCGGTATTGGGGGTGAGGTCGCGCTGTGTCTAGGAGAGCCATTACGCAAAGCCCTCGGCCGAGGCAGGAGATTTACTGGTAGGTATTCCAGTAGTATCTCAGGGCGTTCTGTGCTACACTCCGACACGACTTGTACCGCTTTTGGGGGTCTGACTTTTACCAACCCCCTAGGCCCGCCATGCGATACTCATAGACGAACGGACCGGACTGTACGGATATTGTCACTGACAGGCTCAGTTGGGTGTCGGGGTGAGCTTCCTCATCGACGTCCCTTTTGGTCAATAGCTGGTGGCCCGTCACGTATTGGCTTATACCTCTGACGTGCCAGTGGTTAAATCCACAGCCATAGTATTGACGAGTCTTTAGAGTCCACCACACTTACAGTTACTCAGCTTTCGGGCGAAACGCTGTAGAGGCCGTATGGAGATATGGCAGGGTCCGATCAGATACGTGCGGTATTGCACGGATCAGGATCGGACAGTTTTGTACTAGTAGCCGTATGGTTATATGGCAGGGTTCGATCAGATACGTGCGGTATTGCACGCATCAGGATCGAACGGATATTACTAGCCGGCTTTGGCTTAAGCCGGTCCTAGTCTAGTACAGTGTAGATTTTGTCTCATTGCATTTGTATCCGGACGGAATACAGATGCGGGTGTGTATGCACAGTATGGGGGTTTTCCTGTAATTTATTACGGGACCAGTTTTCTGGAGTTGCCAGTTTGCTTTCCGTTCCGGCCGGTTTTCCTTTGTTCTTTCCCGGCCGGACTTTTCCGATGGAGGGGGTAATTTGCAGTTTTGCAAATTACACTTTGTGGAGGATTTATTTGTAAAAGTATTTATTATGAAAGCATCTTTTATATTCCTTTCTTTTCTATCATCATTTCTTGAAAAGGTGATTAGGATTGATTTTAAGCTTGATGTGAGTTTGTGATGATGGTGTTAGGATATGGTCACCCTCTCCTTTTTCCTACACTCACCTCCCTTCATGTTTATGTGTTCATATTGTTTCCTCCACCTTTCTTCTTCTCACTTGAGCAATATGATAAGTTTTTCATGAGAGGAAAAAGAAGAAAAGAGAAGAAGAAGAGAGAGTATTCATTCTTGAGAGTTTGATCTTTCTTGATCTCATTTTTCATGCTAGAAAAATGCAAGCACCATTTTTCTAGTCTTGATTCCTCCATCATCTTCAAAGGCAACAAACCCCAAGTGAGACTACTATGATTCTACACTACACATTCTACAGCATATCTTGAGCATGTCGAGTTGCCGGCTTCATGCGCGAGTTGCCTCGGTATTGAGGTGGGAGCCCGTAAAAGTACCCGGCTTCGTGGTGCCCTTTCCGGCGAGGAGGAGACGGACGGAGATCCCGCGAGGAGATCGGAGTGGAGATGAAGACCGGAGGACTCGGATCTCTTGGTATACTTCTCACCCTATCTCTAGAATGCTAGCATTAGGTTAATGGTTACGATCCGGGTTTTCATTGTCCGCGGTAGCGCCGGTTTCCGAGTAAGGAAAAAATTTTGATTCCGCATTTTGGCCTCGAGTACGAGGCCGGGGCGCTGCCGTGGCGCAACAAACCTCACCTTCTATGCTTTGACTATACTAAACTCGTTTAGTATATGTCCGGTTAGACTCGGGACACCAGTGCCCGCCTAGTCTGGGTTACGTTAGTCGCTACCGACTACGCGATCGACTCCGACGTCGAAACTCCCTCCACACCTCTTTCACCTTTACCTTTGCCGGCCAACTCTGACGTTGACCGGGATTCTGTTCATACATCCTCACCTTCACCACCATCATCACCAAATTCTTCTTCTGAGATGTCAGGATTTCCTCCTAACATCACTTTACCTCTCCCGGGACTGTTTCCACCTCATCTAGGTGCGAATAACCCGCAACCACCTCCTGTTGAAGCGCCACAACGAATTGCGCTCCAGGATCGTTTCTATCCCACCCGCTCTACACTTCCTACCCGTCTTTCACTTCCGCCGGCCAATGGGGATAATTTCGAAATTAAGCCCCACTTCATCAACATGTTGCCCAAATTTCACGGGCTGGAATCCGAAGATGCCTATACTTCATCAACAAATTGCAGAACGTCTGTGCAATGATGAAGACAACCCAACTGTCCGATGACGTTATACGACTACGGGTCATTCCTTTCATCCTATGTGACCTTGCTGAGAAGTGGCTGTATAGCACCGCATCATATTCCATAACAAGTTAGATTGAGTTTGTAAAAGAGTTTCTTAAAAAGTTCTACCCGAACCACAAGACCGCGAGATTCTGAAATGAAATTAACCAATTTTCCCAGCTTCCTATCGAACCATTTTGGAAGTGCTTTGACCGATACAAAGACCTTCTTGTTCAGTGCCCTCATCACGGTATTGAGAGATGGCAACTTTGCCAGACCTTATACGAGGGCCTGAATCCAGCAACTAAGCAGTTGCTGGAGACCATTTGTCAAGGCCACTTCCTATCCAAATCTGACGAGGAAGCTTGGCAATTCTTCGACGATCTCGCGGAACAAATGCTTCAGTGGGAAAGCACACGACCGAACACTTTGTCTACTTCTTCTACTTCTTCCAGTCTCTTTAGGGGAGGAGTTCATCAACTTGATATCTCAATTGCAATGAAGGCCGAGATGGCAGCAATAACGCGAAAACTGGAAGCAATTGAGAGAAAATTCTCATCTCCTTCTCCTGCCCCTACTCTTCCCCTACGTACCATCTGCGCTTGTTGTTCTGATCCATCCCATTTGACCGAAGAGTGTCCTTATAACCCACCTTCTGAAGGACAGGATCAGGTCAATGCTGCATTTCAGTAAAGACCAAGGAATGATGCATACTCTTCTACTTACAATCCCTGCAGGAGGAACCACCCTAATTTCGCCTGGAGTCAGAACCAGCATCAATTCCAAGGCTACAACAATTTCCACAGGCCTCCTCCTCCGCAACAACAAGCTCAGCAACAAACTCAACATCAATATCAGCAGTCCTTCCAACCCCAACCTTTTCAAAATCTGACGAACAATTTTGCACCCAACAATTCTTTTCCTCAAAACAACTTTATTCCGTCAAACAATGATAAGGTTTCCTTGCTAGAATGACGTCTGGAGGCATTTGTAAAGAAATCAACTCAATCCACCGCCAAGATCCAGTCTTCCATTCAGTCTTTGGTGCAACACACTGCTGCACATGGGCAAACCATCAAGACCATCGAAGCCCAGATTGCACAACTGAATGCAGCTTTAAGCGAGCGAGAGAAAGGGAAGCTTCCATCTTAACCACTACCAAATCCTGGTCACCCACATAATACACATGTTGCTCTTGAACAACAGAACCATAATGTGAGTATCGTGACTACGTTGAGATCTGGAAGGATGCTGCGCAACAACGTCGACACAGATGATGACACCCGGCCGCTTCTTCTTCTTCTTCTTCTGAGCCTGTTCTCCATTCTTCAAAAGGCTCTTCTTCTTCTGCTGTTCCGAACGGACCCACATCTACTCCATGAAAACTCCAGCTCTGGGATCCGTTCCAACTCCACAATCTCCTCCACAAGCATTGGACTCAACCAATTTCAAAAACGTTCCATTTCCAAACCGGTTGAGGTCCAATAAACAAAATTCACAAATAGAGAAGATTCTGGAGTTATTTAAATATGTTAACATTAACATTCCCCTCTTAGATACAGTCTAACAAGTCCCTTCCTACGCAAAAATCTTGGAGGACATGTGCACTAAGAAGAGGAAATCTCAGGTACCCAAGAAAGTTTTCTTAGCTAGTGCCGTGAGTGATGCTCTTACCCAATCTTTAGCTCAAAAATGGAAGGACCCTGGCTGTCCTACGATTTCAATCACCATAGGGATAAGAACATCAACAGCGCACTTTTGGATCTTGGTGCCAGAGTTAACCTGCTTTCGTACTCCGTATATGAGCAACTAGGTGTAGGAGAGCTGAAACCCACACACTATACTCTCCAAATGGCCGACCGATATATCACCCATCTTATGGGTGAGCTAGAGGATGTGTTAATAAAGGTAGGGGACTTCATATTCCCCGTTGACTTCACCATTTTAGACACAGCCTGTAGCTAACCCCGGGAATCAAATTCCTGTGATACTCGGTCGCCTATTCCTTGTAACCTTAATTGCTGCGATCAATTTTCGAAATGGTTCGATGAACCTATCTTTTGGAAACATGAAAATTGAACTCAACATTTTTAGGTTGGGGAATCAGCCTTCTGAACCTAATGCTCATATACTAGACGTTAGTTCGATTTAGGAGATCACCCCAGAGGACTGTGAATTCGAGGAGTTTTTGTTCGATCACAGCAATCTTGATGCCACTAGCGCGTTCCTCTTTGAACCTGCTGCTGCTTCTGCTCCCAACAGTGATTACGAGTGTTTCGCTTTCTTGAACGATCTTGGTGTAGGGTTCCTAGGCACACTAATGAAGTCTCACAAGGTATCAACCATGCCAATTTTAAATTTTTCCGGTGCCGAGAAACCCTAATACAGATCGTTAACTAGAATTTTAGGCGAAACAGGAAACTAGTTAACATCTTAACTAAAAGTGAGATGCTACAACCTTTGTAGATCCGGTTATCCACTTCCTAAGCTCCACGTGGTTGTCCCCTCGCTGTCCATCTCGAATCCCGGACTCTCACATCGGCTTTATCGGAGAAATGAGCGGAACAGTCGTCGGCTTCGATGCCGAAGATGATCTACGTCGAGGCTACACTGGATCAAGCTCCGACTTCACCTAGTTGTGAAACTTGTGAAGAAAACACCCAAAACCACTTGGCAAGAGGTAGAGGATGAAGAATAGGAGGTGGGTTCACTTTAGAATTGGATTTCTCACTTTAGAACTCAAGATGCCATTGATGGAGTCTAGTTTTCTTTCTCGAAGAAGAAGGAGAAGATGAAGATAGAATATGATTAAAGTATTCATATAATAGAAAAGAAATCAATACTTATCATATCCTAACTAAGGTCAAGTGTAGAGAATAGACCATGGTAAGTGGGAATGGTTAGGGTTAAGCATGAAGACAAAATGGTCTCTTTAGTCAAAGCTTCATGAATCTTTAACAAGCTTCATGATGAAAACAAATCATTTTGTTTTCTTTTATCTATTTAAATAAATAAAGAATGGAAAAAAAAATGAGTGAATAAATCAAAACCCTAACCATTATCATAACCATGGTACAATTCTTTACACAAAGCCAATATTCATGCATCATCAAACATGATACAATCAAGTGCACAAAAGTATATCACATATACAACTTGTGAACTTCAAGTGAGAAAATCCATTTAAAGTGAACCAATACTAGTTAATGCAAAGTAATATATCAAATATATAATTATACACTAGATCATTAAATCAACATTTGATTCAATGATCCGGTCATGTCGCACATAACCGCCTAGTATCCAATGTATCGATTTATCAAATCAATGATTCGATAACTAGGTCATATCGCATACAACCAATCGAAACATTCATCGCGAGAATGAAATGCGGTATCACATACACGCATTATTCTCGGTCCCGCACATATCTCATATGCGCTCCTATTTCGTTTCGCTTGAGGCAGGAAACCCCTATGTAGGACTCTAAAGACTCGTCAATACGCCGGTAGCAGATGATGATCATATCAAGCACCCACAAGCCGCAAGCGGTCTGCTAAACGTAACGGCCACCCGGGTATTAAGCAATCAGAAGATCGACAAGCTAGCCCGCTCACACTCCTGTGAATCCAACCAGTAACACTTACCGTATAGTCCGGTCTGTTCGTCTGATATGTCGCATATCAAGTCTAGGGGTGGTAAACGTCAGACCCCAATAGCCGATAAGTCGTGCCGATGTGAGGCTCATAACAGGTCGAGAAACTATTGGTAACACTTACCAGCAAATCTCTGATCAGCCCTGGCCAGGGACTTCCCTGTTACGGCCAATCGAGCACAGCGCATCATCAACCCCCAATACCGGGAGAGACGAAACCCCTCCTATCGCTCATTATCTCCATGTGACTCGGGACTGTACCTAAAGACCACCGTTTTGCACGCCCTCATGGACGTGGTAAGGTGGAGATCAAAGCACAGTGGGAATCACACAAGACTCTATGACGATCTCGGGTCTACAGACTAACCTGTACAAGTGTCACCTGAGAACTGCCATCTGACGTGAGGTATAATACCATCTGGGAGTTCTCGGCGAGTCCGTCCAGTGTACCCAGTCGCCACTGAGCACCCGTACACCATCTCTGATGTCAAACACCAATGGATATGGGATCATCCATCGCCCATCTCATGGGTCGAGAAGCGTATACGCTAGTCTACACTGGTATATCGATGCCCCGTCTCGATACACCCACGACTAGGGACCTTGAAGGATGTACTTATGGACTACCATGTCCCCACTAGTATGATCTGCATCATAGTCCAGGTAGTCAAGTACACATCCTAAGGGCTTTATCAACATGTAACTATAAGACAGTATAAAGAGACTAGTATACATGTTAAGATAAAGTGCAACCAGATAGCATACTATCATATCGAGCAAGAAAGCCATCTCTATATATGTCCTAGCATCCAATATAATATACATCATCTGTACAATACTGGCCTCTAGGGCATACATACAACTAACAATCTCCCACTTGCACTAGGGCCAGCTGCTGTAGTATCGCATACCGAGCATCCCGAAAAGTCTCTCAAACTGTATCTGGGGAATGGCCTTCGTAAGTGGATCCGCCGTGTTGTTCTTCGTGTCAACCCTCTTGACCTCGATCTCCCGGCGATCAACTATCTCCCGGATCAGGTGATACCGCCTCAGAATATGCCTGGATCGCTGATGGGACCTAGGTTCCTTGGCCAAAGCCACTGCTCCATTGTTATCGCAATACAAAGGTATTAGATGCTCAATGGATGGAACCACTCCAAGTTCAGTAATGAACTTCTTGATCCAGACAGCCTCTTTAGCAGCATCGTTGGCAGCGATGTATTCAGCCTCCATCGTCGAGTCTGCCACGGTTTCCTGCTTGGAACTCTTCCAGCTAACCGCCCCTCCGTAAAGGGTAAAGACAAATCCCTACTGCGACTTAGAGTCGTCCTTATCACTCTGGAAGCTTGAATCGGTAAAGGAATCTACTTGGAGTTCTCCGTTACCATACACCAAGAGCATCTCTTTAGTCCTTCGCAAGTACTTGAGAATGCTCTTTACAGCTGTCCAGTGACTCTCTCCAGGATCAGCTTGATACCTGCTCACTACACTTAGTGAGTATGCTACATCGGGTCTGGTACACAGCATCGCGTACATGATAGAGCCTACAGCCGAAGCATAGGGTATCCCTTGCATGCGAGCTCTCTCCAAATCAGTCTTAGGAGACATTTCTTTGGAGAGAGTGACTTCAGAAATCGTGGGTAAATTCCCACGCTTGGATTCTTCCATACTAAACCTCTTTAGTATGGTGTCAATGTACCTGGATTGGGACAATCCCAATATCCGTTTGGATCTATCTCTATAGATCCTGATTCCTAATATGCAGGAGGCATCACCAAGATCTTTCATTGAGAATCTTTGTGATAAGAAGAGCTTGACCGATTGCAGCATAGGAATATCATTTCCTATCAAGAGTATGTCGTCCACGTACAATACGAGGAAGACCACCTTACTCTCTGCTACCTTCTTGTAGATACAAGGTTCATCTGGGTTTTTGACGAAATCAAACTCTTTGATAATGACGTCAAAGCAGATGTTCCAACTCCGCGATGCTTGCTTTAATCCATAAATGGATTTAAGCAGCTTGCAAACCTTCCCGCTGCTCCCACTATCTACGAAGCCCTCTGGCTGAGTCATGTACACGCACTCTTCTAAATCACCATTTAGAAAGGCGGTCTTAACATCCATTTGCCAGATTTCGTAATCATGATATGCAGCGATGGCAAGCATGATCCGGATGGATTTAAGCATAGCCACTGGAGAAAAGGTTTCGTCATAGTCCACACCTGGTCTTTGACGAAAACCCTTTGCTACAAGTCTAGCTTTGAAAGTCTCCACTTTCCCATCTACACCAAGTTTTTTCTTGAAGATCCACTTTCTCCCGATGGGTTTCACCCCTTCAGGAGCAACATCCAAAGTCCATACTTTGTTGGTGTACATGGATTCCATCTCGGACCGCATAGCATCCAGCTATTTCACTGAGTCCCTACTCGTGATGGCCTGCTCGAAGCTAGTTGGGTCATCATCCTCCATGATGCAATCTTCGCTTCCACCGTCAATGAGAAAACCGTAGTATCTCTCAGGTGGATGAGAAACCCTACTAGATCGGTGGAGAGGCTGGGGTTCGTCGGGTACTACTGAATCCTCTGGTTCTACTAAATCATCAGTTGTAGTTTGTGGTGCTGAAACCTCTTCCAGCTCTACCTCTTTGCCACTAATTTCTTTTGCGAGAAATTCCCTTTCCAAAAAGATGGCATGTTGAGCAACAAACACTCTTTGTTCCTCAGCTTGGTAGAAAAAATATCCTTGAGAATTCTTTGGATATCCTACAAACTTGCAAAGAACTGATCGTGCCTCGAGTTTGTCAGGATTTTGCTTTTTGACATAGGCCGGACAACCCCATATCTTAATTTGTTTAAAATATGGTCTCTTCCCACTCCATATCTCATATGGTGTGGTAGGTACAGATTTAGACGGAACCAGATTCAATAGGTATATGGCTGTCTTAAGCGCATACCCCCAAAAAGAAATAGGTAACTCGGCATTGCTCATCATTGAGCGCACCATATCTAATAGGGTGCGATTTCTTCGTTCTGATACACCGTTGTGCTGTGGTCTATAAGGAGGAGTAAGCTGAGAGAGAATCCCATTCTCTTTTAGATAATCCAGGAATTCAATGCTTAAGTATTCACCTCCTCGATCAGATCGAAGAATCTTAATACTTTTGCCCGTTTGGTTCTCTACCTCGTGCTTATATTCTTTGAATTTCTCAAAAGCTTCAGACTTGTGTTTCAACAGGAACACATGCCCGTATCTAGAGAGATCGTCAGTGAATGTAATGAAGTAGGAAGAACCCTTTCTGGCATGTGTAGACATAGGACCGCATACATCACTATGTATCAGTCCCAATAGTTCAGTAACTCTTTCTCCGTGTCCCATAAACGGAGTTTTGGTCATCTTTCCTTTGAGACATGAATGGCAAGTATCATAAGATGATAATTCGAATGAATTCAAATATCCATTCTTATGTAACTTAGCTAGTCGTGTCTCATTTATATGACCAAGTCTACAGTGCCACAAGAAGGATTCGTTCATTTCTGAGCTTTTCCTCTTATGTGTGTTTTGTATATTGAGGACTGTATTTTGATTGAGAATGAATATGCCATTATGTAACGAGCCTGATGCAATCAACTTTTGATCTAGAAATATGTTCATAACATTATCCTTTACTACAAAATTATATTCTTCTTTACTTAATAAAGAGACCGATATAATCTTGCACATCATGTTCGGTATATAATAGCACTCATTCAGAACTAATGTATCACCATTTAGTAATACCAGGTGATATATGCCAACAGCTTTGGCTGCAACATTTGCCCCATTCCCTACTTGAAGGGAATGATCACCTTTACCCAGTTCTCTACCTTTCCGTAGCCCATGTAACTGCTTACATATGTGGGATCCTGATCCGGTATCTAATACCCAGGACGTAGGGTGAACTGAAAAACAGTTCTCAATAACTAACACACCTGAAGAAGATGCATCAACATGCATGTTCTTTTGGGCGGCTTGAGAATCTAGATATTCTCCTATTCCCTGTTCAGTCTTATAACTCTTATAAGAAAGAACGGGTCCAACGTTCCCCTGCACAGTATAACATGCGGGTTCGGTCAATACATCCATATTATTATCTTTATTAGGGCATGATATGGTCGCTACCTGGAGAGAGAGAGAAGAAAAACACTTTAGCGTAAGCTCGTGCAAGATCAGATTGGTTATTATCTTATCTAATCAGGATGGCTCCCACTGGTTTTTATCAAATCTTCCTTCAAACCCTAAAAGGAAAGACTAGCCAGGATTAATTACACACTACAAGTTCGCCAATCTTTCAGCCAGGCCAGTGTCGGTACTTTGAGGGAGGTCCCCCGTGCTTTCGCACGAACCTAATTAATGTAAATCTCGTTTTCCCAGAGGCGTAACCCCGTTGACACCTTTCTAGACACCTACTTGATCGGCTTATTGTAATGTATAAAACTCTCCCAAGAGTAACTCTTACTCGCAGTGGGTATCGGGATCCAACTATCTCATAGAAGGTATGCAATCTCATTGCAAATTTCAACACTTGAAATTCCCAATAATGCTTTTGCCCCTAGCGATCTATGACCTTGACTAAGTCAACAAACCATAAATCGCTAGTCAAGTTCAACCCGTGCATTTCTCGATTGAATTAAACCCACCCGTACGACCCTTGACTGAGTCAACAAGGCCGTGCGAATGCCCTAATCCAATCACATCTCATGTTGTAACAGATAAACATTATTTAGCTACCGTACACTATGCCTTGACTAAGTCAACAAACATAGTACGAATACTAAATGATATCTATCTGAAATGACGGAGGGCTACGCAGGTTTTTCAGAAAAACCATGAGCGTAAAGAACTTGATATCGTTGTAGAATCAAATGAAGTTTTGAAATGGAGTGATTTTGAGGCTTTTTTAGTTTTGCTAAAGGGGTCACTCCCGGTGAAGGGATCGTCTGCCCTTTCCTCATCGAAAGAGGTGCGGGATATATCATATATATCACTGTGCAAAGCAGAAACTATAGAAGCAATCAAAAGTCAAACCGAGTGTGTAGCATCTGCCAGTTATTGCTAAAGGAGTCACTCCCGGTGAAGGGATCTCGGTCCTTTCCTCATCGAATAAGGTGCAGGGTATATCATATATACCGCTTTGCAAAGCAAGAACTGTAGCTACCTGTTTTGTTTAAAATTTGATTCTACAACATCTTAGGTTTCTTTTCTTTCATTAATCACATTAATGAAATCCCATCATTTAAATACCTAAACATCACAGATAAATACGACGTACACTTATGTCATCCGCATTCGCCTCGATGTCCCCTCGTGCACCGTTAGGTTAGGTAACTAACGACAGAGCAGGGCAGGGCTAGTGCGGGTGCAAAACATAAGTAACGTCTATATAATATATCATATATACTATATAAAGTATCTATCACAGAACATCACATGATCACATCACATATATCGCAGCAGAAGAAACATATGAAACATTGGATATACTAGGACGTCCGTGTTTTCAATACGAGCCAGTATAAAACACGGATTCCACGGTCGTGATGAATAGCCAATCCCACACCCCTACGAGAGCGGCAAGTAACCCTACCAATTCTAGGGTTAGGTGACCCGGACTCGACTCCTCGAGATGGTCTCCCACTGGACCCTAGAACCCGGTTACTTGTGCTCCCCTCCTTGGGTCTATCCTAATGTGGAAAAGTAAATAATATACAAAGGGTGACAGCTTCCGCTACCTGGAAGTGCCCCAATAAAAGAATATTACAGACAAGTTTTTACATGAATGAAAATGAAAAACACTCATCTCACATAAAAAAAACCCCGGCTATTCAAACACGACAATCCAATATAACATATCCAGCAATACATAACATCACATGTCATCAACGTAAGTAAATATGCGCATCCCAATTGTCGTTGACATATAGCAACGAAACCGGCGATATCACATATTACACTTACGGTCACATATAAGAAAGTGTAAAACTACAACAGTTAGAATCCGCAACCTTCTTTAGACATCGCATGCCTAATCAAATGAAATACTTAGACATCACATGCCTAACAATTATAAACCCCGCATTTTAGTCCCAACATCGAAAACTCTTTTCAATATCAAGTGAGACTAAACCGCTAGATTTATAACATTCATCCAGTTATCTCATAACTGTTTGTGAATTCCAATTATTGTATCCCATTCCGGATAAATAGAAAATATTAAACTTTCCGATCGAACATTCGAACACCCAAGTTTTCCCGAAACCGTTCAACACATGAAATAGGTTCAAAGACATTCACTTCATGCCTCAGTACCAACGGTCCAGCCGTAGAAGGGTCAAGCCAACGCCTCACATGTGGCACGCCGTACTGCCCCAAACCCGAAGGTTCAAAGGGCAGTTCAAGACAGTCACATAATCGAGTTAAGGTTTGTTGTCTTCTAGATGGACCATCGCGTTACTTGCACTACTCAGAACGTCCTTAAACCACAGAAAAATCCAACACTTGGAAATTTTCGGCAGGGGAAAAGTTGGGTATTTATATCCGGTCGAACTTTTTAACATATTCGAAAATTATCCGGAAAAACCAGATAGACAAAACTTGATAATCCGATCGAAACTCCGATTTTCAATGCAACCCCAGAACACTCAACTCTTGAGTCAAATTAAAAATTCCCAGAAAACTCAGCATAATAAAATAGGAATTACTGTGCAAATTTGGAAGCCTTACGTCAGAATATGGCCGCGAAACCGCCGCAGAAGCTAGGCTTCTGCCGCGATTCCGCCGCACTTTAGACACTTCGTTTGGAAAATTTTGCACCGTAATTCTTAGATTTCCCTGCTGAATTTTTTAAGCATTTTTAATCTGGAAAAAACCCAGTTTTTAGAAAAAGTCCAGAGAGCATTTTGGTTTTTAGGGTTTCGGTTCGATCGGGTTTCAAACGTCGTCTAGTCTTCGCCTAAGGCTCTAGCTAGTCTCTGATACCACTGTAGGGTTCCTAGGCACTCTAATGAAGTCTCACAAGGCATCAACCATGCCAATTTTAAATTTTTCCGGTGCCGAGAAACCCTAATACGGATCGTTAAATAGAATTTTAGGCGAAACAGGAAACTAGTTAACATCTTAACTAAAAGTGAGATGCTACAACCTTTGTAGATCCGGTTATCCACTTCCTTAGCTCCATGTGGTTGTCCCCTCGCTGTCCATCTCAAATCCCGGACTCTCGCATCGGCTTTATCGGAGAAATGAGAGGAACAGTCGTCGGCTTCGATGCCGAAGATGATCTACGTCGAGGCTACACTGGATCAAGCTCCGACTTCACCTAGTTGTGAAACTTGTGAAGAAAACACCCAAAACCACTTGGCAAGAGGTAGAGGATGAAGAAATAGGAGGTGGGTTCACTTTAGAATTGGATTTCTCACTTTAGAACTCAAGATGCCATTGATGGAGTCTAGTTTTCTTTCTTGAAGAAGAAGGAGAAGATGAAGATAGAATATGATTAAAGTATTCATATAAAAGAAAAGAAATCAATACTTATCATATCCTAACTAAGGTCAAGTGTAGAGAATAGACCATGGTAAGTGGGAATAGTTAGGGTTAAGCATGAAGACAAAATGGTCTCTTTAGTCAAAGCTTCATGAAGCTTCAACAAGCTTCATGATGAAAAGAAATCATTTTGTTTTCTTTTATCTATTTAAATAAATAAAGAATGGAAAAAAAATGAGTGAATAAATCAAAACCCTAACCATTATCATAACCATGGTACAATTCTTTACACAAAGCCAATATTCAAGCATCATCAAACATGATACAATCAAGTGCAAAAAAGTATATCACATATACAACTTGTGAACTTCAAGTGAGAAAATCCATTTAAAGTGAACCAATACTAGTTAATGCAAAGTAATATATCAAATATATAATTATACACTAGATCATTAAATCAACATTTGATTCAATGATCCGGTCATGTCGCACATAACCGACTAGTATCCAATGTATCGATTTATCGAATCAATGATTCGATAACTAGGTCATATCGCATACAACCAATCGAAACATTCATCGCGAGAATGAAATGCGGTATCAAATACACGCATTATTCTCGGTCCCGCACATATCTCATATGCGCTCCTAATTCGTTTCGTTTGAGCCAGGAAACCCCTATGTAGGACTTTAAAGACTCGTCAATACACCGGTAGCAGATGATGATCATATCAAGCACCCACAAGCCGCAAGCGGTCTGCTAAACGTAACGGCCACCCGGGTATTAAGCGATCAGAAGATCGACGAGCTAGCCCGCTCACACTCCTGTGAATCCAACCAGTAACACTTACCGTACAGTCCGGTCTGTTCGTCTGATATGTCGCATATCAAGTCTAGGGGTGGTAAACGTCAGACCCCAATAACCGATAAGTCGTGCCGATGTGAGGCTCATAACGGGTCGAGAAACTACTGGTAACACTTACCAGCAAATCTCTGATCAGCCCTGGCCAGGGACTTCCCTGTTACGGCCAATCGAGCACAGCGCATCATCAACCCCCAATACCGGGAGAAACCCCTCCTATCGCTCATTGTCTCCATGTGACTCGGGACTGTACCTAAAGACCACCGTTTTGCACGCCCTCATGGACGTGGTAAGGTGGAGATCAAAGCACAGTGGGAATCACACAAGACTCTATGACGATCTCGGGTCTACAGACTAACCTGTACAAGTGTCACCTGAGAACTGCCATCTGACGTGAGGTATAATACCATCTGGGAGTTCTCGGCGAGTCCGTCCAGTGTACCCAGTCGCCACTGAGCACCCGTACACCATCTCTGATGTCAAACACCAATGGATATGGGATCATCCATCGCCCATCTCATGGGTCGAGAAGCGTATACGCTAGTCTATACTGGTATATCGATGCCCCGTCTCGATACACCCACGACTAGGGACCTTGAAGGATGTACTTATGGACTACCATGTCCCCACTAGTATGATCTGCATCATAGTCCAGGTAGTCAAGTACACATCTTAAGGGCTTTATCAACATGTAACTATAAGACAGTATAAAGAGACTAGTATACATGTTAAGAAAAAGTGCAACCAGATAGCATACTATCATATCGAGCAAGAAAGTCATCTCTATATATGTCCTAGCATCCAATATAATATACATCATCTGTACAATACTGGCCTCTAGGGCATACCTACAACTAACACTTGGCTTGTCGCCACCCAAGCTTGAATCCTTTAAATTTTCGGATGCGTTAGCTGAACCATCCAACTCGGTCGCTTACACTCGTTTTGAGCCTCTGTTAGAATCCTTTGAGTTCGAGACATTTTCACCGATGTTGCCTTCAATCGTTTCACCTCCAACACTCGAACTCAAGCCGTTGTCATCTCACCTCAAGTATGCTTACTTAGGTGAGAACGAGACCCTCCCTATCATCATCTTGGCTTCTCTAGCTCCAGAGTAGGAGAAAGCCCTTCTTACGGTCATGCAAAGCAATAGGCAAGCTTGTGCCTGGTCAATGGCGAACATCAAGGGGATTAGTCCCCTGATCGTTGAACATCACATTCATATGATGAATGATACCAAACCTGCCCGGGATCCGCAGAGACGACTTAATCCAGTCATGAAGGAGGCTGTGAAAAAAGAGATCGTCAAATGTCTTGATAGTGGTATCATTTACCCTATCTCTGATAGCCAGTGGGTCAGCCCCATTCGCGTTGTCCCCAAGAAGTCGGGCATAACGGTCATCACCAACGAGGCGAACGAGTTAATCCCTACTCGCACCCAAACCGGGTGGCGAGTATGCATTGATTATAGAAAACTCAACGCCGTAACGCGGAATGACCACTTTCCGCTACCATTCATTGACCAAATGCTAGAACGATTGGCTGGACACGAGTACTACTGCTTTCTGGATGGCTACTCCGGCTATAACCAAATTCCCATCACCGAGAAGGACCAGGACAAAACCACGTTCACCTATCCTTTCGGCACATTTGCATATCGCCGCATGCCCTTTGGGTTATGCAATGCACCCACTATGTTCCAGCGGTTTATGATGGAAATCTTCTCAGACATGGTGGAGAAATTCTTGGAGATATTCATGGATGATTTCTCCATTTTCGGCGATTCCTTTGACGAGTGTTTGCAGCATCTTGACACTGTCCTTACCCGGTGTAAGGATAAAAACCTAACTTTGAACTGGGAGAAGTGCCACTTTATGGTGCGCGAAGGTATTGTCTTAGGACATATCATCTCGCAAAATGGCATTGAGGTGGATAAAGTGAAGATTGAGGTCATTTCCAATCTCCCTCCTCCAAGATGCGTCAGAGACATCCGAGTTTTTCTTGGCCACGCCGGTTTCTATAGACGGTTTATCAAGGATTTTAGCAAGATTGCTAGACCCTTGACTCTTCTGCTGGCCAAGGACACCACATTCGACTTCAACTCGAGCTGTGTGACTGCGTTCGAATCACTAAAAAGCCCACTCACTTCTTCTCCCATACTTTCTTCTCCTGACTGGACATATCCCTTTGAGATCATGTGCGATGAATCCGACTTTGCCATCGTTGCTTTCCTAAGACAGCATATCGATAAGATGCCGCATGTAATCTACTATGCTAGCCGGACCCTGAACGATGCCCAACTGAATTACACAACAACCGAGAAGGAATTCTTGGCTGTTGTGTTTGCATTAGAAAAATTCAGGCCTTACTTGATCGGCTCTCCAGTCATCGTCTACACAGACCATTCAGCTCTACACCATCTTTTTGCGAAGAAGGACGCAAAGTATCGGCTGATACGTTGGATCCTCTCAATTCAAGAGTTTGACCTTGTCATCAAGGACAAAAGAGGATGTGAAAATGAAGTGGCCGACCATCTTTCACGCCTCCCTTCTTCACCGACGCTTCTACTTCCAATAAACGATGCTTTTCCTGATGAACAGCTCTTGACAGTATCGTGCGAACCCTGGTTTGCAGATTTTGTGAACTATTTGGCAACATGATTACTAACGAACGAATGGTCAAGTCAGGACATACTTCGATTCTTATCCCAAGTAAAACACTTTTTCTGGGACGAACTGTATCTGTTCAAGTACTGTCCCGACCAGATTATTCGTCGGTGTGTTCCTAATAATGAGTTCAAGAATGTGCTGTTGTTTTGCCACGATCAAACATGTAGCGGGCATTTTGGCCAAAGAAAGATAGCCGAGAAGATCTTGCAGTGTGGCTTCTACTGGCCACAACTCTTCAAAGACGCTCATGATTACTGCAAGACTTGCTCCCGGTGCCAACACTTGGGCCGGATATCCAGGAAAAACGAGATGCCGCTCCAACCAATCTTGGTTGTCGGGATTTTCGATGTTTGGGGAAATGATTTCATAGGGCCGTTTCCCAGCTCTTTTAGGAACCTGTATATTCTTCTCGCTGTTGATTATGTCTCTAAATGGGTCGAGGCCATGCCCGGCCGGACTAACGACAACAAGGGTGTCATTAGATTCCTTAAGGAAAACATCTTTTCCCGGTTTAGGCACCCCCGCACGATCATTAGTGACAATGGAACACATTTCTGTAATAGGACTTTCGAGGCCTTGATGCGGAAATATTCCATTAATCATAAGCTATCCACGCCCTACCACCCCCAAACATGTGGGCAAGCCGAAGTGTCTAATCGGCAAATCAAACAGATTTTAGAGAAGACGGTTTCCAAGAACCGTAAGGATTGGTCTTTAAAACTCACTGATGCTTTTTGGGCATTTCGAACTGCTTATAAGACTGATCTTGGCATGTCTCCTTATCGGCTTGTTTACGGGAAGGCTTGCCACCTTCCAGTGGAAATCGAGCATCACGCATTTTGGGCGATCAAGGAGCTGAATCTATCTCTTGAAGATGCGGGCAGCCATCGAAAACTGCAGCTCAACAAATTGAACGAGCTTCGGGATGAAGCTTACGAAAACGCGGTTGTCGTTAAGAACCGAACGAAGGTGTTTCATGATAAACACCTTACGCGCAAAACTTTCGCACCTGGTCAACAGGTGCTTCTTTACGACACCCGACTACATTTCAATCCTGGGAATCTCAGATCTCGCTGGAAAGGACCATTCTTTGTGCGGACTATATATCCGCACGGCGCTGTAGATTTGGAAAATCCAGAGGACGGTTCACTATTCAAAGTGAACGGACACAGGTTAAAACCGTTCCTCACTGCAGACCCATCGGAGGAGCTCCTAATGTTGCAAGAGTCGGTTTACATTTGACTCATCTTCCTCCGCCTACCCCCAAATTTCGGTTATCCAGCCATAAACAGTGGAAACACTGTTTCAAATAAGTTTGGTGGTATGTTACACCAATTTTTTAATTTCCCACTTGTAATTTGTTATAGAATAGTAAAAAAACAAAAAAAATAATTATAATTTTTTTTTCGAATTTTCGGGGGTATTTTTGTAAATGTTCAGAACCATAAATAAAATAAAATAAAACAACAAATTTTTAATTCTTTTATTTAATTCCTCTTTTTGTGGGGGCTTTTGTACATACAACCAATCAACCCCTATAAAAATACCCCGACCCTTTTTCTCAATTTACAGAGCCTCATTCAAACCCTAATTTAAAAACCTAGCCGCCGCACCAATTTCTGCAGAGAGATCGCCTAGTTGTGATGTGCAACCGCCACCGAAGACGAGATCCGCCGTGCAACCACCGCACCTTAGCGACGTCACCCTCTGAAATTTTCAGAGGAGGTTTGCAATTCTTTTCCCCTCTCTGTAGATTTCCTACTTTTTGCATTTGCTCTCTGTAATGGCCCCTACTCTTCAATTTAAAAGGGATTTCTCCCACTTGTTTGCGCATGACTTGTACGGTAGTTATTTCGGCGACGAGATCCGAAAGCGCGGATGGAATTTTTTGTTATTTGACCATCCGAACGCATTCGCGCTTCCGGATCTCGTTGCACGTTTCTATGATAGTATAGAGGAGGGTTGTTTAGCACAACACGGGTACCATAGATTATTGTGGGGGATCGGGAAATTTTAATCGATAGGGACTTCATTCATGAAGTTACTTTAATACCAAGAATCCCCATCCATGACCAACCCCTTCGTTTTGAGGACTACCTACTATTAATGGGAGACAACTGTTCTAAGGAGCCTAGGAAGGGCATTCAGGCTCGCACGCTTTATGCGAATGTTTTAACTGTGTGCCGTTGGGCACAAAACAATATTTTCGGAAGTTCGCACAACACAACATTTTTTACACCATCCCTACACATAGTGCACACAATGATGGCTCAAAACCCTAGCTACGACATGTGGACTGTGTTACTTCACTCGATTGGCACCGGCAAGAAAGCTGCCAAGTATCCATGCCCAATGTAGGTGACACAATTGTGTCGCCATTTCCTTCCTGTTGAGAAATTTGACTTTTACAAGCACGGTGGGGTTCCAATTCGACCCCTTCTTGAGGGTGTCTCCACATCCTACACATGACTTCGCGCATTATGGTCGCGCACCGAGCCAGCCGAGGATGTGATGGCCAAGACACCCAGCTCAAGCTCCACAGTGAGAGATGAAGAGCTCACCCCCGCTGCGCAAGCGCGCTTAATTCGATGAACCCATAAGGGGTAGAGCGAGTGATAGGGATGCTGACTAACTTTGATCAGCGACTGACGAGCCTGGAACAGGGAATGCCCACCCTACTGGAAAGAGAGGAATGATCATGATCACGATCGAGGGGACGGGGGACAGAAAGAGGTGAGGGAGGAACAAGTAGGCCGCGTCTAGTAGACGCCGCAGGGAGTAGTGAGGACATTGCTATCAGTAAGTTTGGGGGTGAGGATTGATTGTAAATAGTTATCTTTGCATTGCATCTTCACGTTTTTTTTATTTTTTGTAAATATTTGTTTTTCTTTGCATACTTAATTCCGTATCGCATTTTTCTGCATTGCATCTTTATAAAAAAAATATTAAAAATTAAATAAAAAATAAAAAAAAATTTAAAATTTTAAAATAAAAAAAATTCAATATTGGTCATATTTGACTCGAGTTCGATATGACGGTTGACTAGTTAGGAAAAATTAGATCCTAAACATAGCAAATTAAAGACCCAGAAAATAACCTTCCTTGAAGTTTAACTGTAGAAAATATACGTCCTTGCAGTTTATTTAGAAATAAGCAAATTTTGAGTTCAGTTCTGGGGCTAAGTCAAAATGATGGAAGAGTGTTGAAAGCTCTATTTGAAATTAAGTCTGAAAAATAATTCTGAACCTTAAGTCCAAATTCTGAAAATATATACCCTACAAATCGCACATACACGCACCTTGAAACTTGCGATAATAGAGAATACCTAGAAATACTCTTGCCTGAAAGCCTAGTATGAAAGAAAAAATGGCATTTAAAGTTAACCACCATTGAAAAATATATTTGGTCTTGAAATAAAAAAATTAAAAAATAGAAAGAATAAAATACAAGACCTGGAGACTGCAATTTATGCTTTAAGCTCATACATTCAGTAATTGGATGTTAGTACCTCAAGAAGCATTAATAGTCGCATGAAAGGGGAAAGAAAAACCGTCCATCATTAATGAAAAGAAGCAGTGCTAGGTATTAAGGAAAGGGTATCATAGCTTAAATTGAATTTCCAAGTGTAGGGGTGAAAATTACACACACGTAAGGGTGTATGATTGGAGTTTGGAGGAGAGATAGGAATGAAAGATATGACTTATATTTTCAGTAGAGATGATAAAAATTCCGGAGTTGAGATTGCGCTTTAGAAGGAAAACTCAAGAGATGCCAAAAGCTTTATAAACTTGCAAAACGTATAGTACCTTAAGTTAAATGAATAGGAAGAGTGAAAAATACGGGTTAAAGATTTCGAAGTTGAAGATGATAGATTTTTTTGCTAGAATGCTGAATTGTAGAATTAGATTCGACGGCCAATTTGATCGGATTTTGTGGGTAGCATCCGCTGAAAACCATCAGGAGACAACACTCCTCCTACTAGGGACATCTAAAGGTTTAACGGCTTGTTGCACATGCTTAGTGCAATCGGGTTCCCTGGGAAAGTGAGCTTAGGAATTTTTGTGAATAAAATGGCTTTGATCCGGACGAGCTAAAGATAAGTTTGGGGGTATTTGTTTATATCAGATTTTTGCATTTTTATATCGCCCATTCTTAATCACATTTCATATAGGTAGGTACTTTTGGTCCTTGTTTTCTAATAATTGCAGGTTACATGTTCTCAGCTCTTTACAGTGAAAATCATGAAAAGTCGCACCAAATACAGGACTATGGCCAACAACAGATAAATACCGATCTCCGCTCACCATCCGTATGATGCCACCTACCAGTTCAAGGGACAAAATGGCAAATCAATGGTCATTTTCTTGCACAGAGCACAAGGGCAGCACAAGATCCAAGACTTCTACGTGGAGCTCAAGAAAATCAAGGCAAAAAGTCCACGTCAATTCACCTTTTTGAACTGCTGAAAATCTGGAAGAAAACTGAAGAGCTTTTGAGTAACCAAGTGTACCAAACAGAAGATAAAAGCAACATGGAAGAGCCATGAGAAGATGGTCCCCTAATTCAACTAAATGGCCGTGGAACCACGGCCAAGATGGCACTTATGCCGTGGATCCGCGGCCGAGTCAACTCATTGTTGACTCGGGTTTTGGGGGCAGTTTTGTAACTTCATTTTGTATCAGATTGTATCCCTAGGGTTTCACTTTCCTGCCTATAAATAGCCCAGTACAAAGCCGAGTGTAGTGTGCTTTTCTTTGTATTAGATTTTAGGATTAGATTTTGTAGTTCTTCTTTCTCTTTTTATCTTCCTCCATTAAAACTTGTAGTGAGCTTTATGAGTGATGAATAAAAGAAGAGTTCTTTTCTTTAACATGCTTGTCTTGTTATTGTGTTTAATTATATTTGCTTGTAATTTTCATTTGCTAATTTAGTTGTTTTTATTTATTGTTTGCTTTCTTTCTTCTTCTATTTTTTTTTCCTTACAACAATGATGCTTAAGTATGATCCTTGCCAAAGTGAGGTCTCAAATAGCTAGTTATGATTTTCTAACCCCTTTCTTCCTATCTTCCTCCTTTGTTTTATTTTCTTTTTCTTGTTAATGGGTGAGTAGTTTCTCTCTTGTTAGGGTAGGATAAGGAAAGTTTGAGTGAAGGAAATCTCTCTCACTCTTTTCTTGCCCAACATCTTAATTCGGACTCCTGTTAATTGAACCACAATCCACTCCCTACGGCACCCTATCCTACATGATAGCGGTGATTCCTTAGTGAGACCGGTTGTGCTTGAATTAACCGGAGGTTAAGGCTAAGAGCCAAGAACGGACGGACAAGGACCAAAAGGAAAAAACTAAGCGTTGGAAAGCCTAGCTTATACTCACAAGTTTCCTTCCTAGTCGTGCTAATCCCCATTGTTGTCGATTACCGTAACACCGATATTAAGAGTGGCAACGAAAGAAGAGAGCGACTCCTAACTCAAACTAACCTAATCCTAACCCTAACAAGCTCTCTTTATATATATTTTACCACATAGTGAAACTAAACAAAGCTAGACAATTGGACTTAACTCGTTAAAGCACATAGAAAAAGATTCCCATCTCCCTACGGACGACCCGTACTCAACCGGCTAGCTACCAAGCGAAACTGTCTTGATTGCGGAAATTAATTAAGCACGCAAAAACTCTAACAATCTGGTCTCTATCTACATGTAATAGTTATCTGTAATACCAAATAATACATGTACATGATGATAAAGTCAAACCAGATAGCATACTATCATCTCGAGTAAGATTGTTCTACCCGTATAGGTCCTCTCTCAAACATCATAATCGCCAGTCTGCGATTACAATAATTGCCTTGATAGCACTATAGCCAACAATCTTCCATTTGCACTTAAGCCTAATTATTGCGGTGTCGTATACTTAGAGCCCGTATGATACTGAACACCTAACTTCTCTACTAATTAGTCTCGCAAAACTTGTTTTGGAAACTATCGCGTTCGAGAAATAGCCTCAGTGAGTGGATCCGCTCCAATGCTTCTATTTTTATCTCTCTATATCTCAATTTCGCAGAGAAAGACTATCTCCCAAAATGAGCGATACATGTCTTAGAATTTGTCTGAATATCTGGTGGGTCCAAGTTCATAAATGAACTCCAAAATCTAACAAAGTTCTTAGACCGTATCTTCCACTGAATTTAATCAATATCCTACGCCATGCCTTCCTCGGTATCCGCTTGGACCATCTGTCCAACATACTGCCCCTCAAAAGAGATAAAACTATTAACTCTGACGGTCACTGTGTCATCCAAGTCATCTTGGAAGCCTGAAATGATAATTTCCTCTTGTAGGAGGCTGCCGTTACCATATGCCAAGAACATCCTGTTATCTTCATAACTGCTTCCCATTGTTTCTCCATGATTAGATTAATAACTGCTTATTGCAGCTAGTGCAAAAGAAATCTGGGGTGGTACTTGACAAACCATGATTAACTCAATTGCCTAAGCAAGTAAAATGTCATTCATGCAAATCCCTCTCCTTCTCAGTCTAGAAGATATCTCTTTAGAGAGGGTGACTCCATCACCTGCGGGCACACCACCACTTTAGGAGTCGTCCATTCTAAAACACTTTAGAATAGTGTCAAAGTACCCGAATTCGGAAACTTCCTAAATCTAGATCTAAAACCATAGATCTAGTCACCAGAATCCCTGATATTTTGTCCAGATCCTATGTGGAGAAACACCTTATGGCAACCACAGTATAACCGATTGTAGTATAAAAAGATCACTTCCTATCGGGAGTATGTCATCCAAATACCAGGACATTACTCCCTACTACCTTCTTACCAGGTCCATTTGTTATTCTGATGAAGTCAAACTCTATGACTGTCACATAAAAAATAGATGATCTATCTCCGCTATACTTGCTTTAATCTATAAATAGACATAAGCAATTTGCCCACCATACTTCCGCTACTCCCAGTGACTACAACAACCCTCTGGCAGAGTAATATACACTTGCACTTCTAAAACTAATTTAGAACAACGTTATAGTCATCCACCTGCCAGATCTCATAGTCTAGGACAATGGTAATGGGAAGCTTGGGTCATCAAAACCTCCCTGTCACCGTCTTTAAAGAAACCGAAGTCCCTCTGGGTGGCTGAGTTTACCCACCAAATCTGCGGAGTGGCTAATGGATTGTCGAATCCAATTGAATCTTTAGATCCTACTAAATTTTTAGTAATCGTTTGTGGTTCTGAAATCACTTCCAGTTCTACCATACTCCCACTAATGTTTTCTGAAAATAATTCATTTTACTAAAACGGGTGGCGAGTCGAGAACAATATAACTATTGATCCTCCAAATGGTATAATGTTAACCCTCATCAAAGCCCGAGATAACCCACAAATTGCCATTACTGAAACGTGCCTTGAGTTTATCCGGATTCTGGTTTTAAGCATAAGCCGGACAACTCCATATACCTTAACATCGTTAAGATATGAATCCATTCTATATCCAATATAGAAAACAAAGGCACTAATTTAATTGGAACTAGATTCAAAATACATGAAACTGTTTTCAGTGCATATCGACTAAATGGAAGAAGTCCATGCAGCATTACTCATCAAGAAGCGCACCCATGGATGAGTAACTTGAAAGAGAAGCAAGTTCTCAAATATATTACTTACGACGGAATAGCTAGCATAAGTATCTACATTTTCGATCACCTCGAAGAATCCTGATACTTCCAATGCATGGTTCTCTACTTTATTCTTATACCTACAACTTCTCAAAATTCGGACCTTGTATTTCAATGAAATGCGTGTCTAAAACTAAAGAAGTCATTAGTAAAAAGAATATAATACAAGTACCAACCCCTTTGTCCTAATGGACATCGGACAACATACAATACTTTGTATGAGTCCTCTGAGTTTAATAACTTAAACCATATGCGTCGTAGGTTGAAAACTGTGTTATGATTAAGAAAAATTACACCATTATTGAATGCACCTTACCTAATCATCAACTGATAAAGGTAAATGTCATAAACATAATTCAAAAATTTATATCTCACTTTATAAAATAAACGTACATATATATCAGTTTGAAATTGGTGCATAATAACGGATATTCAAAACCAAATATTTGCCGTTAGGCAAAACCCAGGTAATTTCCTCAAATATCACCAATTATAAAGAATACTGATATTGAGAATCTAATCACCCAATTCTCAATATTCTACTCCCACTCAGCATCTGTAATGCCATATAGATGTGTGAATAAAGTATGGTAAATACATACCCTGAAGTCAGAATCTAATTAGAAAAGCAGTTTTAACTCAAACTCTGTACGTCGTAGGTTGAAAACTGTATTATGTTTAAGAAGAATTACACCGTTGTTGGATGCACCTTACCTAATCATCAACTGATAAAGGTAAATGCCATAAACATAATTTCAAAAAATTATATATCACTTTATAAAATAAACGTACAGATATATTAGTTTGAAATTGGTGCATAACAACGGATATTCAAAACCAAATATTTTCTGTTAGGCAAAACCTAGACGATTTACTTAAATATCACAAATTACAAAGAATTCTGATATTGAGAATCTAATCACTCAATTCCTAATATTCTACTCCTACTCAGCGTCTGTAATGCCATACAGATGTGAGAATAAAGTCTAGTAAATACATACCCTGGAGTTAGAATCTAATTGGAAAAGCAGTTTTCAATTAACATCGCACGGTAAGACTGAAACATGAAAATGTTTCGAGGGGATGGCCGAGTATCCCTAGTAATGCCTCTTCCACTATCCAGATTTATGACAGTGGTCGCAATTTCCTTTCCCTTACTCCAATCCCTTTATATGTCTTTACATTTTACCTTATGTACACCACACTTAGGCTAATTGGTTTTCTACTTTCCCTACCTTTCAGCACTTGCCTAAGGTTTGGAAGAAGACTATCCAATAAGCGTAATAGGTGTACTCTCCTAATACTAGGAGTTCTTCCAATCTGAGAGAAGGGAAAAAGAAAAGACAACCGAATAATCTTATTCAATTTCCCTAGAACCGGAATCACTTCTTGAATTGAAACAAGTTTCTTCGAGTTCGTATGTAACTATACGATGGCATACCCAAGAAATATGGATCTTCGTAGTGATACGGAGTGTTCTGGAGAATTTCAAAGGGGAAGTAGGAGTGGAAGGGATATATGTGACTTAGTCGTGAATCATGACAATCCAAAACCAAAGTTTGTAAGAAAGTTCAGTTAATTTGGTTCATGAGTTTTAGTTTGAAGTCAGGTCATGGTCGCTGCCAAAGAGAGAAAGAGAAAAGAAACACTCGGTATGCACTCTAATCTAGATTAGATTGGTTAATCACTTTATCTAATCAGGATGGCTCCTAATGTTTCCTCGAATTCTCCTTCAAACCCGAAAAGGAGAATTAGTTGGGATCGTCTAAAAATCACCCGAGGAGTAACACCTACGTGGGAATCGGGACCCAACTATCATCACGTGATAACTTGATGGAAGACACTCAAGTCACCACACTCCAGAAGGTATGTGCATGCCTGGCAAATTTCCTTTATATTTGAAACTCCCGATATAGTTTTTACCCCTAATGACTTCATCACCTTGACGTCGGCCAACATATCATAAGTCATTAGTCAAGTTCAACTTGTCATTGTCCTGGATTAGTTTAGACCCACCTTTACAAGTCCTTGACGTAGGCAAAAATAACTCGACGACTGTCTTAAATAATTGCATCTCTATGCTACAAACAAGTATTACCCAGCTACCATTCATTATGCCTTGACGTTGGTCAACATACATAGCATGAATACTAGGTGATAATTGTATGAAATGACGGAGGGCTACGGCCGTTTTTTGGCGAAAAACCTTTAACGTAATGAACTTGATATCGTTGAAGGAACTCGAGTGGTTTTACAAATATATAGTGGCGTAAAGTTTTGCCAAAGAGGTCGCTCCCTATGAAGGGATCTAGGCTCCTTCCTCATTGAATGAAGTGCTGGATATTCCTAACTGAATACCGTTGTGCAAAGCAAAAGAGTCGACTATAGTGAAGTTATTACAATGACGAAAACTTTTTCCTAAGAGGTCACTCCCCATGAAGGGATCTAGGCTCTTACCTCGTGGAATGAGGTGCTGAATATTCATAACCGAATACCGCTGTGCAAAGAAAAAGGAAATGCCTGTAATATCAATTTTCAAAAATTGGTTCCAACAACAGCATTTAGGTTTGTTTTCCTTGCATTAATCAGAATTAATGCAGTCCATCAATTAAACATATCATGCTAGAAAGAAACAAAAATAAGTACGTACATATATGCCATCCGCATTCACCGCAGTGTCCCGGGTCTTCACCGTAAGGTTACTTAACTTACGGCAGGGTAGGGACAAGACTAGCATGGATGTAAAACATATATAGCGTCTACTATATATATATAATATCAACATTCGTCTCACGCATGATATCATGTAACATCACAGAAGCATCACTGTAGAATCACAGCCCAAGCAAATACAATATGAAAATGCGGATAAACTAGGAAAAGTACATTTCAATGGAGCCAAATATGAAATGCAATTTTCCCGGTCGTGTGCATAGCCCGTAGTATCAGACCCTAGACCACTACAAGTGCGGCAAGCAACCTGCCAATCCCAGAAGCGAGGCAACCCTAATCAATGAAGTGAGTGGACTACCCAGCACTTCCGAAATCCGGTGACTTGGGCAACCCTCCGCGGGTCAATCCTATACCCCTACGAATGCAGTGAATAGCTCGAGCACTCCGCCGTGGGGTAATCCTAATGCATGTAATGAAAAACTGAATATACAACGGTGACTACGTCAGCAACCTGGACGTACCCCAAAGAATAATAAAAGCCACGATGACGGCAGTCTACATGTCGGACGCTCGCCACGCAATATGAATATACATTACATCACAAAGAACTACATCTAATACTACATACACTGGGCTATCCATCGCGACAAATCCAGCATAACCATAATCACAGAGCAACAAAGAACATCAACGCGAATATTATGTTCGTAAACCCGTCTGATTGTGCATATAGCAACCAGTCGGATTATACCGCGCTATAATATTCACAGTCCTAGAAACAAATTCTCAGAAATACACAAATTTAAAATTTCGACCGATTAAAACATTCCGCATTGGCCCCCAAGTACAAACCAGTACACAAACAAATCTGGACCAAAACCAAATATTCCATAAAATATATTTCCATGAACTAGAGCCCCAAAAGCCCCCAAAAAAATTTGGGGCACTGTAGCCAAAATTGGACCGCGGTTCAGTAGCCAAATGGCGCATTTGTCTTCTGTTCCGCGGTCGAATTTTGGACTTAGGTGCCCAAATATTTTTCATAGCTCTAATTTTCCCTGCACACAATTTTAATGCAACCAGAAATTTTTCTTCAACAACTTTGAAATTCGAACATCAAGCAATGTTTTTGGAAATGCGATTCGGAAAATTCCGTCGATCGATACTCTAAATTAGTGCAAATAAGTCTAGCTTTTAGCATGGCTCTAATACCACTGCTGGGAACTTAGGCACACCAGAAAACTAATTTTGCAAGATTGCAACATGGATTATAAAATTTTTCTAGTTTGGTAAAGTTCCAAAATTATGGATCGAACTAAAGAGTTAGGACTTGCTAACAAAACCTAGTGAGCTAAACTAATTTACCATGTGTAAAATACTCATATCCATAAGCTTTCTTCAAGTGTTCCGGATCGCGCTTGCAAGCCGGTCCTCCTTCGCCAAAGAGATGTTCCACCTGAGAGAAACGATCCAAGCTCCAGATTCGTCTAGTGAAGTAACAGTCGCTCCAAGGTCGCTAGCAATGGAGAGTGGGGATATAGGAATTTTCCACTATCCTTTTCTCTCATTTCCAAAGCTTAAGTGAGAAACTAAAGAAGAAGGAGGAAGAGATGAAGAAACATAGGCATGAGCAACTCAAAAAAAGAAAAGGAGAGAGTGAACCAAGAAGAGAATAGCATGTAGAAAGAAAGGCTTATATATTTTACAACCATGCAAAAAATATCCCACAGCATTTTACAATAAACAAACAAAGCTCATATCTCTCTACATACCTCCAACAATGCTCATGCCACCTCACCCACCACCTCATTTGCAAATGATTTTCTATAAAGAAAATCATATAATGAGGTGTCCATCTTCTAGAAGATATTCTGTATAAATACGGAATACAACCCAGTATACGTATCGAAATACATATACACGTATTCATATAAAAATACGAATAGCCAAGAAAGAAAATAAATAGTGAACAATAATATTAGAATACTTATACTAAATATATATATATATATATATATATATAAATTATTAAATCAAAACTTGATTTAATAATCCGGCTTAATCCTAAGCCGCTAGTATTATCAACCGTCCGATTAAAGTCTGTGTAACCTGTACACATATCTAGTCGGACATCTGTATGTACCAACATACGTCATCTACATCATATCGTCTGAACCGTGAAAACCCTCTGTGTGGGACTCTAAAGACTCGTCAATAAGCTGGCAATGGGTTTAACCACAAGCACGTCAGCGGCACTAGCTGTACGTAACGGCTGCCCAGGCATTGAGTGAAAGGAAGGCCGACAAGCAAACTCATCCATACCCATACTGAGCCTGTCTGTGACAACCGCCGTACAGTCCGGTCTGTTCGTGTAAGAGTATCGCATATCGGGTCTGGGGTGGATAAAATCAGACCCCTAATAACGCGATATTTCGTGTCGGTGTGAAGCCCATCACCCACTGAGAAACTATTGATCCAAATCAGTAATTCTCGTCCAGCTTGGCCAAGGATTTCTAATGATGGTCACCCGTACACAGCAGTAACGTTTTAAAAACCGTTTAGGTGAATTTTCCGATAATTGGTAAAATAACTGATGTTTTCAGTAAAAACCAAGATATAATTATTTTTCAACATAGACTCAATTATACCTATTTTAGATATGTAATGGCTAATATTGGTATTTATTTAGTCACTTATAAATTTCCTAGTTTACTAAAATATTTTTCTTAATTAATTATTTCAAATACTATTATAAGCTTTCACTAATACATTTAATTAGTGATAATTACAAATAAGAATGGGTTAATACAAGTTTTGTGCACCTTGACACAACTAAAAATCCATGTTGTAGCATGCCTATTTTTAAAAAATGTTGTTGTCAAGATGGTTCTAGATTTTTCTTTAAGAAAACCTAATTGAAATAAAAGAAAATAAAATATAAAGAATAGGAAAAGAGAGGCATGGTGTATTTTAATGAGGTATGGGGTGGATTTTGACTTGTGACCTTCTCACACACACAAACACTCACCCTTTTCTTGTGCTGGCCGAACTGCAGTTTCCCCCCTTCTCCATTTTTGCTTCTTGTCTTCATTGTATAACTCACTCAAAATCCTTCTAAAATCAACAATAATATCAACACAAGTACTAGCTTAAATTATTACAATTATTCCTTGGCCAATCTAGCATGGATCTTGGAGCAAGAGAACCATTTTGGAGGCTATGTTTGCAAGTGAGATCTACAAAAAATTGTGAGGTATAATTTTAACCCTATTGTTGATTTGTTGAATAATTACTTTAATCTAATTTAATTAAGCTTAAATGTGGTTCTAATTGTAGGAATTAGTTTGTAAAGAAAAAGGTTTGGATCCAAGTTAGGGTTTTTACCACTTGATTATGGTTACAAGGTGTAGTTTAACATTTTAAGGCATGCAAAATTTAATCTAGTTGTTCTTTTACTAATTGTTACTTTTAAATTGTCCTAATTAAACTTTTTTATAAACTAACTTTTTGATTAATCTAAAATGGGTGAGATTAAGATTTTAGTAAAGTTTTGTGAGGCTTATTAAGATTCTTATTTGTGATTGTGGCCACTAGATCGCTAATCCGTGAAGTTTTTACGCCAAAACCCTATCGATGTGCTTATTAGGTTTTTGGAATAATTAGATTTTGGTTCAATTTGACGTTGCGATGATTTACATGCTATATCCTATAACATTTGATGTGTTGTGAATGCGCGATTGGGTTTTAGGCTTGGGGTTTGTCACGTTTAGCGACCATAGTTGTGGTTTGTGGTATTGTCGCGAGCGTGTTTTGTGCACCAGGTGCGTGCTCGTCTAGTTAGTGTGTGTGGTTGATTTGTATCGTTTGTGTCCACGACTATTTATATATCTATTCTCGTATTGACTTGTGTGCATTTCTAGGATCGGGTGCAGAGGCGTCGGGTGTGGCGCGGAAAAGGCAAGGCTGAGATCAGATCATATTAGCCGAGGCGTCCCGGTGAGAAGATGTACATATCTACCGGGGGGATCGTCTGGATGGCGCGAGACGCCCGATGGTTTAGGATTACTTGTAGTACTTGCATTTTATATGCGTAGTTTTCTAGTTATTCATCTCATTGCATCGCACCATCTTGTGTGTGTGTGTGTGTGTGTGTGATATCATCTCACAGGACACTTGCACCATTACCATTGGTTCATGCCACACGTGCACTATTCATGCGAACACACACGCTTTTGGTAATTGCTATGTCACGAACACTATAGAACTTGCTTAAAATCGGTAACTGTGCATTTGCATCATATATGATCCGTAGACTTATACTTGTACATTCATTTCATTAAATGGATATGTAGGATTGTTAGTTATATATACATACATCACTGCATCATGATTCATGCATAGTTTCTGGCCGTACTTCCCATGGTATATACTACCGTATTATAGATTTCCATCATCACCGGCATGTTTATATATTGTGATTTTTCTCGAGGATTTCAGTATTGATGGGATTTCTGGATTTTTGGGAAAACCGCAAGAATTTTATAAACCTGTTTTCGCTTTAAAAATGCAAGTTGCAGTTTTCTCATGATATGATGTATGTGTCGTCCACCATGAGTTTTCCTGATTTATGTTGGCTTTCGAGACCCGATTCGAGAAGTTGGATGAACCGTTTCGGGTACATGGTAGGCTCGGTATGGTACCCTGGGGCAAGAAGCTTAAGTTGTAGACGATGAGCCTGGCAGGGGCAGACTACCTACCGGTGATTGTTGGCGGGCGGATATCCGGAGGATAACGACATGGTCGTGTGATTTGATGATATGGGCCGATCCGGACTGACGGAGCCCGAGATATTAAGACATTGAGATATTGAGACATTGAGGTATTGAGATACTGAGACATTGAGATATTGGGATATAGATATGTTGTGCCGATACTTGACACGGATTTTCTATTGATTTCCATGATGATACTTCAGTTTATTGCACAGAGGTTTTACTAAGTTAAAGATACAGATCTTCGTATATCAGATATATCATGATTTCGTGTTGATTATTCATTCATATTGCATTCATACTTGCGCATCATATCATTTTGGTATATGTAGGCAGTGACGCATTTGTGTGCATGTTTACGATAGCCTCATTAGATGTTACTTACTACTCACGAGTTGGCAACTCACCCCCGTTGTGCCACAGTATCTTGCAGGTTTGACCCGTTAGCGCAGTAGCGGTGGGCGTTCATCCTCTTTCTGGCTTCAATTGCTTGGTATGTAGCTTGCTCGTAGGTGGGTTGCGAGGATATTTATTCCATCATGTATATTATTTTGTATCTAGTATACTCCATCTATCCTTGTATATTGGACTAGATAGTGAGACTCGTGAGACTTGTATTTGTGGTGTTTGGTGTCGATGCTCACTTGAGCCGACGTGGTATTTTTCTTATTTCTTGCTTTCAGATGCTTATTTTTGCACTTTTGATATACATATTGCATGTGGTTGTGATTCCGCTATGGGCGAAGAGCTAGCTCCCGCTTGGGGATGTCTTAATTCATCATTTATATGTATTTTCATGTGTAGTACCCGTTTGAGGGCCAGTACTTACAAAGGAGACTGCCAAAATTTTCGGGAAAATATGATTTTGCTTTTAAATGTTTAATGCCACAAATTTTGTTAAAACCACTTGCTTTAAAACAAGTTTTCCTTCACTCTAATTGTTAAACGGTTTAGTTTTCTGGGCTTTGGCTTACTTAGATTACGCTACGCCTTTAGACGTTTCGTAATTTAAGTGCCACTCACATTCCGTACCTTCGGATCATGACGAAGTTGGTATCAGAGCAATAGGTTTTACCTTTCTGAGTGTAGCATGTCCTTTGGTAGATGGAGTAGGTGACTTAAGCAGAGTGACGTAGCGTGTGTATGTTCCGCGGCATACTTACGATACGGTACTCCGCCTAAGTAGCCTTAGGATATATATTTGCTTGTATTTACTTTCTTGATTCCAGAAACCCTTTGATTCGATCGCAATGTTCCTATCGATCATGTTTGTTGTTCCAGCCACTATACCGCCGGAGACTACGAGGGCCAGAGGGCTGCCGCCAGAGATGAGATTAGAGCAGGCTCATTTGAGATGAGGATAGATCAGGACGGTACGCCTACCCCTCAGGGACAGAGTGATCCGCCTTTTTCAGGATGGATAGCTAGGCTGGAGTCGAGTATTCAGGACTTGCGACAGATGGTTGGATTATTAGTTGAGGTTAGCCGAGCTCCGAGAGCCTATGATGTCCCTCCTACTGCCGGGACTGTGATTGTACCTGCTGCTCAGGCAGCTGTTTCTGTTGTTACCGAAATTATTAACGTATCTTTATAGGAGTTTTTGAAGCTGAAGCCTCTAGTTTTTACAGGCACAGATGTAGTGAAGGATCCGTAGACAATCCTTGACAGGATGGCTAGGATTTGTCGTTCACAGAGATGTTCTGACGAGATATGGATTGAGCTTGCGAGTTTTTGTCTAGAGAGGTCTTGCTCAGACGTGGTGTGAGTCAGTTGAAAGAGGCCGAGTTGCAGATCTACGTCCTATGACTTGGGATGAGTTCATAGCTATATTTCTTGCTTGTTTCCTTCAGGAGAGTGTTCGAGATGTCGAGCTCGTAGTTTTGAGTCTTTGTACGAGACTCCAGGGATGACGGTGTCTGAGTACGACATTTAGTTTTCTCAGCGGTCCGATATGCGCCTTACCTGGTGGACACTAAAGAGAAATGGATAGAGAGGTTCGTGTGGAGATTGGACATGCAGTTATTTCTTGCTATTGGCACCTAGCATTTTGACATTTATGCAGCCGCGATGGATGCAGCCTTACTGCTAAAGGGGCGCATTTCTGAGACTTCAGTCGTTCCTGGACCGAAGAGGATTCGTACCAGTATGCCAGCTCAGAGGTGGTTAGATAGACGCCGTTGTGACAGGTATTCTTTCAGTGTTTTCTTCCGATACGTATTTCTTTCTGGTGTCTTTTGAAATGGTATCAACATAATTTGTATCGAAGTCTAACCGATAGTAGTCCTTGCTAAATCAGCCGCTTGTTGTGATTTCTTCCGTAGGCTAATCTTTTGTCGCTCGATATGTTACTCTTTCGTGTTTATTTTGTTCGTATCGGAGATAGGGATCCTTCTGTCAATTTGATTCTTCTCGATGTGTTTTGACTTCTAAGTTTTTCTAGGCATGGATTGGCTAGCCACGTGTTATGCATTCATGGACTACCATAAGAAGGCAGTTAGATTTAGTTTTCCGGGTAAGCCAGTTCTTGTTTGTTTTTGGGGAGACCGTAGCGTCGCCTTTTCCAGTTTGATTTCTTCTTGTCGCGCTAGTCAGCTTTTGAGAAAAGGATGTCAGGAATTCTTGGCGTATGTTTGTGATGTTAGAGCCGCAGAGGTCCCGTTAGACTAGGTCCCGATTGTGAGAGAGTTTCCAAATGTCTTTCCTGACAAGTTGCTTGGCTTGTCGCCAGAGCGCGATATTGGGTTCTGGTTTGACTTGGTTCCCGGCATGGTGGCTTTTTCTATACCGCCATATCGGATGGACTCGGCGAAGCTTAAAGAACTGAAGGACCAGTTGCAAGATTTGTTGGATAAAGGGCTTGTTCGTCCGAGTACGTCAACTTGGGGAGCTCTTGTCCTGTTCGTCAAGAAGAAAGACGGCAGTTTGTGATGATGTGTCGATTTTTGTCAGTTGAATCGGGTTACTGTGCGGAACAGATATCCCTTACCTCGTATCGATGATTTATTTGATTAGCTCCAGGGTGCGGGACATTTCTCAGAGATTGACTTGCGATCAGGTGACCATTAGTTGTGGGTTCGAGAGAATGATATTCCGAAGACTGCTTTTCGCACACGTTAAGGGCATTATGAATTCTTGGTGATGTCGTTCGAGCTCACCAATGCCCCAGCAGCGTTTATGGATTGGATGAACCGTATATTCAGGTCGTTTCTTGATCAGTTATTATCGTGTTCATTGATGATATTTTAGTACACTTTTGGAGCCAAGTGGGGCCTGGGCAGTAATTGAGGATTTCGTTGCAGGCTTTGAGGGAGCGCAAGCTATTCGCTCAATTATCAAAGTATGTTTCCGGTTGGATAGCTTTGACTTCTTGGGTCACGTAGTTACGAGAGATGGTAAGTATGGAACCGAAGAAGATCGAAACCGTTCAGCACTGGCCTAAACCTGTATCAGTGACGGAGGTTCGCAGCAGTTTGGGTTTGGACGGATACTATTGATATTTCGTACAGGATTTGTCGCATATAGCTGCAACGTTGACCGGGTTGACCCGGAAGGGAGTTTCTTTCCACTAGATTAAGGTATGCGAACAGAGCTTTCAGCAGTTGAGGACTCGTTTGATTACAGTGCCGGTATTATCTTTGCCTCTAGGATCAGGCGGTTTTGTTGTTTATTGCGATGCTTCTCGGCAGTTGAAGAAGCAAGATTAGAACTATCCCACTCATGATTTATAGAAGGCTGCGGTGATTTTTACACTTAAGATTGGAGACACTACTTATACAGCGAGTCGTGCCAGATATTCACGGACCACGAGAGTTTAAGGTACATTTTCTTCAGCAGCGAGATCTGAATTTGAGATAGCATCGTTGGATGGAGCTTGTGAAAGACTATAACTGCAAGATTCTTTATCGTCCGGGCAAGGCGAATGTTGTGGCAGATGCTTTGAGTCGGAGGCCCGGTGATAGCTTTTCTTGTTAAGTACAGTTTAGAGACTGTCGATGGCTGATTAGCAGATTCCTTGTGACAGCCGATTGCAGTTAGAGTTTACGTCGACCGGGGGACAACTTGTCCATGTCCGTACATGTCTCCAATTACTTGATCGTATCCGTGAGGCACAGTCCATTGACGTTCGTTTGTCAGATATCATGGAGCAGGTTCGACAGGGCAGAGATTCAGAGTTCGTGATTGATAATCAGGGAGTACTACGATTTGGGATTCAACTGTGTGTGCCAAATTCCGAGGGATGAGACACGAGATCTTAGAGCAGGCACATCAGTCAGCATACAGTGTTCATCCGGTTTCCACCAAGATGTATTATGATTTGAGAGAAGTCTACTAGTATGAAGGGATGAATAGAGATTTCACAGATTTTGTTTCGGGATGCTAACTTGTCAGCAAGTCAAGGCTGAGCATCAGAGGCCAGCAGGAGAATTACAACCTTTGCCCATTCCGGAGTAGAAATAGGAGCAGATTTCTATGGAACTTATTGTAGGTCTACCTACGAACAGTCGAGAGTATGACTCTATTTGAGTGATCGTAGACCGATTGACGGAAGCAGCTCACTTTCTGCCAGTGAGAACCATTTTCGAATTCGTTCAGTATGCTCGGATATATGTTGATGAGATTGTGCGACTACACGGTGTTCCGACCTGTGTTGTGTCCAAAGAGGCACCCAGTTCACCAGTCGACTACTGTAGAAACATTAAAAGACTTTGGATACCAGATTGAGTTTCAGTGCAGTTTTCTATCCGCAAACCGACGGTCAATCAGAGCGGACCATTCAGACTCTTGAGGATATGCTCTGAGCTTGCGTTCTAGATTTCGTGGTAGTTGGGATCGCCACTTGCCCTTGATAGAGTTTTCCTATAATAACAGCTTCCAGGAGAAGATTCAGATAGCACCCTTCGAGGCATTATATGGGAGGAGATGTTGATCATCCGTATGTTGGACAGAGCTCAGTGAGAGCAGTATTTTGAGGCCACAGATTGTACAGGAAATGGCCGAGGAGAACCAGTTGATTCAAGATAGGATGATAGCGGCCCAGAGCAGGCAGAAATCTAATGCACACTGACGTTAGAACAGACTTGAGTTATAGCAGGCGATCATGTTTTCTTGAGGGTTTCTCCTATGTCGGGCGTGTTGAAATTCAGAAAGATGAGAAGCTTAGTCACAGATATGTGGGTCCTTTTGAGATTCACGAGTGTGTCGGCGTAGTTGCTTATCGTTTGGCTCTTCTACCTAGCTTTCCAGATTTTCACCCCGCGTTTCATGTACCGATACTCCGCAAGTACCTTCATGACCCCTCTCACGCGATACAGTATCAGACGATCCAGCTAGAGCACAAAATTTTCTTTCACCGAGCAGCCGATAGTCATTCTAGATCGGCAGGTGAAGAAACCGAAGTCCGAGGACATACCGACCGTAATGGTTCTTTGGGTGACCCAAGCGGCGAAGAGGTCACGTGGGAAGCTGAGAACGAGATGAGAGAGAACTATTCCCATCTCTTCGAGGATAAGCATATTTAGATTTTAAATTCGGGGACCGAATTTCTTTAAGGGGGGAAATTGTAACATTTTAAAAATCGTTTAGGTGTATTTTCCGATAATCGGTAAAATGACTAGTGTTTTCCGTAAAAACCAAGATATAATAATTTTTCAATATAGACTCAATTATACCTTTTTTAGATATGTAATGGCTAGTATTGGTATTTATTTAGTCACTTATAAATTTGCTAGTTTACTAAAATATTTTCCTTAATTAATTATTTCTAATATTATTATAATTTTTCACTAATACATTTAATTAGTGATAATTACAAATGAGAATGGATTAATACAAGTTTTATGCACCTTGACACAACTAAAAATCCATGTTGTAGCATGCCTATTTTTAAAAAATGTTGTTGTCAAGATGGTTCTAGATTTTTCTTTAAGAAAACCTAATTGAAATAAAAGAAAATAAAATATAAAGAATAGGAAAAGAGAGGCATGGTGTATTTTAATGAGGTATGGGGTGGAGTTTGACTTGTGACCTTCTCACACACACAAACACTCACCCTTTTCTTGTGCTGGCCGAACTGCAGTTTCCCCCCTTCTCCATTTTTGCTTCTTCTCTTCATTGTAAAACTCACTCAAAATCCATCTAAAATCAACAATAATATCAACACAAGTCCTAGCTTAAATTATTACAATGATTCCTTGGCCAATCTAGCATGGATCTTGGAGTAAGAGAACCATTTTGGAGGCTAAGTTTGCAAGTAAGATCTACAAAAAATTATGAGGTATAATCTTAATCGTATGGTTGATTTGTTGGATAATTACTTTAATTTAATTTAATTATGCTTAAATATGGTTCTAATTGTAGGAATTAGTTTGTAAAGAAAAGGATTAGGATCCAAGTTAGGGTTTTTACCACTTGATTATAGTTACAAGGTGTAGTTTAATATCTTAAGGCATGCAAACTTTAATCTAGCTGTTCTTTTACTAATTGTTACTTTTAAATTGTCCTAATTAAGCTTTTTTGCAAACTAAATTTTTGATTAATCTAAAATGGGTGAGATTAAAATTTTAGTAAAGGTATGTGAGGCTTATTAAGATGGTAATTTGTGATTGTGGCCACTAGATCGCTAATCCGTGAAGTTTTTACGCCAAAACCCTATCGATGTGCTTACTAGGTTTTCGGAATAATTAGATTTTGGTTCAATTTGACGTTGCGATAATTTACATGCTATATCCTATAACATTTGATGTGTTGTGAATGCGCGATTGGGTTTTAGGCTTGGGGGTTGTCACGTTTAGCGACCCTGGTTTTGGTGTGTGGTATTGTCGCGAGCGTGTTTTGTGCACCAGGTGCGTTCGCGTCTAGTTAGTGCGTGCGGTTGATTTGTAACGTTTGTGTCCGCGACTATTTATATATCTATTCTCGTATTGACTTGTGTGTGTTTCTAGGATCGGGTGCAGAGGCGTCGGGTGTGGCGCAGAAAAGGCAAGACTGAGATCGGATCATATTAGCCGAGACATTCCAGTGAGTAGATGTACACATCTACGGGGGGATCGTCTGGATGGCGTGAGGCGCCCGATAGTTTAGGATTACTTATAGTACTTGTATTTTATATGCGTAGTTTCCCAGTCATTCATCTTATTGCATCGCGCCATCTTATATATATATATCTGTGTGTGTGTGTGTGTGTGTGTGTGTGTGTGAAAGATATCATCTCACAAGACACTTGCACCATTACCATTGGTTCATGCCACACGTGCACTATTCATGCGAATACACACGCCTTTGATAATTGCTATGTCACGAACACTATAAAACTTGCTTAAAATCGGTAACTGTGCATTTGCATCATATATGATCCGTAGACTTATACTTTTACATTCATTTCATTAAATGGATATGTAGAATTGTTAGTGTAACGTTTCCAAAATAATAAAATATTATTTTTGGGAATTTTTATAATTTAATATTATTTTAATGAATATTTTAATATTTAGGTATAATTAAATACAAAAAAAAATAATAAATTTGGAAAAATTATGGAAAATTATAAAATAGGGTATTTTATAGAATTATGCCATTTTTAAGTTTTTATGATTAGTTATATGCTAATTTATTGTTAATCGCGATTAAAAATCGCTAATCGGTTTTTTAGCATTTTTGTGCAAAACATGCACATATCATTTTTATCACACTTGTGCACTTTTCTTGCCATGGTTCACTTTGGGTTTACTATTCTTGGGAGAAGGATTTTGAGAGAATAAGAAAAGAAAAAGAAATGGAAAAGGAATAAGATAATGAGGTATGGGTGAGAGAGAGAGAGGGTAACCTTTGACCAAGACTTAGCCATTCCTCCATTTTCTTCACCATTTCTCTCTCCCTCTTCTTTGCTTGCTGCTGCTGCTCCTGCACCTCATTCTCCCTCCACCTTCAAGCCCTCAATTCATCTCTAAAACATCACCAAAACCCCACTCTCATTTCACTAAAAGTGTGCACAAGCTCAAGATCTACACATTGGACCAAGAAAGCGAGGATTTTGGCTACTAGGGGCAACTCAAGAAAATTCTTGAGTTGCCAAATGAGGTATTTTTCTGGACCATTAGCTTAGTCTTTGCATACTTATACCCCCATGTTAAGATTAGAATCAATCGTGTGATTTTGTGGATTTAGTAAAAACCTAGTTAGGGTTTGAGGAAAATTTGAGTTATGCTATGAAATTGAGCTCAGTAGAGGATACACCAACACCTTAGTTCTATAATTGAGACCCAAAACTGAAGCTTAAACCCAGAATACGGATTTGTAGAATCGATATCGGAAAAATTGTGATATCTGTGAAGGTTATTTGGGATCTGCTATCACCCGGGACATCCTAAATTAAAATTGATTGGACACTGACATGTGCAGGCACCCAGGAAGCTACCACCAAGACCCCAGCCCCTAACTCTTTTCCATGGCTGTCAATTTAACCCAATTGGCTGCAATTTGCGGCCCGACCAGCACCAATCTTTGTCGTTTTGGTTCTGCAACTCCTACATGTATAGATTAGACCCCTTGTATATATAGATTTGTTTAATTTGACGTAGGGTGAAATCTGGAGCCTACTTCCTAAGTTGCTGTTTTGGATTCGTGTTTCCGTATTCCGTATTTTTAATTCTGCAATTGTGTATTGTGTTTTACCTCGACTATTTGGCGTTTATACGACGATATCGAGGATTGATTGATGGTTTTGAAGGCGTGCCCATAGGTTCTAACCAATAGGCCCCTTATCGTATCGTTTTGAGATTCGTATGCCGTTTTAGCTTTGGTTTTGTTTTAATGCGCATATACGATACTTTGATGTGTTGGTACCCTATGAAGACTTTGGGACGACAAGCAAGCGCGTGGCGACGTCGACAAATGAAGACGCAAGGTGAGTAGATTATATCTACGGGGGAAGTCGGGTGGATGGCGTATAGCACCCCCGCAGTCCGTAGTTGGTATACCTTATATGTATATTATTTATGATAGTATAGTGTAGTGGATTATTTGAGATGTGTTAGATGTGATATGGTTAGAAGTAAACTAGAATATTTCCTAGTTGCGAACCCTAGGATAGGTTTACACCCACACGCACACACATGTTGATTTGCTATACTTATACTGTGATGAGGATGGATAGTGGATGACTTTGGAGATGAGTCGATGATATTGGGTTTTGTGCCGCGAGATCGGAGATTTGATATGATTCGTATTTGGGATACGACATGTGATCTCTAGCGGGCCTTTGGACGTGTGTTTACACACGCAGTGATATTGATGGTATCAGTTGTACTAGACTTAGATCAGTACCCTAGATTATATGATTTGATGATGAGGATACCAAATAATTGATGAGCTGATTGTGATATTGACACGTACCCAGCTATTGGGATGCCGTACGACGATTTACCGTACGAGCTTTATATTGATGATAGATCCGCACTCATGACTCGAGGATGTCAGATGATATACTGTGTCGTACGCGATACTATTGAGGCGGGATCACCGACTATATATTTATATATCGACTCAGATTTAGGTGGTTTCCATACCCCTCCTGATGGACTTGGCTTAGTAGATGTTAGACTAGACCGAGTCATACCTATTTCAAAACTAGCGAATCGGGAATATCTTAAGGGCAAGTAAAGGGGTTCTACGGGTATTTACAAAAGGCGTATCTATTCTTAAAAACACCGTAACTCTTATTTCACTAAAACCCCGATTCGTCTTATTTCAAAAGGCACCACATACATATTGGTGTAGATTCTTTACTGTTGCATTGATTATTCGATTCCGCATCGCATTGCATGTGTTTATTTCTATATTGCAATCATGCTGTTAGGACACCAGCACCATTATCGATGATGCATATGTTCCACGTACACTTGTTTGCCGGCTCACACACTTCATCATCGATAATTGCCATGTCACTACACATAGTATTATTGCATCAGCATATGACTTTGTATGTGCATACCAGTATTCTATGTTGCATGATATACTGTTATACTTGCATCTCATTTATATGCCACATACATCATGCTTTCTGATTATACGCATTGAGATATTCGTTTTCATGATATTTCTGGATTTGGGAAACCGTGGGGATTTTTCAAAGGAGAGTATGTACTTATTTGAAAAACCCGGTTTCCTTGATTATGATATTTGCGCAGCCACCATGAGATTTATCGGTTCTGATTATATACCCCATACGAGGAGTGTGTGCCGTATGAGGGTACATGGTGGGGCCCGGTATGGTTCCCCTCGGCAAGAAGATCGAAGGATTATGCCGATTGAGCCTGGAGGTGGGCGAGTACCTACCGGTGATTGTATTTGAGCTCAGCGGATATCCGAGGGATACCGACCGGAGTTGAGAGATGGACATGGGTTGACCCGTGCTGCCGGGGCCGAAGGCCGATACCGCAGACGGAGCCCCATATGGACGAGGATTTACGTGCCGATGCTAGGCACAGGTTTCATGATGTTTCCATGGTTTGATTATATCCTCACATTTACATGCATGATGCATATTTTCATTGGGTGACAGGTGGACGGGATCTATATATATACAGACTTTCATTACATTGATCATACTTCACTTGTATATATAACAGGGTATGAGGGCGCTGTCATAAATACCCTTACACCAATATTAGTGGAATGGGACGCTAATATATGTGTATTGACTTTCATTTTGATACTTCATCATATTTACTTCATGCAGACATACCTTATGTTTATGACATGTTATTTCCTGAGGCACTGGCATGGGTACTTGGTACTACATACACGATTAGATGTTATATTGCCACCTTTTCATGCTTCAGGCTTATTCTTTGAGGTTTATTTATCTGATTGTATTGACCTAGGATTATGTCATGCATTCGATTTCTGCTTGTAGATATTCTCTATTCACGAGTTGGCAACTCACCCCCGTTGTGCCACGGTTCTTGCAGGTTTTGCCGCACATGTTCCATTGCGGCATTTCTGGCACATTGCTTTCCTTTGCGGGTGATTTGCTTGGTAGGTGGATTCTTGCATCAGAACCACCCTTGTATATGTATTATTCTTTGTATCTAGAATTCCATCAACCAAAATTTGTATATTGTTTCAGACTTAGACATTAGTGATGTATTATTCGACCTAAGAGTCGCGCTTAGTAGTATTGCAGTTTTCATGCTTACTGAGTTTCTTTTGGATTTGACCCTCGCCATTCGGCGTTGTATATTATATTGCTTGCGTGGTTGTGACCGTCGATTGACGAAGAGCTAGCTCCCTCTTGGGGATGCCTTTTATTCATTGCATATATATATATATTGTTCTTGTTGTACCCCGTTCGGGGCCAGTATTTACAAAAGAAACTCTGCCGAAATTTTTAGAAAGGATTTTACTTTTTTTTTAACAATGCATATTCGGCCTAGCTATTTAAAAATCTTGACTTCAAAACATGTTTTCTTTACCTATTAAAAACCGGTTTTCTTTATTTATCCTTAAAATGGTTTTAGATTTCTGGGCTTTTGGCTTACTTGGATCAGATGGAGTCATATAGACTTCATATGGTTCAAGGGCCAGTCACGTGCTCTTTCGGGTCGTGACAAAGTTGGTATCAGAGCGCTAGGTTGACCTTGGTTCGAGTCTAAGTTTGACTATGTGGAGCCTAGGGCGTCTATATATATATGGAACTTAGGCTTGACCTTACGGAACTTAGACTTAGTTGAGGGGGTATTAGACCCGAACTTTCGTCGCGTAGGATGACCCTTGGTTGATGGAATAGGTGACTAAAGTAGAGTGGCGTACCGTGGGTATGTTCCGCGGTATACTTACGACACGCCACTCCGCTTAAGGAACCTTCGGATGTACATATTTTCGAGATCAGTGATTCTCTTCATATCCATGATTATACATCCATTTGAGATCCTCGATTCTATTAGTTTCATGATCATACCTTCATTGATGCTGTTCCTTCTTATGATCATGTATCCACTCTGGATTTGTTGTTTTCTTTCTTGCCATTGATCTGCTCTCTTCGATACTCGATTGAGGTTCCTGTCGCCATGTTTGAGTGCAGTTTGGGCTGCTGCTAGGGTTACGGTCAGGGCAAGCTCGTCAGGTACGAGGGCCGACCATTGTGTTTTCTGGTGACATGGGAACGTCTCGAGTTAGTATTGGTGATTGTGACCTCTAGAGGAGGCAAGTGCTTGGTTTTGCGCCGGATGATCGGGCCATTTTTAGAGCTGCCAGTTGAGAGAGGACTGTTGATGTACAGCATACCTCAGAGATTATGATGTCGCCTACCGTGCAGACAGATGGACCAGCTGTTGCTGAGATTGACAGGATGTCGCTTCCGGAGCTTACGAGCTGAGATCGCCGGAGCTTCCAGGCGGATATAAGACAGATGATAGCTAGTCTACCCAATTTGGGAAACGAAGGTGATTCGTACGACTTATGCGTCGGAGCAGGCCCAGTTGAGTTGAAGATTTCTAGTGCGGAGAGTCTTACTCAGATCGAGAGCAGACCGACGTAAAGATGACCGCCAATGTATTGCCTTTCCTGGAGGATTGAGGCGCTGTTCAGCGTACAGACGAATGAGCCAGTTGTTGCAGCAAACGACGAGATATCACCCAGATGATTGGAGCTACTGCAGCATGAGTATATACTTAGAGATATGATGGTGAGTCGCTAGTCACCCGAGGGTGAATGACTCGGACAGGTGTTCGTTCGCTTACCCCGATGCGAGGTCATCAGATAGATTGCTTCCAGCTAGAGACGACTTCACGCGGAGACGTTGAGAGTCGACAGAGACGATCGAATGTCAGGAGCCCATTTTCCAAGTTTAAAGTATACGGAAAGACATGCAGGCGATTCCATGGACCCTCTAGAAGAATGAAACCCTAACTCGACTTAATGACCGTGTGAAAGCCTTTGAACCTTAGGGTTTGCGGCAGTTACGCGGCGCCATTAGTGAGGCTTGGGTTTGCCCTTCTACGGCTGGACCACCGACGCTGTGGCATGTACTCGATACTATTAAATTGTACCCGAGATGTTGATCTCTTAGGGTATTATGAGGTTCTGAAGAGTCGATCGAATGATTCGACATCATTCGGATATCATGTGATGGGATGCTTTGCTTGGGAGACTCCAGATACGAGTATAGCCGTTGGAGCACAGTCCATACAGCCACGATAAGACGAGTCCGAATCAGTCGACATTGAAGCAGAGTGAAGTAAAGAGTTCGCTAGAGATTTCGACGAGATGACGTTCCCCTCCGCCGACATCAGAGATGCGATACGCACGCGGAGGCATTGTATATGGATATAGCTTCCAGAAAGAGGAACGACGAGTATGCAGCTGTTCCGGAACAAGAATTAGCTCCAGTAATGGACGATGACTTCCGGGCAATTCGGCAGAAAAGAGATATGCGAGAGACTTTGGATGGACCGTAGCCGAGAACGTTGCAGTGCGCAGATAAAGAAGTGATGTCGAAGTGGACGATGATATAGACAAGCGGACAAGAGGTTCGTGCGAAACGCTGACGAGCTGTCATTACTTTCCGTCGAGGCCGGAGACCTGATATGCTTACAGCGGGCGTTGGGATGCGACCAATTACCGAGGGAATGCTGTGCTGAGAACGCAGATGTCCATCGAGCGAGAAAAGATTATGCAAGAGTACCAACCTCCGTACAGACCGGCATGGGCAAGATCGAAAAAGACCTTGAGCAGGATTCCTTTCAGGACACTGCTGCAATGATATTTGCACCAAGGATCAGATGTGTCACGTGCATTCAGAGAGCCAAAGGCCGACGCCAGTGATATGCTGCTTTTCGAGTAGTCGTGATGATTGACCGAGAGATGACCAGAGAAGTGCCAGAATGGAATCGTCCCCGTTAGCACACCTGGCAGGGCCGATGAGCCGATTGATTTCGAGATAGGTAATCCGCAGAGAAGATAAAGACCCAGAGTCAGAGAACGCCAGACGGTGAGCAACAGGCAAGTAGATATCTTGCGCTGCTAGCATGGGATGTACCGGCACCTTCACGACTTTGAAGGAGGAACTACCGACGATGGTATTTATGATTTGTGATTTTGTGATTCGATTATCACGTATCCGTCATCTTGGATTTCGGTATTTTGGGTATTCTATTTGCATGATTTAGTTTTGATGACTGAGTTTCATGACATTTGTTTTATGCACCCACTGGGTATTTATAGTTTGTGCATAGTTATTACGTTGAGGTATTGATTTTGATTTCATGCCTATTTTATGCCAGTGATTTGATTTACGCTTCCAGCATAGTTTTCATGCACCTTTAGTATTTTGATATATGATTTTGGTGCACGCCAGATGCACTAAATCGGGATTCTTCGTGCATGTCAAATGCACCTGATTTTGATGTCAGGCACACACGTTGCCTATGACAGATATTTTGTGCACACCAGTTGCACCTAGATGTTGTTTTGTGCCCATGTATGGCAGATATATGGATTTTGATTTCCTTGCGCACCAGACGCACATGATATTCTTATATATACATTTTTGGGGATTGATTTCTAGTAGAGCAGTACATTTTTATGATATTCGCTATGTATTGATGTTTTCGGAGCCCCGACAATATGGATTTTTACAGAAATGTTGTAGTATTGGGGGTTTAAATTTAAATTCGGGGACCGAATTTCTTTAAGGGGGGTAGATTGTAACGTTTTCAAAATAATAAAATATTATTTTTGGGAATTTTTATAATTTAACATTATTTTAATGAATATTTTAATATTTAGGTATAATTAAATACAAAAAAAAATAATAAATTTGGAAAAATTATGGAAAATTATAAAATAGGGTATTTTATAGAATTATGCCATTTTTAAGTTTTTATGATTAGTTATATGCTAATTTAGTGTTAATCGCGATTAAAAATCGCTAATCGGTTTTTTAGCATTTTTGTGCAAAACATGCACATATCATTTTTATCACACTTGTGCACTTTTCTTGCCATGGTTCACTTTGGATTTACTATTCTTGGGAGAAGAATTTTGCGAGAATAAGAAAAGAAAAAGAAATGGAAAAGGAATAAGATAATGAGGTATGGGTGAGAGAGAGAGGGTAACCTTTGACCAAGACTTAGCCATTCCTCCATTTTCTTCACCATTTCTCTCTCCCTCTTCTTTGCTTGCTGCTGCTGCTCCTGCACCTCATTCTCCCTCCACCTTCAAGCCTTCAATTCATCTCTAAAACATCACCAAAACCCTACTCTCATTTCACTAAAAGTGTGCACAAGCTCAAGATCTACACAATGAACCAAGAAAGCGAGGATTTTGGCCACTAGGGGCAACTCAAGAAAATTCTTGAGTTGCCAAATGAGGTATTTTTCTGGACCATTAGCTTAGTCTTTGCATACTTATACCCCCATGTTAAGATTAGAATCGATATCGTGTGATTTTGTGGATTTAGTAAAAACCTAGTTAGGGTTTGAGGAAAATTTGAGTTATGTTATGAAATTGAGCTCAGTAGAGGCTACCCCAACACCTTAGTTCTATAATTGAGACCCAAAACTGAAGCTTAAACCCAGAATACGGATTTGTAGAACCGATATCGGAAAATTTGTGATATCTGTGAAGGTTATTTGGGATCTGCTATCACCCGGGACATCCTAAATTAAAATTGATTGGACACTGACATGTGCAGGCACCCAGGAAGCTACCACCAAGACCCCAGCCCCTAACTCTTTTCCATGGCCGCCAATTTAACCTAATTGGCCGCAATTTGAGGCCCGACCAGCACCAATCTGTGTCGTTTTGGTTCTGCAGCTCCTACATGTATAGATTAGACCACTGGTATATATAGATTTGTCTAATATGACGTAGGGTGAAATCTGGAGCCTACTTCATAAGTTGCTGTTTTGGATTCATGTTTTCGTATTCCGTATTTTTAATTCTGCAATTGTGTATTGTGTTTTACCTCGACTATTTGGCGTTTATACGACGATATCGAGGATTGATTGATGGTTTTGAAGGCGTGCCCATAGGTTCTAACCTATAGGCCCCTTATCGTATCGATTTGAGATTCGTATGCCGTTTTAGCTTTGGTTTGGTTTTAATGCGCATATACGATACTTTGATGTGTAGGTACCCCATGAAGACTTTGGGACGACAAGCAAGCGCATGACGACGTCGACAAATGAAGACGCAAGGTGAGTAGATTATATCTACGGGGGAAGTCGGGTGGATGGCGTATAGCACCCCCGCAGTCCGTAGTTGGTATACTTTATATGTATATTATTTATGATAGTATAGTGTAGTGGATTATTTGAGATGTGTTAGATGTGATATGGTTAGAAGTAAACTAGAATATTTCCTAGTTGCGAACCCTAGGATAGGTTTACACCCGCACGCACACACATGTTGATTTGCTATACTTATACTGTGATGAGGATGGATAGTGGATGACTTTGGAGATGAGTCGATGATATTGGGTTTTGTGCCGCGAGATCAGAGATTTGATATGATTCGTATTTGGGATACGACATGTGATCTCTAGCGGGCCTTTGGACGTGTGTTTACACACGCAGTGATATTGATGGTATCAGTTGTACTAGACTTAGATCAGTACCGTAGATTATGTGGTTTGATGATGAGGATACCAAATAATTGATGAGCTGATTGTGGTATTGACCCGTACCCAGCTATTGGGATGCCGTACGACGATTTAACATACGAGCTTTATATTGATGATAGATCCGCACTTATGACTCGAGGATGTCAGATGATATACTGTATCGTACGCGATACTATTGAGGCGGGATCACCGACTATATATTTATATATCGACTCAGATTTAGGTGGTTTCCATACCCCTCCTGATGGACTTGGCTTAGTAGATGTTAGACTAGACCGAGTCATACCTATTGCAAAACTAGCGAATCGGGAATATCTTATGGGCAAGTAAAGGGGTTCTACGGGTATTTACAAAAGGCGTATCTATTCTTAAAAACACCGTAACCCTTATTTCACTAAAACCCCGATTCGTCTTATTTCAAAAGGCACCACTACAGGATATGTACATATTGGTGTAGATTCTTTACTGTTGCATTGATTATTCGATTCCGCATCGCATTGCATGTGTTTATTTCTATATTGCAATCATGCTGTTTGGACACCAGCACCATTATCGATGATGCATATGTTCCACGTACACTTGTTTGCCGGCTCACACACTTCATCATCGATAATTGCCATGTCACTACACATAGTATTATTGCATCAGCATATGACTTTGTATGTGCATACCAGTATTCTATGTTGCATGATATACTGTTATACTTGCATCTCATTTATATGCCACATACATCATGCTTTCTGATTATACGCATTGAGATAATCGTTTTCATGATATTTCTGGATTTGGGAACCGTGGGGATTTTTCAAAGAAGAGTATGTACTTATTTGAAAAACCCGGTTTCCTTGATTATGATATTTGCGCAGCCACCATGAGATTTATCGGTTCTGATTATATACCCCATACGAGGAGTGTGTGCCGTATGAGGGTACATGGTGGGGCCCGGTATGGTTCCCCTCGGCAAGAAGATCGATGGATTATGCCGATTGAGCCTGGAGGTGGGCGAGTACCTACCGGTGATTGTATTTGAGCTCGGCGGATATCCAGGGGATACCGACCGGAGTTGAGAGATGGACATGGGTTGACCCGTGCTGCCGGGGCCAAGGGACGATACCGCAGACGGAGCCCCATATGGACGAGGATTTACGTGCCGATGCTAGGCAAAGGTTTCATGATGTTTCCATGGTTTGATTATATCCTCACATTTACATGCATGATGCATATTGTCATTGGGTGACAGGTGGACGGGATCTATATATATACAGACTTTCATTACATTGATCATACTTCACTTGTATATATAACAGGGTATGAGGGCGCTGTTATATATACCCTTACACCAATATTAGTGGAATGGGACGCTAATATATGTGTATTGACTTTCATTTTGATACTTCATCATATTTACTTCATGCAGACATACCTTATGTTTATGACATGTTATTTCCTGAGGCACTGGCACGGGTACTTGGTACTACATACACGATTAGATGTTATATTGCCACCTTTTCATGCTTCAGGCTTATTCTTTGAGGTTTATTTATCTAATTGTATTGACCTAGGATTATGTCATGCATTCGATTTCTGCTTGTAGATATTCTCTATTCACGAGTTGGCAACTCACCCCCGTTGTGCAACAGTTCTTACAGGTTTTGCCGCACATGTTCTATTGCGGCATTTCTGGCACATTGCTTTCCTTTGCGGGTGATTTGCTTGGTAGGTGGATTCTTGCATCAGAACCACCCTTGTATATGTATTATTCTTTGTATCTAGAATTCCATCAACCAAAACTTGTATATTGTTTCAGACTTAGACATTAGTGATGTATTATTCGAGCTTAGAGTCGCGCTTAGTAGTATTGCGGTTTTCATGCTTATTGAGTTTCTTTTGGATTTGACCCTCGCCATTCGGCGTTGTATATTATATTGCTTGCGTGGTTGTGACCGTCGATTGACGAAGAGCTAGCTCTCGCTTGGGGATGCCTTTTATTCATTGCATATATATATATTATTCTTGTTGTACCCCGTTCGGGGCCAGTATTTACAAAAGAAACTCTGCCAAAATTTTTAGAAAGGATTTTACTTTTTTTTTAACAATGCATATTCGGCCTAGCTATTTAAAAATCTTGACTTCAAAACATTTTTTCTTTACCTATTAAAATCCAGTTTTCTTTATTTATCCTTAAAATGGTTTTAGATTTCTGGGCTTTTGGCTTACTTGGATCAGATGGAGTCATATAGACTCATATGGTTCAAGGGCCAGTCACGTGCTCTTTCGGGTCGTGACAAAGTTGGTATCAGAGCGCTAGGTTGACCTTGGTTCGAGTCTAAGTTTGACTATGTGGAGCCTAGGGCGTCTATATATATACGGAACTTAGGCTTGACCTTACGGAACTTAGACTTAGTCGAGGGGGTATTAGACCCGAACTTTCGTCGCGTAGGATGACCCTTGGTTGATGGAATAGGTGGCTAAAGTAGAGTGGCGTACCGTGGGTATGTTCCACGGCATACTTACGACACGCCACTCCGCTTAAGGAACCTTAGGATGTACATATTTTCGAGATCAGTGATTCTCTTCATATCCATGATTATACATCCATTTGAGATTCTCGATTCTATTAGTTTCATGATCATACCTTCATTGATGCTATTCCTTCTTATGATCATGTATCCACTCTGGATCTGTTGTTTTCTTTCTTGCCATTGATCTGCTCTCTTCGATACTCGATTGAGGTTCCTGTCGCCATGTTTGAGCGCAGTTTGGGCTGCTGCTAGGGTTACGGTCAGGGCGAGCTCGTTAGGTACGAGGGCCGACCATTGTGTTTTCTGGTGACATGGGAACGTCTCGAGTTAGTATTGGTGATTGTGACCTCTAGAGGAGGCAAGTGCTTGGTTTTTCGCCGGATGATCGGGCTATTTTTAGAGCTGCCAGTTGAGAGAGGACTGTTGATATACAGCATACCTCAGAGATTATGATGTCGCCTACCGTGCAGACAGATGGACCAGCTGTTGCTGAGATTGACAGGATGTCGCTTCCGGAGCTTACGAGCTGAGATCGCCGGAGCTTCCAGACGGATATGAGACAGATGATAGCTAGTCTACCCGATTTGAGAAACGAAGGTGATTCGTACGACTTATGCGCCGGAGTAGGCCCAGTTGAGTTGAAGATTTCTAGTGCGGAGAGTCTTACTCAGATCTAGAGCAGACCGATGTAGAGATGACCGCCAATGTATTGCCTTTCCTGGAAGATTGAGGCGCTGTTCAGCGTACAGACGAATAAGTCTGTTGCTGCTGCAAACGACGAGATATCACCCAGATGATTGGAGCTACTGCAGTATGAGTATATACTTAGAGATATGATGGTGAGTCGCTAGTCACCCGAGGGTGAATGACTCGGACAGGTGTTCGTTTGCTTATCCCGATGCGAGGTCATCAGATAGATTGCTTCCAGCTAGAGACGACTTCACGCGGAGACGTTGAGAGTCGACAGAGACGATCGAATGTCAGGAGCCCATTTTCCAAGTTTAAAGTATACGGAAAGACATGCAGGCGATTCCATGGACCCTCTAGAAGAATGAAACCCTAACTCGACTTAATGACCGTGTGAAAGCCTTTGAAGCTTAGGGTTTGCGGCAGTTCCGCGGCGCCATTAGTAAGCCTTGGGTTTGCCCTTCTACGGCTGGACCACCGAGCCAATATATAGAAGCAGAGGGATAAAATAAAAAACTGTTTGCATGGATTGGAATTTAATATTAATTGGATCATCAACAACCACAATTGCAAATATGAGCAAATACTGGCTCTGATACCAGGAAAGGAACTGGCGCTAGTAGACCCGGCGGAAGTGCAAAATCAAAATTTTCATGACATAGCAATCTATTCCATTCACAAGATCACCACTTACATGCTAATAGCAAAAGCAAGAAACAAATAGAGAGCAAGTTTGGGGACTACAACCTTTATAGTGATTCACAAAAGACCTCATCTTCACTCTAAGGACTCTAGCTAGGCTCCACTTGGTAAGGATCGAGCTTGCATGAAGATCTTTTTGTCAAAGATGGTCCACCATGAGATAGCCCAACAACAAGCTCTAGCTCCATTAGATGCCCATCTTGATGAAGCAACTTATTTAATAGACTTGCTAGGAATATCAAGTAAGAGATGTGGAATATATTCTTACATAATTTTATCTCAAGTTCACTCTACCTTTCTCTCGTGAAGAATCTCTAAAAGAGAGAGAGAAGAGAATTGTAAGAATGAGACGAGGTTTTTTTATAAGAGAGAGAATGAAAGGATAAGTCTCAAAAAGAATCAAGCAAAAAAGTGTAGCCATCTTTTAGCCATAATCATCCAAACGAAATAAGCATGAAGCTTCTTTCATTCTCTGCGATCACACAACCAGCCCCCCCCCCCCCCCTTCATAAATAAATAAATGAGTCAATCATCTAGAATCATTCACAAGTATATCATATATATCATATACATATGATAAAATGTATAATATACATCAACTAGTATTTATATCAAATACAAATGAGAATAATAAAATGAGAAAAATAATACACACACACACACACACACACACACACACTAAATAACATGTGGTTCAATAATCCGGATTCAACAACAGTCGGCTAGTAATATGAAAACGTCCGATTAAACTACGTGTATCAAATACATGTGTTTAATTTAACTCCTGAATGTATTACTATACGCTCACTTCATCATTTTGCCTGAGCCAGGAAAGCTCAGTGTGGGACTCTAAAAAGTCGACAATACTCTAGCAGTAGGTTTTGGATCATATGCATAACCCACAAGTACGTCAGCGGTACAAGCTGCACGTAACAAATATCCAGATATTGATCGAAAGAAGGTCGACAAGCAAGATCATCCGAACCTTACAGAGTCTATCAGTAACACTCACCGTACAATACGGTCTCTTCGTCTAAGAGTGTTGCATACCGAATCTAGGAGGTAGAAACCGTCAGAATCCTACTAACCCGATAAGTCATGCAGATATCAAGCTCATAACCACATGAGAAACTACTGATAACTCTTATAAGTAAATTTCATCTGTCTTGGCCAAAAACTTATGGTTATAGCTAATCGCGCACAGCGCAACCTCAACTCCCTATACCGGGAAAGACGAAACCCCTCAACCACTCACTGCCTCCATGTATTTCAGGACTGTACCCAACTAAAACCTATTTGCATGACTCTTTAAAGCCGTGGTAGGTTAGTAATCAAAATACAGTAGAAACACATACAAAACACTATGATGATCTCAGGTCTATAAACTACTCTGAACTCATGTCATAAGAGAACGACTATCTGACGATAAGGAATCGCCACCCCTTAGGGGCGAACCCGATACAGAGGAAGGAGAACTTCCTCGACTATCAGAAGCTGAGGAAGACCCACTAGACTCGACTTTATAGGAAGAAGCCTCATCATCTAACTCTGCCCTCACTATATCTACTAGAGGATCAGAGGAAGATATCTGACTGATTCAAAAGGAGAGAAGCTAAAGAAGGGTTTGGACTGGGGATCCGACCTAAAAGTGTGAGCGCCGAGAAATCCACAGACGACAGAAGGCAAGCGAAGTAAAGGTTTCTTGGGGACAGGTTGTCCCTATTTATACACTCAGCAAAGGCCATCCAGTTGCCCAAATCCGCTCACACCAAAAAGAAGTGTCGCGCCCAACAATCCAGATGGAGCCATACGGTAGCCAACCATTGGACGCTTTCCTATCATGCGAATCCGATCGGCTGAAGCGACGTCTCACAATCCGCCATTCAATTGCGGCCATGTGGCATGAAATCGACGGTCGGCCCATCGCCATGACAACCCGAACAAGCGAAACAACATCTCCATGATGGCGCCGCCCACTCGGTGATCCGCTGACGTCATCGGAGATACGTACGAAAATTAAAGCACGTAGTAAAACGCCATGTGGACTCAGAAATCAAAGAGATAGTGGTCAAACATCATGTAGTTTCCGGACAATCCACCGCAAAGAATCCTTGACACAAAGCTGAACAGAGAAAACCGAGTAGATCGCTCTCGACCCGACCCATAAATAGGTCGGAACGAGAGTAGGAAGCTAATGATGATACTCATAAGTGGGAATTCCCCAGATCACGACATGTAGTAGATGACGTGTCGTCCACGTAACCCCACTAGATTCCTGAAGGCTATGGAACCAGAATAGGTATGATGAAATGGGTACATTCCTCGGTGCCTCGCCTCTGATGTAGCACCCGACCTCACGGGGCCACCCCCTGGGTGCATTCCTTTTTCGACCAACCACCGGTCAATAGCTCGTCTCCAAGCTATCATAAGGTTGAGTTTTCTCAGCCACCTTTGCCGCCCCGACCAGCTGTCACGACCAGGAAAAGGCACGTGACTGGCACTTGAATCATGTGAATTCTATAGGATCCCACCCAATTTAAGTAAGCCAAAAACCCAGAAATCTAAACCTTTTAGGGAAAAATAATGGAGGTGAAGTTTTTAAAATGACGGTATAATGAAAAAAAAAGTTCTTTCTTAAAAGATAAGTAGTAGTATACAAAAACACAATGTTTTATAGCTATCTTGAAAACATGTTTCGTCATTGAAAATTTCGGCAGCACCTCCTTTGTAATTTTAACCCGAAAATGAATAAAAGAAATAGTAATATAAGACATCCCCAAGCAGGAGCTAGCTCTTCGCCAATTGGCGAAAATAACCATGCAAGTAAAGCAAATATACAACGCCAAAGGCGAGGATCAAAACTCAGAAAGAAAGTAAAGAAAACAGGCATCATCAAGGAAACCAGAAAACAAAACATATACATGAGCGTGACTTTAAGGCTGAAAAATATAGAACTATGGTTATTTAAGTCTACTAAATATACAAGTCTGGTTGATAGAGCTTTTAACTAGATACAACTGAAATACAATAAAAGTACAATGGTGATCACGATGCAAATGAACCCACCTACCAAAACAATCACCCGAAAGGAAGTGGTGTGCCAGCGAAGCCGCTACGGAACCTGTACGGCTAAATCTGCAAGAAACTGTGGCACAACGGGGGTGAGTTGCCAACTCGTCAGTAGAAGACATCACTGAGTAGAAATCGAATATATGAAGATCTCCTAGGTCATACAGTAATATAATAATAATATAACACTGAAACATCTAGTAGTGGCAAGGGCAATAATATCAGCATAAGTGTAAAACCAAGTACTCGTGTCCGTGTCACAAAGTAACTATTTGTCATGAGTATCATGTATGAATGCATCACTAAATAGATATGTCCAGCAATGACACAAAAAATCAAGATAAACCTGAGTGCCAAGCATCGACACTCGAAAATATCATGAAAACCGTGTCCATCAGCGACACAAAAACCTCATATCTCGGGCTCCGTAAGTCCGGATCGGCCCATATCATCAAATCTCACAACAGCGGTCGGTATCCTCCGGATGTCCGGCGAGCCAAACATCACCGGTCGACAGTGCTCCCCTGCCAGGCTCAACGTCTCCCTATACGATCTTCTTGCCCCGGGATACCGCACCAGGTCCACCATGTACCCGCAGATGGTCCCTCTCACTCCTAAAATCGGTTATGTATACACGCGTGGCTCAAGAGCCGAGAAAACTCATGGTGGACGCCACACACATCATATCATGAGAAAACCGCAATTTGAATTTTAAAAAGATGATAAGTTATTAAAATTCCTTGCGGTTTTCATCAAATCCAGAAAGCTCATAAGTACTGAAATCTCCAAGAAGAATCACAATATATGATGCATGTGGTATCTATGTAAGAAATGCAATATCTAAACTAGTATGTGAAATCATGTATACTAAACAATGCAATTAGCTACAAGCTATCATGTTACACAGATGAAGTAACGTTTTCTAATGTGTACGTGACATGGCAATTACCGATGATGATATGTGTGAGCCGGCAAGTAAGTGTACGTGTAACATACGCATCATCGGTAATGGTTCAAGTGTCCTAGCAGTCGATATCATAACAACTAATGAAAACACATGAATTATATCTGCAATGCAATGAGAACAGTATGAGTGCAACAGAAAAGTAATTATTAAGGGCAACAGCATAATCCACTATATAACTATATATGAGCCATACAGTTATAGTATTTAAAATAACACGAATCGTTGTTTTTAGAAAAGTAGGGCTATGGGGTTTTGAGAAAAGAAATATCAGTTTGAAAATCCGTAACATGCTTCAGTTGCTCATTTGAAAATACCGACGATTCGCTAGTTTTGAAAATAGGTATGACTCAAACTATATTCTAACGTCTACATACTAAATTATGAAACTAGGTAAAAGGCTAAACTAAAACCTGGGTCAAAGTAGTGGAAGACTATACATATCCGAGTCGATATACCTAGTAGTCGGCGATCCAGCCTCATAGCATCACGTACGGTGTAATATATTGTATGACATCCTTGAGTCAAGAGTGCGGATCAATCATCATATGTATCTCGTACGGTAAAATCCATCGTACGGTACCCCAAAATCGAGGTTATGGGTCAAATATCATATATATATATATATATCATCATCATTCATACGGTATCAATGATCATACAATATCATAATCAGGGGTACGGATCTAAGGTCTTGTACAATCTATTATTTCATCAAGTCTCATGTTAGCGTATGTTTTATTCATCGCCCAACGATCCTTTAATATATCACATCATATTCGTTGTCTCGACTCAATCAAAAATCATAACCTCACGGCATCATACCCGATCATATCGACTCATACCCATAAGCATATCATATCCTTATCTAACGTATATATGTATGTGTGTATGTGTGTGTGTATTCAAACACATACACACACATATATACATGCATATACACACATATATCATAAACCAAGTGTATGTGCGTGTTTGGGTGTATGTGGTAACAATATATAACCTAAGCTCTCCTAGAAACTCTATTTGCTAGGTATCCAAGCCTCGTATAAACACATATATATATATATAATATACGAAAATCCTATACTACGGTTGTGGGGGTGCTATTCGTCATCCATCTGACTTCCCCTGTAGATATACATCTACTAACCTCGATTCTCCTTGCCGAAGTCGATTACGCCACGCTCTCCTCGTCGTCCCGAAGTCCACGCGGAGGTACCTACAGTTTCTAATACGTCGTATTGTAAAACAAGAATCAATACAAGAAAAGCCGACACGGTACACGAAACACACATAGGTTAGATCCTACGGCCTACGCATGCAAGAATAACCAACTCTCGATATCAACGTACGAATGCCAATCGATCGAGATAAAACACAAATATCAAAACTTAAGTTATTACAAACCACGAAACCAAAACAGCAACTAAGGAAAACTGCTCCCGATTTTGCCTCAGGTAATTTGGGACTAAACAAACAATACAGGGGCTAGTTTATAAGGTGTAGAAGCTACTAGAAAAACCCCAACCCTAATCTCCCAAACAAGTCCGGCGAGATCCCCATTATACCCGGTGTTGCCGGCCCCACAGTGGAGTTTGGGTCTCGTCTCTCTGTGGTGGTCTTCTAGGGTTCTAATTAGGTCAATGCACTTGTTTGATTTTTCTATAAACACTCTAGTTTGCTCCAGATTCCCTGTGGTCCTCAAGGATCAAGAAACCGACATCAGAAAATCTAAAGTTCAAGTTTGGGTTTCGTCTCAGGTTTAGATCAATAATACTAACACTATAGGGGTTTAGTCACTATCTAATCCTCAATTACACCTTCACACATCAAGAAATCACCTAACTCTCTACTAGGAATTTTCCAACATCACTAATCAACTCAAGATTAACTCAAAACTATACTAGAACATTAGAAACACTAAAAACTTAACTAGAAGTGTAGGATTTTATCTCATTTGGCAACTCAAGAATTTTCTTGAGTTGCCCAAAGTGCTCAAAATCTTGACTTGATGTCTCCATATGGTTTATAGTGTGGTTGTGCACATTTTTTGTGAAGGGGGTATAAGGTTTTGTTTAAGTTTTTGGGGGTGGCCATGGGTAGGATGGAGGATGAGAAGGAGATAAAGGAATGAAGAAGAAGTGGAAATGAGGAAATAAAGAGATGAAGGTATGAGTAATGTGTAGAAGCCTCTCACCCCTCCCCCCCCTCTCACCCTCACTTGACACAAGTCACCTCACACTCTCCCTCATCTAAATATCTCACAAATGAATTCCCTTTATCTTTTAACTATTTTCTCAAACAACAAAAACGAGAACCACATAGGCACGCACAAGAAGAATGGTTCAAAATATGAAATAAGTATTTGCAACATGTCATGTTGCATGCCATGCCCATAAGCTAGATTAATACATAATTAGTAGATATTAATCAAGTTTAGTATTAACATTGAATACAGATAATTATTTTAAAATCTAAAAATACTCAATTCACATAATTTCTTTCAAAATCAATAATTTAAATTAATTTTCCAAATATTTTCCAATTTATCGGTATATAATTATACCCTTTCATTTACAACCAATCTCTATACTTTTAAAATATCCATAATATTTATTATTTAATTATTTAAATTCCCAAAAATAATATTTTATGTTCTGAAATGTTATAATCTTCCCCCGTTAAATAAATTCGATCCCTGAATTTTAAATTTAAATCTCCCAAATACTAAAACATTTCAGCAAAACAATAAAATCGTTGGGGCTCCAAAATCAGTAATACATAAAACAAGCCGTAGCGCAACGTATGCGCATAAAAACGGGTGCAAAGATCAAAATCAAAACTTCATCAAGCGCCACGCAATCATTGGAGTTATGATGAAAATATAAATGTCAAATCCAATAAGAAAATCAAACATGATATAATCAAAATTATAACATGTATATAGTACGCATCGTTGTAAAATCGTCAAAACAGCCAAATAGAAATACATGCAAAATCTTTTTTAAATTGTCGTACGATGCGCGTATCATGGCATAACCGGCGAATGTTAATTATAAGAAAAATAGCTATATATATATCCTTTGTTCAACATATACATTCCGTCTTGAAAAATGATTTAGAAGGGTCTTCTTCGTAAATTTTCGTGTCATCATGGACACGTAGGAAAATATTGAGACTATAGCTCCCTTATTGAATATCCCCTCGATAAATATCGATGCATGCAAAAATACTCAGGCACAGTCCTCAGACTAGTCCTGCTCGGTTACTAAACCGTATAGTATATATCGTAGAAACATGATGCTCGAAATGAAATCACTCTCAAATAGGATATATAATAAAAAATTCCACATGCGTCTGGTATGCACGGAAGCTAAAATTAAGACAGGTGCTACTAATGTGCACAGAAACAAAAACTCAAGTGTAATGGGTGTGCACAGAAACATATGTCGAGTGCAACGGGTGTGCACGACAACAATATCAAATGCATCTGGTTTGCACGAAGAATCTTGATTTAGTGCATCCGGTGTGCACAAAATCGCATCAAGTGTGCCATGTATGCGTAAGAATCCCAATCAAGTGCACAAGGTGTACGAAAACATAAATCCAGTGCACTAGGGTGCATGAAAATGAATATCGAGTATCAAAATCGAAATCAATGGTTTACGACATACACCAAATTAATCAATTATACCGTGGTATAAAACTCATAAACATGTGTATCTGCGTGCATAGAACATATGTCCAGTACTGAAAGTGGGTGTTGTTGGGTTGTTATGCACGATAGCAAGGTTTCGGGTGGTATCATCCATGCCATATTAAAATTTAGCCATGCTTAATAACCCTAAACAAGATCTTTAACTAGAGATTCATACGGAAAAGAACATGTAAACAACTTTACATTTAAGTGTTTGCGGATTACAACCTTTGTAGACCGGTCCATCACTTCATATAGCTCCATGTAGTAGTCTCCTTCACTGTGATCATGATCTCCGGACTCTAGAGAGGCTCCTTTGAAGAAACGAACATGCTTGCTTCGAAGACTTCGAGGCCGAAGATGATTTACGTCGAGGAGACACTAACCCAAGCAATCTCTTCACTAATCATGAAATTTGTGAAGCAAACATCCTTTACAAAATGGCAAGCAGTAGAGGATGATGAAGTAGGAAGTGGGATCTCTTTAGATTTAATTTTCTCACAAGAAATCATCACTTTTCATTGAAGCTAGAAAGCTTGAGAGGAAGAAGAAGATGAAGCAAGTGATGAATGAAAGACATGAACTCAAGAGGTTATAAATGCAACCATGGTAAGCAAATATCATGCCTAACCATTGTAGAGAATACACCATGCACTATGGTTAAGGGTTGGGTTGAATAAATATCTTAAATTAGACAAAAGAGTTGACTTTGTCAAAGGTTATCCAAAAGCTTTTGTGCATGCTTAACCATGATAAACTCACACTCTTTTGAATTAGCTTAACATAAATAAAAACCCTAACTTAACCCTACCATGGTATAAGTCTCATACATCCATGTTGCATGTGTAACCTAGCATGACACACTTATATATATATATATATATATATATATATACATTTTGTGCCAAAAAAAAACAATACATATATCTCATATATGTAAAGCATATCAAATGTGAGAAAAGAAATCTTATGTGAGCTAATACTAGTTAATGTAATGTAATATATCAAATATATAATTATACATTAAATTATTAAATCAACACTTGATTTAATAATCCGGCTATATCACATATAACCGACTAATATCATAATGTAATATCTTATCAAATCAACACTTGATCCAATAACTCGACTATATCACATATAACCAATCATGTCACATATCGCGAGAATAGAATGAGGTATCATATACTCGCATTAATCTCGGTCCCGCACATATCACATATGCACTCCTACTTCGTTTCTCTTGAGCCAGGAAACCTCTGTGCAGGACTCTAAAGACTCGTCAATACGCCGGCAGTAGGTGATGATCATATCAAACACCCACAAACCGCAAGCGGTCTACTAAACCAACGGCCATCCCGGTATTGAGCGATCAGAAGATCAACAAGCAAGCCTGCTCGTACTCCTGCGAATCCAATCAGTAACACTACCGTAGAGTCCGGTCTCTTCATCTGATATGTCGCATATCACAGCCTGGGGGTGGTGTAACGTCAGACCCCAATAGCCTGATAAGTCATTCCAATGCAAGGTCCATAACTATTCGAGAAACTACTAATAACACTCACCAGTAGATCTCAGCAACCCTGGCCAGGGATTTCCTATTATGGCCAATCGAGCATAGCCCAACATCAACTCCCTATATCGGGAGAGACGAAACCCCTTCTATCGCTCATTGCCTCCATGTGACTCGGGACTGTACCCAAAAGCCACCGTTTTGCACGTTCTCTTGAACGTGGTAAGGTGGAAACCAAAGCACAGTGGGAATCACACAAGACTCTATAATGATCTCGAGTCTACAGACTAACCTGTACCAGTGTCACCAGAGAACTGCCATCTGACGTGAGGTATAATACCATCTGGGAGTTCTCGGTGAGTCCGTTCAGTGTACCCATTCTCCACTGAGCACCCATATACCATCTCTGATGTCAAACACCAATGGATATAGGACCATCCATCGCCCATCATATGGGTCGAGAAGCGTATACGCTAGTCTACTCTGGAGTATCAATGCCCTGTCTCGATACTCCCTCGACTAGGAACAGTTATAGGATGTACTCGTTGACTACACTGGCCCCACTAGTATGATCTACACCATAGTCCAAGTAATCAAGTACTTATCCAATGGGCTTTATCAACATGTGAGAGCAAGACAGTAAACTAATACAAGTCCACATGTTAAGATAAAGAGCAACCAGATAGCATACTATCATGTCGAGCAAGAAAGTCCTCCCTATATATGTCTAAGCATCCACTACAATATACATCCTATGTACAGTAATGGCCTCTAGGGCATACATATAACTAACAATCTTCCACTTTTACTAGGGCCATCTGTTGTAGTATCTCATACGCAACAATCAGCAGTGGTTGTAGTATCTCATACTCTACCATCCCAAAATCTTTCAAATAGTATTTAGGGAAGCAGGCCTTGGTGAGTGGATCCGCCGTGTTAATCTCCGTGTCTACTCTCCTAACCTCGATCCCCGGAGATCAAACATCTCCCTGATCAGGCGATACTTGCCTAAGAATATGTCTGGATATCTGATGGAACGGGTGTTCCTAGGCCTAAGCCACAACTCCATTGTCACACAATGGTAGGAACGAAGTTCATCTCATGAACAAGTGTACATCCAGACTATTTCTTTGGTAGCATCCTTGGTAGTGATGTATCCAGCCTTTATCATCTAGTAAGTCACGGTATCTAGCTTGGAACTCTTCCAACATACCGTCCCTCCACTGAGGGTAAAAACAATGCCTGATGACTGACATTCAGTCGTCCTTATTACCGTGGAAATTTTCCAGTGATTCTCCTAAGGATCCATTGATACCATCTCACTACACCTAGTGAGAATCCTAACATCCACTTAAATCTATCTCGTATATCCAAAACCCAGTATTTAGGAAGAATCAGCTTGATCCTATGAGAATCCTTGTGATAAAAGGAGATTGACCGAGTGTAGCATAGGAAACTCCTTTGCTATCAAGAGTTTGCCATCCACGTACAATACGAGGATCGCCACCATACTCCCTACTACCTTTTTGTATATACTAGGTTCATCTACCATTTTGATGAAGTCAAACGCTTTGACTATCACATCAAAACAAATGTTCCAATTCCGCGATGCATGCTTTAACTCATAAAGTATCTTGCACACGTTTCCGCTGCTCCCACTGTCTACGAAGCCTTCTGGCTGTGTACTTATAGACGCTGTCTTCTAAATCACTATTTAGAAAATAGTCATGACACCCAACCGCCAGATATCGTATTAATGGTATGTAGCAAGGGCAAGTAGGATCTGGATGGACTTAAGCATAGCTACTGGAGAAAAGGTTTGATCATAAACCACACCTCATCGATGACGAGAACCTTTTACAACAAGTCTAGCTTTGAAAGTCTCAACTTCTCCATATACACCAAGTAATTTTCTCAAGATATACTTGCTCCTGATGGGGATTTAATCCTTCAGATATAGCAACCAAAGTCCATACTTTGTTGGTGTATGTAGATTCCATCTCAGATCACATAGCATCCAGCCATTCTCACAGAGTCCCCACTTCTGATGGCCTGCTCGAAACTAGTTGGCTCATCATCTCATGATGCATTCCTCGCTCCCACTGTCATAAAGAAAACCGAAGTATCTCTCAGGTGGATGAAGAACCCTACTAGATCGGCGGAGAGGCTGAGGTTCGTCGGGAACTATTGAATCCTCCGGTTCTACCAAATCATCAGCTGTAGTTTGTATAGCTGGAACTCCTTCCAGTTCTACCTTATGACCATTAATTTCTTCACAAGAAAAATCCTTTTCTAAAAAGGTGGCATGCTGAGAAACAAAACACCTTTTGTTCCTCGGTGCGGTAGAAGATATTCCCTTGCGAATGCTTAGGATATCCAACAAACTTTCACAGATCTGACCGTGCCTCGAGCTTGTCCGAATTTTTCTTTCGACATAGGCCGGACAACCCCAAAATCTTAACTTACTTAAGAGATGGGCTTTTCCCATACCATATCTCATATGGAGTGGTAGGCACCTGATTTGGTTGGAACCCAATTCAATAGGTATGCAGCTTCTCAAGTGTATAACTCCCAAAAGGAAATAGGAAACTCAGTAGTACTCATCATAGAACGCACTATATTTAATAGGGTGTGATTGCTCCGTCCCGATACACCGACGTGCTGTGGTTAATACGGAGGAGTAATGCTGAGAGAGAATCTCATTCTCCTTTAGAATAGTCCAGGAATTCCGTACTCAAGTATTCTCCTCCTTGATCACATCAAAGGACATAATACTTATACCCATTTTGGTTCTCTACTTCTAACTTATATTCTTTGAATTTCTCAAAAGCTTCAGACTTGTGTTTCAACAGGAACACATGTGCGAATCTTAAGAGATCATCAGTGAATGTAATGAAATACAAAGAACCAGTCCTGGAATGTGTAGACAGAGGACCTACATACCTCATCATGTATCAATCCCAAGAGTTCACTAACTCTTTGTCTGTTTCCTATAAACTGAGCTATGGTCATCTTATCTTTGTGACATGACTAGCAAGTTTCACAAGATGTAAATTCAAACTGATTTAAATATGCATCTAAATGCAACTTAGCTAGTCGGGTCGCATTGATATGACCTAGTCTACAATGTCTCAAGAAGAATTCGTTCATTTCCGAACTCTTCTTCTTGTGTGTGTTCTATACTTTAAGAACTGTGGTTTGATTTAGAATGTATATGCTTTTAGATAACATTCCTGAACCGATCAACTCTTGATATAGGAAATGTTCAAAACATTATCCAACAATACAAAATTATATCCTTCTTTACTAAATAAAGAGACTGATATGATGTTGTATATCAGGTTCGGTATCTAATGACATTCGTTCAGAATCAATATATTTTGGTAATGCAGGGTGATAATTTCCAACATATTTGGCTACAACACTTGCACCGTTTCCAACTCTTGAAACTTATCACCCGTTCTCAATTCTCTACCTATATGTAGCCGATGTAACAGATTACATATGTGGGATCCTGATCCGGTATCTTATACCCAGGACGTAAAGGATACTGAGAAACGGTTCTCTGTAATGAACACACCCAAAGAAGATGCATCATCATGTACTTTCTTCGTTTAGGCGGCACGGGAATTCTGGTAATTCCCTATTTCCTGCTCGGTCTTATAACAATTATAAGTTAGAGGAGGACCAACGTTCCCAGCTCAGTATAACAAGCGGGTTCGATCAATACATCCATATTATTATCTTGATTAAGGCGTGACATGGTTGCTACTTGGAGAGAGAGAGAGAAGAAAATACTCAGCGTATGCTCTTGCAAGATTAGATTGGTTATTAATATATCTAATCAGGATGGCTCCCACTATTTTTATCAAATCTTCCTTCAAACCCTAAAAGGAAAGACTAGCCGGGATTAATTACATCTTATAAGTTCGCCAATCTTTCAGCCAGGCCAGTGCCGGTACTTTGAGGGAGGTTCCCCGTGCTTTCACACGGGCCTAATTAGAATAAAGCTCGTTTTCCCAGGGGCGTAACTCCGTTGACACCTTTCTAGACACCAACTTGATCGGCTAATTGTAATGTGTAAAACTCTCCCAGGAGTAACTCTTACTCACAGTGGATATCGGGATCCAACTATCTCATAGAAAGTATGCAATCTCATTGAAAGTTTCAACACTTGAAACTCTCGATAATTGTTTTTACCCCTAGTACTTATGACCTTAACTAAGGTCAACATATCATAAGCACTAGTTAAGTTCTACCCGTTATTTCATGATTAATTAGACCCACCCACATGGCTCTCAACTATGGTCGACATAATCACATGACTGTCCTAATTAATCGCATTATATGCTGTGTAGGAAGACATCACTTAGATACCGTACACTACGCCTCAACTATGGTCGACATACGCAGCACGAATACTAAGTACTCTACTTTCTAAAATGACGGAGGGCTACGACAGGTTTTTAAGAAAACCTTTTGCGTAATTAACTTGATATCGTTGTAGAATCAAATGATTTAAATAGAGTGTTTTTTAGGCTTTCTGCTAGTTTCGCTAAAGAGGTCACTCCCGGTGAAGGGATCTCGGCTCTTTCCTCGTCGAATGAGGTGCAGGATATTCAAAATACCACTATGCAAAGCAAGAACTAGAAAAGTAATCAAAAAACGAAACAGAGGGTTGTAGCATCTGCCAGTTATTGCTAAAGAGGTCACTCCCGGTGAAGGGATCTCGGCTCTATCCTTATCGAATAAGGTGCTGGATATTCTACAAGGAATACCGCTATGTAAAGCAATAACTGGAGCTACCTGTTTTTGAAAATTCGATTCCACAACATCTTTAGGTTTATTTTCTTTCATTAATCTCATTAATGAAGTCCCATTTATTATGCTTCACAAGCATCGCATTTGAAACGAAAGCAACAATATATATATATATATATATATATATATATTTATATATATATATATATATAATATAAGCATTCATCTCAGAATATAATCAATGATCACATCACAGAATATCACAACAGAAAAATCAACATATGAAATATTGGATATACTAAGATTTCTGGGTTTTATTTTAAGCCTGTATAAAACACGGATTTCAGGGTCGTGATGAATAGCCAATCCCACACCCCTAGACCCCTACGAGAGCGGCAAGAAACCCTACCAATTCTTAGAGTTAGGAGACCCGGTCTCGACTCCTCGAGATGGTCTCCCACTAGTCCCTAGAACCCGGTTACTTGTGCTCCCCGCCATGGGTTTATCCTAATGCGGAAAAGTAAATAATATATAACGGTGACATCATCCTCAACCCGGAAGTACCCGAATAAAATAATATTATATACAATGAATTTTACATGAATGAAAATGAAAAAGCTCGCATCTCATATAAAACCCCCGGCTATTCAGAACACGACGATCCAATATATCATATCACAGCAACACATAACATCACATGTCATAAACGTAAGTAAATATGCGTATCCCAATTGTCGTTGATGTATAGTAACGAAACCGGCGATACCACATATTACACTTACGGTGGCAGAAAAGAAAATGAAAAACTACAACATTTGGAATCCACAATCTTCTTAGACATCATAAATCCGAAATATCACATACTTCGCATTTCATGCCTAACTGTATGAATTCCACATATTATATCACATTACAGAATAATCTAGACAATGTTAAACATTCCGATCGAATCAACAAACACTCAAAATTTCCCAAAATGCTCAACACTTGAGCGTAGTTTAGAAGTATCCATCACATGCCACAGTGGAAATGAACCAGCCGTAGAAGGGTCAACCAACGCCTCACTCGTGGCACCGCTAAACTACCACAAACCCTAGGGTTTAGTGGCGGTTTTGACGGTCACAAAATTGAGTTAATGTTTTGTTCTTCTAGAGGGTTCACCGAATCACTTGCACGATATTTGAATGTTCTTTAACTAAGGAAAAATCCAACACTTGAAAATTTTCCGGCAGGGAAAAAATTGAGTTATTGATATCCGTTCGAACTTTTTAGCACTGTCTAAACAATCCAAAACCAAGCTAGAATTGTGAATACGAAACACTCCGAATTGCCTTTATAGTAAATAAACATTTCATGCAAATTTAGCAAAAATAAACAACACCTGAAGCACCAAAACCCAGAGGCCAGAACACAAAAAAAAAATTGGACCCTGAAATCCCCATGGGGGCCGGCCTGCTCGGAATTTGTGGCCTGGGGCTCGGCCAAAAACCGGCCAGAGGAGTCCAAATTTCTTCTGTTCTCTTATATTGTCCTACAACATTCTGGACTTGTTTGAAAAATTTTTAGAGCTCATTTAAAATTCGACAGAAACATGGTTCTGGCGCGTCAAGTTTTGGAGTTGTTTTGGTTTCGAAATCCTACACTTATCCGTCTAATTCTCTAGCTAGGCTCTGATACCACTGTTGGGTTATTATGCACGACAGCAAGATTTCGAGTGGCATCATCCATGCCATATTAAAATTTTGCCATGCTTAATAACCCTAAACAAGATCTTTAACTAGAGATTCATACGGAAAAGAATATGTAAACAACTTTACATCTAATTGTTTGCGGATTACAACCTTTGTAGATCGATCGTTCACTTCATATAGCTCCATATAGTAGTCTCCTTCACTGCGATCGTGATCTCCGGACTCTAGAGAGCCTCTCTTGAAGAAACGAACATGCTTGCTTCAAAAACTTCGAGGCCGAAGATGATCTACGTCGAGGAGACACTAACCCAAGCTATCTTTTCACTAATTATGAAATTAGTGAAGCAAACACCCTATACTAAATGGAAAGTAGTAGAGGATGATGAAGTAGGAAGTGTGCTCTCTTTAGATTTAGTTTTCTCATAAGAAATCATCACTTTTCATTGAAGCTAGAAAGTTTGAGAGGAAGAAGAAGATGAAGCAAATGATGAATGAAAGAGATGAACTCAAGAGGTTATAAATGCAACCATGGTAAAAAAATATCATGCCTAACCATTGTAGAGAATAAATCATGCACTATGGTTAAGGATTGGGTTGAATAAATATCTTAAACTAGACAAAAGAGTTGACTTTGTCAAAGATTATCTAAAAGCTTTTGTTCAAGCTTAACTATGATAAACTCACACTCTTTTGAATTAGCTTAACATAAATAAAAACCCTAACTTAACCCTATCATGGTATAAGGCTCATACATCCATGTTGAATGTGTAACCTAGCATGACACACTTATATATATCACATATATATATTTTGTGCCAAAAAGAAAACAATACATATATCACATATATGTAAAGTATATCATATGTGAGAAAAGAAATCTTAAGTGAGCTAATACTAGTTAATATAATGTAATATATCAAATATATAATTATACATTAAATTATTAAATCAACACTTGATTTAATAATCCGGCTATATCACATATAACCGACTAATATCATAATGTCACATCTTATCGAATCAACACTTGATCCGATAACCCGGCTATATCACATATAACCAATCATGTCACATATCTTGAGAATAGAATGCGGTATCATATACTCGCATTAATCTTGGTCCCGCGCATATCACATATGCGCTCCTACTCCGTTTCGCTTGAGCCAGGAAACTTCTGTGTAAGACTCTAAAGACTCGTCAATACGCCGGCAGTAGGTGATGATCATATCAAACACCCACAAGCCGCAAGCGGTCCGCTAAACGTAACGGCCACCCTGGTATTGAGCGATCAGAAGATCAACAAGCAAGCCTGCTCGTACTCCTGTGAATCCAATCAGTAACACTACCGTACAGTCCGGTCTCTTCGTCTGATATGTTGCATATCACAGCCTGGGGTGGTATAACGTCAGACCCCAATAGCCTGATAAGTAATGCCGATGCAAGGACCATAACTATTCGAGAAACTACTAATAACACTTACGAGTAGATCTCAGCAATCCTGGCCAGAGATTGCCTGTTATGGCCAGTCGAGCATAGCGCAACATCAACTCCCTATACCGGGAGAGACGAAACCCCTCCTATCGCTTATTGCCTCCATGTGACTCGAGACTGTACCCAAAAGCTACCGTTTTGTACGTTCTCTTGAACGTGGTAAGGTGGAAACCGAAGCACAGTGGAATCACACAAGACTCTATGACGATCTCGGGTCTGCAGACTAACCTGTACCAGTGTCACCAGAGAACTGCCATCTGACATGAGGTATAATACCATTTGGGAGTTCCCGGCGAGTCCGTTCAGTGTACCCAGTCTCCACTGAGCACCCGTATACCATATCTGATATCAAACACCAATGGATATGGGATCATCCATCACCCATCATATGGGTCGAGAAGCGTATACGCTAGTCTACTCTGGAGTATCGATGCCCTGTCTTGATACTCCCTCGACTAGGAACAGTTATAGGATGTACTCGTTGACTACACTGGCCCCACTAGTATGATCTGCATCATAGTCCTAGTAGTCAAGTACTTATCTTAAGGGCTTTATCAACATGTGAGAGCAAGATAGTAAAACAATACAAGTCCACATGTTAAGATAAAGAGCAACCAGATAGCATACTATCATGTCGAGCAAGAACGTCCTCCATATATATGTCCAAGCATCCACTACAATATACATCCTATGTACAGTAATGGCCTCTAGGGCATACATATAACTAACAGGTGTAACTACACTAAATACATAAGTTAAACTCATGTGCAACCATATGTATGAAATCAACTCAAATGTATCGGAGTGTACGAAATCAAAACCAATTATCTCAGAATGTGTAAGAATCAAAATCAAGTGCAACTGTGGTGCATATAGCAAATATCAATCATAAAACAAATCACCGTAAAGCCAAAACCCAAAACAACGGAAACGTGATATCCGAATCACCAATTCGCAAATCATAAATAACAGTTGTCAAGGTGCCCCTCCTTCAAAGTCGAAAGGTGCCGGTGCATCCAAGACGGTCAGAGTAAGATATCTACTTGCCTCCTGTTCACGGTCTGGCACCTTCTGCCTTTAGGTTCTCATCTCTCTCTGTGGATTACCAGTTATATGCCTCCTCGGCTCGACAGCCTGATTCGGAGTAATGACTGAAACAATCCCATTCTGGCGCTTCTCTGAAGATCTCCTGACAAATTAACATGGTCACTCGTAATGTATCTCGTCAATGATGGCAATCTCTGGCCCACTGAGTGTTAGGTGTATGTATGCCTTAGAGGCTATTATTGTACATGATTATATATTTTAGTGGATGCTTGGACATATATAGAGAGGACTTTCTTGCTCGACATGATAGTATGCTATCGATTGCTCTTTATCTTAACATGTATACTTGTATGTTTATACTGTCTCTCTCTTACATGTTGATAAAGCCCTTAGGATGTGTACTTGACTACTAGAACTATGATAGAGATCATACTAGTGGGGCCAGGGTGGTTCATAAGTCCATCCTTTAATTATTCCTAGTCGTGGGAGTATCGAGACAGGGCATCGATATTCCAGAGTAGACTAGAGTATACGTTTCTTGACCCATTTGATGGGCGATGGATGATCCCACATCCATTGGTGTTTGACATCAAAGATTGTATACGGGTGCTCATTGGAGACTGGGTACACCGAACAGGACTCGCCGAGAACTCCTTTATGTTATTATACCTAACGTCAGATAGCAATTCTCTGGTGACACTGGTACAGGTTAGTCTGTAGACCTGAGATCGTCATAGAGTCTTGTGTGATTCCCACTGTGCTTTGATTTCCACCCTATCACGTTCAAGAGAGTGTGCAAACAGGTTGGGTATAGTCCTGAATCACATGGAGGCAATGAGCGATAGAAGGGGTTTCGTCCCTCTCGGTATTGGGGGTTGATATTGCGTTGTGCTCGATTGGCTATAACAGGAAGTCTCTAGCCAGGGATGATACTGAGATTTACTGGTAAGTGATATCAGTAATTTCTCGACCCGTTATGAACCTCACATCGGCATGACTTATCAAGTTATTGGGGTCTGACGTTTACCACCCCCAGGCTAGATATGCGACATATCAGACGAAGAGACCGGACTGTACGGTAGTGTTACTTATTGGATTCATGGGAGTATGGACAAGCTTGCCTGTTGATCTTCTGATCGCTCAATATCCAGGTAGCCGTTACGTCCAGCTAGTACCACTGACGGCTTATGGATGACTGATATGATCATCACCTACTGCTGGCGTATTGACGAGTCTTTAGAGTCCTATACAGAGGTTTCCTAGCTCAAGCTAAACGAAGTAGGACACATATGTGATGTTGGGTTATGCCAGCGCCCTGACCATCAATCCATGGCCAAACACGGAACAAAAACTTTTTAAAACCCGGCGCTAACGGAACCCGATTCCCGGATCGAACCATTAACCCTATACTAACAAACATGCAAAAAGGAGTTTAAGAGATTATACCGATCGATCCGTGTCCTTCGGTGTTCAACCTCATCCCAAGCTCCTCACGGCTGCCCCGAACAAGTTCGTTCTCCGATCTCCCTCATCGAAGACGATCTACGTCGATGATTCTTAATACGGGCTCCTGGTTCAAAACCATAGCAACTTGGACATCAAGTTTGCTAGCCTAGATGCCCAAGATGAAGTAGAGAGAGTGTATGATCATTTTGTCTCAAAGCACCCATGGATTCTCAACTCATGAGAAGGTATGGGTGGAGGTGAAGAAGAAGCCAAGTGATGAAAGTTGTGAGCACTAGTTTTTGCTTTAAAGAAAAAGTAAATGAGCAAGCCAAGCCCCAAGAAATGAGATGGCTGCCCACTTTTGTGTGTGTGTGTGTGTTGTGAGTTATTTTGATGAGCTAAAGATAAATCCTAGCACAAAATATCTCACACCAAACCCAAGACTATGAGTCACCAAGTGTGCACATGCCACATTCAATGCCTCATGCCAAAACATGCACTCACAATTTCCATCACAATAAAAACATTAAACCAAATGTTTAAACAAAAAAGAATGGCATCTTCTAAAGTAAACTTGTAACGAATTATAAGAATACCCCTCATCTGTATATACATACCTTCATCCGCATTCCGACTAAATACGAATACAACGATACGAAAATTAATCCAACAATATAATACTAGGATCTGGCTTAAACCAAAGCCCGCTAGTATTACCCGTCCGATCATGATCCGTGCATAAGTGCATGTATATGATCGAACCCTGCCATAAAACCATACGGCCTCTTCAACGTTTCGCCCGAACTTGGGAAAACCTCTGTGTGGGACTCCAAAGACTCGTCAATACGCTGGCAGTGGGTTTAACCACAAGCACGTCAGTGGCACTAGCTGTACGTAACGACTGCCCATGTATTGAGCGAAAGGGAAGCCGACGAGCGAACTCATACTGAAACCCTACTGAGCCTGACAGTGACAATATCCGTACAGTCTGGTCCGTTCGTCTATGAGTATCGCATATCGGGTCTAGGGGTGGATAAAGTCAGACCCCTAATAACGCAATATTTAGTGTCGGTATGAAGCCTATCACCACCTGAGAAACTACCGATCCTATATCAGTAATTCTCGACTACCTTGGCCAAGGATTTCTGGTGATGTCCATCAGTGCACACCGCGACGTCAACCCCCAATACCGGGAGAGACAAATCCCCTGACGATCCGCTCACTGCCTCCATATGGCTCGGGACTGTACCCAACTAAAACCTGTTTGCACGACTCCTTTTAGCCGTGGTAGGGTAGTAATCAAATCACAGTGGGAACTCACCCGAGACAAATGACGATCTCAGGTCGATAGACTAACCTATATACATGTCATTAGGGAACTGCCATCTGACAATAGGTATAATACCAATTAGCATGTTCCCGGCGAGTCCGTCCGGTGTACTCATAACCCAATGAGCACCTGTAAAATATCTTAGTTGAACCAACTGACACCAATGGCTTGTGAGACCGGCCACCGCCCCTCGTAGGGGTCTCGATCCGTATACACTAGTCTACTCTGGAGTATGGATGCCCAGTCTCAAAACTCCCTCAACTAGGGACACTTTAAGGATGTGCTTATAGACTACCCAACTCTCACGTATATGATCGCTATCATACTGCTGGTAGTCAAGCAAGAATCCTATGGGCTTTATCAACATGTAATAGTGATCTATAGTCACCTGAAGCATGTACACGATGATAAAAGCAAACCAGATAGCATATTATCATCTCGAGTAAAACTGTTCTTCCGGTATAGGTCCTCCCTCAATCATTGCAATCACGTATCTGTGATCCAATAATTGACTTGAATGCACTATAGCCAACAATCTCCAACTTGCACTTAAGGCTAATTATTGCGGTGTCGCATACTCCCAGCCCATGTGATATCGAACACCCAACTTCTCTACTAATCAGTTTCACAAAGCTCGTTTGAGAAAATATTGCATTCGAGAAATAGCCTCAGTGAGTGGATCCGCTCTGATGTTTCTTTCTATGTCTCTCTTTATCTCAAGTTCACGGAGAAAGCTATCTCCCAAAATGAGCAATACAAGTCTGAGAATATGTCTGGATATCTGATGGGACCAGATCACAAATAAACTCCAAATCCAACAAACTTCTTAGACTGTATCATCAACTGAATTTAATCAGTATCCTGCGCCATGCCTCCCTCAGTATCCGCTTGGACCACCTGTCCAAACTACTGCCCCTCGTCAGAGGAAAAACTATAACTCTTGACAGTCACTCTGTCATCCAGGTCACCTTGGAAGCCTGGAATGATAACTGTCTCCCGAAGGAGGCTATCGTTATCATATCCCTAGAACATATACTTATGTTCATAAACTGCTTCCGAACGTTTCTCCAGGATTGGATTAATATATCAACTTATTTCAGCTAGTGCAAAAACAATATCTGGTGTGGTACTTGACATCTCATGATTGACTCAATTGCCTAAGCAAGTGATATGCCAATCATGCACATCCCTCTCCACTTTAGTCTGTAAGACACCTTTAGAGAGGGTGACTCCATCACCTGCAGGTACACCACCATGCCAGGAGTCGTCCATTCTATAAAACCTTTAGAATGCTGTCTAAGTACCCGGATTGGGAAACTACCCAAATCTAGATCTAAAACCATAGATTTAGTAACCAGAATGCCTGATATAATATCCAAATCCTATGTGGAGAAACCATTGTATGAAAACTACAGTATAACCGATCGTAGTATTGGAATTTCACTTCCTACAACGTGTATGTCATCCAAATACCAGGACATACCACCATACTACTTTCTTAACAGATCCATCTCCTATTCTGATGAAGTCAAAGCCTATGACTGTCACATCAAAAATAGATGATCTATCTCCGCTATATCTGCTTTAGTCTATAAATAGACACAAGCAACTTGTCCACTACGCTTCCGCTGCTCCCACTGACTACAACAACCCTCTGGCAAAGTCATATACACGTGCACTTCTAAAGCTAGTTTAGAACGACGCTATAGTCATCCTCCTGCCGGGTCTCATAGTCTAGAACAGCAATAATGGCAAGTCTGGGTAAACAAGAACCTCCCTATTACCGTCTTTGAGGATACTGAAGTACTTCTCGGGCGCCTGAGGTTACCCACTATATCTCCGGAGTGGCTAATGGAATGTCAAACCCGATTGAATCTTTAGGTTCTTATTAAACTTTCAGTAATCGTTTGTGGTTCTGGAATCACTTCCAGTTCTACCATACTCCCACCACTGTTTTCTGAAAAAAATCCATATTGCTAAAACTGTGGCTAGTCAACAATAATATCACTATTGATTTTCCAGATGGTATAAATTTAACCTCGTCATAGCCCGGGTTAACCTACAAACTGCCATTACAGAAACGCCCCTTGAGTCATCCAGAATCTGGTTTTAAGCATAAGCGGAACAACTCCATATACCTTAACATCATTAAGATATAAACCATTCTATATACAATATAGAAACAGAGGCACTGATTTAATTGGAACCAGATTCAAATCATGCAGCTATTTCCAATGCATGTCAACTGAATGGAGAGAGGCCGATCAGCATTACTCAACTTAGGAGTTCATCCAGATATAAGTAACCTGAAAGAGAAGCAAGTTCTCAAAACCATTACTATCAACTGAATACCAAACATAAGTATCTACATCTTCGATCACCTTGAAGAATCCCGATACTTACAACACATGGTTCTCTACTTTATTCTTGTACCTATAACTTCTCAAAACTTGGACCTTGCATTTCTACGAAATACTTGTCTAATAATGGAGAAGTCATAAGTAAACATAATATAGTACGAGTACCAACCCCTTTGTCCTAATGGACAGTGGACAACATACAATACTTTTTATAAGTCCTTTGAGTTGAATAACTAAAACCCTGTGCGTCGTAGGTTGAAAACTGTACAATGGTTAAGAAGAATTACACTGTTGTTTAATGCTCCTTGCCTAACCATCAACTGATATAGGTAAATGTCATGGACATAGTTTCAAAAAGTTAAATCTCACTTTATAAAATAAACGTACAGATATATCAGTTTGAAATTAGTGCATAATAACGGATATTCAAAACTAAATATTTGTCGCCCGACAAAAACCCAGGTGATTTCCTCAAATATCACCAATTATAACGAATCCCGATATAATGAGGATGATCACCTAATTTCCAATAAATTACTCCCACTCATCATCTATAAACCCATACAGATGTGAGAATCAAATCTGGTAAATATATACCCTGGAGCAAGGATCTAATTGGGAAATCAGTTTTCAATTAACAACGCATAGTGAAACTGAAACATGAAAATGTTTCGAAGGGGTATTCAGGTATTCCTAGTAATGCCTCTTCCATTATCAGATTCACGACTGTAACCTTATATTTCCTAACCATCTCTCCAAATCCCTTTATTTGTTGTTACTCGTTACCTTCTGTACGCCACCCTTAGGCTAATTGGTTTTCTTCCTTCCCTACCGTTCGGCACCAGCCTATGGTTTGGAAGAAGACTATCCAATAAGCGTAATAGGTGTACTCTCCTAATCCTAGGAGTACTCACAACGTGAGAGAAGGTAAAGATAAAAGACAACTGAATAATCCTTATTCTATTTCTCCTGAACCATAATCCATCCACGAACTTGTAGGGTTGGCTTAGCACCTTAGCAAGGTTTTGGAAAACATCAATCATGCTACTTTAAAATATTTTGGTGCTAAACAAACTCTAACCAAGATCTTAACTAGAGACTTAGGGTTAAACATTAAATGTAAACTCTTTATATCTAAGTGAACAAGGAATACAACCTTTGTAGACCGGTCCTTCACTTCAATAGCTCCGTGTAGAAGTCCCTTCGCTGCGATCACGATCGTCCGGACTCTAGAGAGGCTCCCATGAAGAAACGAACAAGCTTGTTTCGAAGTCTTCAAGGCTGAAGATGATCTACGTCGAGGAGACACTAGCTCATGCTATCTCTTCACTAATTGTGTAGATTAGGAAAGCAAACACCCTAAACTAAATGGCTAATAGTATAGGATGATGAAGTAGGATATTGCTCTCTTTTGTTTTCAATTTCTCACTTTAAATCATCACAACACAAAAGGCTAGAAAGCTTTTTCAAGGAGGAAGAAGAAGAAGAAAGCTTTTGTGATGAATAATGAGTTATTATGGTTACAATTGCAACCATGAGTTAATAAATGAAGGCTTTAACTCATGTAGAGAATAAACTATGGTTAAGGTTTTGGGTTGGGTTAACAAATATCTACACAAAATATCAAAGTTAAATGACAAAAGGAAAGCTTCATGAAAAAGCTAACCCAAATGCTAACCAAAAAGCTAAACCAAATCCAAAACCTAGCTTTGTTTAAACTTAACAACCATGTTGTATTTGTAACCCTAACTTGTTACAATATTATATATCACATATACAATATATTTTGTAACAAAAGAAAATAATACAATTAACATATATCGCATATATATCAATGTATTATCCAGTAAGAAAATGAATCAATAAAGCGAGCTTATATTAGTTAACATAATGTAATATATCACATATATAATTATACATTAAATTATTGAATCAACTCTTGATCCGACAATCCGGCTATATTGCATATAACCGACTAATATAACATATACCAATTCATCGAATCAACACTTAATCCGATGGCCCGGCTATATCACATATACCCGGTCGATATCTCATATCGCGAGAATAGAATACGGTATCTCATATCGTATTATTCTCGGTCCCGCACATATCACATATGTGCTCCTACTCCATTTCGCATGAACCAGGAAACCTTTATGTAGGACTCTAAAGAATCGTCAATACGCCGGCAGTAAGTGATGATCATATCAAACACCCACAAGCCGCAAGCGGTCTGCTAAACGTAAAGGCCACCCGGGTATTGAGCGATCAGAAGATCAACAAGCAAGCCTGCTATAACTCCTACGAATCCATTCAGTAACACTACCGTACAGTCCGGTCTCTTCGTCTGATATGTCGCATATCACAGCCTGGGGGGTGGTTTAACGTCAGACCCCAATAGCCCGATAAGTCATGCCGATGCAAGGTCTATAACGTTTCGAGAAACTACTGGTAACACTTACCAGTAAATCTCAGCAACCCTGGCCAGGGATTTCTAGTTATGGCCAATCGAGCACAGCGCAACGTCAACCCCCAATACCGGGAGAGACGAAACCCCTCCTATCACTCATTGCCTCCATGTGATTTGGGACTGTACCCAAAAGCCACTTTTTTGCACGATCTCTTGACCGTGGTATGGTGGAAATCAAAGCACAGTGAGGAATCACACAAGACTCTATGACGATCTCGGGTCTACAGACTAACCTGTACCAGTGTCACCAGAGAACTGCTATCCGACGATAGGTATAATACCATCTAGGAGTTTTCGGCGAGTCCGTCCAGTGTACCCAGTCTTCACTAAGCACCCATATATCTTCTCTGATGTCAAACACTAATGGATATGGGATCATCCATCGCCCATCATATGGGTCAAGAAGCGCATACGCTAATCTACTCTGGAGTACCGATGCCCTGTCTCGATACTCCCACGACTAGCAACAATTGAAGGATGTACTTATCGACTACCCTGTCCCCACTAGTATGATCTGCATCATAATTCTGGTAGTCAAGTAATCATCCTAAGGGTTTTATCAACATGCGATCACAAAACAGTATTTGTTTACATGTTAAGATAAAGTGCAACCAGATAGCATACTATCATGTCGAGAAAGAAAGTCCTTCCTATACATGTCTAAGCATCCACTACAATATGCATCGCATGTATAGTAATGGCCTCTAGGGCATACATATAACTAGCAATCTCCCACTTGCACTAAAACCATCTGTTGTAGTATCCAATACTCAACAATATAGCAGAGGTTGTAGTATCCCATACTCAACCATTGTATAGAAGTCTCTCTAAGGGTAAGGCCTTTGTGAGTGGATCCGCTGTGTTTATCCTTCGTGTCAACTCTCCTAACCTCGATCTCTTGGAGATCAACCATCTCCCTAATCAGGTGATACTAGCCTCAGAATATATCTGGATCTTTATGGGATGGGTGATCCTAGGCCAAAGCCACAATTCCATTGTTGTCAGAATAACAGTTATTGGACGCTCAATGGTAGGAACCTTGTTAATCTTATGAACAAGAAATGTCTAGACAGTCATTTTGGTAGTATCGTTGGTAGCAATGTATTCAGCTTTTATCGTCTAGTATGTCACGGTATCTAGCTTGGAACTCTTCCAACATACCGTCCCTCCACTGAGGGTAAAGACAATGCCTGTGACTGACCCTCGGTCAACTTATCACTCTGGAAGCTGGAACCAAGAACTTTCTTTTAGTGCTTCTCAAGTACTTAAGAATGTCCTCCACAGCTGTCCAGTGATTCTCTCCAAGATCCGATTGATTCCTAATTACTACACCTAGTGAGTCATCTACATCTAGTCTGGTACATAATATCGCACACTCTGATAGAGCCTACTGCCGAAGCATAGGATATCCTTTGCACGCGATTTCTCTCCAAATCAGTATTGGAGAGAGTGATCCATGAGTAAGTGGGCGAACCACCACGCTTAGAATCATCCATACTAAACACCTTTAGTATAGTGTTTATGTACCTGGATTTGGGACACTCCCAACATCCTCATAGATCTATCACCATAGATCATAATCCACAAGATGTAGTAGGTATCATCCAGATCTTATATTGAGAATCTCCGTGATAAGAGGAGCTTGGCCGAGTGTAGCATAGGAAACCATTTCCTATTAGGAGTATGTCATCTACGTATAATACGTAGAAGACACTCTTACTCTCTACAATCTTCTTGTATATATAAGGTTCATCTACCATTTTGATGAAGTCAAACTCTTTGACTATCACATCAAAACAGACATTCCAACTTCCCGAACCCAGTTAGGCTATCATCTCATGATGCAGTCCTCTCTCCCACTGTCACCGAGAAGACCGTAGTATCTCTCAAGTGGATGAGGAACCCTACCAGATTCGGAGAGGCTGAGGTTCGTTGGAGACTATTGAATCTTTTGGTTTCACCAAATCATCAGCAGTTAGTTTGTCTAGCTGGAACTTCTTCCAGTTTTACCTCATGTCCACAAATTTCTTCACAAGAAATACCTTTTCTAAAAAGGTGGCATGCTGAGAAACAAAACACATTTTTACTCCTCAGAGTGGTAGAAGATATTCCCTCACTAATATTTTGGGATATCCTGACAAACTTACACAACTGACCTTGTCTCGAGCTTGTCCGGTTTTTGCTTTTCAACATAAGCCGGACAACCCCATATCTTAACTCGTTTAAAACATGGTCTCTTCCCATTACATATCTCATATGTAGTGGTAGGCACTGATTTGGATGGAACCTTATTCAATATGTATGCAACTTCTCAAGTGCATAACCCCCAAAAGAAAATAGGTAACTCAGTAGTACTCATCATAGAGCGTGCCATATCTCATAGAGTGCGATACCTGTTCACACCATAATATTGCATTATTATATTCCACATTCTTATTCTTTTTAATAAATAAACAGGTGCTTTTGATGCATGTCTGCTACATGTTACAGGTTACAGGCTTTTGGACAAAAAACAGTGAAAAAGAGAAAAGACGATGCAAAAGTGGAACTGCAACCAACAAATAGAAGGATCTTGATCAAGCCTACATGAAGATCAGTTCACAAACTACAAGGCAACACAAGGTCCAAGTTTTCATCTCGAAGAAACGGTTAAAATCCACAACAATGTTCACTGGAAAATCTGGGAAAGAATCAGAAGCCAAATTCATAAAAGAACCACAGAATTCAGAAGACCAAAGATCCAGAAAGAAAGACCCAAAAGCCCAGAGCCCAACTCTGTAGTTTGGCCGTGGAACCGCGGCCAAACCCTGGCTGGGGCCGCGGTTCCGCGGTGGGTCTGAGGATTTGATGGCAGAAAATTTTACCAAGTCTTGTGTGGCGCTGAATGGGTCTACCTAGGGGTATTTGTGTAAATGTAGACATGCGGGTCAAATGTAACCCTAGGGTTTCTATTTCCTATAAATAGAACTCTAAAGCTTGTAATTCTTTATGCCTCCTTTTAATAAAAATTCCAAAATTCTTTATGGAGAGCATCGGTGCCTCTCTTCAATTCTGAAATTCAGATCTGACAACCCTGCATGGATGATTGGAGAAATGCATCTGTAAAGTAAGTAGATTTGTTTATTTTCTTGCCCTAGATAATTTCAATTCATGCCCTAGATTAAATTTATTTTCCTGCCCTAGTATAGATTTTATTTCTCTGCCCTAGTTATAACTTTCAATTAATTGCCCTAGGTAGAATAATTTAGGATTTTAGATTTAATAATCAATCCGAACACCATTCGGAATTAACTCGTAAGAACGAATCGGAAATTCACAATATCCCTGTGGATCGACCCGTACTCACCGGCTAGCTGCAAAGCGACGCCGTTCTTGATTGCGGTTTAGAAATAGTTTTTGACACAAGAATCAAATGGCGCCGTTGCCGGGGATGGCGTAGAACTTTCCTTTTCGCAATTTCGGGTTAATCACAAAATTAAAAAAATCATAAAAATCTGAAAAATTATAAAAAATATAAAAATATATTATCTGTTATTTTTGGAAAGGGTACTTTATTGTTTGAATCTTGCAGGATATACAATCGGGACGGATCTGGAAATTTCCAGAAAGCAAAACAAGAAGAACCGCGGAGATCTGAAGGAAGAAAACAAAAAAAAAACGGCCGAAGCCACCAAACCGCGGCGGATCCGCGGTCTGAGGCTGCCATACGCGGCGGTTCCGCGGTCATACCAGAGGATCAGATCCCCAAACTTCCTCTACGGTTAAAAAAAAAAAAAACCTCTGTAAGTCTTCTGATCTCTCCTCTGAATGTTTCGATATATATCTTTTGTTAAATTTCCTGCAAGATTCTGTGCACTTTAGAAATATATTCCCTCCCATATAACAGTCTTGTGCAGGATTTTTGGGCCCCACTTGAAATAAAATAGATTGTAAGTAATATTTTGCTGTTGCATATCTTTTCTATAAAATATTTTGCTGTTGCATATTTTTTCTCTAAAATCTTTTTGCAACAAAATTTTTCCAAATAAAGAGAAAGAAAAAATCAATGAAAAATGAAAATAAAAAGGACAAATATTTTATAGAACTTGCAAAATTTTTTTAGCCCCAATTAAATCCTTGCACGACCCAACCTTCCTTCTTGTCACCTTTCTTCTTCTAACATGGGTAACCCACACAATAAATCATTAGCCGAACTTTGGTATCCCGAACCTAATTTTGCGTCGTACGTCAATTTGTTCAGTCAATTTAAAAACGATCCCTCCTTGCCAAAAATTTCGTTGAAAGATCAAATAGAGGCGTCTAGGAGAAATAGTTTGACTTTTCAACCCACTTTGTGTCAACCGAGTCAACCTTTACAACCTACATATGTTGATACCACTTCTTCAAGTCCTTCTGTCACTCCTAGGCCGATGTCCATTGCTGAGCATATTGCTCAATCTCGCAGTCGATCTTTCACCCCTCTCCACTCATCTAGTTTTAGGGATCCGCACGATTATTCACCTTCTTACCTATATGTTGACCCTACCCCTATCTTACCACCCACTTCCTACCAGTCATACCCGACCTTCCCACCTTCACTAGACACTGTTTCGACACAGCCATTAGGGAGTTTCACATATCCAACCAATTTTGAATCTTTTACTGAAACCCCCTCACCACCTAAGTCTAGTTTGGAAGAGTCGTTGGAGGCTTATATTGCTGCAACAAACAAAATGGTGAGGAATGTGGAAGCGTCCATGGCCACCCTTATGCAACCGAGTGAACCTGTAGCTAGTTTCCCGCTAGCTCCAAATTTTTCAATGTATGAGGAGGCGGTTGGACAGAGTGAGAATGAGATAGGATTTCCAAATCAAACCTACCCATACCCAATTGAAGCCCACAACTCCTGTTTTCCATTGATTGCCCTAATAGTTCACCTGTTGAAAATAAAAATGAGTTGTGTGATTTTGTAGTGCTTGATTTGCCAAATTGTGAAGAACCCCTTTCGAGTGAAACCGCACCTAATCCGTTTAACCTTTACACATCCACTCTAGAACCTACATTGATAAACATCCATGCTTTTGAGGAGGTGTCTAAAGAAATTGATTTTCACTTGATTGAGGATATAGACGCCGGGAATATTTCGGATGATGAACCTGTCGATTTGCTTGAAATTTTATGTTCAAATCATCATCCTGAGTTATTAAATGTTTCTCCCGAATCTCATATGCGTCTAGATTTTGATGATAACGGCATGGATGAGTTAAATATTGAAGATAGTATTGAGGAGAGTCTTGAGGATAATATTGAGGTTGAATCATTTTTGTTTGATGTGTCTGATTTTCCAATTCATCCTCCTGAACCTTTGACTGTTATATCACCCTCCCTCCTTCCTATTGTTCCGACCGTGCGAGTGACCGTTACGCCTTCATCTCCTATACCAAGTTCGGCGTACCCATGTTTTCTTCTGAATCTTGAGGGATTTGATCCCATTTCTCGACGAGTTGATAGGTTAGCGCAATCGCTTTTAACACATCGGTCATCACAAATTGCGCTAATTTATTCACTCGATTTACACCCTCAAGATCGCGCGTCCCTTCTTTCTCCTTTCCGCCAGTCTTCTCCTCAACCGAGACCATATTCTCTTCTTCCCACACGGTCTCGCGTGTTTCTCATCTCTTTTCTTTCTACTCCATTCTTTCACCAACTAGCCCATTACCACGATAAGATTTTTGAATGGTTGGTGTTAACCTTTGGCTTGTGTAAGGCCAAGGTTAAGTTTGGGGGGAACCTTTGTATATATGTATATATATATATATATTTTTTGTTTTCTTTTTCTATAAAAAAATATAAAAAAATTTCAAAACATTAGAAATAAAAAAAAATTGTAAATAAATAAACAGGGGAGTATCGGCATTTTAACCCTCTTGGTTTAGCATGACAGTGAGGGCACTGTCAAGTTCAAGTTTGGGGGTATGCTCGGTACGTCTTCTTCCTTCGCATTCATTTGTACATATTTTTGCATTTGCATATTTATTTGAAAACCCATAAAAATTGAAAATTTTCAAAAATTATAAGAATCAATGTATTCAATTTGGTCTAATTGATTTAAGTTTGACAAATGGGTTAATTGGCTAGGAACAACTAGATCTTAGACTTAGTGAATTAAAAACCCTAAAAATAACATTCCTTAAAGTTTAGCGGTAGAAAGTATATGTTTTTGTAGTTTATTTAGAAATAGGCAAATTTTGAGTTCACTTCTTGTGCTAAGTCGAAACGAAGGAAAAGTATTGATGCTCTTATTAGAGTATAAGTTTGAAAAACAGTTCCTAACTTAAGTCTGGATTCTGAAAACGTATACCCTACAATTTGCACAATCACGCACCTTGAAACTTGGAATAGTAGAAGAGACCTTGAAATGCTCTTTTCTTAAGTCCTTAGTACGAAGAAAATAAAAGAAAAAAAAGTGTGAATAAAGAATAAAAAAAATGGACACTGGTTTTTGTGATTGCTTAAGGCTGCAAAAATAGAAAAATATTTAGCGAGGGTGCTTCATCACCTAGTGCCTTAGACCAACTGGTTTGGGAGTCACTGCTAAAAGCCTTGGGTATTGCAAGACTAGGAATTACTCTTAAATGTGCAAACACATTTTGTAATCGGTCGTTGGTACCTCAAGAAGTATTAACGGTCGCATGAAGGATGTGTAAGCAAAATTCAATTAAAAATTCACCTACTGATAAGTACTTTGGACAATGGACAAGGGCATGATTGCTTGATTTGAATTTCCAAGTGTAGGGGTGATCTATACACACGCGTAGGGGTATGTGATTGGAATTTAGATAAGAGAGAGGAATGAAGAATAGAACTAGTATCTTTAATAGAGTTGATAGAAATTCCTAGGTGGAGATGGAACCCTAGAAGGAAAACTTAAGAGATGCCGAAAGCTAAGTAAGTCTACAGGATATATATAATCTTAAATTAAATAATGAGGAAGCGTGAAGAATATGGGTGGATAATTTACAAGTAGAAGATAATAGAATTCCTTATTAGAAAACCTAATTGGAGAACTAAAGTTAATGGGCCGAGTTGATAGGATTTTGTGGGTGTAATCCGCTGAAAACCCTCAGGAGACAACACTCCTCCTACTAGGGACACCTAGAGGTTTAACGGCTTGTTGCACGTGCTCAGTGCAATCGTGTTTCCCTGCGAAAGTGTGGTTAGGATTTTAGTGAATAAAAATAAGTTTGCTCGAGGACGAGCAAAAGATAAGTTTGGGGGTATTTGTTCACACCATAATATTGCATTATTATATTCCCCATTCTTATTCTTTTTAATAAATAAACAGGTGCTTTTGATGCATGTCTGCTACATGTTACAGGTTACAGGCTTTTGGACAGAAAAAAGTGAAAAAGAGAAAAGACGATGCAAAAGTGAAACTGCAACCAACAAATAGAAGGATCTTGATCAAGCCTACATAAAGATCAGTTCACAAACTACAAGGCAACACAAGGTCCAAGTTTTCGTCTCGAAGAAACGGTTAAAATCCACAACAATGTTCACTGGAAAATCTGGGAAAGAATCAGAAGCCAAATTCATAAAAGAACCACAGAATTCAGAAGACCAAAGATCCAGAAAGCAAGACCCAAAAGCCCAGAGCCCAACTCTCTAGTTTGGCCGCGGAACCGCGGCCAAACCCTGGCTGGGGCCGCGGTTCCGTGGTGGGTCTGAGGATTTGATGGCAGAAAATTTTACCAAGTCTTGTGTGGCGCTGAATGGGTCTACCTAAGGGTATTTGTGTAAATGTAGACATGCGGGTCAAATGTAACCCTAGGGTTTCTATTTCCTATAAATAGAACTCTAAAGCTTGTAATTCTTTATGCCTCCTTTTAATAAAAATTCCAAAATTCTTTATGGTGAGCATCGGTGCCTCTCTTCAATTCTGAAATTCAGATCTGACAACCCTGCATGGATGATTGGAGAAATGCATCTGTAAAGTAAGTAGATTTGTTTATTTTCTTGCCCTAGATAATTTCAATTCATGCCCTAGATTAAATTTATTTTCCTGCCCTAGTATAGATTTTATTTCTCTGCCCTAGTTATAACTTTCAATTAATTGCCCTAGGTAGAATAATTTAGGATTTTAGATTTAATAATCAATCCGAACACCATTCGGAATTAACTCGTAAGAACGAATCGGAAATTCACAATATCCCTGTGGATCGACCCGTACTCACCGGCTAGCTGCAAAGCGACGCCGTTCTTGATTGCGGTTTAGAAATAGTTTTTGACACAAGAATCAATACCTCCGCCCCGATACACCGTTGTGCTGTGGTGTATTCAAAAGAGTAAGCTGAGAGAGAATCACATTCTCCTTTTAGAAAATCCAGGAACTCCATACACAAGTATTCGCCTCCTCGATCACATCGTAGGACTTTAATACTTTTACCCATTTGGTTCTCAAAAGATCCAACCTTGGCATTTGTAGACATGGGACCATATACATCAACATGTATCTGTCCCAAGAGTTCAATAACTCTTTCTCTGTTTCCAGTAAACGGAGTATTGATCATTTTATCTTTGAGACAAGACTAGCAAGTAGCATAAGATGAAAATTCGAATAGATTCTCATATTCATCCTTATGTAACTTAGCTGGTCGTGTCGCATTGATATGACCTAGTCTACAATGCCTCAAGAAGGATTCGTTCATTCCTGAACTGCTCCTCTTGTCTGTGTTCTATATACTTTGAACCGTGGTTTGATTTAGAACTTCTATGCTATTATATAACGTGCCTGATAGAATCAACTCTTGATTCAGGAAAATGTTCACAGCATTATTCTCCAATACAGAATTATATCCTTCTTTAACTCAGTAAAGAACATGATGTAATGTTGTATATCAGGTTCGGTATGTAATAACATTTGTTCAGAATCAATGTATTAATACAAGATGATATCTGCCAACTGATTTGGCTGCAACAATTGCACCATTCTCTAACACTTAGAGACATATCACCCATTCTCAGTTCTCTACCTTTCTGTAGCCCATGTAACATATTACATATGCGGGATCCTGATCTGGTATCACATACCCAGGACGTAAAGGATACTGAAAAACAGTTCTCGGTAATAAGGACACCCGAAGAATATGCATCAACATGCACTTTCTTCGAATGAGTGGCATGGGAATCCGGATATTCCCCTATTTCCTGCTCGGACTTATAACAATTATAAGATAGAGCGGAATCAACGTTCCCTAACCCAGTATAATAAGTAGGTTCGGTCAATGCATCCATATTATTATCTTGATTACGGCGTGACATAGTCGCTACCAGGAGAAAGAGAGAAGAAAACACTCTGCGTGCGCTTTTTGCAAGTTTAGATTGGTTATCAATTTATCTAATCAGGATGGCTCCCACTGTTTTAGTCAAATCTTCCTTCAAACCCTAAAAGGTAAGACTAACCGGGATTAATTACACCCTACAAGTTCACCAATTTTTCAGCTAGGCCAGTGTCGGTACTTTGAGGGAGGTTCCCCGTGCTTTCTCACGGACCTAATTAAAATAAAACTCGTTTTCCCAGGGGCGTAACCCCGTTAACACCTTTCTAGAAACCTACTTGATCGGCTAAATGTAATGTATAAAAACTCTCCCAGGAGTAACTCTTACTCGCAGTGGGTATCGGGATCCAACTATCTCCTAGAAGGTATGCAATCTCATTGCAAATTTCAACACTTGAAATTCCCGATAATGTTTTACCCCTACCATCTATATGACCTTAACATAGTCAACAAATGATAAGTGCTAGTCAAGTTCTACCCGTCATTTTCCGAATGAATTAAACCGACCCGCACGACCCTTAACATAGTCAACAAAGTTGTACGACTACCCTAATCCAATCACATCTCATGTTTATACAGATAAACACTAATCAGCTACCGCACACTACGCCTTAACATAGTCAACAAACGTAGCACGTATACTAACCAGTACTTATCTGAAATAACGGAGGGCCACGACAGGTTTTTATGAAAATCTTTTGCGTATTGAACTTGATATCGTCGTAGAATCGAGTGAATTTTGAAAAATGAGTGTTTTTTAGGCTTTTACTAGTTTTTCTAAAGAGGTCACTCCCGGCGAAGGGATCTCGGCTCTTTCCTTATCGAATAAAGTGCAGGATATTTCACAAATACCACTATGCAAAGCAAAAACTATAGAAGCAATCAAAAGACAAACCGTGTTTGTAGCATCTGCTAGTTTCGCTAAAGAGGTCACTCCCGGTGAAGGGATCTCGGCTCTTTCCTTATCGAATAAGGTGCTGGATATTCTACAAGGAATACCGCTATGCAAAGAAAGAACTAGAGCTACCAGTTGTTAAACAAGTTTCTACAATATCTTTAGGTTTCTTTTTCTTTCATTAATCTCATTAATGAAGTCTCATTTATTTATGCTTCCTAAGCATCACAGAAGAAACAAAAGCAGTAATATTTATATATCAACATATATATAGTATAAGCATTCGTCACGGGCATATAAAATGATCACATCACAGAATATCAGCAGCAGAAGAATCACATATGAAATATTAGATATACTAGGAATTCCGTGTTTTGAGTTAAGCCAGTATAAAACACGGATTCCACGGTCGCGATGAATAGCCATACCCATATCCCTAGACCCCTACGAGAGCGGCAAGCAACCCTACCAATTCTAAAGTTAGGAGACCCGGTCTCAACTCCTTGAGATGGTCTTCCACTGTACCCTAGAACCCGGTTACTTGTGCTTCCCGCCTTCGGTCTATCCTAATGCGGAAAAGTAAATAATATACAATGGTGACATCATCCTCAACCCGAAAGTGCCCCAATAAAAGAATATTACATACAAAGAATTTTACATGAATGAAAATGAAAAACCCTCATCTCACATAAAACCCCCGGCTATTCAAAACACGACGATCCAATATAACATATCACAGCAACACATAACATCACATATCATCAACGTAAATAAATATGCGTATCCCAGCCGTCCTTGACATATAGCACCGAAACCGGCGACACACCACATATTACACTTACGGTCGCAGAAAAGAAAGTGAAAAACTACAATATTTGGAATCCACAATCACTTTAGACATCTTAAATCCGAAATATCACATACTTCGCATTTCATGCCTAACTATATGAATTCCACATATTGTATCACATTCCAGATAAATAGACAATGTTAAACTTTCCGATCGAATAAACAAACACCCAATATTTCCCAAATAGCTCAACACTTGAGCGGGGTTCAAAAAGTTCCAGAACATGTCACAGCCGCTATGAACCAGCCGTAGAAGGGTCAAACCAACGCCTCATATATGGCAATGCTAAACTACCACAAACCATATGGTTCAGTGGCGGTTTTGACGATCACATAATCGAGTTAAGGTTACGTTCTTCTAGAGGGTCCACATATTCGCTTGCATGATTTTCTGAAAGTTTTAAATTCAGGAAAAATCCAACACTTGAAAGTTTTCCGACAGGGGAAAAAGTGAGTTATTGATATCCATTCGAACCTTTTAATACGTTCTAAATTAACCGGAAAAACTTAAACGAAGTTAAACATTCCGATCGAATCAACGAGTTCCCAATATTTCCCAGAAAACTCAACACTTGAGTAGAATTAAAAATTCCCAGAAGCATGAAAAAGTACCCAAGAATAAACCCTTGAAGTATTAGCCCCTAACTCTTTGGCGGCGGTTCCGTGGTCTCTTGAGTGAGTCATGGCTTCATACTTCACAGTAATCCTTAGAATTCCCTGCATGATTTTCTGAGTATTTTTAATATGAAAAATTTCAACTTTTGAAAAAATTTCCAGAAAGTTGGATTTATCGAGGTTTCGGAGTTCGATCGGACTTCAAACTTCGTCTACACGACGCCTAATGCTCTAGCTTGTCTCTGATACCACTGTAGGGTTGGCTTAGCACCTTAGCAAGGTTTTAGAAAACATCAATCATGCTACTTTAAAATATTTGGATTCTAAACAAACTCAAACCAAGATCTTAACTAGAGACTTAGGGTTAAACATGAAATGTAAACTCTTTACATCTAAGTGAACAAGGAATACAACCTTTGTAGACCGGTCCTTCACTTCAATAGCTCCGTGTAGAAGTCCCTTCGCTGCGATCATGATCGTCCGGAATATAGAGAGGCTCCCATGAAGAAACGAACAAGCTTGCTCCGAAGTCTTCGAGGCCGAAGATGATATACGTCGAGGAGACACTAGCTCATGCTATCTCTTCACTAATTGTGTAGATTAGTGAAGCAAACACCCTAAACAAAATGGCTAATAGTATAGGATGATGAAGTAGGAATATTGCTCTCTTTTATTTTCAATTTCTCACTTTAAATCATCACAACACAAAAAGCTAGAAAGCTTTTTCAAGGAGGAAGAAGAAGAAGAAACCTTTTGTGATGAATAATGAGTTATTATGTTTACAATTGCAACCATAAGTTAATAAATGAAGGCTTTAACTCATGTAGAGAACAAACTATGGTTAAGATTTTGGGTTGGGTTAACAAATATCTACACAAAATATCAAAACTAAATGACAAAAGGAAAACTTCATGAAGCTTCATGAAAAAGCTAACCAAAAAGCTAACCCAAATCCGAAACCTAACTTTGTTTAAACTTAACAACTATGTTGCATTTGTAACCCTAACTTGTTACAATATTATATATCACATATACAATATATTTTCTAACAAAAGAAAATAATACAATTATCATATATCGCAGATATATCAATGTATTATCTAGTGAGAAAATGAATCAATAAAGTGAGCTTATATTAGTTAACGTAATATAATATATCACATATATAATTATACATTAAATTATCGAATCAACTCTTGATCCGACAATCCGGCTATATTGCATATAACCGACTAATATAACATGTACCAATTCATCGAATCAACACTTAATCCGATGACCCGGCTATATCACATATACCCGGCCGATATCTCATATCGCGAGAATAGAATACGGTATCTCATATCGTATTATTCTCGGTCCCGCACATATCACATATGTGCTTCTACTCCGTTTCGTATGAACCAGGAAATCTCTATGTAGGACTCTAAACACTCGTCAATACGCCGGCAGTAGGTGATGATCATATCAAACACGCACAAGCCGCAAACGGTCTGCTAAACGTAACGGCCACCCGGGTATTGAACGATCAGAAGATCAACAAGCAAGCCTGCTATAACTCCTGCGAATCCATTCAGTAACACTACCGTACAGTCCGGTCTCTTCGTCTGATATATCGCATATCACAGCTTGGGGGATGGTTTAACGTCAGACCCCAATAGTCCGATAAGTCATGCCGATGCAAGGTCTATAACGGTTCGAGAAACTACTGGTAACACTTACTAGTAAATCTCAGCAACCCTGGCCAGGGATTTCCTATTATGGCCAATCGAGCACAGCGCAACATCAACCCCCAATACCGGGAGAGACGAAACCCCTCCTATCGCTCATTGCCACCATGTGATTCGGGATTGTACCCAAAAGCCACCTTTTTGCACGATCTCTTGACCGTGGTATGGTGGAAATCAAAGCACAATGGGAATCACACAAGACTCCATGACGATCTCGGGTCTACAGACTAACATGTACTAGTGTCACCAAAGAACTGCTATCCAACGATAGGTATAATACCATCTAGGAGTTCTCGGCGAGTCCATCCAGTGTACCCAGTCTTCACTGAGCACCCGTATACCTTCTCTGATGTCAAACACTAATGGATATGGGATCATCCATCGTCCATTATATGGGTCAAGAAGCGCATACGCTAGTCTACTCTGGAGTACCGATGCCCTGTCTCGATACTCCCACGACTAGCAACAATTGAAGGATGTACTTATCGACTACCCTGTCCCCACTAGTATGATCTGCGTCATAATTCTGGTAGTCAAGTAATCATCCTAAGGGCTTTATCAACATGCAATCACAAAACAGTATTTGTTTACATGTTAAGATAAAGTGCAACCAGATAGCATACTATCATGTCGAGCAAGAAAGTCCTTCCTATATATGTCCAAGCATCCACTACAATATACATCGCATGTACAGTAATGGCCTCTAGGGCATATATATAACTAACAGAGCTGGCACAAGTTCCTTCGAGTTCGTATATAACAATACGACGGATTATCCAAGAACTGTGGATCTTTGTAGTGATACAGGGTGTTCTGGAGAAATACAAAGGTGAAGTAGGAGTGGCGATGAACAACGTGGTTTGGTCGTGAATGATAGCAGTCACAATTTACTTTGCCCTCTTTCTAATCTTTTTATCTGTCTTTATTTATTACCTTCTTTACACAACACTTAGGCTAATTGGTTTTCTTTTTTCCCTACCTTTCGGCAACTGTCTATGGTTTTGATGAAGACTATCCAATAAGCTCAATAGGTGTACCCTCTCCTAATCCTATGAGCCCTCGTAATCTGAGAGAAGGTAAAAGGAAAAGACAACTGAATAGTCTTATTCAATTTCTCCAGAATCGGAAACCATCCTTGAATCTGAAACATGTTTCTTCGAGTTCGTATGTAACTATACGATGGTCATATCCAATAAATGTGGATCTTCGTAATGACACGGAATGTTCCAGAGAAAAGAAAAAGGTAAAAGAAGGAGTGGCAATGATGTATGCAACTATGACAATCCAAAGGCCAGTGTTTTAAGAAGGTCCGGTTAACTTGGTTGCTGAGTTATAGTCTAGGGTCGGGATATGATCGCTGCCAAAGGGAGAGAGAAAAGAAACACTCTGCGTGCACTCTAACCTAGATCAGAATGGTTAATCACTTTATCTAATCAGGATGTCTCCCACTGTATCCTCAAATTCTCCTCTAAACCTGAAAGAAGAATTAGTCGAGATCATCTAAAATCACCCGAGGAGTAAACCAACTCATCAGTGGGTATCGGGATCCAACTATCATCGCATGATAACCTAATGGAATCCACTCACGTTATCACACTCCAGAAGGTATGCACATGCCTGGCATGTTTCCTGTATGCTTGAAACTCCTGATGCGATTTTTACCCCATGCTCTTATGACCTTGACGAAGGCCAACAAATCATAAGTCACATGTCAAGTTCTACCCGTCATTGTCCAGGTTAATTTGAACCTACCCGTACTCGCCCTTGACGAAGGCCAACAAGGTTGTACGACTGTCCCAAACCAATGCATCTATCTATGCAATAGAAAGGTAACAAGAAGCTACCATACACTATGCCTTGACGAAGGCCAACAAACATAGCATGAATACTAAGTGCTTCCCGTCTGAAATGACGGAGGGCTACCAATGGTTTTTGGCAAAAAACCTTTGACGTAATGAACTTGATATCGTTGAAGGAACCAGATAGCTTTTTACAAATATATAGTGGCGAAAACCTTTGCTAAAGAGATCACTCCCGGTGAAGGGATCTCGGCTCTTTCCCCGTAGAATGAGGTGCAGGATATTCCAACTGAATACCGCGATGCAAAGCAAAAAGTAATCAACTATAGTGAAGTTATTACCCTGACGCAAACTTCTGCCCAAGGGGTCACTCCCGATGAAGGGATCTCGGCCCTTGCCTCGTCGAATGAGGTGCTGGATATTCATAACCGAATACCACTGTGCAAAACAAAAGAAAACGTCCTTACGATAATAGCTTTTAAAAGTTGTTCCAACAATATCGAATAGGTCTGTTTTCCTTGCATTGATCTGAATCAATGCAGTCCCAACAATTAATCAAACAACAAAAGAACGAAAATATGATGTACGTATATGCCATCCGCATTCACCACTGGGTCCCGTCATCACCCGTTAGGTTACTTAACTAACGACAGAGCGGGGACTGGACTAGAGCGGGTGTAAAACATATACAACATCCACTAGTATATATATATATATAACAATATATAATAATCGCTCCAGGCGTGATAAATGCAACATCACAGATAAGCAATAAGCATCACAGAACAATACAGATAATCTAGGAACCCCGGATTTCCTTTGAGCCGCAAGTGAAACCCGACGTTCCCTAGGTCGTGTGGATATCCTGTGCAATGAAAACCTAGACCCCAATGAGTGCGGCAGGTTACCCGCCAAAACCAGAAGCGAGGCAGCCCCCTTCAGGAAAGTGAATGAAGCACCCAGCACATCATGGAATCCGGTAACTTGAGCACCCCACCTTGGGCCAACCTGTACCCCTTACAAGTGCCGCAAATAGCCCGCCAATTCTAGAGTGAGGCCCCCTCCTTCTCAACGCCATAAGATGCGGACCCGTTGCCCTCCAGAACCCGGCTATCCGTGCACTCCACCGCGAGGTAATCCTAGTACAGAAAAGAAAAATATGTACAACGGTGATATCGACTTCAACCCGGTCATGCCCTAAACAAATAATATACAAACAGATAGTGACGGCAGTCCACATGTCGGACGCTCGTCCTGCGATATCAAATGTACAAATAAATCCAAACTGTACTAATATTGCACGCAAGCTATCCACCATGACGAATCCACAACAACACAGCTCAACATAGAATATCAACATGAATGTCACGTTCGCAAACCTGTCTAAAAGGACTATAGCAATTAGACAAGTTGTACCGCTCGAAGGACATTCACAGTCGCCGATAGAAATGTATGTACTGTAAACTAACGTATTTATAATTTCGATTGACTAAACTTCCCAAAATGGCCCCAAGTGCAAATCCAGCACTCAAATAAATCTGGGCCATATAACAAAATATCTCAGAAACCACAATTCCTTATAAAAGACACCCAGAAGAAAAATTGAGCACTTAATCCATAATACCACCGCGTAACCACGGCAAACATGATAGTTATGCCGCAGTTCCGTGGCGTTATGGTGAGATCGTGCTACCAAATTTCTTCTGGTGTCTTAAAAAATCCTGTTAGTAATATGTATGCCCTAGAGGCCATTACTATACATAGGATGTATATTGTAGTGGATGCTTGGACATATATAGGGAGGACTTTCTTGCTCGACATGATAGTATGCTATCTGGTTGATCTTTACCTTAACGTGTACAATGATTGTCTCTCTGTTACATGTTGGTAAAGCCCTTAGTATGTGTACTTGACTACCTGGACTATGATGCGGATCATACTAGTGGGGACATGGTAATCCATAAGTACATCCTTCAAGGTCCCTAGTTATGGGTGTATCGAGACAGGGCATCGATATACCAGTGTAGACTAGCATATACCTTCCCGACCCATACAGATGGGCGATGGATGATCCCATATCCATTGGTGTTTGACATCAGAGATGATATACGGGTGCTTAATGGAGACTGGGTACACTGGACGGACTCGCCGAGAACTCCCAGATGGTATTATACCTTACGTCAGATGGTAGTTCTCTGGTGACACTGGTACAGAGTAGTCTGTTGACCCGAGATCGTCATAGAGTCTTGTGTGATTCCCACTGTGCTTTGATTTCCACCTTACCACGTCCAAGAGGGCGTGCAAAACGGTGGATTTTGGGTACAGTCCCGAATCACATGGAGGCAATGAGCAATAGGAGGGGATTCGTCTCTCCCGGTATAGGGAGTTGATGTTGCGCTATGTTCGATTGGCTATAACCGGAAATCCCTGGGCAGGGTTGCTGAGATTTACTGGTAAGTGTTACTGGTAGTTTCTCGAACTTTTATAGACCTCATATCGACACGACTTATCGAGCTATTGGGGTCTGACGTTTACCACCCCTACGCAAGATATGTGACATATCAGACGACGAGACCGGACTGTACGGTAAGTGTTACTGGTTGGATTCACAGGAGTGTGAGCGGGCTTGCTCGTCGATCTTCTGATCGCTCAATACCTGGGTGGCCGTTACGTTTAGCAGACCGCTTGCGGCTTGTGGGTGTTTGATATGATCAGCACCTGCTGTCGGCGTATTGACGAGTCTTTAGAGTCCTACACAGAGGTTTCCTGGCTCAAGTGAAATGAAATAGGAGCGCATATGAGATATGTGCGGGACCGAGAATAATACCAGTATGTGATACTGTATTCTATTCTCACGATATGTATCATGGGACGGTTATATGTGATATAGCCGGGTTACCGAATCAAATGTTGATTCGATACATTGATACACATGATATTAGTCGGTTGTATGCAGTATGACCGGATCATTAAATCAAGTGTTGATTTAATGATTTAATGTATAATTATATATTTGATATATTACTTTGCATTAACTAGTATTGGTTCACTCAAGATTGATTTTCTCACTTGAAATGCACAAGTTGTATATGTGATATATTTTTGTGCACTTGTTTGTATCATGTTTGATGATAGATGCAAACTTGGGTTTGTGTTTACTTTGAACAATGTTTAAGTGAATGGTTAGGGTTTTATTATCTTCTCTTGATTATTTATTTTATTTATTTATTCTTTATAGCAAGAAAAGAAATGGTTGCTTCTTTTGGATTTACTTTGAAGCTTCATGAAGCTTTGAAAAGTTCAACCATTTTTGTTTCTTTTGCTTAACCTAACCATTCACCTTACCCTAGTTTATTCTCTACACTTAACCATGGTTGCATTATGATAACCATCACTTGTTTTTCTATTATTGATAATTCTTTTTTCCATTCTTCTTCTTCATCTTCTTCATGAAGAAAAAAAAAACCATTCTTGAAAATGATCAAGTGATGATTCCAAGTGCGAAATCCAAATCCAAAGTGAACCCACTTCCTATTTCTTCATCCTCTACCACTTGCCATGTAGTATAGGGTGTTTTCTTCACAAGTTTCATAACTTGGTGAAGTTGGAGCTTGATCTTGAGTTGCCTCGACGTAGATCATCTTCGGCATCGAAGTCGACGACCTAGCCTGATCTTTTCTCCGATGAAACCACCGCGAGAGTCTAGAATTCCAATGGTTGCAGCGGAGGGACGTCATCACGGAGCCAAGGTAGTGGAGGACCGGATCTACAAAGGTTGTAGTCACTTTCCTTTTAGTTAAAGCTGTTAACTTGCATTGTTTCGCCTATCCTCTAGTAACGATCTAGTATAGGGTTTCTTTGGCACATGAAAAATTAGAATTTGGCATGGTTGATGCCTTGTGGAACCTTATTAGTGTCCCTAGGAACCCTACAGTGGTATCAGAGCCTAGCTAGAGCCTTAGGCGATGTGTTGACGAAGTTAGAAACCCGATCGAACCCCGAAACCCTAATTCAAACCCTTCTCTATACATTTTCTGAAAATGTGGATTTTTCCAAATTAGAAATAGCCAAAAAATTCAGCAGGGTTTTATCGGAATTACTGTGAAATTCGTGAGCCCAAATCCATTAAACCGCCGCGGAACCGCGGCCGTACCCTAGGTTGGGCGGCGGTTCCGCGGCAATACAGTGGCCTTTTTCACTTCTGTTTGCACAATAATCCTTAACTGGAGCTGCTGTATTTTATGGGAATTTTTAATTTATACTCAAGAGTTGAGTTTTCTGGGGTGTATTGGGGACTCGAAGATTCGATCGGAAGCTTTAACTTTGTCTGTGTTTTTCCGGGTATTTTAGAACATGTTAAAAAGTTGACCGGATATAAATACCCACTTTTCCCCTGCCAGGAAATTTCCAAGTGTTGGATATTTCCGTGGTTTAAAGACGTTCTAAGTAGTGTAAGTAACGCGATGGACCCTGTAGAAGAAAACAAACCTTAACTCGATTATGTGACCGTCTTGAACCGCCCTTTGAACCTTAGGGTTTGGGGCAGTACGGCGTGCCACATGTGAGGCGTTGGCTTGACCCTTCTACGGCTGGACCGTTGGTACTGAGGCATGAAGTGAATGTTTTTAAACTTATTTCATGTGTTGAGCTGTTCCGGGAAAACTTGGGTGTTTGATTGTTCGATCGAAAAGTTTAACATTTTCTATTTATCTGGAATGTGATACAATATTTGGAATTCACAAGTAGTTATGAGATAACTGAATGAATGTTATAAACATAGCAGTTTAGTCTCACTTGATCGGTTGCCACGGAATTTTTATGCGATCAAAAGTCCGTCGCAATCGCGTAGCGTACGCGGATACTCGCCGGTAAACTTAATAGACAGCTACTCCCCATAGCCCCGACCAAGTGACTGTAGGAGAACTCCATCACCGAAAGCATCCGTTCGGGTGCTCGTGGCAGCGGTGTTCCGCCTTAGTGCACTTCGTCGACGGTATCGGGGGATGCGGCCGTCTACTAAAGTTTGCGACGAGCATTCGGTCAGGATGCCGGGAATCTTGTTGAATTGCCCGACTAGATATTGAAAAGAGTTTTCGATAAATGAGACTAAAATGCGGGGTTTATAATTGTTAGGCATGTGATGTCTAAGGAATTCATTTGATTAGGCATGCGATGTCTAAAGAGTTTGCGGATTGCAACTGTTGTAGTTTTACACTTTTTTTTCTGTGACCGTAAGTGTAATATGTGATATCGCCGGTTTCGTTGCTATATGTCAACGACAATTGGGATACGCATGTTTACTTACGTTGATGACATGTGATGTTATGTGTTGCTGGATATGTTATATTGGATCGTCGCGTTTCGAATAGCCGGGGTTTTTTTTTATGTGAGATGAGTGTTTTTCATTTTCATTCATGTAAAAACTTGTATGTAATATTCTTTTATTGGGGCACTTCCAGGTTGCGGAAGATGTCCCCATTTGTATATTATTTACTTTTCCGCACTAGGATGGACCCAAGGAGGAGGGCACAAGTAACCGGGTTCTGGAGTCCAGTGGGAGACCAACTCGAGGAGTCGAGTCCGGGTCTCCTAACTCTAGAATTAGTAGGGTTGCTTGTCGCTCTCGTAGGGATCTAGGGGTGTGGGTTTGGCTATTCATCGCGACCATGGAATCCGTGTTTTATACTGGCTCGTATTGAAAACACGGACGTCCTAGTATATCCAATATTTCATATGATATTTTTTCTGCTGCGTTATCTGTGATGTGATCATGTGATATATTCTGTGATAGATACTATATATAGTATATATGATATATTATATAGACGTTACTTATGTTTTACACCCGCGCTAGCCCTGTCCCGCTCTGCCGTTAGTTACCAAACCTACCGGTGCACGAGGGGACATCGAGGCGAATGCGGATGACATAAGTGTACGTCGTATTTATCTGTGATGTTTAGGTAACTTAAATGATGGGAATTCATTAATATGATTAATGAAATAGAAAAAACCTAATGATGTTGTGGAATCGAATTTCAAAATTAAAACAGGTAGCTACAGTTCTTGTTTTGCACAGCGGTATATATGATATATCCTGCACCTTATTCGATGAGGAAAGGGCCGAGATACCTTCACCGGGAGTGACCCCTTTAGCAATAACTGGCAGATGCTACACACTCGGTTTATCTTTTGATTGCTTCTATAGTTTCTTCTTTGCACAGAGATATATATGATATATCCCGCACCTCATTCGACGAGGAAAGGGCCGACGATCCCTTCACCGGGAGTGACCCCTTTAACAAAACTAGAAAAGCCTCAAAAACACTCCATTTTAAAATCATTTGATTCTACAACGATATCAAGTTCATTACGCAATATGTTTTCAGAAAAACCTGTCGTAGCCCTCCGTCATTTCAGATAAGTAGTAGTTAGTATTCGTGCTGCGTTTGTTGGCCTTTGTCAAGGCGTAGTGTGCGGTAGCTGACTGGTGCTTATCTGCTTATGCATATGATGCAGATTGGGTTAGGGTAGTCGTGCGACCTTGTTGGCCTTTGTCAAGGGTCGTGCGGGTGGGTTTAATTCAATCAGGAAATGACGGATTGAACTTGACTAGCATCCTATGGTTTGTTGGCCTTTGTCAAGGTCATAGGAGGTTAGGGGCAAAATATTATCGGGAATTTCAAGTGTTGAAATTTGCAATGAGATTGCATACCTTCTATGAGATAGTTGGATCCCGATACCCACTGCGAGTAATTGTTACTCCTGGGAGAGTTTTACACATTATAATTAGCCGATCTAGTAGGTGTCTAGAAAGGTGTCAACGGGGTTACGCCTCTGGGAAAACGAGGTTTACTGTAATTAGGTTCGTGCGAAAGCACGGGGGACCTCCCTCAAAGTACCGACACTGGCCTGGCTGAAAGATTGGCGAACTTGTAGCGTGTAATTAATCCCGGCTAGTCTTTCCTTTTAGGGTTTGAAAGAAGATTTGATAAAAACAGTGGGAGCCATCCTGATTAGATAAAATAATAACCAATCTAATCTTGACAGAGCGCACGCAGAGTGTTTTCTTCTCTCTCTCTCCAGGTAGCGACCATATCACGCCTTAATCAAGATAATAATACGGATGATTTGACCGAACCCGCTTGTTAAACTGAGCTGGGGAACGTTGGTCCCGCTCCAACTTATAATTGTTATAAGACAGAGCAGGAAATTGGGGATTGCCAGAATTCCCATGCCGCCCAAACGAAGAAAGTGCATACTGATGCATCATCTTCGGGTGTGTTCATTATACAGAACTGTTTCTCAGTATTCTTTACGTCCTGGATATGAGATACCGGATCAGGATCCTGCATATGTAATTAGTTACATGGGCTACAGATAGGTAAAGAACTGAGAACGGGTGATAAGTTTCATGAGACAGAAAACGGGGCAAGTGTTGCAGCCAAGTCTGTTGGTCACTGTCACCCTGTATTACCAATACATTGATTCTGAACAAATGCTATTAGATACCGAACCTGATATACAAAATCATATCAGTCTCTTTATTAGTAAAGAAACGATATAATTTTGTATTGTTGGATATTGTTTTGAACATTTTCTATATCAAAAGTTGATTGGTTCAGGCACGTTATCTAAAAGCATTGATGTTCTAAATCAAACTACAGTTCTTAGTATACGGAACACACACAAGAGGAAGAGTTCAGAAATGAACGAATTCTTCTTGAGACATTGTAGACTTGGTCATATCAATGTGACCCGACTAGCTTAAGTTACATTTTAGATGCATATTTAAATCAGTTTGAATTTACATCTTGTGAAACTTTCCAGTCATGTCACAAAGATAAAATGACCATAGTTCTGTTTATTGGAAATAGAGAAAGAGTTAGTGAACTCTTGGGACTGATACATGATAATGTATGTAAGGTCTCCGGTCTACACATGCCAGGACCGGTTCTTTGTACTTCATTACATTCTCTGATAGTCTCTCAAGATTCAGCCATATGTTCCTGTTGAAACATAGGTCCGAACCTTTTAAGATATTCACAGAATATAAGTTAGAAGTAGAGAACCAAAAACCGGGTATAAGTATTATGTCCTATGATAAAATCAGGGAGGAGAATACTTGTGCATGGAAGTCTTGGACTGTTCTAAAGGAGAATGAGATTCTCTCTCGGTGTTACTCCTCTGAATACACCACAGCACAACGGTGTATCGGGGCAGATCAATCGCACCATATTAGATATGGTGCGCTCTATGATGAGTACTACTGAGTTACCTGTTTTCTTTTTGGGGTTATGTACTTGAGAAGCTGCATACCTATTGAATTAGGTTCAAATCAGATCACAGCCTACCACTCCATATGAGATATGGTATGGGAAGAGCCCATGTCTTAAGTTAGTTAAGATTTGGGGTTGTCCGGGCTATGTCTAAAGGCATAATCCGGACAAGCTCAAGGCAAGGTCTGTAATGTAGAACTGGAAAGGTTCCAGCTATACAAACTACAGCAGATGATTTGATAGAACCAAAGAATTCAATAGTAACCAACGAACCTCAGCCTCTCCGCCGATCTAGTAGGGTTCCTCTGTTAGTTATATGTATTCCCTAGAGGCCATTACTATACATAGGATGTATATTGTAGTGGATGCTGGGACATATATAGGGAGGACTTTCTTGCTCGACATGATAGTATTCTATCTGGTTAATCTTTACCTTAACGTGTACACGGATTGTCTCTCTATTACATGTTGGTAAAGCCCTTAGGATGTGTACTTGACTACCTGGACTATGATGCGGATCATACTAGTGGGGACATGGTAGTCCATAAGTACATCCTTGAAAGTCCCTAGTCGTGGGTGTATCGAGATGGGGCATCGATATACCAGAGTAGACTAGCGTATACCTTCTCGACCCATACAGATGGGCGATGGATGATCCCATATCCATCGGTGTTTGACATCAGAGATGATATACGGGTGCTCAGTAGAGACTGGGTACACTGGACGAACTCGCCGAGAACTCCCAGATGGTATTATACCTCACGTCAGATGGCAGTTCTCTGGTGACACTGGTACAGAGTAGTCTGTTGACCCGAGATCGTCATAGAGTCTTGTATGGTTCCCACTGTGCTTTGATTTCCATCTTACCACGTCCAAGAGGGCGTGCAAAACGGTGGTTTTTGGGTACAGTCCCGAGTCACATGGAGGCAATGAGCGATAGGAGGGGATTCGTCTCTCCCGGTATAGGGAGTTGATGTTGCGCTGTGTTCGATTAGCTATAACAGGAAATCCCTGGCCAGGGTTGCTGAGATTTACTGGTAAGTGTTACCAGTAGTTTCTCGAATTGTTATAGACCTCATATCGACACGACTTATCGAGCTATTGGGGTCTGACGTTTACCACCCCTATGCGAGATATGCGACATATCAGACGATCAGACCGGACTGTACGGTAGTGTTACTGGTTGGATTCACTGGAGTGTGAGCGGGCTTGCTCGTCGATCTTCTGATCGCTCAATACCCGGATGGCCGTTACGTTTAGCAGACCGCTTGCGGCTTGTGGGTGTTTGATATGATCATCACCTGCTGCCGGTGTATTGACGAGTCTTTAGAGTCCTACACAGAGGTTTCCTGGCTCAAGCAAAACGAAATAGGAGCGCATATGAGATATGTGCGGGACCGAGAATAATGCGTGTATGTGATACCGTATTCTATTCTCGCGATAAATGTGTCGAATGGTTGTATGCGATATAACCTACTTATCGAATCGAGGATTGATTCGATAAGCCGATACATTGGATACTAGTCGGTTATATGCGATATGACCGGATCGTTAAATCAAGTGTTGATTTAATGATTTAATGTATAATTATATATTTGATATATTACTTTGCATTAACTAGTATTGGTTCACTTTATATGGATTTTCTCACTTGGATTGTGCACATTGTATATGTGATATACATTTGTGCATTTGATTGTATCATGTTTGATGATACATGATTGTTTAAGTGTATGTTAAGATTAAACCATGGTTATGTGATGGTTAGGGTTATGATTTTATTTGCTTTCTCATTTATTTATTTATTTATTTCATTTTGGCAAAAGAAAAGAAATGGTGGCTTGCTTTGTTTTACATTGAAACTTCATGAAGGTTTGAAAAAGTCCACCATTTTTGTTTCATGCCTAACCTAACCATTGACCTAACCCTAGTTTATTCTCTACACTTGACCATGGTTGATTATGATAAGTATTCTTTTATTTTCTATTTTATAAATTAACTTATCGTAACACTTTCTTCTTCTTCTTCATCTTCTTCAATGAAGAAAGCTTCACTTCATCAATGGTGGATTGATGAAATGAGTGAGAAATCCAATTCTAAAGTGAACCCACTTCCTATTACTTCATCCTCTACCTCTTGCCAAGTAGTAGAGTGTGTTTTCTTCACAAGTTTCATCACTTGGTGAAGTTGGAGTTTGATCTAGCGATGCCTCGACGTAGATCATCTTCGGCACGAAGCCGAGGACCTTGCCCGCTCTTTCTCCGATGAAGCCGACGCTAGAGCCCGGGATTGTATGAGGACAGCGAGGAGACTTCATTGCGGAGCTATGGAGGTGGAGAACCGGATCTACAAAGGTTGTATTTCCGTATTCTTGTAGTTAAGTGTTAACTAGTTTGCTTTGTCGCCTAGAAATCTAGCCAACGATCCGTTCTAGGGTTTCTCGGCACCGTTTAAATTTGAAATTGGCATGGTTGATGCCTTGTGAGACCACATATTAGGGTGCCTAGGAACCCTACAGTGGTATCAGAGCCTAGCTAGAGCCTTAGGCGAAGTCTAGACGACGTTTGAGATCCGAACGAACCCGAAAACCTATTTCCAAAATGCTCTCTGTCCAATTTTTAAAAATCTGGATTTTTCAATTTTAAAAATATGCAGAAAATTAAGCATGGTTTTTTATGAATTACTGTGAAAAACGGAGACCTAACTCCTTCATAACGCCGCGGAAGCGCGGCCTAATCCCACATGGCGCGGCGCTTCAGCGGCCATAATGTTGACTCTTTGACTCCTCTTTGCACAGTAATGTTTATAATTAATTCCTGTGTTTTCTGGGTAATTTTAATATATACTATACAGTTGAGTTTTCTGGGGTTGTTTTGGGATTTCATAGATTCGATCAGATTATCAAATTTTGTCTGTGTGGCTTTCCGGGTAAATTTTAGAACATGTTAAAAAGTTCGACCGGATATAAATACCCAATTTTTCCCCTGTCGGGAAATTTCCAAGTGTTGGATTTTTCCGTAGTTTAAAGACGTTCTAAGTAGTGCAAGTAACGCGATGGACCCTCTAGAAGACAACAAACCTTAACTCGATTATGTGACCGTCTTGAACTGCCCTTTGAACCTTCGGGTTTGAGGCAGTACGGCGTGCCACATGTGAGGCGTTGGCTTGACCCTTCTACGGCTGGACCGTTGGTACTGAGGCACGAACTGAATGTTGTTAGACTTATTTCATGTGTTGAGCTGTATCGGGAAAACTTGGGTGTTTGACTGTTCGATCGAAAAGTTTAACATTTTCTAATTATCCGGAATGGGATACAATAATTGGAATTCACAAAGAGTTATGAGATAACTGAATGAATGTTATAAACATAGCAGTTTAGTCTCACTTGATCGGTTGCCACGGAATTTTGATGTGATCAAAAGTCCGTCGCAATCACGTAGTGTACGCGGATACTCGCCGGGTAAACTTAATAGACAGCCTCACTCCATAGCCCCGACCAAGTGACTGTAGGAGAACCCCGTCGCCGAAAGCATCCGTTCGGGTGCTCGCGGTAGCGGTGTTCCGCCTTGGTGCACTTCGTCGACGGTATCAGGGGTGCGGCCGCCTACTAAAGTTTGCGACGAGCATTCGATCAGTTTTTCGGGAATCTTGTTGAATTGCCCGACTTGATATTGAAAAGTGTTTTCGATAATGAGACTAAAATGCGGGGTTTATAATTGTTAGGCATGCGATGTCTGAGGAGGTTGCGGATTCCAACTGTTGTAGTTTTACACTTTCTTTTCTGTGACCGTAAGTGTAATATGTGATATCGCCGGTTTCGTTGCTATATGTCAACGACAATTGGGATGGACATATTTACTTACGTTGATGACATGTGATGTTATGTGTTGCTGGATATGTTATATTGGATCGTCGTGTTTGAATAGCCGGGGGTTTTTATGTGAGATGAGTGTTTTTCATTTTCATTCATGTAAAAACTTGTATGTAATATTCTTTTATTGGGGCACTTTCAGGTTGCGGAAGATGTCACCGTTTGTATATTATTTACTTTTCCGCACTAGGATAGACCTAAGGAGGAGGGCACAAGTAACCGGGTTCTGGAGTCCAGTGGGAGACCAACTCGAGGAGTCGAGTCCGGGTCTCCTAACTCTAGAATTGGTAGGGTTGCTTGCCGCTCTCGTAGGGGTCTAGGGGTGTGGGTTTGGCTATTCATCGCGACCGTGGAATCCGTGTTTTATACTGGCTCGTATTGAAAACACGGACGTCCTAGTATATCCAATATTTCATATGATAATCTTCTGCTGCGATATCTGTGATGTGATCATGTGATGTTCTGTGATAGATACAGTATATAGTATATATGATATATTATATAGGCGTTACTTATGTTTTACACCCGCGCTAGCCCTGCCCCGCTCTGCCGTTAGTTACCTAACCTAACGGTGCATGAGGGGACATCGAGGCAAATGCGGATGGCATAAGTGTACGTCGTATTTATCTGTGATGTTTAGGTATTTATATGATGGGACTTCGTTAATATGATTAATGAAAGTAAAAGAAACCTAAAGATGTTGTAGAATTGAATTTCAAAAATAAAACAGGTAGCTACAGTTCTTGCTTTGCACAGCGGTATATGTGATATATCCTGCACCTTATTCGATGAGGAAAGGACCGAGATCCCTTCCCCGGGAGTGACTCCTTTAGCAATAACTGGCTGATGCTACACACTCGGTTTGTCTTTTGACTGCTTTTAAGTGTTTTTGCTTTGCACAGTGATATATATGATATATCCCGCACCTCATTCGACGAGGAAAGGACCGACGATCCCTTCACCGGGAGTGACTCCTTTAGCAAAACTAGAAAAGCCTCAAAAACACTCCATTTTAAAACTTCATTTGATTCTACAATGATATCAGGTTCATTACGCAATAGGTTTTCAGAAAAACCTGTCGTAGCCCTCCGTCATTTCAGATAAGTCCTGTTTAGTATTCGTGCTGCGTTTGTTGACCTTGTCAAGGCGCAGTGTGCGGTAGCTAACTGGTGCTTATCTGCTTATGCATATGATGCAGATTGGATTAGGGTAGTCGTGCGACCTTGTTGGCCTTTGTCAAGGGCCGTGCGGGTGGGTTTATTTCGATCAAGAAATGACGGGTTGAACTTGACTAGCATCCTATGGTTTGTTGGCCTTTGTCAAGGTCATAGGAGGTTAGGGGCAAAATATTATCGGGAATTTCAAGTGTTGAAATTTGCAATGAGATTGCATACCTTCTATGAGATAGTTGGATCCCGATACCCGCTGCGAGTAAGAGTTACTCCTGGGAGAGTTTTATACATTACAATTAGCCGATCAAGTAGGTGTCTAGAAAGGTGTCAACGGGGTTACGCCTCTGGAAAACAAGGTTTACATTAATTAGGTTCATGCGAAAGCACGGGGGACCTCCCTCAAAGTACCGACACTGGCCTGGCTGAAAGATTGGCGAACTTGTAGTGTGTAATTAATCCCGGCTAGTCTTTCCTTTTAGGGTTTGAAGGAAGATTTGATAAAAAGCAGTGGGAGCCATCCTGATTAGATAAAATAATAACCAATCTATTCTTGAAAGAGCGCACGCTGAGTGTTTTCTTCTCTCTCTCTCCAGGTAGCGACCATATCACGCCTTAATCAAGATAATAATATGGAATATTGACCGAACCCGCTTGTTATACTGAGCTGGGGAACGTTGGTCCCGCTCCAACTTATAATTGTTATAAGATAGAGCAGGAAATTGGGGAATACCAGAATTCCCGTGCCGCCCAAACGAAGAAAGTGCATGCTGATGCATCATCTTCGGGTGTGTTCATTACAGAGAACTGTTTCTCAGTGTCCTTTACGTCCTGGGTATTTGATACCAGATCAGGATCCCAGATATGTAATATGTTACATAGGGCTACAGAAAGGTAGAGAACTGAGAACGGGTGATAAGTTTCATGAGACAGAAAACGGGGCATGTGTTGCAGCCAAGTCTGTTGGTCACTGTCACCCTGTATTATCAGTACATTGATTCTGAACAAATGCTATTAGATACCGAACCTGATATACAAAATCATATCAGTCTCTTTATCAGTAAAGAAATGATAAAATTTTGTATAGTTGGATAATGTTTTGAACATTTCCTATATCAAAAGTTGATCGGTTCAGGCACGTTATCTAAAAGCGTTGATGTTCTAAATCAAACTACAGTTCTTTAGTATACGGAACACACACAAGAGGAAGAGTTCAGAAATGAATGAATCCTTCTTGAGGCATTGTAGACTAGGTCATATCAATGTGACCCGACTAGCTGAAGTTATATTTAGATGCATATTTAAATCAGTTTGAATTTACAACTTGTGAAACTCGCCAGTCATGTCACAAAGATAAGATGACCACAGCTCTGTTTATTGGAAACAGAGAAAGAGTTAGTAAACTCTTGGGATGATACATGTTGATGTATGTAAGGTCCCCTGTCTACACATGCCAGGACTGGTTCTTTGTACTTCATTACATTCTCTGATAATCTCTTAAGATTCAGACATATGTTCCTGTTGAAACATGAGTCCGAGCCTTTTGAGATATTCACAGAATATAAGCGAGAAGTAGAGAACCAAAATACGGGTATAAGTATTATGTCCTATGATGAGATCAGGGTGGAGAATACTTGTGCATGGAATTCCTGGACTATTCTAAAGGAGAATGAGATTCTCTCTCAGCATTACTCCTCTGTATACACCATAGCACGATGGTATATCGGGACGGAGCAGATACACCCTATTTGATATGGTGTGCTCTATGATGAGTACTACTGAGTTACCTATTTCCTTTTGGGTGTTATGCGCTTGAGAAGCTGCATACCTATTGAATAGGGTTCAAATCAAATCAGTTGCCTACCACTTCATATGTGATATGGAAAAGGAAGAGCCCATTTCTTAAGTTAGTTAAGATTTTGGGTTGTCCGGCCTATGTCTGAAAAGCAAAATCCGGACAAGCTCGAGGCAAGGTCAGTCATGTAGAACTGGAAATGTTCCAGCTATACAGACTGCAGCTGATGATTTGATAGAACCAAAGGATTCAGTAGATTCCAACGAACCTCAGCCTCTCCGCCGATCTAGTAGGGTTCCTCACCCACCTGAGAGATACTTCTGTTTCTCTATGACAGTGGGAGCGAGGATTGCATCATGAGATGATGACCCAACTAGTTTCGAGCTGGCCATCAGGAGTAAGACTCTGTAAGAATGGCTGGATGCTTAGTGATCTGAGATGGAATCCATGTACACCAACAAAGTATGGACTTTGGTTGCTATATTTGAAGGGTTAAATCCCCATCAGGAGCAAGTATATCTTGAGAAGATTACTTGGAGTAGATGGAAAAGTTGAGACATTCAAAGCTAGACTTGTTAAAGGTTTGCATCATTGACCAGGTGTGGATTATGTTGAAACCTTTTCTAAGGATCTATGCTTAAGTCCATCCAGATCCTACTTGCCACGGCTACATACCATGACTACGATATCTGGTGGTTGGGTGTCTTGACTGCTTTTCTAAATGATGATTTGGAAGAGAGCGTCTATAAGTACACAGCCAGAGGGCTTCGTAGACAGTGGGAGCAGCGGAAACGTGTGCAAGATGCTTTATTTGATAAAGCAGGCATCGCGGAGTTGGAACATCTATTTTGATGGATTAGTCAAAGAAGTTGACATCATCAAAATGGTAGATGAACCTTGTATAAACAAAAAGGTAGTAGGGAGTATGGTGATGATCCTCGTAGAGTACGTGGATGACATGCTCTTGATAGGGAAGGAGTTTCCTATGCTACGCCCGGTCTATCTCCGCTTATCACAATGATTCTCCATATAGGATCAAAGTGATACCTCCTAAATCCTGGGTTTTGGATCTATGAGATAGATCTAAATGGATGTTAGGATTCTCACTAGTTGTAGTGAGATGGTATCAATCGATCCTGGGGAGAATCACTGGAAGGGTTCCAGGATGATAAACACGACTGAATGTCAGTTGCAGGCATTGTCTTTACACTCAGTAAAGGGACGGTATGTTGAAAGAGTTCCAAGCTAGATACCGTGGCATACTAGACGATAAAGGCTGGATACATTGCTACTTAAGATGCTACCAAAGAGGCTGTTTGGGTGTATATTGGTTCATGAGATGAACTACGTTCCAACCATTGTGAGACAATGGAGTTGTGGCTTATGCCAAGGAACGTCGGTCCCATCAGTGATCCAGACATATTCTAAGGCAGTGTCACCTGATCATGGAGATGGTTGATCTCCAGGGAGATCGAGGTTAGGAGAGTAGACTCAGAGGAAAACACAGCGGATCCACTCACAAAGGCCTGTTCCCAGAGAGAGACTTTTATGGGATGATTGAGTATGAGATACTGCAACCACTGCTATCAGATGGCCCTAGTGCAAGTGGGAGATTGTTAGTTATATGTATGCCCTAGAGGCCATTACTATACATAGGATGTATATTGTAGTGGATGCTGGGACATATATAGGGAGGACTTTCTTGCTCGACATGATAATATGCTATCTGGTTAATCTTTACCTTAACGTGTACACGGATTGTCTCTCTATTACATGTTGGTAAAGCCCTTAGGATGTGTACTTGACTACCTGGACTATGATGCGGATCATACTAGTGGGGACATGGTAGTCCATAAGTACATCCTTGAAAGTCCCTAGTCGTGGGTGTATCGAGATGGGGCATCGATATACCAGAGTAGACTAGCGTATACCTTCTCGACCCATACAGATGGGCGATGGATGATCCCATATCCATCAGTGTTTGACATCAGAGATGATATACGGGTGCTCAGTAGAGATTGGGTACACTGGACGGACTCGCCGAGAACTCCCAGATGGTATTATACCTCACGTCAGATGGCAGTTCTCTGGTGACACTGGTACAGAGTAGTCTGTTGACCCGAGATCGTCATAGAGTCTTGTGTGGTTCCCACTGTGCTTTGATTTCCATCTTACCACGTCCAAGAGGGCGTGCAAAACGGTGGTTTTTGGGTACAGTCCCGAGTCACATGGAGGTAATGAGCGATAGGAAGGGATTCGTCTCTCCCGGTATAGGGAGTTGATGTTGCGCTGTGTTCGATTGGCTATAACAGGAAATCCCTGGCCAGGGTTGCTGAGATTTACTGGTAAGTGTTACCAGTAGTTTCTCAAATTGTTATAGACCTCATATCAACACGACTTATCGAGCTATTGGGGTCTGACGTTTACCACCCCTAGGCGAGATATGCGACATATCAGACGATCAGACCGGACTGTACGGTAGTGTTACTGGTTGGATTCACTGGAGTGTGAGCGGGCTTGCTCGTCGATCTTCTGATCGCTCAATACCCGGGTGGCCGTTACGTTTAGCAGACCGCTTGCGGCTTGTGGGTGTTTGATATGATCATCACCTGCTGCCGGCGTATTGACGAGTCTTTAGAGTCCTACACAGAGGTTTCCTGGCTCAAGCAAAACGAAATAGGAGCGCATATGAGATATGTGCGGGACCGAGAATAATGCGTGTATGTGATACCGTATTCTATTCTCGCGATAAATGTGTCGAATGGTTGTATGCGATATAACCTAGTTATCGAATCGAGGATTGATTCGATAAGCCGATAAATTGGATACTAGTCGGTTATATGCGATATGACCGGATCGTTAAATCAAGTGTTGATTTAATGATTTAATGTATAATTATATATTTGATATATTACTTTGTATTAACTAGTATTGGTTCGCTTTATATAGATTTTCTCACTTGGATTGTGCACATTGTATATGTGATATACATTTGTGCATTTGATTGTATCATGTTTGATGATACATGATTGTTTAAGTGTATGTTAAGATTAAACCATGGTTATGTGATGGTTAGGGTTATGATTTTATTTGCTTTCTCATTTATTTATTTATTTATTTCATTTTGGCAAAAGAAAAGAAATGGTGGCTTGCTTTGTTTTACATTGAAACTTCATGAAGGTTTGAAAAAGTCCACCATTTTTGTTTCATGCCTAACCTAACCATTGACCTAACCCTAGTTTATTCTCTACACTTGACCATGGTTGATTATGATAAGTATTCTTTTATTTTCTATTTTCTAAATTAACTTATCATAACACTTTCTTCTTCTTCTTCATCTTCTTCAATGAAGAAAGCTTCACTTCATCAATGGTGGATTGATGAAATGAGTGAGAAATCCAATTCTAAAGTGAAACCACTTCCTATTTCTTCATCCTCTACCTCTTGCCAAGTAGTAGAGTGTGTTTTCTTCACAAGTTTCATCACTTGGTGAAGTTGGAGCTTGATCTAGCGATGCCTCGACGTAGATCATCTTCGGCACGAAGCCGATGACCTTGCCCGCTCTTTCTCCGATGAAGCCGACGCTAGAGCCCGGGATTGTATGAGGACAGCGAGGAAACTTCATTGCGGAGCTATGGAGGTGGAGAACCGGATCTACAAAGGTTGTATTTCCGTATTCTTGTAGTTAAGTGTTAACTAGTTTGCTTTGTCGCCTAGAAATCTAGCCAACGATCCGTTCTAGGGTTTCTCGGCACCGTTTAAATTTGAAATTGGCATGGTTGATGCCTTGTGAGACCACATATTAGGGTGCCTAGGAACCCTACATCCTCACCCACCTGAGAGATACTTCAGTTTCTCTATGACAGTGGGAGCGAGGATTGCATCATGAGATGATGACCCAACTAGTTTCGAACTGGCCATCAGGAGTAAGACTCTATAAGAATAGCTGGATGCTTAGTGATCTGAGACGGAATCCTTATACACCAACAAAGTATGGACTTTGGTTGCTTTATGTGAAGGGTTAAATCCCCATCAGGAGCAAGTATATCTTGAGAAGATTACTTGGTGTAGATGGAAAAGTTGAGACTTTCAAAGCTAGACTTGTTAAAGGTTTTCGTCATCGACCAGGCGTGGATAATGATGAAACCTTTTCCAGTGGCTATGCTTAAGTCCATCCGGATCCTACTTGCCATGGTTACATACCATGACTACAATATCTGGCGGTTGGGTGTCATGACTACTCTTCTAAATGATATTTTAGAAGAGATAGTCTATAAGTACACAGTCAGAGGGCTTCGTAGACAGTGGGAGCAGCGGAAACATGTACAAGATGCTTTATAAGATAAAGAAGGCATCGTGGAGTTGGAACATCTGTTTTGATGTAGTAGTCAAATAGTTTGACTTCATCAAAATGGTAGATGAACCTTGTATATACAAAAAGGTAGTAGGGAGTATGGTGGTGATCCTCGTAGAGTACGTGGATGACATACTCTTGATAAGAAAGGAGTTTCCTATGCTACGCTCGGTCAATCTCCGCTTATCACAATGATTCTCCATATAGGATCAAAGTGATACCTCCTAAATCCTGAGTTTTGATCTATGAGATAGATCTAAATGGATGTTAGGATTCTCACTAGATGTAGTGAGATGGTATCAATCGATCCTAGGGAGAATCACTGGAAGTGTTCCAAGGTGATAAGGACGACTGAATGTCAGTCACAGGCATTGTCTTTACCTTCTATGGAGGGACGGTATGTTGGAAGAGTTCCAAGCTAGATACCGTGACATACTAGACGATTAAAGGCAAGATACATCGCTACTTAAGATGCTACCAAAGAGGCTGTCTAGGTGTATATTAGTTCATGAGATGAACTTAGTTCCTCCCATTGTGTGACAATGGAATTGTGGCTTAGGCCTAGGAACGCCCGTCCCATCAGTGATCCAGACATATTCTGAGGCAGTGTCACCTGATCATGGAGATAGTTGATCTCCAGGGTGATCGAGGTTAGGAGAGTAGACTCAGAGGACAACACGGCGGATCCACTCACAAAGGCCTTTTCCCAGAGAGAGATTTTTATGGGATGGTTGAGTATGAGTTACTACAACCACCGCTATAGATTGCCCTAGTGCAAGTGGGAGATTGTTAGTTAAATGTATGCCCTAGAGGCCATTACTATACATAGGATGTATATTGTAGTGGATGCTTGGACATATATAGGGAGGACTTTCTTACTCGACATGATAGTATGCTATCTGGTTGATCTTTACCTTAACGTGTACACTGATTGTCTCTCTGTTACATGTTGGTAAAGCCCTTAGGATGTGTACTTGACTACCTGGACTATGATGCGGATCATACTAGTGGGGACATGGTAGTCTATAAGTACATCCTTCAAGGTCCCTAGTCGTGGGTGTATCGAGACAGGGCATCAATATACCAGTGTAGACTAGCGTATACCTTCTCGACCCATATAGATGGGCGATGGATGATCCCATATCCATTGGTGTTTGACATCAGAGATGATATACGGGTGCTCAGTGGAGACTGGGTACACTGGACGGACTCGCCGAGAACTCCCAGATGGTATTATACCTTACGTCAGATGGCAGTTCTCTGGTGACACTGGTACAGAGTAATCAGTTGACCCGAGATCGTCATAGAGTCTTGTGTGATTCCCACTATACTTTGATTTCCACCTTACCACGTCCAAGAGGGCGTGCAAATTGGTGGTTTTTGGGTACAGTCCCGAATCACATGGAGGCAATGAGCGATAGGAGGGGATTCGTCTCTCCCGGTATAGGGAGTTGATGTTGCGCTGTGTTCGATTGGTTATAACCGGAAATCCCTGGCCAGAGTTGCTGAGATTTACTGGTAAGTGTTACCAGTAGTTTCTCGAACTGTTATAGACCTCATATCGACACGACTTATCGAGCTATTGGGGTCTGACGTTTACCACCCCTAGGCAAGAAATGCGACATATCAGACGACGAGACCGGACTGTACGGTAAGTGTTACTGGTTGGATTCAAAGGAGTATGAGCGGGCTTGCTCGTCGATCTTCTGATCGCTCAATATCCGGGTGGCCGTTACGTTTAGCAGACCGCTTGCGGCTTGTGGGTGTTTGATATGATCATCACCTGCTGCCGGCGTATTGACGAGCCTTCAGAGTCCTACACAGAGGTTTCCTGGCTCAAGCGAAACGAAATAGGAGCGCATATGAGATATGTGCGGGACCGAGAATAATACCAGTATGTGATACTGTATTCTATTCTCGCGATATGTATCATGGGACGGTTATATGTGATATAGCCGGGTTACCGAATCAAATGTTGATTCGATACATTGATACAAATGATATTAGTCGGTTGTATGCAGTATGACCGGATCATTAAATCAAGTGTTGATTTAATGATTTAATGTATAATTATATATTTGATATATTACTTTGCATTAACTAGTATTAGTTCACTCAAGATTGATTTTCTCACTTGAAATGCACAAGTTGTATATGTGATATATTTTTGTGCACTTGTTTGTATCATGTTTGATGATACATGCAAACTTGGGTTTGTGTTTACTTTAAACCATGTTTAAGTGAATGGTTAGGGTTTTATTATCTTCTCTTGATTATTTATTTTATTTATTTATTCTTTATAGCAAGAAAAGAAATGGTTGCTTCTTTGGGATTTATTTTGATGCTTCATGAAGCTTTGAAAAGTTCAACCATTTTTGTTTCTTTTGCTTAACCTAACCATTCACCTAACCCTAGTTTATTCTCTGCACTTAATCATGGTTGCATTATGATAACCATCACTTGTTTTTCTATTATTAATAATTCTTTTTTCCATTCTTCTTCTTCATCTTCTTCATGAAGAAAAAGAAAAACCATTCTTGAAAATGATCAAGTGATGATTCCAAGTGAGAAATCCAAATCCAAAAGTGAACCCACTTCCTATTTCTTCATCCTCTACCACTTGCCATGTAGTATAGGGTGTTTTCTTCACAAGTTTCATGACTTGGTGAAGTTGGAGCTTGATCTTGAGTTGCCTCGACGTAGATCATCTTCGGCATCGAAGTCGACGACCTAGCCCGATCTTTTCTCCGATGAAACCACCGCGAGAGTCTAGAATTCCAATGGTTGCAGCGGAGGGACGTCATCACGGAGCCAAGGTAGTGGAGGACCGGATCTACAAAGGTTGTAGTCACTTTCCTTTTAGTTAAAGCTGTTAACTTGCATTGTTTCGCCTATCCTCTAGTAACGATCTAGTATAGGGTTTCTTTGGCACATGAAAAATTAGAATTTGGCATGGTTGATGCCTTGTGGAACCTCATTAGTGTCCCTAGGAACCCTACAAATCCTGCATGAATTTATGATATACTGGAAACAATTTTTAGACGACTTTAAAAAATCGGCAGAAACTTGAAATAATGGAAATGCGGTTTTGAAAATTCGGTCGATCGATGTTTTAAACACGTTAGAACAAGATATTATGGGGTTAATGGCGTGGCTCTGATACCATGTTGGGTTACGCCAGCACCCCGGCCATCAATCTGTAGCCAAACACGGAACAAAAACTTTTTAACACCCGGCGCTAATGGAACCTGATTCCCGGATTGAACCATTAACCCTATACTAGCAAACATGCAAAGAAGAGTTTAAGAGATTATACCGATCGATCCGTGTCCTTCGGTCTTCAACCTCTTCCCAAGCTCCTCGCGGCTGCCCTGAACAAGTTTGCTCTCCGGTCTCCCTCGTCGAAGACGATCCACGTCAATGATTCTTAATACGGGCTCCCGGTTCAAAACCGAAGCAACTTGGACATCAAGTTTGCTAGCCTAGATGCCCCGAACAAGTTTGCTAGTACCTGTATACTATCTTAGGTGAACCAACTGACACCAATGACTTATGAGACTGGCCACCGCCCCACATCGGGGTCTCGATCCGTATACACTAGTCTACTCTGGAGTATCGATACACAGTCTCGAAACTCCCTCGACTAGGGACACTTTAAGGATATGCTTATAGACTACCCAACTCTCACCTATATGATCGCCATCATACTGCTGGTAGTTAAGCAAGAATCCTATGGACTCTATCAACATGTAATAGTGATCTATAGTCACCTGAAGCATGTACACGATGATAAAGGCAAACTAGATAGCATACTATCATCTCGAGTAAGACTGTTCTACCGGTATAGGTTCTCCCTCAATCATTGCAATCACGTACCTACGATCCAATAATTGACTTGAGGGCACTATAGCCAACAATCTCCCACTTGCACTTAAGGCTAATTATTGCGTTGTCGCATATTCACAGCCCATGTGATACCGAACACCCAACTTCTCTACTAATCAGTTTCACAAAGCTCGTTTGAGAAAATATTGCGTTCGAGAAATAGCCTCAATGAGTGGATCCGCTCTGATGTTTCTTTCTATGTTTCTCTTTATCTCAAGTTCACGGAGAAAGCCATCTCAGGGTTTTTTATGGACCCACAAGAAAAACGATAGCCCAACTCGACCAAACGATCGCGGAAGCACGGCTAAAGCATGCCTTTGGCGGTGGTTCCGCGGTACCGTTGGTGAGGCAAGGAGCGCGCCTTCTTGTGTAGGTCCATAGGTGCTTAGGGCACTGTCTGGGTATTTTTAACAGTGACTCAAGTATTGAGGTCTCTGGGAATTTTGGGTGTTTGATGGATCAATCAAAATATTTAACATCGTTTAGATATCTGTGATTTGTGATACAATATTTGGAATCCATAATAATTAGTTTTGTGAAAACTAATTAATATTTTGTAAATCTAGTAATTTAGTCTCTTTTGATCGGTTGCCGCGGGGTTTTGATTCGGATCAAAACTCCATCGCAATCTTGTGTAGTACGCGAACGCTCGCCGGGTAACACTACTAGATAGCCACGCCCCATAACCCTGACCAAGTGACTGTAAGAAAACCCCGTAGCCAAAAGCATCCGTTCGGGTGCTCGCTCCCGCGGTGTTCCGCCTAAGTACACTTCGTCGATGGCATCGAGGTGCGGCCGTCTACTAATGTTTCCGATGAGCATTCGATCAACTGTCGGGAATCTTGTTGAATTGCCCGACTGGTTATTGAAAAGTTTTTTTCAATTAGAGACTAAAATGCCAGGTTTATAACGTTAGGCATGAAATTCGGAATATATGATATTCCGGGTTTATGATGTCTAAGGAATTTAATAAGATTAGGCATGAAATCCGAAGTATGTGATATTTCGGATTTATGATGTCTAAGAATGTTGCGGATTTCAATTATTGTAGTTTTCACTTTCTTTTCTGCGACCGTAAGTGTAATATGTGGTGTATCGCTGGTTTCGTTGCTATACGTCAACGACAATTGGGATACGCATATTTACTTATATTGATGACATGTGATGTTATGTGTTGCTGGGATATGTTATATTGGATCTTCATGTTTGAATAGCAGGGTTTTTTTTGCGTGAGATGAGAGTTTTTCATTTTCATTCATGTAAAAAACTTGTATGTAATATTCTTCTATCGGGACACTTCCAGGTTGAGGATGATGTCACCATTGATGTATATTATTTACTTTTCTGTATTAGAATAGACCCAAGGCAGGGAGCACAAGTAACCGGGTTCTAGAGTCCAGTGGGAGACCATCTCGAGGAGTCGAGTCCGAGTTTCCTAACTCTAGAATTGGTAGTGTTTCTTGCCGTTCTCGTAGGGGTCTAGGGATGTAGGTTTGGCTATTCATTACGACCGTGAAATCCGTGTTTTTTACTGGCTTGATTTAAAACACGGACCTTCTAGTATATCCAATATTTCATATGTTAACTTCTGCTGCAATGTTCTGTGATGAGATCATATAACTGTGTGAGATGAATGCTTTATATTATATATATATGATATATAATAAACGTTGCTTATGTTTTGCATCCACGCTAGTCCTTCCCCCGCTCTGCCGTTAGTTATCTAACCTAACGGTAAATGACGGGACCTTATGGCGAATGCGGATGGCATAAGCGTACATTATATTTTCGTTACTTCTGTGATGCATAGGAAGCATAAATGATGGGACTTCATTAATGAGATTAATGAAAAGGAAAGAAACCTAATGATGTTGTGGAATCAAATTTTCAAAACGGTAGCTCTAGTTCTTTCATTGCATAGAGGTATTCCTTGATGAATATCCAGTGCCTCATTCGATGAGGAAAGAGCCGAGATCTCTTCACCGGGAATGACCTCTTTAGCAAAAGCTAGCAGATACTACACCCACTCGGTTTATTTTGAAAAACTCGATTTTAAAAGCGGAGCTAAAACCACTCCTTTTCAAATCACTCGATTCTACAACGATATCAAGTTCATTACGCAAAAGGTTTTCTTAAAAACCTGCCGTAGCCCTCCGTCATTTCAGATAAGGACTATTTAGTATTCGCGCTGCGTTTCTCGACCTCCGTCAAGACGTAGTGTGCGATAGCTGATTAGTGCTTATCTGCCGCATATGATACGATTGGATTAGGGTAGTCATACGGCCTTGTTGAACTCTGTCAAGGGTCATGCGGGTGGATTTAATTCAATCACGAAATTTACGGGTTGAACTTGACTAGCGGCCTATGGTTTGTTGACCTCCGACAAGGTCATAAGTCGCTGGGGCAAAATATTATTGGGAATTTCATGTGTTGAAATTTGTAATGAGATTGCATACCTTTTATGAGATAGTTGGATCCCGATACCTACTGCGAGTAAGAATTACTCCTGGGAGAGTTTTGCTCTTTATAATTAGCCGATCAAAGTAGGTGTCTAGAAAGGTGTCAACGGGGTTATGCCTCTGAGAAAATGAGGTTTATTTTAATTAGGTCCGTGCGAAAGCACGGGCAACCTCTCTCAAAGTACCGACACTGGCCTGGCTGAAAGATTGGCGAACTTGTAGGGTGTAATTAATCCCGGCTAGTCTTGCCTTTTAGGGTTTGAAGGAAGATTTAATAAAAATAGTGTGAGCCATCCTGATTAGATAATATAATAACCAATCTAATCTTACAAGAGCAGACGCTAAGTGTTTTCTTGTCTCTCTCTCTCCAGGTAGCAACTATGACACACCTTAATCAAGATAATAATATAAATGTATTGACCGAACCAGCTTGTTATACTGAGCTGGGGAACGTTGGTTCCGCTCTATCTTATAATTGTTATAAGTTCAAGAAGGAAATAGACGAATATCCGGATTCCCACGCGGCCCGAACGAGAAATGAGCATATTGATGCATCTTCTTCGGGTGTGTTTGTCACCGAGAACTGTTTCTCAGTACACTCTACGTTCTAGGTATTAGATACCGGATCAGGATCCAACAAATTAAATTTGTTACATGGGCTAAAGAAAAGTAGAGAACTGGGAAAAGGTGATTATTCTCTAAAAGTAGGGAATGGTGCAAATGTTGCAGCCAAAGCAGTTGGCGAATATCACCTTGTATTACCAACTGGTAATATATTGATTCTGAACGAATGTTATTACATACCGAACCTGATATGCAATATTATATCAGTTTCTTTATTAAGTAAAAAAGGATATAATTTTGTATTGCAGGATAATGTTATGAACATTTTCCTAAATCAAAAATTGATTGGATCAGGCACGTTATGTAATGGCATATACGTTCTAAATCAAACTACAGTTCTTAATGTACAGAACACACACAAAAGAAAAAGTTCATAAATGATCGAATCCTTCTTCTGGCACTGTAGACTAGGTCATATCAATGTGACACGACTAGCTAAGTTGCATAAGGATGGATATTTGAATCCGTTTGAATTTACATCTTATGAAACTTGCCAGTCAAGTCTCAAAGACAAAATGACTAAAACTCCGTTTACTAGACACGAAGAAAGAGCTACTGAACTCTTGGGACTGATACATAGTGATATATGCAGTCCCATATCTGTACATGCCAAGAATGGTTCCTCATACTTTTTGACATTCACTGACAATCTCTCAAGATTCAGACATGTGTTCCTGTTGAAACACAAATCTGAAGCTTTTGAAAAATTCAAAGAATATAAGTGCAAAGTAGAGAACCAAACGGGTAAAAGTATTAAAATCCTTCGATCTGATCAGAGAGGAGTATACTTAAGCACGGAGTTCCTAGATTATTTAAAAGAGAATAGGATTCTCTCTAAGCTTACTCCTCCGAATACACCACAGCACAACGGTGTATCGAAGCGGAGGAATCGCACCCTATTAAATATTGTGCGCTCTGTGATGAGTACTGCTGAGTTGCTTATTTCCTTTTGGGGTTATGCGCTTGAGACAGCCGCATACCTATTGAATAGAGTTCCAACCAAATCAGTGCCTACCACTCCATATGAGATATAGGAGGGGAAGAGACTATATCTTAATTTCATTAAGATGTGGGGTTGTCCGGCCTATGTTAAAAAGCAAAATCCGGACAAACTTGAGGCAATGTCTGTTCTGTGCAAGTTTGTAGGATATCCTAAGCATTCGCGAGGGTATATCTTCTACCACACTGAGGAGAAAAAGGTGTTTGTTTCTCGGAATGCCACCTTTTTAGAAAAGGAATTTCTTGTAAAAGAAATTAGTGGTCATGAGGTAGAACTGGAAAAAGTTCTAGCCACACAAACTACAGCTGACGATTTGGTAGAACCGGAGGATTCGATAGTCCCCGACGAATCTCAGCCACTCCGCAGATCTAATAGAGTTCCTCATCCACCTGAGAGATACTACGGTTTTCTCATTGACGTGGGAGCGAGAATTGCATCATGGAAGATGATGACCCAACTAGCTTCGAGCAGGCCATCACGAGTTGGGACTCTGTAAAATGGCTAGATGCAATGCTATCTGAGATGGAATCCATGTACACTAACAAAGTATGAACTTTGGAAGTTGCTCCTGAAGGGGTAAAAACCATTTGGACCAAGTGGATCTTTAAGAAGAAACTTGGAGTAGTTGGAAAAGTTGAGACTTTCAAAGCTAGACTTGTAGTAAAAGTTTTTCGTCAACGACCAGGTGTGGATTATGATGAAACCTTTTCTCCAGTGGCTATACTTAAATCCATCCGGATCCTGCTTGCCATCACTGCATACCATGACTATGAAATCTGGCAGATAGATGTCAAGACCGCTTTTCTAAATGGTGATTTAGAAGAGAGCGTGTATATAACACAGCCAGAGGGATTCGTAGATAGTGGGAGCAGCAAAAATGAATGCAAGCTGCTTAAATCAATCTACGAATTAAACCAGGCATCGCGGAGTTGGAACATCTGTTTTGATATGGCAGTCAAGGAGTTTGACTTCATCAAAAACGTTAGATGAGCCGTGTATATACAAAAAGGTTGCAGAGAGTAAGGTTGTCTTCCTCGTATTGTATGTTGATGATATACTCTTGATAGAAAATGATGTTCCTATGCTGCACTCGGTCAAGCTCTTCTTATCAAAAAGATTCTCCATGAAGGATCTGTGCGATGCCTCCTATATCCTGGGGATTAAGATCTATAGAGATAGATCTAAACGAATGTTGGGATTATCCCAATCCAGGTACATTGACACTATACTAAAGAGCTTTAGTATGAAAGATTCCAAGCGTGGGAATTTACCCACGATCTTAGGAATCACTCTCTCCAAAGAGATGTCCCCCAAGATTGATTTGGAGTGGGCTCGCATGCAAGGGATACCCTATGTTTCGGCAGTCGGGTCTATCATGTATGCGATGTTATGTACCCGACCGGATGTAGCGTACGCACTTAGTGTTGTAAGCAGGTATCAATCGGATCCTGGAAAGAATCACTGGACAGCTGTGAAGAACATTCTTAAGTACTTGAGAAGGACTAAAGAAATGTTCTTGATGTATGGTAACGGTACACTCCAAGTGGAGTCCTTTACCGATTTGAGCTTCCAGAGTGATAAGGACGACAGTAGGTCGGTCTCGGGTTTAGTCTTCACCGTCAATAAGGGGCGGCATTTTGGAAGAGTTCCAAGAAAGATACCATGGCAGACTCAACAATAGAGGCTAAATACATCGCTGCTAACGATGCCGCCAAAGAGGCTGTCTGGATGAAAAAGTTCATAACTGAACTTGGTGTGGTTCCAACCATTGAGCATCCAATACGTTTGTATTTTGATAACAATGGAGCTGTGGCATTGGCTAAGGAACTCAGGTCCCATCAGCGATCCAGACATATTCTTAGGCGGTATCATCTGATCCGGGAGATAGTCGATCGCCGGGAGATCGAGGTTAGGAAAGTTGACACGAAGAATAACACGGAGGATCCACTTACGAAGGCCATTCCCCAGATACAATTTGAGAGGCTCTTCGGGATGTTGGGTATGAGATACTACAACAACTGGCTTGAGTGCAAGTGGGAGATTGTTAGTTGTATGTATGTCCTAAAGGCCATGATTGTACATGGTTGTATATTATAGTGGATGCTTAGACATATATAGAGAGGACTTTCTTGCTCGACATGATAGTATACTATCTGGTTGCTCTTTATCTTAACATGTATACTTGTATCTTTATACTGTCTCTCTCTTACATGTTGATAAAGCCCTTAGGATGTGTACTTGACTACCAGGACTATGATGGAGATCATACTTGTGGGCCAGAGTATTCCATAAGTCCATCCTTTAATTGTTCCTAGTTATGGGAGTATCGAGATAGGGCATCGATATTCCAGAGTAGACTAGCATATACGTTTCTTGACCCATTTGATGGGCGATGGATGATCCCACATCCATTGGTGTTTGACATCAAATATTGTATACGGGTGCTCTGTGGAGACTGGGTACACCGAACATGACTCGCCGAGAACTCTTAGATGGTATTATACCTAACGTTAGATAGCAGTTCTCTGGTGACACTGGTACAGGTTAGTCTGTAGACCCGAGATTGTCATAGAGTCTTATGTGATTCCCACTGTTCTTTAATTTCCACCCTACCATGTTCAAGAGAGCGTGCAAACAGGTGGTTTTTCGGTACAGTCCCGAGTCACATGGAGGTAATGAGCGATAGGAGGGGTTTCGTCTCTCCTGGTATTGGGGGTTTATGTTGCGCTGTGCTTGATTGGCTATAACAGGAAGTACCTGGCCAGGGCTGATACTGAGATTTACTGGTAAGTGTTATCAGTAGTTTCTCGACCCGTTATGAGCCTCACATCGGCATGACTTATCAAGTTATTGAGGTCTGACGTTTACCACCCACAGACTAGATATGCGATATATCAGACGAAGTGACCAGACTGTACGGTAGTGTTACTTATTGGATTCACGGGAGTATGGACAAGCTTGCTTGTTGATCTTCTGATCGCTCAATACCCGGGTAGCCGTTACATCCAGCTAGTACCGCTGACGGCTTGTGGGTGACTGATATGATCATTACCTACTGTTGGCGTATTGACGAGTCTTTAGAGTCCTACACAAAGGTTTCCTAGCTCATGCGAAATGAAGTAGGGCACATATGTGAGATGTGCAGGACCGAGATTGATACTTGTATGTGATACAGTATTCTAATCACGCGATATACGTTATATGTGATATAACCGGATTATTGAATCAAGTGTTGTTCGATAATTTGTTGTATGTATATTTGATATACATATGAATGATATTAGTCAGTTGTATGCGATACAGCCGGGTTATTAAATCAAGTATTGATTCAATAATTAAATGTATGATTATACATATTTGATATATTAATATACATTAACTAATATTAGCTCACTTAAGAAATTGTTTTCTCTAAATACATTTAAATATATATTAATGTATTTTTTTTTTGTATCATGCTTGATGATACATTGTACATGGGTGTATGAGACTCATACCATACTTATGATAATTAGGGTCATTATTTATTTAGGGAATAAACAAAATTAGGTGGAATATGGCTTGGTTTTGATGCTTGTGGAAGCATGTAGAAATTTTGACTTAGTCCATTAATTTTATTTTACTCTAGATATTTTCTCACCCATGGTTGATCGCTTGAGTTTCTTCTTCATCTCCTTCCTAGCTCTCTAGCTTTCAAGTGAGAAGAAAAAGAAAAGGAGAAAAATAATTCTAAAGTGAGCAAAATTCCTACTTCATCAATCTATACCAAACTAGCCATTTAGTATAGCTTGTTTTCTTCACTAATCCATCAATTAGTGAAGACGTAGCTTGAGTTAGAGATTTTTCGACGTAGATCATCTTCGACCTCGAAGATCCTTGAGCAAGCTCATTCCTTTCGCCTAGTGGAGCCTAAGGAGAGTCCGGGAGACCACTACTTAGAGTTAAGGGACTACTACACGGAGCTTTAGAAGTGAAGGACCGGTCTACAAAGGTTGTATTCCTTATTCACTTAGAGTAAAGTTGTTTACTTGCATTGAAAACCCTAATTCTCTAGTTAGATCCTTGGTTCGGGCTCGCTCGGCACTCTAAATTTTTTAAATTGTATACTTGATGTGTGCCGAAACCTAGTGAGGGTGCGAACTGAACCCAGCACTGAATGCGCGTGATACGACCGATCCTGGGTCCAAGTCTTCTCGTGTAGTATTCCAGAAAGAACATGTTGGGGTCTCTTTCCCAATCTCATCTCTGCAGAACTGCCCGGAAGTTGGCACTCCTTAATCAATCTGTTCCTTGCTCCGGGACAGTTGCATGACTTTTCTCTGGAATTATGGCTGCATTCGACGCCTCTGCATGCGTATCAAATCTATGATGTCAACGGAGTGGAACGTTATCTCATCAAGATTGCATAAGAACTTCTTACTCTGCTTCCCTTCGGTATGGACCAATTTGGAATCATCTCTTCGTAGCTGTGTAGACTGCGCTCCTGTTGGTTGTAGTCACATTCAGAGTCTCTCTTTCCGAAGCCATGAACTCGGCATCTCTAATATCCTGTAGAAGGCATCTGGCCAATTATGTCCTCGGAAACTCGTCCAAGTCATCGGAGTAATGCGCCTTCGCTCGTCCTTTCTTGATCGACTCATAACACGTCTGTATGACGTTCCCTTCTAATTGAAGCTTATCGATCTGATGTTCTCGCATCGGAGTATCCAAACGAATAACATGTCCTAGTCATTCATCCAGGGGTGACTAGCGATCTTCTATCATATCCCCATGTATAAACCCATGCTGTATTAGCTTCAATGATCCGGGGACGATATCTTAACAATTAGCAACAGCTAGCTCGCTCGTCCGCACGGTAGACAATACCTCAAACATCTGGAGTAGATAGTATTTCAATAGTCTTCACCATCTGGCTGGCCTCTAACAATGGCTCGATCATCTAGTGCAGATCCCGAACGCTTGCGTCAACGAAAAATCTTAATAACACAATAAATCAATGTGTTCGTATGTATCCAAACTAGGCCGTGGTCATTCCTCGTCCATGACGAGCTCGTGCTGACCTCATCTCCAGCCGCAGCTCTCCCTCTGCTCGTGTAACCACGATAACTAAAACCAAAATCCAATATTGATGATGATAGATCATAGGAACGAATAGAAATACCATGCATAAGAAATGTACAACCTAAGGCTTCTTAAGCGAAGTAGGGTATCGTAAGTATGTCGCGGAACATACACACGGTATGTCACTCTTCTTAAGTCACCTACTCCATCAACCAAGGTCAACCTACGCGATGAAAGTTCGGCTCTAATACCTCATCGGTCAAGTCTAAGTTCCGTAAGGTAAAGCCTAGGTTCCGAACACACACACACACACACACACACACACACACACACACATATATACACGCCATAGACTCCGCATAGTCAAACCTAGACTCGAAGCAAGGTTAAACCTAACGCTCTGATACCAACTTTGTCACCATCCGAAAAAGGCATGTGACTGTCACTTGAATCATGTGAAGTTTATAGGACCCCACCCAATTCAAGTAAGCCAAAAGCCCAGAAATCTAAACCTTTTAGAGAAAAATAGTGGAGATGAAGTTCTTAAAATGACGGTATAATGAAAACAAGTTCTTTCCTAAAAGATAAGTAGTGGTATACGAAAACACAATGCTTTGTAGCTATCTTGAATACATGTTTAGTCATTGAATATTTCGGCAGCACCTCCTTTGTAATTTTAACCCGAAAACGAATACAAGCAACAGTAATATAAGGCATCCCCAAGTGGGAGCTAGCTCTTCGCCAATTGGCGGAAACAACCACGCAGGTAAAGCAAATATACAACGCCGAAGGCAAGAATCAAAACTCAGAAAGAAAGTAAAGGAAACATGCATCATTAAGGAAACCAGAAAATAAAACATATACATGAGCGTAACTCTAAGGCCGAAAAATATACAAACTGTGGTTATCTAAGTCTACTAAATATACAAGTCTGGTTGATGGAGCTTTTAACTAGATACAACAGAAATACAATAAAAGTACAATGGTGGTCATGATGCAAGTGAACCCACCTACCAAAGCAATCACCCGGAAGGAAGTGGTGTACCAGCGAAGCCGCTACGAAACCTTTACGGCTAAACCTGCAAGAAACTGTAGCACAACGGTGGTGGGTTGCCAACTCGTGAGTAGAAGACATCACCGAGTAGAAATCGAATGCATGACGATCTCTTAGGTCATACAGTAATATACTAATAATATAACACTGAAACATCTAGTAGTGGCAAGGACAATAATATCAGCGTAAGTGTAAAACCGAGTACTCATGTCCGTGTCACAAAATAACTATTTGTCATGAGTATCATGTATGAATGCATCACTAAATGGATGTGTCCAACAACGACACAGAAAATCAAGATAAACCTGAGTGCCAAGTATCGACACTCGAAAATATCATGAAAACCGTGCCCATCAGTGACACAAAAACCTCATATCTCAGGCTCCATTAGTCCGGATCGGCCCATATCATCAAATCTCATGACTGCGGTCGGTATCCTCCAGATGTCCGCCGAGCCAAACATCACCGGTCGGTGGTGCTCCCCTGCCAGGCTCAACGTCTCTCTATACGATCTTCTTGTCCCGGGGTACCGCACCGGGTCTACCATGTACCCATAGACGGTTCCTTTCACTCCTCAAATCGGGTATGTATACACGCATGGCTCAAGAACCGAGAAAACTCATGGTGGACGCCAAACACATCATATCACGAGAAAACCGCAATTTGCATTTTAAAAAGATAATAAGTTATTAAAATTCCTTGCAGTTATCCCCAAATCCATAAATCTCATAAATACTGAAATCTCCAAGAAGAATCACAATATATGAATGAATGTGGTATCTAAGTAAGAAATGTAATATCTAAACTAATATATGAAATCATGTATACTAATCAATGCAATTAGCTACAAGCTATCAGGTTACATAGATGAAGTAACATTTTCTAATGTGTACGTGACATGGCAATTACCGATAATGATGTGTGTGAGCCGGCAAGGAAATGTGTGTGTAACATGCACATCATCGGTAATGGTGCAGGTGTCCTAGCAGTCGATATCATAACAACTAATGAAAACACATGAATTATATCTGCAATGCAATGAGAACGGTATGAGTGCAACAGAAAAGTAATTATTAAAGGTAACAGCATAATCCACTATATAACTATAGACAAGCCATGCAGTTATAGTATTTAAAATAACACGAATCGTTGTTTTTACAAAAGTAAGGGCTACGGTGTTTTGAGAAAAGAAATATTAGTTTGAAAATCCGTAGCATCTCTCGGATGCCCATTTGAAAATACCGACGATTCGCTAGTTTTGAAAATAGGTATGACTCGAACTATATTCTAACGTCTACTTACTAAATTAAGAAACTAGGTAAAAGGCTAAACTAAAACCTAGGTCAAAGTAGTGGAAGACTATACGTATCTGAATCGATATACCTAGTAGTCAGCGATCCAGCCTCATAGTATCACGTATGGTATAATACATCGTACGGTATTCTCGAGTCAAGAGCGCTGATCAATCATCATATGTATCTCGTACGATAAAATCCATCATACGTCATCCCCAAAATCGAGGGTACGGGACAAATATCATATATATATATATATATATCATCATTCTTACGGTATCAATCATCGTACAATATCATAATCATGGATACGGATCTAAGGTCTCGTACAATCTGTTATATCATCAAGTCTTATGTTATCACATGTTTTTATTCATCGGCCAACGATCCTTTAATATACCACATCATATTCGGTGTCTCGACTCAATCACAAATCATAACCTCACGGCATCATGCCCGATTATATCGACTCATACCCATAAGCATATAATATTCTCATCTCACGTGTATATGCGCACGCGTGCGCGCACACGCACACACACATATATGAGAATAATGGAGGAAAGATGCTATAGGTGGGAATTTCCTCTTATGGCGTCGAAAAAATACACCATCCCCCATTTTTTCCACCGATCAGCACCCACCATCTTCATCGTTATCATCTAAGACGTGGGTACACCAAATTTCATGTGATTCTACAACCTTTTCACCATTGATTTAGCAATGTAAAAAGTTCTATTGTTGGTAAACCGTTAATTTTGAACCCAATAAATCAACGGTGAAAAGGTTGTAGAATCACATGAAATTTGGTGTAACCACATCTTAGATGATAACGATGAAGATGGTGGATGCCGATCGTTGGAAAAAATAAGGGAGGGTGTATTTTTTCGACGCCATAAGAGAAAATTCCCTCCTATGGCCTCTTTCCTCCATATATCTATATATCTATATATATATATATCTATCTATATATATATATATATATATATATATATATATATTCAAACACACACACACACACACATATACACATATATACACATATATCATAAACCAAGTGTATGTGTGTGCGTGCGCGTGTGTGGGTGTATGTGGTAACGACATATAACCTAAGGTCTCCTAGAAACTCTTTTTTCTAGGTATCCAAGTCTCGCATAAACACACATATATATATAATATACGAAAATCCTATCCTACAGTTGTAGGGGTGCTATACGCCATCCACCCGACTTTCCCCATGGATATACATCTACGCACCTCGATCCTCGCTTGTCGAAATCGATTACGCCACGCTCTCCTCGTCGTCCCGAAGTCCACGCCGAGATCCCTACAGTTTCAAATACGTCGTATTGTAAAACAAGAATCAAATACAATAAAAGCCGACACCGCACACGAAACACACATATGTTAGAACCAATGGCCTACGTGTAGGAATGCCTAACAAGACAGCAAGGTTTTGGGATGCATCGTCCATGCCATTTTCAAAAATTTGCCATGCTAAACAACCCTAACCCTAGAATCTTAACTAGAGAATTAGACAATACAAACATGTAAACAACTTTACATCTAAGTGAACATGAAATACAACTTTTGTAGACCGGTCCTTCACTTCAAAAGCTCCATGTAGTAGTCCTTTCGCTCCAAGTAGTGATCTTCCGGACTCTAGAATGGCTCCACAAGATGAAAAGAACAAGCTTGCACGAAGTTTTCGAGGCCGAAAATGATCTACGTCGAGGAGACACCAACCCAAGCTATCTCTTCACTAATTAGGGATTAGTGAAGCTAACACCCTAAAACAAATGGCTAATCTAGTAGAGGATGATGAAATAGGATTTTTGCTCACTTTACGATTAATTTTCTCACTAATTTTCTTCACCTCCCAAAACCCTAGAGAGCTCACTCTTGATGAAGAAGAAGATGAAGAGAATTATGTTGTGAATAATGAATCATGAGAGAATGGCAACCATGGGTGAGAAATATCTCATATAACTCTTGTAGAAACATAGCCATGGTTTTAGATAATGGTTAGGTTAATAAATATCTAAGGCAAAACAAAATTAGTAGATTAAATCAATGGTTCCACAAGCTTCCACAAGCTTCAACCATGGGCTGAATTCCTACTAATTATTTGATTTACATTAAATAAATAAACCCCTCATTATCATAAGTATGGTGTGAGTCTCATACACCCATGTTGCATGTATAATCAAGCATGACACAAAAAGAAACACAATTAATATATATCACATATATATTAAGTGTGCACATGTAAAAAAAGAAATGCATAAGTGAGCTAATATTAGTTAATGTAAATTAATATATCAAAAACATAATTATATATTAAATTATTAAATCAACACTTGATTCAATAATCCGGCTATATCACATATAACCGACTAATATCATTTGTATCAACTTATCGAATCAACACTTGATTCGATAATCCGGCTATATCACATATAACCGACCGATATCACATATCCCGAGAATAGAATACGGTATCACATACATGTATTAATCTCGGTCCCGCACATATCACATATGTGCTCTTACTTCATTTCGCCTGAGCCAGAAAACCTCTGTGTAGGACTCTAAAGACTCGTCAATACGCCGGCAGTAGGTGATGATCATATCAAGCACCCACAAGCCGTCAGCGGTACAAGCTGGACGTAACGTCTACCCGGGTATTGAGCGATCAGAAGATCAATAAGCAAGCCTGCTCATACTCCTGTATAGCCTGTCAGTAACACTACCCTACAATCCAGTCTCTTCATCTGATATGTCGCATATTTTCATGCCCCGCTTCCCAGTATACGGGCAGAGGACGCGACGAGGCCGCTACGTATTTACTCTGAAGTAAACACGCTAAGCATATCTAAGAAATATAAGTAAAATGCATAAGAGACAAAGACAATAGGTATAATTGAACAACAACTTTATTTATTAACATTCTTTTTACAATACATCTGAAAAGTAAATATATGGAATGGAAAGCAATGCCTAAACAGTGGCATAACAAAAATGGAAAAATACAGAATGTAAATGTGTACAAGGAATCTAAAGCTCTGGGTCGAAAGCTAGCTGGTCCCAATCCTCGCTGGTGGGCTCGATCTCTAGTGAGTTCGAAACACCCGATGACATTCCAAAGAAGAAGAAGAAAGAGAATGTCGTCAGCGAACAAATTGCTCGGTAAGTCCCAAAGATGAGAGAGAAATAGAATAGACAGAGAGAGAGTAACTTTTAAAGTTGTATTATATCAATAACGCTGTCGTTTGTAGCTTGGTACAAAAGTGGCCAGTGTATACAAGAGGAGTCTCACTTTCCTCGGATCCTAAGGTATCAAGAGTACAAGGAACCGTTCAGCCACAGTACAATGGCAATTGAATTCAGATTAGATGTATTATGGTTGTAGTCTCGTGCCACTTCTAACACCTTTCGTACCAATCTACCCCTTATAAACCCCACGATGTCTTTATTGTATTGATGTATTGTTTGAATTTTATATTGTATATAGAGATGGATGACTTGCCGAAACCATGATATCAGTAATGGAACGGATATAATGGATGATCATGTAGATGGAATATATCCATGGTTCGGTTCGGTCAATATAGATTGATATAGATTGAAAAGACGGATTCATAGATCCATGTTGTATTGTAGTTTGATACTTGAATTATATTCAAGTCAGATTGATTATATCGAGACTCGGTCTGAGTCAGACAATTTAAAAAGAAATTAAATCCTGAATTATGTTTTGGTGCTATCGGTAACTGCTGCACATGGACGGCTGGATTTCTGTCTTTTTTAAAGACAATTACCGTGTTGATAATACCGTTTGTTAAGTTGTCTCCTTTAAATAGGCAAGCACCCATATCTCCGGCTCTCTGAGGCTCAAGAGACTGGTCCCGCTTAAGCCTATGTTTACTTGGGTCCTTATTCTAATTTAGTATAACTTGAGCGGGTTTTATGTAAAAATAATTTTGTATAATTTTTAAAATACACCTCAAGTATTTTATTATTGTCTTTATGGTTTTCATGGATGTATATTTTATCAATGTGGCATTTCTAGTGAATAAAACCTAATTTCATAATATATGGTATTTATTTGTAATATTGGAATTGTATGGTATTTTCTTGTAAATGAGATATTTTTCTTGAATTTTGGAAATGTGGAATATAATAAATATAAAAATATATATATATATATTGATATATATTTATTTATTAAAAATATAAGTTTTATTTATAATAGAAATCATATTTTCTAAAGAAAATTTTATTTTAAATCTTTCGAGATCGTATGCTCCTTGCAGAGGTCTGCATCTCACTCTAGTAGGCCCGTAGATGCGTATTTGCAAAGATTTATTAAAATACATCTCTTGTAGAAAAAAGTTTTTATAAGTCGGAGGTAGTTATGTGTAAAATCGTATTTTTCCCAAATCTATTTTCCCAAATTTCATCGTGCTATATTACATATGTGTGTTGTGAGGAGATAGGTCATTATCTCGTGAGTTTTCTAAGGTAATACGGTTTACAAAGTTCAAGTATGTCGAAATGAAATATGAAGGTATTTTAATGTAAAAGTGGAATAAAACTTGCTACGGTTATTATTTTGATGTCAAACTTGTTCTATTGCCTTTATTAATGTTTAATGGTCATGACATAATAGTTTAGTATTATTGTGTTTAAGAAAAATAAAACTTTTTAAGGAAAACCGAATTGGAAGTCGGATCAACTCCGCTTCCGTCGGGTTTTAGTTTTGAATGGTTTTAGAATAGTGTAAAGAGGAAGAAGTAGGGACTTACAGGTTATTTGAATATAAGAGAGAAGGAGAAAGAGGTAGGAGGTGCTGGTGCGTCGTTTCGTCGTCGGAATCTCCTCGGATTGTCATCGGAAGTTCGTCAGAGTTTCGCCCTTTGCTAACTCCACTTGCACACAAAAGACTTGGGGATTTTCTTGAGAGTTTGGGTAGGGATTTGAGAGTGAGAAGGGGTGATTTTAGGTATGGAATTTATAGGAAAAATTAGGGTTTAGGGTAGTGTAAGGGTGTATTAAAAATTTGTATTTAAAATGGATTAAATGTGTGTTTTAATTTGCTCTGTAAATGTGCAGGGAATTTAAATAATACAGGGGTTATGGGGGCAGTTCAAAGGTCGCATAGGTAAAAAGAAGTTAGGGTTTAGGCTGAGTCGGGCCGGCGGCGCCGGTCGAGTCGGGCGAGTCGCCGGCCCGAGTCGGCCGAGTCGGGCCGCGTCTCCTTGCCACGTGTCCCCGTCGCTTCGTCTTGACTTGTGGACCCATTTGTTTATTCTGTAACTTACCCTATTACGTGTAGTGCACGTGTAGACATTTGGGCTTCGAAAAGATTAAAAGAAATTAAAATAAAAATTATATGTGGCTGATGGGATTTGAACTCTAGAGCTTTGGTTCAGCAGTGCAAGGTCATACCAGTGAGCAAAAAACTCTTTCTTACTGTTCAAAAGCAAATCAAACTTATAACTTGTGCTCAGGTTCAAGTACCTCTTTCTGTATTTTTGAAAAAATTGTACAGAAAGTTTAGGGTTGTTACACATATCATGTCTAGGGGTGGTAAACGTCAGACCCCAGTAACCGATAAGTCGTGCCGATGTGAGGCTCATAACGTGTCGAGAAACTACTGATAACATTTACCGGTAAATCTCCGTATCAGCCCTGGCCAGGGACTTCCAGTTATAGCCAACCGAGCACATCGCAACATCAACCCCCAATACCGAGAGAGACGAATTCCCTCCTATCGCTCATTACCTCTATATGACTCGGGACTGTACCCAGAAGCCACCGTTTTGCACGTTCTCTTGAATGTGGTAAGGTGGAAATTAAAGCACAGTGGGAATCACACAAGACTCTATGACGATCTCGGGTTTACAGACTAACCAGTACCAGTGTCACCCGAGAACTGCTATCTGACGATAGGTATAATACCAACTAGGAGTTCTCGGCGAGTCCGTTCAGTGTACCTAGTCTCCACTGAGCACTCGTATACCATCTTTGATGTCAAACACCAATGGATGTGGGATCATCCATCGCCCGTCATATAGGTCAAGAAGCATATACGCTAGTCTACTCTGAAATATCGATACCCTGTCTCGCTACACCCTCAACTAGGAACAATTAAAGGATGTACTTGTGGACTATCCTGGACCCACTAGTATAATCTCCATCATAGTCCTAGTAGTCGAGTACACATCCTAAGGGTTTTATCAACATGTGAGAGCAAGACAGTATCACAATACAAGTCTACATGTTAAGACAAAGAGGAACCAGATAGCATACTATCATGTCGAGCAAGAAAGTCCTCTCTATATATGTCCAAGCATCCACTATAATATACATCATATGTACAATAATGGCCTCTAGGGTATACTTATAACTTACACTACGCATGCAAGAATAACCAACAACTCTCGACATCGACGTACGAACGCCAATCGATCGAGATAAAACACAAATATCAAAACTTAAGTTATTAAAAACCACGAAACCAAAACGACAACTAAGGAAAACAACTCCAGATTTTGCCTCAGGTAATTTGGGACTAAACAAACAATACAGGGGCTAGTTTATAAGGTGTAGAAGCAACTGGAAAAACCCCAACCCCAATCTTCCAAAAAAGTCCGGCAAGATCCCCATTATACCAGGTGTCGCCGGCCCCACAGTGGATTTTGGGCCTTGTCACTCTGTAGTGGTCTTCTAGGGTTCTAATTAGGTCAATGCACTTGTTTGATTTTTCTATAAACACTGTAGTTTGCTCCTGATTCCCTGTGGTCCTCAAGGATCAAGGAACCGACATTGGAAAATCTAAACTTCAAGTTTGGGTTTCGTCGCAGGTTTAGATCACCAACACCAACACTACAGCGGTTTCGTCACTATCTAATCCTCAACTTCACCTTCACACATCAAGAAATCACCTACTCTCAACTAGGAATTTTTCCAACATCACTAATCAACTAAAGATTAACTCAAAACTATACTAGAACATTAGAAACACTAAAAACTTAACTAGAAGTATATGATTTTACCTCATTTGGCAACTTAAGAATTTTCTTGTGTTTCCCAAAGTGCTCAAAGTCTTGACTTGATGTCTCCATAGGGTTTGTAGTGAGGTTGTGCATATTTTTTGTGAAGGGGTATAAGGTTTTGTTTGAGTTTTTGGGGGTGGCCATGGGGTAGGATGGAGGATGAGAAGGAGATGAAGGAATGAAGAAGAAGAGGAAATAAGGAAATGAAGAGATGAAGGAATGAGAAAGGTGTAGAAGTCTTTCACCCTCCCCCCCTCCCCTCCCTTTCTCTCACCCTCACATGACACAAGTCACCTCACTCTCTCTCTCTCTCATCTAAATATCTCACAAATGAATTCCCTTTATCTTATAACTTTTTTTTTCAAACAAAAAAAACAAGAACCATATAGGCATGCACATGAAGAATGGTTCAAAATATGGAATACGTATTTGCAACATGTCATGTTGCATGCCATGCATATAAGCTAAATTAATGCATAATTAGTAGATATTAATCAAGTTTAGCATTAACATAGAATACAAATAATTATTTAAAAATCTACAAATGCTCAATTCACATAATTTCTTTCAAAATCAATAATTCAAATTAATTTTTCAAATATTTTCCAATTTATCGGTATATAATTATACCCTTTCATTTACAACCAATCTCTATACTTTTAAAATATCCATAATATTTATTATTTAATTATTTAAATTCCCAAAAATAATATTTTATTTTCTGAAATATTACACCAGCTCAGGAGCGGTAGCATAAAACCATAGCTTTTTCGGATTGAGCTTCCTCAACTTCCCTTTATCAAGCATCCTTGCTCTTTTCCGAGCAATCTTATAATTGAGATTTCTTAGCATCTCTGTTTGTCCGGGAGCATGGAGCACGAGCGCCCCTTTAATGGATCCGTGTATCTCGCCACGACGAGATCTCCGCCGCTCCACGTCCCGCATCCCATACTAGCGTATCTTCCATTAAGGAGCATATCTCGATGTTAATGTGTGTATCTCGCCATCTACGCGAACGTGATTCAAGGGCAAAACGAACGGCGAGAATCACGCATCGGGTTGCTCCAATACGACCCTTATATAAACCCCTCCTCCAGACGATTCAGGTAATTCGAATTCAATCCAATACGCCGTTACTCTGCCCAATTATTTCTCGGTACTTACTTGATCGTCGGAGGGTCCTACGATGTTTTCCCACCCCGGGATTTTCTTTGCAGGTAGCTTGGCGTCAACAACCACCAACAAATCCATTGAGATCCACATGCAACCTCCCACTACAAAACTTAACCATTCAGTCTCGCTGGCCACAAGATTGATGGAAGACAACATCTGAGGGAGATCTAGACTTCCATCACCAATTAGAGAAATCTTAACCATTAATCCGTAGGGCCAAACTAAAATTGCCCCTATGGATGTCATTATCCGCAGAGGCAATCCCCTATTTTAGTAGTGCAAGGCTTTAATATAAGCTGTCCATATGTTTATAAGCCGTTCACTTAACAATTTTCTTTTTAATAAAGCACAATCCACAAGACATAATATCGTTTCAAACAATAATTTCTTGAATAACCCTTCGAAGAGCAAGTGGCCCAAGCAAGTCTTCTTAAACAGAAATATGTTAAGTAAGAAAAATATCCAAATGAATCCTTTCATTTTCATGCCATCCACAACTAAGTTTCGAAATTTTAAATCTCTCTCGCCCTCCCTAATCACTCATTTTCCAATTCTTTCCGCATAGTCATTCTTATTTAAAATTTGTAATTAGCTTTTCTATTCTCAACCATCTTTGATTTAAATACTAACCAGCTCTATCTCTATCCCTCATCTCTCTCACAAACACAAAAAATTACAAAAATATTTATTTTTATACATGCATTGCACATGCATAAAACTAATGTACTTAACTAGGAACTTAGGATACCATGAACTATTTATTTAATGTAAAGTAAGGAAAATCTCATTTTCTTGTTGTGTTTAAGGTTAATTTTGGTTTGTTTGATTTCAAGAAAAAACAACCCTAATTGTGAGGTGTGATCTTCTTTTTAGGTGGTCGTGTTTGTTTGTAGGAAACAAAAACATTATGTGAAATAAATTTTGTAGAATGGCATTTTATCCATTTGTCCTAAACTTAAAGGGAGTACATATGTTACAATCTCAACTATATGGAGCCATCTTGTAAGCCTACCTTCAAAAACAAAGAATCCATCTCTGATTTGCATTTTTTTTTCTTTCTGACAATTGTTGATGTTTTGGGATTTGGATTCGCTGTTTTGTTTCCTTTACACTGAATATATTCAACGGTCTATATTTATGTGGGAGACGAGGAAAATCCAAAGCCGTGTAACAAGAAAAAACAAAACAAGAGATCCTAGCATGATTGTGTAGGCTAGAAACAAAAAAATTAATCACCGAAATGATCTTTCCATCATCTCTTCATTTTGTTCACCAATTGCACGGTCATGATCCAAACAGCTCTTTATTTTCAGGCAAACAAGCATTGGTTATTCCTAAAAGTCAATGCTTTTTTTAGGGATCTAAATGGATACAAATTTTCTAAGCCGACTCGGTATTCATATATGATTTGTTCAAATACGGATAGTAATTTTCTTTTTCGATAACTTTCCATATTAGTTCGCGAACAACCACAAGATGCAAACATCATAACACATATATATTCTATCCGATACCCAAAATAGTAAAGTTCGACTTTATCAATATATTTTTGAAAGTTCCTAGTGCTCTTACCGCTACAACCATGGCCGCTACGGAATCGAAAAACAAAAATTTCAAGAGGAGTGCCAGAAATTAATCCCTAGCAATCGTTCCAAACACTAAATTAGAAAACTAAGCATGCAGGGTTTAGAGATTACAACTTTTGTCGCGTGTCCACCCAATCGTGGAAGACCCCTCCAAACTTCTCGTAGTTCGTCGGGAACAAACTTGAGAGGCGGCCGTTCTTGCCGAAGATGATCCACCCGAAAGAAACCGATCTAAACTTCAGTTTCACCTAGTGAAGCAACCATTACTCCAAGCTTGCTAGAAATGGAGTGTGGAGATGTAGGATTCATCCTGTATCATTTTCACTCTAAAACAAAACTCAAGAGAGCAATGAAGAAAAAGGAGAAGGAAGAGGATGAGAGATAGCTATAATACAAATGAGCTAAGTCATGAAATGAATGAGAGAATAGCTTCAATTCTCTTTTCAACCATCAAATAAAATATCACAACAATTTTTCAATAAACAATTGAAGCACATCCCTCTCTACATATCCTCAATCATACTCAAAACCATCTCACCCCCACCTCAATTACTATTGATTTTCTAAAAAGAAAATCGAATAATGAAGTATCCTCCTTCCAGAAGTATTCCGTATAAATACGGAATATATCCTCCGGTATACGTATCGAAATATATATACACGTATCCGTATAAAACTACGTATAGCCAAGAGTGAGAATGGATAGTGAACATAATACTAGAATATATTATATATATATATAAATTATTAAATAAAAACTTGATATAATAATCCGGCTTAATTCTCAACCGGCTAGTATTATTAACCCTCCGATTAAAATCCGTGTAGCCGGTACACATATTTAATCGAACCCCTACACGTACCAATGTATGGCCTCTACATCATATCGTCTGAACGGGAAAACCCTCTATGTGTGACTCTAAAGACTCGACAATACGCCGGTAGGGATTTACTGGATAAATCCAAATCACAAACACGTCAGCGGCACTGGCAGTGCGTAACGGCGACCCAAGTATCTGCCGAAAGAAAGGTCGACAATCAAATCCATCCGTACCCTACTAAGCTTTAATATGAAAATCTCCATACAGTCCGGTCCCTTCTTCTAAGAGTATTGCATACCGGGTTTAGGGGTAGATACGTCAAACCACTAATAATCTGATAAGTCGTGTCGGAGTCAAGCTCATCACAAACCGAGAAACTACTGAACTCTTATCAGTAAATCTTATCAACCGTGGTCACGGATTTATTGGTGATGGCCAACCGAACACAGCGTTGTATCGACTCCCAGTACCAGGAGAGACGAATCCCTAACAATCACTCACTGCCTCCATGTGCCTCGGGACTGTACCCAATTAAAAGTTGTTTGCACGATTCCTTTGAGCCGTGGTAGGGTAATAATCTAAGTAAAGTGGGAACTCACACGAGAAAAATGATGAACTCATGTCAAAAGACTAACATGTACTCATACCACTAGAGAATTGCTATCTAACGATAGATATAAAACCATCTAAAAGTTCTCAGCAAGTCCGTCTAGTGTACTCACTTCCAGTGTCACCACCAATGGCTTGTGAGACTGGCTATCGACCTTCATCGAGATCTCGAAACATATACACTAGTTTACTCCGGAATATCGATGCCTAGTCTCGATACTCTCTCGACTGGGGACATTTAAGGATGTGCTTATGGACTACCAAGCTCTCATGAATATGATCGCCATTATAATGCTGCTAGTCAAGAAAGAATCCTACGGGCTTCATCATTATGTATTGGTGACACGTAATAACAAGTAAAACGTATACACATCAATGATAAAGACAAATCAGATAGCATACTATCATTTCGAGTAAGATTGTTCTACATGTATATGTCCTCCTTCAATTATCATAATCATCTATCTGCAATTACAAAAATTTCCTTAAGAGCACTATATCCAACAATCTCCCACTTGAACCCAAGGTTAATTATTACGGTATCGCATACCCACATCTCATATGTTACCGAATACCCAACTTCTCTACTAATTAGTTTCACAAACTGTTCTTGTTAAACATCTGTGTTCGAGAAATTATCGTGCAAACAATATAGTGCCCTCAATGCAATTATTTTATTCACAGGAAGGTGATTATGATGATTGAGGGAGAACCTATACGCGTAAAACAGTCTTATTTGAGATGATAGTATACTATCCGGTTCATCTGTATCATCATGTACATATATTATATAGTATTACGGATCACTATTACATGTTGATAGAGCCCTTAGAATTCATGCTTGACTGTCAGGGTTATTGTGGCGATCACACCTGTAAGAACTGGGTAGTCTATAAGCAAATTCTTAAATGTCCATAGTCGTAGGAATATCGAGACTGAGCATCAATATTCCAGAATAGACTAGTGTATACATTTCTTGACCTCGACGAGGGGCGATGGCTGGTCTCACGACCATTGGTGTCAATTAGTCACCAAATATAGTATACATGTGCTTATTGAGTTATGAGTTACACTGGACGGAATCACCGGAAACATGCTAGATGGTATTATACCTATTATTAAATAGCAGTTCTCTATTGATATGAATACATGTTAGTCTGTCAAGCTGAGTGTCATGACCCAAAAATGACACGTGACCGACACTTAAATCACGTGACATCTAAACATGTCGAGGCGATCCAAGTAATCCAAAAACCTGGAATCTAAAACTTTTTATGAAAATATTGAAGGTGAAATTTAAAAATAGTCATTAGATAGAATCAGTTTAAAAATAGTAATTAAAGTATAAATAAGTTTGTTTGAAAAGCATCTATGAAGTTTTAAAAATCAAGCAGCACCTCCTTTGTAAATTTTGAATAAAACCTGATACAAACATAATATATAAAGTATCCCAACGGAAGCTAGCTCCCATGCCCAAACGGTAGAGTAACCACGTAGATAATATACGATGCCCAATGACGAAGAAAAAGAAAGTGAAATAAAACCAACAAGTATAAAAAGTTAACTCCAGCGAGTGCGACGCCCACAAACACATAAACGCTAAGTCTCGCTTCTAAGTCCATAAATATACAAGTTCTGGGTTGATGGAGTTTTAATTAGATACAAAAGAATATATACATATACAATGTGTAATTACGATACAACCGTAACCCACCTACCAAAGCAATCAACGATGAAAAGAGTGTGCCGCAAGCCAATAATGATCCGAACGGTAAATCCTGGAAGAAACTAAGGCACAACGGGGTGAGTTGCCAACTCAGTAAATAAAAATATATCACAAGGTAGAAATCGAAATGCATAACGATAAACCTAGGTCATAAAATATTGTACTCTCATATCCTATACTAATATATGAATAATGCATAAGTACTATAAATGCATCACTATTGATCGCGTAAACCCGAAAATATATCATCTCATATTTATATAACATGCATCCAGGTATAAGCATATAAGGTAGCCGAAATATGTATGTAAAACCCCTTTTAAAATAGCCGCGGGATATGTCACGGTATAAGAAGCAGACGTAATAGTATAAAGTATTATATGTATTTTATTTAAGATATATGTCTCGTTATTTAGTAAACAATTTTAAGTGGTTTACAGTTTAAAAGATCCTTGTGACATCCTGGACACGTCAAAATAATGATATTATAGCTTGTTTAGAAATCCTTTTATATGAATCAACAGGTAAAAATAGTATTCAGGTATTGTCCCCCGGATCAGTCCTGATCGGCTACTATATTGCATAAACTATAATGGCGTATCTCAAATGATTACAGAACATCAATATATGAGTGTCCAGTATTGACACCCTAAATTATCATATCTCTCGTGTCCATTACCGACATGCAAAAATCATCAAATCTCTTGTGCCTATCATCGACACGCAAATCCAGATATCGTCGACACCGTCTCATCAGATCGGTCACCCCTCGATATCCCTAGTCCCGGTCAGTATTCCCTGGATATCCACCGTGCTCACATCTATCTCTGGTATCGAGTGTCCTCACTACGTTTCCCGCCTCAACTACGGATTTCCTGCCCCTCGGTCTCGACCGAGTCCACTATGTATTCGACTATATACTCCCTCACTCAGTCCGGATATTTAGCATGTCCGTAACCGTATAGCTCCCCTACTCGGTTTGGAATAAAATCAAATCATAAAACATCAAGCTCATGGTGGACGTCAATTCATCGTATCCAGAAAATATCAAGTAAAAAAGAATAATAATTGAATTTATCATTCTGATGATATATATATATATATATAGTAGCGTCGCATACCACTAATATATATCATCGAAGGTAAAAACATTATAAAAACTCATAAAAATCAAATACGAATACCCATGGTAATAGTATTCTCAATTAATCAACAGGTAATAAAGGCATCGTACGTAAATATAGTCAATCGTGCAAACAAACGCAACAGTTCTACTGTGTCATAGCAATACTAATGATGTGTAGTATAGCATACGCGTCTATGCTCGTACAACATGGCAATCATTAGTATTTGTGCAAGTGTTCTTTAAGTGTTCATAGCAGAATGTAATTTTATCCTTATCCATAGCATATGAATACAACCCAATTTCCCGGATATAGGGAAGTCATAATACATCGTATATGCATCTATATAGATATCACGTAGTATAGCGGTCCTACAGTGTCATGGCTGTACCAATGAGGTATAGTGTAATATATGCGTCTGTGCTCGTGCAACATAGTACTCATTGGTAGTTGTGCAGTATTCTATCAGTGTGTTTGTATAAAAGAATAACGTAATTAACGTATATAATTGGTAAGCGTATCGCGAGCATATAAAGGTAATCTAAGCGTATCGCGTAATTATTAAACGTAACTAATTGCTATGAGTTATACCATTATCATCGAAAATGGAACGAAACGTTATTTGGAAATAAGGAAGCTGTATTATTTTTAAATAGATATTCATTTCGGAAATAGTATCGCATCCTTGTCATTTATCATATAAAAGTGAAAACGAATCGTTAGTTTTTAAAAGAGTATAACGCAATCAATCGTAATGTTCCAAGTCGGGATAACACATGACTCCATCAGTCTAAATGAAACTAAGCCGTATTCGGCACACTATCCTCATCATCACAAGTACGGTATGATTCCTCATATAATGTCCATCACAGTCATATCCATATCGTACAGATCTATCGTCGCGTACATATGTCCCCAATACCATATATCAAGGTATAACCAAACCCATATGAAATCTACTAGATGCTTACCATACAATAATATAATGTATGCTAAGTTAGCTAACATATCACTTTACACTAGTTATATCATAACTATTCTATATAAGTGGTTGCGGGGGTGCTATACGCCATCTACCCGACTTCCCCCGTAGATATAAATCTACTTACCAACTTATCGAGCTAGTCGAAATCCACAATCTCTTTGTCCGTCCTCGCTGTATCGGAAATCTCCTTGATTAGTCCTACGATTGTAATCATGATAAAACGACATAAATATCAAATCAAAAGCGATATATCAAGCTAAGCGCACATAGGTTAGAACCTATAGTTCACTTACTCCAAATACGACCAAATAACCCCGACATCAACGTACGAAAGCCGAACAATTCAGTCGTGGTATAGAAATATGAAAATCATATCATAAATATCGGAAACTTTGTCAACACCATCCTAAAACACTCTCAGATTTCTTTATATGAAATTTGGGACAAAACAAACAATACAGCAGCCTTAATTAATATCAAACTAAGTTGCAGAAGAAAACTCAACACCCAACTCAATAGGAAAACCGCCGGTGGCGGAAAACTGGCGGTTTTAGCATGGAGTTAGGGGCTCGTGCTTCTAAGGTGATCTCCTATTGGTCTCACCATATATCAGTATTGTTAGTTTTTCCTATAGGCCACCCTAATAGTTCCAGATTCAAATTGATCCTTACAAATATCATAAAAAGTCCTATTTTCAGATATTTGACATAAAAAAATGATATTTGTACGAATTAAAACTTGTAAGGAAGGAGGAGATTTAAATATAGGGATGGTGTACAAGAAAATCCAGCTCAAGAAATGCATGGTTGAGGCTCCTAGAGGTTGTAGTAGCTCTCGCATGATGATATGAACAATATTGATGAAGGAACCCACCAATTCTCTTTTGATTTGATGTTACTTGAAAATTTTGGTGTTGGAGCTTGAAGGAACTCATTGTTTAAGTTTGAGAGCGAGCGAATGATCATAAAAATTTGTTGGTAAAGTGTAGAAGAGGATGTAGAACAAGTAGGAGGTGTAAAGGGTTTGTGTATAGCAAGTAGGAGGTGTCAATAAAGAAGGATGAGGTAGAGTGAGGTGAGGGTGTGTGTGTGGTGTTGGCTATAGTGCCATCAATGAAATTATTGTAATCACAGACAGGTGATTATGATAATTGAGGGAGGACCTATACGGATAGAACAGTCTTACTCAAAATGATTGTATGCTATCTGGTTTGTCTTTATCATCATATACATACATTATGTGGTATTATAGATCACTATTACATCTTGAGAGAGCCCATAGGATTCTTGCTTGATTACCAGAATTATGATGGCAATCATATATGTGGGAGATGGGTAGTCTATAAATACATCCTTAAATATCCCTGACAGGTTCAGTAGGGGTTCGGATGAGTTTTCTCATCGGCCTCCCTTTCACTCAATACCTGGGTAGCCATTACGTACAGCTAGTGCCGCTGACGTGCTTGTGGTTAAACTCACTGCCAGCATATTGACGAGTCTTTAGAGTCCCATACAGAGGGTTTCCTGCTTCGGGCGAAACGGTGTAGAGGCCGTATGGTTTTTCCGCAGGATTCGATCATATACGTGCACTTGTATACGTATCATGATTCGGACGGATAATACTAGTGGGCTTTGGTTTAAGCCTGATTCTAGTACTATTTTGTTAGATTATTTCCGTCTCTTTGTATTTGTATTTTTCGGAATATGGATATGGGTATGTATATACGGATGAGGGGTATTCTTGTAATTTATTACAAGGGTACTTCTAGAAGATGCCACCTCATTTAGTTTTAACCATTTGGGATTAAATGGTTTATGAGGTGGAGGGATGAGGTGTTATGTGCATTTATTGTAGCATGGCTCACTTGGTGACTGTTCTCCGTCGAAACACAGAGACGGGACCGCGTAGGTCCGTCTTGCCTGAATTTGGGGGCAGATGCTAATTGGTTCTATCCGTCCACCTCTCTGAAGATGTCAAGTTGATTTATGACACCGTGTATCGAAGGTTTAAACGGATGCGGCCGATGTAGCAGACTTCGTCAGATTCCCCCTCATTTGAGGGGTTTTTGATTGTGGGGACGCTCTTCCCTGCAGGCGCAAGCCCCTACAGTTAATTACGCTACCGCATCGCGGTAAGCACTTTCTCCTTCTCCAGATGGTCACTTCGTGTCGTGGGTGTTTGTTTTGTTTTTGGTTGCACGTGGATTGTATACGGAGACTAATTTATATTGTCGCCCGTAGGACGTGGATTAGTCCAAATCCGTATTTTCTTAGATTTAGGTTTTGGGTTGGGTTTAAGGATCGTTAATCTCATTTGAGATTAAGATCAACTTAAACGTTTGTTAAGGATACGTTAGTCTAATTTTTAGACTAAGATCAACTCAACAGTTACTAAGGACACGTTAGTCTAATTTTAGACTAAGATCAACTTAACGGTTGGTTAAGGATACGTTAGTCTAATTTTAGACCAAGATCAACTTAACAGGATCATTTAGATCCAACAAGAGAGCATTTATGCTCTATTGTTTTAGTTTAGAGACATTGCGGTCGATTACCAGTTTAAGGACATGGTGGTCCATTACCAGTTTAAGGATATGGTGGTCTAATGTTAGTTTAAGGACATCTCGGTCCAAGGTTAAATACCTCACAGTCAAGGTTAAGGACATCATAGTCTGTGAGTTTAAAGACCTCACAGTCAAGGTTAAGGACACCATAGTCCTTGAGTTTAAAGACCTCACAGTCAAGATTAAGGACATCATAGTCCATGGGCTTAAGGACCCCACAGTCCAGTTTAAAGACGTCATAGTCTATGAAATGTATGGTTGTTGGGACCCGTCTCCTCTCTGAAGACGTTGAAGGATTACAACGACAAATATCAGAGGAGTTCAGAGATGCACCTTTGAACCAAAGTTGATTGGGAGACCTGTAGTACAATTTGGAACTAAGATCAATTAATTAGATTATGAGCACATTGGCTCAGTTAAATCTGAATTGAGGACTTATGGCCAATTTAGGCTAAGTCCAATTAAGTTTGAAATGTTGGCCCTTTGTTGGACCATTACACATTTTTCTGGGTTCAGCCCCTCATTATTTAGCAATGCTAAACAAGAGTTTGAGGGCTCTGAGAACATTTTGTCTTTGAGTATTAAACATTATAGCTCTGGATTTTAAGGCTCATTTGAAGGGGATATTTGCCTCTGGAAGACTTAGCCAATTTGGGCTAGATTGGTTTTAAAATAGTGTTAAACACTAGAAGATATGTGGCGATAACGTGTTCCCATGTGATGTGCTTTAAAACTGTGTTAAACACTGGAGACAAAATGCTCAAAATAGTGTTAAACCATGTCACGCCCCGCTTCCCAAAATACGGAATACGAGGGGTAGACAAGGCCAGCCATGCTCCTACGGTCAAGGAAATGTCCTGCCGTAGTCGCACTTCGGCTTCTAGTTTGTCATGGTAAACAGTAAATGATGCACAGGTAATGAGAAATGCAGTAACTGAAAGGAACAATGATATAAACTGACCTGAAGTGGAACAAACGAAAGTAACTCGGAGTAGCAAGTCAAGAAGTCTGTGAAGCACGTCTAGTTCTGATCCAAGCTAAATCTTCTCTTCGCACTGAGCATGCATACTCAGGTCGTCAGAGCGACACAATAGCAATATAATGTATATATAATCAAGTGGCAGTCCTAACAGTGATAATAGATATGAACAACAGTAAATCAATGACAGCATGAATATGAGTGTGCAGTAATCAATGCAGCGGAACAGTAAATCAGTATAACGATATGTCACGTATGCCACACAGTATATAAGGAATAAAAATGCCAGTATCCCTATCAGTCTCTAAGTCTCACTGTACAGGTCACTAAGCCTATCGTCAGTCCAAGTGTGAGAGTCAACCACTCGCGAGTGTCCTCCACCCAAGGGTAGAACCCAAGGGCAAGGGACCACGGGCCCAACATGTAACAAGAATATCACGGTGTATATATCACGTACCCTGTAAATCTCCATATAACTCCCTAAATATATAAGCCGGCATGGGACTCCCGAGATTCTGTTGAACTCACACTTAAACTACCCCACACCCCGTGGTCTACATCAAACGCTAACCATAACCCTAAATACTAATCGATCCGTGACAAGTCTGCGCGAAAACTGGAGGCAGGACCTCCATCAAGCACGTCCCGACTAATACCTAAGACAAATGGCAGTGTCGGATGCCTTATCTGTGACACCCGTGCAAGCGCTTCCATAAGTGTCCCATACCACTTATAGTCACACGTACACGCATCCCACAGACGTCGACAATGCAATAAATAATAGGGTCACTGATTGTGTACAAGTACGTATCACTTTCACTTAATCACGGATACACGAACACTGACGTACTTGCCACAATCATCACTAAAATCTAACACTGGGTAAATGCACGATGTCACTAGGTTATCACTACAATGATATGGGTATGATGTGATGCATGAACAGTATAAGAAGCACAATTAAGGTGTCATAAAAACAACAGTCTATCACTTGCACATTTATCATGAAACATATGTATATAATTTAGCGAAACGATAAACAGGTATTAATTAATATGTTCAGTTATCCATCCATAGAATTTTGTTTCAAGCCAATCGGGTTCCAGGATCATTAATTATAACCTTTTCATTTTAAGGGCCCGCGGCTGGAAATCCAATTTCAAAATCAGAAGTCCGTTTCGCAACGCATTTTGATCCCAGTTAGGATCAGATTTTAGCGATGCTACAGTTGAATGAATTCTAGGGTTTTCAGTAAAGTTTTCAACGCAACAAAAGGATCTTCAATCGCGTCTGTACGTTAGGAGTTATAATCTGTTTAATATTAACATGTCAACTCTGATTCTGCTGGGACTGTTATGTGTCCCGATCTTCTAAATTACAAATTAAATATCAAACGGTAACGAAACAGAATGAAACCAATTGTGTTGTCTAGCTAACAGAGTTACCTATAATAAGCAGTGGAGTTCCGCAACCTACGAGTTAAGGAGATCCTATGGTATCCATTACGGAACAGCAAACACGACTGGAGTCGCTCTGGACTGCAGTCCAGAGTCGCACTCCGATCCAAATATCGTCACAGTTTAAATATAGAAATGTCTGGAAACTGGTATAGGATTAAAGTTCGTCGAGTTAGCTTCGATTTGAGCCCTCGAACGTACCATTCTAATATGTATATGATTTATGGTGAATTTAACAATTTTCAGATACAACAGGATTGCGGTTTTACGATTAAACTTGGGGGTAGTTGTTTTAGTCATTATCGATTACATCATCCAACAAAATTCACACACTATGTTCACAGCCCTACGGGCCAACCTACACCATTGAGTTCCGTCAAATTTGATAATGTTTTCCTAAGAGAACAAGCATCGAACAGTTACGGCACATAATAGTTTTAAACTTGTAACATTATAATTCATGTATTTAACGATTGTAACTTAGGTAAATAGCATGTAAGCAAGTAGAATACTTGCCTGGAGGTGCACGGCAGCGGCAATGGCACGATTGCGTCACGAACGCAGCACAGGTTCGCTCTTGGAATCAGGTAGTTGCACACACTTCGGTCAATCTCCGCACATCATTCTTCGCACTGCTTCGGGTTATTCCTTGTTTTTGTGTGAGGGGATAGAGGTGCTGAAACGGAGCAAGAGATCTTTAGAGTAACAGAGGAAGAAAGATTTAGAGAGAGAGAGAGAGAGTGGTTTAGAGAGTGAGAGGTTTAGAGAGAGAGAGAGAAATTGAGAGTGAGAGAGAGAGAAAGACAGAGAGAGAGAGAGGTTTAGAGAGAGAGAGAAATTGAGAGTGAGAGAGAGAGAAAGACAGAGAAAGAGAGAGGTTTAGAGAGAGAGAGAAATTGAGAGAGACAGAGAAAGAGAGAGGTTTAGAGAGGTGATGACGACGACGACGTCGACGATGATAATGGGGTCGACGACGTGGTGCAGGGGGTGACGGCGGCGACAGTGCAGGGGGTGACGGGCCGCAGAGAGCTCGTGCTCGGGCGTGCTTGGAAGGAGAAGGCGATGGCGGTGGCTCCGGTGGGTCGCGGTGGTGGCGGAGCTCGTCGGCGAGGGAGTGAACTGGAATGGAAGTCTTCGAGAGAAGAGAAATGTGGGTTGAGTGAGTCTGGAAGGGAGCAGGGAGGGGTAGAGAGGCGAGGACGCGCTTGTGGAGCTCGCGAGGCGCGCGGTCGTGGCGACGGGCACGGGGACGTGGCCGGCGTGGGGAACTCGGGAACGGGGTGAAGGAGGAAAGAGCGGGAGAAGTTGCGAGATGAGGGTTGAGGGAAAGGCGATGGGAGTGGGGGAGAGAAGAATGGAGACGAGGTCGTGCGTCGAGGGCGGTAACGCACGCGAGCGACGGGGCGCGAACGTGGGCGGAGGAAGCGGCGGAGATCGTGGATCGCGCGCGCGAGAGGGGAAGGAGCTGTTGGAGATTTAAATGGAAGATGCACAGTGATGGAGTCGGGTCGGGTGAGTGAGGACACGGGCTTGGAGGGGAACGCGGAAGCGGGCCGGTGGGAATGGGCCGCAGAGAAAATAATTTCTCATAAGAATTTTGTGGGCTGAGGGGAAAAGAGTGGGCCGGGGTTAAAAAAATCGAATAATAACAAAAACAAAAGAAAGAAAGGGGCCGGGCCGAGGGTTAATATAATATGTAGAAATAATTGGAAAATTTAGGGGAGTGGGCTAGGCTGGAAAACTAAAGAAAGAAAAGAAGTGGCAATGGGCTGGGGGAGAGGGCTGAAATAAATTAAAGGTTTCAAAAGGATGTAAAGGAAATGAGGGCCCGGGAATAAAAGAAAAAGAATAAATTTGGGGAAAAGAAAGTGGGCTGGCTAAAAGTTTTGATTAATTTAGAGGGTGGGCTGAATAATATAAATATTAGGGAAAGGAAATTCTAGTTAGGTTTGGGGTTTAAAGAAGAGCTTATAATAATTAAATAATTTCTTAAATAAAACACTTAAAATTATAAATAAAATAAAATGAAGTTTTAAAATAACAAAATACAGACTTGGTAAAAAAGGGCCGGGTGTTACATAAACACTAGAAAGGAAGGGGTCACGTGGGGTCACGTGAGACACCTGAAAGTGGGGCCAGATCTCCTTTCTTTTGTTCTGCAGATAAGTGTTAAACATTTTTGATTTTATGGCCATCACGTGTTGGCACGTGATGGAGATTTGTACGCTGATTGTTAAAGCGTTTCTCAAGGGGTCACGTGGTAACACGTGAGAGCGCCCAAGTCAGAACATGTCTTTGCTTTGTTCTCGTTATTTTGGAGGTCACGTGGGAACACGTGAGGCATTGCCTCAAAATTAATTCCTTCATATTTTGGAGGATCTGTTTAGAGGTCATGTGGGGGCACGTGAGGCATTGCCTTAAAGCCTTTTCCTTTTCATTTTTTTGGGATCTTTTCAGGGGTCACGTGGGACCACGTGACCTTAATTCTTTGCATGCATGGAGATCTTTCAAGTCTTTTTATTTTAAGAATTAAATTCTCTGTAGGGTTAAACCCTAATTATGTTTTATAGGAATTAAATTCCTATGTATGTGGAAGAATTAAATTCTTATGTAGGGTTAAACCCTAATTCTGTCTTGAATGAATTAAATTCCTATGATTTGGGTGAATTGAATTCTCAAGCAGGGTTGAACCCTAATTTTATCTTGGAGGAATTAAATTCCTGTAATTTTAGGATAATTGAATTCTCATATAGGGTTAAACCCTAATTTTGTTTTGGGAGAATTAAATTCTCTAAACTTAATTCCCCCTCTAAGTTTTGGATCTGCATGGCAGAATCTCAACCCGATGAGAATTAAATTCTCAACTTATGGGGAGATTTGCTGTAAGTCGATGTACAACACCCCACGACTTGCGGGGAGACGGAAATATGAAAAACGATCTTGTTCTTTGCTTAAACATCGACTAACCGCACGAATCGAAGCTAAACGATAACTAACAAGAAACATAGAAGTTCTATACTACTATGTTTAGGGATTATACCTAACGAATCGTGTCCTTTGTCTTTGTGAACTCCTCCTCCTCCTCGGCCTTCTCGAAGTAGTAGAAGATCCACCCGAGAGCTTTACTCCAAGCTTAGCCTCTAAACTTGAGACAAATAACCTTCTTTAAGTGCTAATCAAAGAAGCTAGGTGATATAGAATGAGGGTTATGGTTTAATTAGTCTAACTAATCCTTGTACTCAACACATGAGAGGGGAGGATTAGGGTTTTAAGAGGGAGAGCTTGAGGAGAGAGAAGATGAAGATAATAGTGAAGTGAGAAGAATGAGTTATCATAATATATATCAAGCATTTCTTTTTATCAAGAAAAGAAAAGAAATCATTTTACAACCATGCTTGATAAATATCTTGTGGTGATTCATCTCCATGAGTCATTAAGCAATTATGAAGCATTAATGACATGGATGAATCATCCATATGACTCACTAATCTCATTCAATGTATATGCCACCTAAACCTCCTTAGTCACCATCTTCTAGAAGCTTCTCGCGCAATTACGAGAACGCCCTTCCTTTCCGCAAAAATACGGAAAAACTTTAGACTGTATAAATCCAATAACCGGATACCAGTAACTGGCTTAAACCAAAGCTGACTGGTAAAAATTGTCCGAAAGTCGTATGTGCGTAAACACACGTATGCGTCCGAACCCTTGTCGTAAAACCATACGACCTCTATATCGTTTCGCCTGGAGTAGGGAAACTCTCTGTGTGGGACTCTAGAGACTCGACTACTACGCTGGCAGTGGGTTTAACCACAGACCGCAAGCGGCACTAGCTGTACGTAACGGTCCCCAGGTAGATGTCGATAAGAAGGCCGATGAGGAAACCCATCCGAACTCCTACTGAGTCTGATGTGACAATCTCCATACAGTCCGGTCCGTTCGTCTAAGACTATCGCATATCGGGCCTAGGGGGCGGCAAGCGTCAGTCCCCTAATAGCGGTATAAGTCGTGTCGGAGTGAAGCCCATTACACCCTGAGAAACTACTGGAACCTACCAGCAAATCTCACTTGTCCTGGCCAGGGACTTTGCGTAATGTCTCTCTGACACAGCGCGATATCAACTCCCAATACCGGGAGAGACGAATCCTGTCTAACTGCCACTGCCTCCAAGTGCTCGGGACTGCACCCAACTGCTACCTGTTTGCACGACTCCTTTGAGCCGTGGTAGGGTAGTAATATAAGAACAGTGGGACACACTCGAGGCGAAGTAGCAGTGTCAAGTCTGCGGACTATGCTGTACTCATGTCACCTGGGAACTGTTCACTGACGACTGGTATAAAACCAACCAACAGTCCCCTGTGAGTCCTGTCCGGTGTACCCGTAACCTAACGAGCACCTGCATACTATCTCCAGTACGACGTACTGACGGCTGTGGGACAGACCATCTCCCCAACTGGGATGAGAAGCGTACACACTAGTATACTCCGGAGTATCGATGCTCTGTCTCGATAATCCAACGACCAGGGACCTGAATAAGGATGTGCTTGTAGACTACCCAGCCCCCACTAGTGTGACTGCCATCACAACGCTGGTAGTCAAGCAAGATCCTAAGAGCTCTATCAATACGTATACTCACATATTAAGATAGAAAAACCAAGTAGCATACTACCATGTTTAGCAAGACTGTTATATACATGTGAATATCCCAAGCTTCTATTAAGTAATATACAAACTAGTATGATACAGTAATGGCCTTCTAGGGCATAAACACTAACAATCTCCCACTTGCACTAGGACCATGTACTGGCGTATCGTAGACCGATGATCTCGAGTAGCCTCTCGAACTGAATCTGAGGTAGGGCCTTCGTGAATGGATCAGCAATGTTCTCTTCAGAAGCAACTCTCCGAACCTCAATCTCCTGACGATCAATGATCTCCCTGATCTGGTGATACCGCCTCAAGATGTGTCTGGACTTCTGATGGGACCTTGGTTCCTTCGCTAAAGCTATAGCTCCGTTGTTGTCGCAATACAGAGGTATTGGATCAACTATGGTAGGAACCACCTGAAGTTCTGTTAGGAACTTCTTCATCCAGACTGCTTCTTTTGCGGCATCGCAAGCGGCTATATACTCCGCTTCCATCGTCGAGTCAGCAACGGTGTCCTGCTTGGAGCTCTTCCAGCACACCGTCCCTCCATTGAGGGTAAAGACATAACCCGACATGGACTTGGAATCGTCCTTATCACTTTGGAAGCCGGAATCAGCAAAGGCCTCCAACCTGAGGTCTTTTCCGCCGTAAACAAAGAACATCTCCTTCGTCCTTCTCAGGTACTTGAGAATGTTCTTTACTGCTATCCAGTGCTTCTCCCCTGGGTCTGACTGATACCGGCTTACCACGCTCAGTGCGTAAGCTACATCTGATCTGGTGCACAACATCGCATACATTATAGAGCCTACCGCAGAAGCGTAGGGTATAATAGACATGCGTTCCCTTTCCAAATCAGTCTTGGGAGACATCTCTTTGGAGAGGGTGATTCTGTGACAAGCCGGTAGATTATCGCGCTTAGAATCTTCCATACTGAATCTTTTCAGTACAGTGTCGATATACCTGGACTGCGAAAGTCCCAACATCCTCTTGGATCTATCACGATAGATCCGGATCCCCAGAATGTAAGAGGAATCATCCAGGTCTTTCATGGAGAACCTATGTGACAAGAATCCTTTGACAGATTGTAGCATAGGAATGTCATTTCCTATCAATAGAATGTCATCCACGTACAAGACGAGGAATACGACACTTCTGGCTACAACTTTACTATATATGCATGGTTCATCTGGATTTTTGATAAAGTCATATTCTTTGACTGTTTCATCAAAACAGATGTTCCAACTCCGCGATGCCTGCTTTAGTCCATAAATGGACTTAAGCAGCTTGCATACTTTTCCGCTGCTCCCACTCTGATTGAAACCCTCTGGCTGATCCATATAGACGCATTCTTCTAAATTTCCATTTAGAAAAGCCGTCTTTACGTCCATCTGCCAGATTTCATAATCATGGAAGGCAGCAATAGCAAGAAGGACCCGAATGGATTTGAGCATATCACTGGAGAAAAAGTTTCGTCATAGTCCAAACCAGGTCTTTGACGAAAACCCTTTGCAACAAGTCTAGCCTTATAGGTTTCCACCTGTCCATCTACACCAATCTTTTTCTTGAAGATCCATTTGCATCCTATGGGTTTTACCCCATTTGGAGCAAATTCCAAAGTCCATACTTTGTTGGTGTATATGGACTCCATTTCGGTCCGCATTGCATCTAGCCATCGTACCGAGTCGCTGCTCTGGATGGCCTGCTGGAAGTCAGTAGGTTCATCATCATCTATGATGCAATCCTCTCTATCCCCAACTATGAGAAAACCGTAGTATCTCTCAGGCGGATGAGACGGCCTACTACTCCTGCGGAGGGGTGCGGGAATGTCCTGTTCTTCTTGAACTACCGGTTCTACCAAACTTTCAGTATTAGTTTGTGGTTATGGAATTTCTTCCAGTTCTATTTCGCTCCCACTTGATTCCTTTTCTAAAAACTGATGTTCTAGAAAATGGGCATTACGAGAAACAAATACCTTTTGTTCCTCTGCGTAATAGAATAGATATCCCCTGGAGTTCTTTGGATATCCCACAAACTTACACTTTACTGATCGTGCCTTGAGCTTGTCCACATGCTGCTTTTTAACAAAAGCTGGACATCCCCAAATCTTTATATACTGTAGATGGGGTTTCTTCCTACTCCACATCTGATATGGAGTGGTAGGTACAGTCTTGGTAGGAACTATGTTCAAAAGATATGCCGCTGATTCTAGCGCATAACCCCAGAAAGATCGCGGTAACTCAGCATTACTCATCATGGATCGTACCATATCCAATAGGGTTCGATTCCGTCTCTCCAATACACCGTTATGCTGTGGAGTGTATGGAGGAGTAAGCTGAGAGAGAATTCCTTTCTCTTTTAGGTAACCTAGGAACTCGGCACTTAAGTATTCTCCACCTCGATCAGATCTCAGTGTCTTTATACTTTTGCCTGTTTGGTTTTCTACTTCATTCTTATACTCTCGGAATTTCTCAAAAGCCTCGGATTTATGTTTCATCAGATAAATGAATCCGTATCTTGAGTAATCATCCGTGAAAGTAATGAAATAGGAAAAACCACCTCTTGCATGTGTAGACATCGGACCGCATACATCGCTGTGTATGAGTCCTAAGAGCTCGCTCGCTCTTACTCCTTGTCCAGTAAATGGAGTCTTTGTCATCTTTCCTTTGAGACAAGATTGACAAGTGTCATAAGTTTGATATTCAAACGAGTCCAAATATCCTTCTCTATGCAACTTAGTCAACCTTCTCTCATTGATGTGACCCAGTCTACAATGCCATAAGAAAGCTTTATTTAAATCTGGAGACTTTCTTTTTAGTGTGTTCTGGACATTGAAAATTTGGAGTTGGTTTAAAACATATATACTGTTATTTAGGGTACCGGACCCAATCAAACCATGATTAAGGTGGATGTTAACAACATCTCTTACAAACGTGAAATCATAACCTTTATTTGATAACAAGGAAACTGATATGATATTACACGTTAAGCTTGGTACAAAATAACAGTTATGTAAAACCAAAATGTGTCCACTTGTCAATCCTAGGTGATAATCCCCGACGGACGCAGCTCCCACGCTAGCTCCGTTAGCAACCTTTAGGGTCATATCACTTTCCTTCAGCACTCTACGGTTTCTCAGTGCCTGCAAAGAATTGCAAATATGAGATCCTGATCCGGTATCCAATACCCAGGAAGTAGAGTTGATTGACAGACAATTCTCAATTACAAACACACCTGAAGTCGAAGCCACAGCTTGCTTCGGTTCCTGGTTCTTAGCGTTCCACGCCTTGCAATCCTTCTTCCAGTGCCCTTTCCTGTGACAATGGAAGCACTCATCCTGGCTAACTACCGGTACAGCAAACTTTTTCTTTCCCTTCCCTCCCACCTTACTAACACCTCCTCTAGGTTTGTTGGCGGCCTTCTTCTTCCTTCCTTTGGCCCTAGCCTTGGACCCGGAAGAAGATGCACCGCTAACAAACATAGCGGGTGTTTCCCTTGCTTTCTGCAAGGTGCCCTCTGCACTCCTTAACATGTTCAGGAGTTCCGGAAGTTCAACTTCTTTTCTTTGAATGTTGAAGTTCAGGATAAACTGGGCGTAGGTGTGAGGAAGGGACTGGAGAATAAGGTCTGTATAGAGCTCATTATCCAAAGTCGTCCCAAGGTCTGCGAGCTCTTCAATATAGCCGATCATCTTTAGGACATGTTCTCCTACTGATGACCCGACAGCCAATCTCGCTCGAAACAAGTTCTTAGAGGTCTCGTATCTTGCTATACGAGATTGCTCTCCATAAAGTTCCTTTGTATGGAGAAATATGCCATCTAGGGTCATATCCTCGTGCCTCCTCTGATGTTCATTGTTCATTGAGGCAAGCACGATGCACTTGGCTTTCGCGCAATCTAAATCCCAGGTTTTGCGGATTTCCTAATCCGCATTGCTGGATTTGGGACCAGGGACAGCAGGTGCCGTAGCGGTGAGGACGTACCCCAATTTGTCATAGGTCAAAGCCATTTTGACATTCCGCAGCCAATCTTTATAGTTTGGCCCTGTCAGTATATTTTTCTCTAAAAGTAACTTAAGTCCAGTCATTTTCAGGGTCGCTGCAATTAGGAGAGAGAGAAGAAAACTCTTTAGCATGATGCTCTTGCAAGTTTAGAGTGGTTTTTAGTTTATCTAAACTGGATGGCTCCCACTGTTTCTCAAATCCTTCCTCAAACCATAAAAGAAGAATTAGCCAGGACTATTTTCACCGTACAATTCTTGCTTAACCGTTCAGCCAGGCTAGTGTCGATACTTCGAGGGAGGTTTTCCAACGCTTTCGCGAAGTTCCTTAATTAAATAACCTCTTTTCTCTGGGGGCGTAACCCCGCTGACACCTTTCTGGACACCTACTTGGTTTATAGCATTGATCGTTAAGTGACGAATCTCCTGATAAGTAGCATATACTCACAGTAGGATCGGGATCCAAATATCATCGTATGATAATGTTGAAGGAATCCTACCAAAATTCATCAAACTCCAAATGGTATGCATCTCTTTGCAAATTTCAGTTTCTTTAGAAATTCCCGATATAAGTTTTTGCCCCATGCTCTTATGACCTTGACGTATGCCAACAAATCATAAGTCACATGTCAAGTTCTGCCCATCATTATCTTGTTAATTTGAACCCACCCGTATATACCCTTGACGTAAGCCAACAAGGTAATGCGACTGTCCCAAACCAACACATCTATCTATGCAACAAATGAATACCCCAGCAGCTACCAAACACTATGCCTTGACGTAAGCCAACAAGCATAGCTTGAATACTACTGACCATCCATAAGAAATGACGGAGGGCTACGACTGGTTTTGGCGAAACCGTGAACGTAGTGAACTTGATATAACCGAAGGAACCTGATAGCTTTTAAAAGGAGTGGTTAAGTCTCCGCATTTAAAAATATCTGTTTTAAAATTAACCGAGTGGTTTCTTTTAAATTGTTCCAACGATTTAAACTTTGGTTTGTTTTTCTTTGCATTATAGATAATGCGTCCCATCATTAACCTATCATTGCAGAAAACAACGAAAATACAACATCCTCTTATGCCATACGCATTCGCCACGGGGTCCCGTCATCACCCGTTAGGTTACTTAACTAACGACAGAACGGGGGTTGGGCTAGCGCGGGTGTAAAACATAAGTGACGTCTAAATAGCTATCATATATAGATATTGTACATTCGTCAGACGCAATAATAGGCATTCCAGATCACAGATGAACTTTATTGGATTTGCAAGCAATCCGTGTTTATTTTGAGCCTGCAACAAAAGACGGATTACACAGTTGTGATGAATAGCCATTACCCCACCCAAGACCCCAACGGGTACGGCAAACTACCCGCCCGGGAGTTTGTGCACCCCACCTTGGGTCTGTCCTAGGAGAAAAAACAGTAAAATGAAATAATACAACGGTGGCTACAACCGCAACCTGGATGTGCCCCGCAAAATAATATTACAACAAATTACATTTACATCAAATGAATTAAATAATAACCCATCACAAAACCCCGGCTATACATCACAACAGTCCAACACAGTTCATATCCACAAACAGTAAAAACCATTACAGAAATGTGCAACCCCCTGCCAACCGACATACTAGCAGTTAGGGGAGGTTTACGAACATATTATACAAACACAGATATAATCCATCAAGCAAATACTTTATAATTTCGATCGATTAAACACTTTTAATTTTGCTCCAATACTTCTCTGTAAATCTGAAACCTGAGCAAAAATAAAATATTCCAGAAAATACCAAATATCACAGAGAAGCAACACAGGAAATTTGGGTTCCTGAATCGCCAACTCGGCGGCGGATGCGCGGCGGATAGGTGCTATCCGCCGCGGTTCCGCGGCGCTTTAGGCGATTCAGGGGCCCAAATTTCTTGGGTGTTCTTATACTGTCTTTTTAAGCTTTCTGAACCTCCGTGAAAAATTTTAGGACTTCATTTAAAATTCGACAGAAACTAGTGATTTCGGGGTTTTCCGGTTTCGTTTTTTCCGTTCGAAATTCATACAAATTTGCAAGTACGTTATTTATTGTTTAGCGAGGCTCTGATACCACTGTAAGTCGATGTACAACACCCCACGACTTGCGGGGAGGCGGAAATATGAAAAACGATCTTGTTCTTTGCTTAAACATCGACTAACCGCACGAATCGAAGCTAAACGATAACTAACAAGAAACATAGAAGTTCTATACTACTATGTTTAGGGATTATACCTAACGAATCGTGTCCTTCATCTTTGTGAACTCCTCCTCCTCCTCGGCCTTCTCGAAGTAGTAGACGATCCACCCGAGAGCTTTACTCCAAGCTTAGCCTCTAAACTTGAGGCAACTAACCTTCTTTAAGTGCTAATCAAAGAAGCTAGGTGATATAGAGTGAGGGTTATGGTTTAAGTAGTCTAACTAATCCTTGTACTCAACACATGAGAGGGGAGGATTAGGGTTTTAAGAGGGAGAGCTTGAGGAGAGAGAAGATGAAGATAATAGTGAAGTGAGAAGAATGAGTTATCATAATATATATCAAGCATTTCTTTTTATCAAGAAAAGAAAAGAAATCATTTTACAACCATGCTTGATAAATATCTTGTGGTGATTCATCTCCATGAGTCATTAAGCAATTATGAAGCATTAATGACATGGATGAATCATCCATATGACTCACTAATCTCATTCAATGTATATGCCACCTAAACCTCCTTAGTCACCATCTTCTAGAAGCTTCTCGCGCAATTACGAGAACGCCCCTCCTTTCCGCAAAAATACGGAAAAACTTTAGACTGTATAAATCCAATAACCGGATACCAGTAACTGGCTTAAACCAAAGCCGACTTGTAAAAACTGTCCGAAAGTCGTACGTGCGTAAACACACGTATGCGTCCGAACCCTTGTCGTAAAACCATACGACCTCTATATCGTTTCGCCTGGAGTAGGGAAACTCTCTGTGTGGGACTCTAGAGACTCGACTACTACGCTGGCAGTGGGTTTAACCACAGACCGCAAGCGGCACTAGCTGTACGTAACGGTCCCCAGGTAGATGTCGATAAGAAGGCCGATGAGGGAACCCATCCGAACTCCTACTGAGTCTGATGTGACAATCTCCATACAGTCCGGTCCGTTCGTCTAAAACTATCGCATATCGGGCCTAGGGGGCGGCAAGCGTCAGTCCCCTAATAGCGGTATAAGTCGTGTCGGAGTGAAGCCCATTACACCCTGAGAAACTACTGGAACCTACCAGCAAATCTCGCTTTCCCTGGCCAGGGACTTTGCGTAATGGCTCTCTGACACAGCGCGATATCAACTCCCAATACCGGGAGAGACGAATCCTGTCTAACCGCCACTGCCTCCAAGTGCTCGGGACTGCACCCAACTGCTACATGTTTGCACGACTCCTTTGAGCCGTGGTAGGGTAGTAATCTAAGAACAGTGGGACACACTCGAGGCGAAGTAGTAGTGTCAAGTCTGCGGACTATGCTGTACTCATGTCACCTGGGAACTGTTCACTGACGACTGGTATAAAACCAACGAACAGTCCCCTGTGAGTCCTGTCCGGTGTACCCGTAACCTAACGAGCACCTGCATACTATCTCCAGTACGACGTACTGACGGCTGTGGGACAGACCATCTCCCCAACTGGGATGAGAAGCGTACACACTAGTCTACTCCGGAGTATCGATGCTCTGTCTCGATAATCCAACGACCAGGGACCTGAATAAGGATGTGCTTGTAGACTACTCAGCCCCCACTAGTATGACTGCCATCACAACGCTGGTAGTCAAGCAAGATCCTAAGAGCTCTATCAATACGTATACTCACATATTAAGATAGAAAAACCAAGTAGCATACTACCATGTTTAGCAAGACTGTTATATACATGTGAATATCCCAAGCTTCCATTAAGTAATATACAAACTAGTATGATACAGTAATGGCATTCTAGGGCATAAACACTAACATTTGCTTCTGCCGATCTTCAACTAGAGGAAGAACTAAGTTCTTTTGCAGAAGAGTTGAACTCTTAGATTGAGAATTAAATTCTCTTTTTTTTGAAGTTTTAAAGCTTTGATCCCTTTCTCACCTAGGTTTTCTTTCTTGAGAATTAAATTCTCCTTTCTTTTCTCTCTGCTTTTTGCTTTTTGAAAATTTCAAGATCCCCCAAAATTCTCTCTTTCTTCTTCTCTTGGCTCCTATTTATAGGAGAGGGAAAAGAATCAATTTGTTTAGCAAATCTTTCATTGAAAGATTTTGGTTGTTTTCATAACTAATATGATCCTTTAGATCACACAGTGAATTTTATTCACCATCGGATTTTCAATCCAAAAGATATTCTGTTTGTTATTTCTAGTAAAATTTAGGGAAATCTTTCCTTGTCTAAAATCTTTCCATAAATTGGTGATTTTTAATCACCCTTGGATTTTTAATCCAGCGGTTCCCCACAATCCTTTTTCCTTTGGAAAGATTTTTAGAGAATTTTAGAATTTAATTCTATTAATTTATAAGGCTTTCAAAGCCTGTCACGTGCTTGCACGTGACTCTTGGTCACGTGTGAACACGTGACCCCTAATTGGGTCCTACTTTAGCCGTTTGTTTTCATTTCTGTTTGATGATAATTTAACCATCACGTGTCAACACGTGACCATTGGTCACGTGTGAGCACGTGATACCTCATTGAGGTAATTCCTGATTTTTAGAATTAAATTCTATTAAGTTATAAGGCTTTCAAAGCCTGTCATATGCTGGCACGTGACCCTTGGTCACGTGTGAGCACGTGACCCCCAATTGGGTCCTACTTCAGCCGTTTGTTTTCATTTCTGTTTGATGAGAATTTAACTATCACGTGTCAACACGTGACCATTGGTCACGTGTGAGCACGTGATACCTCATTGAGGCAATTCCTGATTTTTAATCAGGAAACAAATGCCCCCCACTATTTTGGCTACGTAAATATGTACGTGGGTGAAGTAGTGCAGAGTAATTTCATAGTGTAAGACCAGTTTCGGGTTGGTATATAATTTTCAGAATCTTGATCTGAGAAGATAACGAGCGGACACAAGCGTCGTCATTTATCATTGACTCAAATCTCAACTCTTAAGAGATATAGTTCCAAACGCTCAACTCCATGAGCCGCTGTTCATAACAGAATACTGCATTTTATACCACCCATTCTTACGCTCGAGTGTTTATAGGTAGGTGCTTTTAATCCGTGTTTGTTACATATTTACAGAGTACAGGTTTCCAGTCCAAATATTGCAAATCAAGACAAAATCTCCACAGTTACGCCAAAAGCAGAACATCTGTTGACAGCAGATAAAAGCCGGGTTCCGGTCATCCATATCCGTCCAGTGCCGAGTACCAGTTCCTGAGACAAGACATATGACAGTGGTCATTCGTGTCTGGGACAAGCACAGAGCACGAGGGGGGCAGCACAAGAATCAATGGGTGCGCGGAGCTCGAGAGAGATAGAAGTCAAAAGTGAAGAAAAGAAAGCAATCTTGGACTAAGAATTCTGAAGATATTCTGGAAATATTATCAGAAAATATATGTACCAGACAACAGGGGACAGCAGACCAGGGACCTATAGAAAAGCCCATGCCCTGAACCCTCTATAGTGCGGCGGATCCTTGGCCAATAGGGGGTATTGGCGGCGGATCCGCGGCCTTACTGACTCCTTGTCGTGTCGTTTTTTGGGGGTAGTTTGGGGACTTCATATTGTGGCAGATTCTTGCCCTAGGTCTTCAACCCTCTGCCTATAAATACTCCAGAATTGAGCTAAGCCAAAGGTCCAATTTTGTGTTCATTCTTTATTCCTCTTTTGTAGTTCTTTGTGTAGTTCTTCTTCTTCTTCTTCATTCTTTCTCCATGAAAATTGTAGTGAGAGCTTTTTGAGTGGAAGATCAATGAAGATGAAGGTTTTTGTATCATTCTCTTTTCTTTAGTTTCCCCTTAAGATTTTTGCTTCCTCTTAATCTTTCAACCTCTTCGTTGAGCTTGAATGGTTAAGGGTTAGTTATTGATCTCAAAGGTCGTATTTTCTTATGAAATTAGCGCTTCATTTCACATGCGTTCTCTACCCTTCTCTTGATCTTGCAACCTCTTGATTGAGCTTGCAAGTTTAAGGGTTGGCTATTGATCCCATGCTTGTCTTGAGTTCTAGTTTCTTGTTCTTTTTATTCCTTATTTATTACTTGCTTTTTATTACCTTGCTTTACTTTCTTGCAATTTATATTCATGCACTTAATTACTTGTAATCTTTTCTTTTCTTTGTTCTTTTCTTTTTGTTCTCTCTTTTTGGTTCTTTTTTGTGAATGAATGTAATTATCGTTGTTAAGAATAAACACGGTATTGTAAGTTAAGATTTTCTTTTCTCATTTTCTTTTCCCGTTATTTTCCATTGAACTCCGCCCAAACCATACGCAAGCGCTCCGTTAGGTACCCTACCCTAACAAGGTAACGGTGATTCCTAACCGCGACCGGTTGCGTTCGGTTTGGCCGGAGGCGAAAGCAAGAGACGAGAACGGAAGGACAAAGGTAAATAAGCCGTATTCCACGAATACCGCGCTTAAATCCCCAAATCACGTTGTTGCCGATTGTTCTAGCTTCAATTGGTCAAGACTCGGCTCAAAGGTTTTGAGTACGGATTTCTTTAGCTTATAATCTCGTATCTTTTTCTTAACAACTTCATACTTGCAAATAATACACATAGGATAGTCTCGAACAAACATACACAAATTCTTTATTGACTCGTCTAAGACAAGAACGGACATACAACTATCTCCCTGTGGATCGACCCGTGCTCAACCTGCTAGCTGCATAGCGACACCGTCTTGATTGCGGTTAACTTTAATTCTTTCAATCAAATGGCGCCGTTGCCGGGGAGACGGTAGAGTATTTTCTTTCTTGTTATTCGGGTTAATATTCTTTTTGTATATAAAAAAAAAAATCTTTTTGTTGCTTTGATCATTTTTGTGGGCAAGTGTGCAGATTTTTGCGTATTTGCAAACTGCGATTGTGGGAGCAAAGTGTACGTTCAAAGTTAAGGTGATTACGAAGTACAGTGCCAAAGATCCGGGTAGTTTGACCCGCGCAAGCGAACTTTCCAAGCTTACCGGATTTGATTCAACGGGGGTTTCCTAACCCAAAACTTAACGGTACGTACTTTACTAACACCTTCTTCTCAAATCCGACGCATCCAATATACTATTCTTTGCAGGATTTTTTGCAAATTCGCTAGCAAATGCTAAAAATTGACTAACCCGTATTTGTTGCAGTGCCGTGCTTAAATTAAAAAACGTTTGTTTAATTCTTTATAGAATTTGTATTGAGTTGCGCATTGCATACATTAATACGGACTTAAGGGCAAGTGAACCCCACAATATACGGTAAAGGATTTCATCACCTTTTCCGTGGCCCACAAATCACGAACTTGAGCATAACGTTTACCCGCACAAATTTTAAAAGAAATTAGACTTTAAGCCTTAAGGACTTCGCGCTCACTAGGAGAAGTTAACTGTGTTTAGAACCTCGCTTAACGGTATATTGTTTACGGGGTGTCTAGGAAAGTGTTAACGGCGCAACCGCCAAAAGAGAAAGGGTTATTTAATTAAGGAACTTCGCGAAAGCGTTGGAAAACCTCCCCTTATCTCTGCACTTACCTGGCCTCGTGATCAGTGTATCTTGAGCCCGTTTCTCGACACAGTTTTACTTCGACAATCAAGTTCTGGAGCAGGTCTAGTTGACCTAGGTGAACCCTAGAACGATTAGGTGTGTGGTATTTTTGTGTCGTGATTGTTTTTGTCCATATTCTTTTTGTGTGTATATTTCATTCTTCTGTTAATATATAAACTATAAAAAAAAAATATCACATTCTTATTCCCCTCCTTTTCTCTACCTTTCTTTCTCTCTCTTCATATCATGGGTACCCCACCTCGAAAAACTCTTGCCGAACTTTGGTACCCCCAACTAGACATTACTTCTTACGGTTCTTGCTTTGGCCGAACTTCGAACGATCCCTCCATGCCCAAAATCTCTTTGAAAGATCGGATAGACGCGTCTAGGACAAACACTTGCCCTTCGCAATCCACCTTGTATCAACCTTTTCAACCTCCCCCACCCTCTTATGTTGATACCCCTTTTGCAAGTCGTCCTTTGTCCATCGCTGAACATATTGAACAATCCTGTAGCCGATCTTTCACTCCTTTCACCACTACAGATTCTTGGGATCAACAATTCCATTCACCTTCTTATCCAAATGTTGATCCTGCTCCTGTCCAGCCATTCAATTCCTACCAGTCCTACCTGACTTTTGCACCTTCCCTAGACATTGCTTCAGAACCGCCATTTGGGAGTTTTCAGTATCCAAACAACTTTGAATCATTTACTGAAACCCCTTCACAACCTATGTCTAGTCTGGAACAGTCGTTGGAAGACTTTAGGGTAGCGTCATGCCAACAGATGATGGATTTGAATGCGTTCATGGCCGCCCTCATACAACCTAGTGACCCGGTAGCTAGTTTTCAACTAGTTCCAAATTTTCCAATGTATGAAGAAGCGGTAGGACAGGTTGAGAATTTGAGTGGAGAGAGTGAGTTGTACCCCCTTCCGAATCAAGCCTACCCGTTTCAACTTGCATCCCACAACTCCGGTTTTGAATGTCTATCTAGTATTCCAAACGATTCATTGATTAGAGATAGAACAGATAATGAGTTGTGTGATTTTGTAGTGTTTGATTTGCCCGATTGTGAAGGGTCCCTTTCGAGTGAAACCACACCCAATCCTTTTGACCTCTACACCTCCACTCTAGAACCTGAATTGATTGAAATCCATGCTTTTGATGAGGTGTCTGAGAAAATTGACTTTCACTTGATTAAGGATATTGACGCTGGGGATATTTTGGATGATGAACCCGTAGATTTGGCTGAGTTTGTCTCTTCAATTCATCATCCCGAGTCATTAATTGTTTTTCCCGAATTTCATATGCGTCTTGATATTGATGATAAAGGCATGGATGAGATAAATTTTGAGGAGAATATTGAGGATAGTACCGAGGATGAAACAGTTTTGATTGATGAGTCGGATTTTCCAATTCATCCTGTTCCTTTCATTGACTGTGTGCACCCTCCTGAACCTTTAACCGATACCCTTCCTCAATCACTTCCCCCCATTCTTTCCATCGTTCCGACCTTGCAAGAAACCGTATCATTTTCACTTCCTGTGTCTGGTTTACCAAGTTCGGCGTACCCATGGGTTCTCACGAATCTTGAGGGATTTGACCCCATTTCTCGACGGGTTAATAGATTAGCACAATCGCTTTTTACACATCGCTCATCATATATTGTGCTAATCTATTCACTCCATTTGCACCCTCAAGTTCGTACTCCACTTCTTTTTCCCTTCCGCCATTCTTCTTCTTCTGATATACCGAGACCGTTTCCCGCTTCTATCTCCATACGGTCTCGCGTATTCTCCTTCTCTTTTCTCTACGCCTTCTTCCACCAACCTGTACATTATAGCGATAAAATCTTTGAATGGTTGGTGCTCACTTTTGGCCTATGTAAGGCCTTGTATAGATTAATACTGTTCTCTTCCCCCCTAATCCTGAACTTCAACGCTTAACAGTGAAAACACTGTTTTACTTAAGTTTGGGGGGGACTCCTTTTTTGTATATATTTTTTGTTTTTCTTTTTTGTTTGTATATAATTTGTTTCTAGGGAGCGCCGACAATTTTGACCCTCTTGGTGTAGCCTGACAGTGAGGGCACTGTCAAGTTTAAGTTTGGGGGTGTGCTCGGTAAGCTTTCTTCCTTCGCATTCATTTGTATATTTTGCATTTGCATACCTTATTAAAAACCCACAAAAATTAAAAAATTTCCAAAAAATATAAAAACTATGTCGTCAAGTTAGCTAATAGGGTAACTTAGATCTTTATTCCAAAAGTTTAGTTGATATGATAGAAATAACTAAATTCTAGGCTTAGGGATTGAAAACCCTAAAAATAACCCTCATTCTGTCTAACTTTGGTAAGTATACGTCCTTACAGTTTTTTTTGAGAAATAGGTAATCTTGAGTTCAGTTCTTGAGTTAAGTCAAAATGAAGGGAAAGTATTGATGCTTTACTGGAGGATAAGTCTGAAAAATAGTTTCTTTTCTTGAGTTCAAATTTAGAAAGTATATACCCTACAAACTGCACTTACACGCACCTTGAAACTTGGGATAGTAGAGGATACCTTGAAATACTCTTGCCTGAAAACTTAGTATGAAAGAAAAAACGGTATTTAAAGCTAAACACCAAAAGAGCATGTGAAAAATATATCCGGTCTTGAAAAAGAAAAAAGAAAAAGAAAAAAATAGAATAAAGTCAAGACCTGGAAACTGCTATTTACCCTTTAAAATTCACACATTCAGTAATCGGTCGTTAGTGCCTCAAGAAGCATTAATAGTCGCATGAAAGGTGTGTGAGCAAATCCGTCCATCCTTAATGAAAAGAAGTAGTATTTGGTATTAGGGCAAGGGTATTATAGCTTGAATTGAATTCTTGAGTGTAGGGGTGCAAATATACACACACGTAGGGGTATACGATCGATGTTTGAATAAAAGATAGAAATAAAGAATAAGACTTGTGTTTTCTGTAAAGGTGATAAAAATCCCTAATTTGAGACCACACTCTAGAAGGAAAACTCAGGAGATACCAACATCTTTCTAAACTTTTTGGAACGTATATGATCTAAAGTTAAATAGATAGGAGGTGTGAAAATAAGGGTTGGATATTTCTAACTTAGGATGATAGAATTTCTAACGTAAATACTAAATTGTAGGAGTAGAATCGATGTTAACTTATAACACTAGCTTGACGGGATTTTGTGGGTGTAATCCGCTGAAAACCCTCAGGAGACAACACTCCTCTTACTAGGGACACCTAGAGGTTTAACGGCTTGTTGCACGTGCTCAGTGCAATCGCGTTCCTTGCGAAAGTGCGGTTAGGATTTTATTTTTTGTGAATAATTGGTTTTGCTCGGGACGAGCAAAAGTTAAGTTTGGGGGTATTTGTTCATAACAGAATACTGCATTTTATACCACCCATTCTTACGCTCGAGTGTTTATAGGTAGGTGCTTTTAATCCGTGTTTGTTACATATTTACAGAGTACAGGTTTCCAGTCCAAATATTGCAAATCAAGACAAAATCTCCACAGTTACGCCAAAAGCAGAACATCTGTTGACAGCAGATAAAAGCCGGGTTCCGGTCATCCATATCCGTCCAGTGCCGAGTACCAGTTCCTGAGACAAGACATATGACAGTGGTCATTCGTGTCTGGGACAAGCACAGAGCACGAGGGGGGCAGCACAAGAATCAATGGGTGCGCGGAGCTCGAGAGAGATAGAAGTCAAAAGTGAAGAAAAGATAGTAATCTTGGACTAAGAATTCTGAAGATATTCTGGAAATATTATCAGAAAATATATGTACCAGACAACAGGGGACAGCAGACCAGGGACCTACAGAAAAGCCCATGCCCTGAACCCTCTATAGTGCGGCGGATCCGCGGCCAATAGGGGGTATTGGCGGCGGATCCGCGGCCTTACTGACTCCTTGTCGTGTCGTTTTTTGGGGGTAGTTTGGGGACTTCATATTGTGGCAGATTCTTGCCCTAGGTCTTCAACCCTCTGCCTATAAATACTCCAGAATTGAGCTAAGCCAAAGGTCCAATTTTGTGTTCATTCTTTATTCCTCTTTTGTAGTTCTTTGTGTAGTTCTTCTTCTTCTTCTTCATTCTTTCTCCATGAAAATTGTAGTGAGAGCTTTTCGAGTGGAAGATCAATAAAGATGAAGGTTTTTGTATCATTCTCTTTTCTTTAGTTTCCCCTTGAGATTTTTGCTTCCTCTTAATCTTTCAACCTCTTCATTGAGCTTGAATGGTTAAGGGTTAGTTATTGATCTCAAAGGTCGTATTTTCTTATGAAATTAGCGCTTCATTTCACATGCGTTCTCTACCCTTCTCTTGATCTTGCAACCTCTTGATTGAGCTTGCAAGTTTAAGGGTTGGCTATTGATCCCATGCTTGTCTTGAGTTCTAGTTTCTTGTTCTTTTTATTCCTTATTTATTACTTGCTTTTTATTACCTTGCTTTACTTTCTTGCAATTTATATTCATGCACTTAATTACTTGTAATCTTTTCTTTTCTTTGTTCTTTTCTTTTTGTTCTCTCTTTTTGGTTCTTTTTTGTGAATGAATGTAATTATCGTTGTTAAGAATAAACACGGTATTGTAAGTTAAGATTTTCTTTTCTCATTTCCTTTTCCCGTTATTTTCCATTGAACTCCACCCAAACCATACGCAAGCGCTCCGTTAGGCACCCTACCCTAACAAGGTAACGGTGATTCCTAACCGCGACCGGTTGCGTTCGGTTTGGCCGGAGGCGAAAGCAAGAGACGAGAACGGAAGGACAAGGGTAAATAAGCCGTATTCCACGAATACCGCGTTTAAATCCCCAAATCACGTTGTTGCCGATTGTTCTAGCTTCAATTGGTCAAGACTCGGCTCAAAGGTTTTGAGTACGGATTTCTTTAGCTTATAATCTCGTATCTTTTTCTTAACAACTTCATACTTGCAAATAATACACATAGGATAGTCTCGAACAAACATACACAAATTCTTTATTGACTCGTCTAAGACAAGAACGGACATACAACCATCTCCCTGTGGATCGACCCGTGCTCAACCGGCTAGCTGCATAGCGACACCGTCTTGATTGCGGTTAACTTTAATTCTTTCAATCAGCCGCACCGTTCTATCTCTTTATGTTTTACTCTGGCATGAAGTAGTTTATATGCTCATGAGTAACTTCTTCATTTCAGTGGCATGTAGCTTTGGCAAGTGTGGCTCATAGATGGTCTATCTTGACCTCTTTGCAAGGCAGTGATGGCTTCGGAGACAGGGGTAGGATCTGCTACCTAAGACTTTTCAACTTTATGAGCCGTGTGGGTCTCATAAAGACTTTTCTCCCTACGATTCGTGAGGATCTCGTATGTGTCTTTTCTCCCTAGGAGTCGTGAGGATTCCTAAGTGTGTTTTCTTTTGAGAGTCGTAAGGATCTCACAAGAGAATTTTCCCGCTTATAAGTCGAGAGGACTCGTAAGTGGTTGTTTCCTTCTTTGTCGAGATTCGACTTTGGAGAGTGTGGTCCGTGAATAGTATGCAAGAGTCCATTTTGGACCAACTTGTAGGGCCCCAGTGCTTAGGAAACAGGTTTTTATCCCCATTGCCTAAGGCTTTTCCCTACGAGTCGAGACGAATCGAGAAGTTTTCGCAAGGATACTAATTTCCTCACTAGTCGATACGAATCGAGAAGTTCTTGCAAGAATGTCCTAACGTTACAGTTAACCTCCGCTCTTTACGACAGAGATCCGTTAGGGTCAGTGGTACTAGGGTTTTACCCGTCATACCGTCGCGTTGGCTGATATATCCTTCGATAGGTAATCTTGCTGTTCGAGTAGCCTTGCGACTGTCGTGTTTCTGATCCTTTCGGGGGCTGGACAAGATGTCTTCAAGCAATCTTCTTAGGCAGTTTGACCGTCAGAAGAGCAAGCGTTAGGAATTTTTCCATACCGCTTTTTACTTGAGGTTAGGCTCATTTTAGAGAGCCCTGGTGAGTCATAACCACTCCGCGCTTGTGTGGGATGATCTCCGATAGTCTTTCAGGTTTTATATGAGTTGCCGTCAAGACCCTGAAGCTGGGAATTTGGCCTTTGCTTCGTTTTGCTGGCATTGCGTCTGCTGTAACGAGACGAATGTCGCGGTTATCTCTAGGTTGCGTATGAACCGTCGAGGCTTGGAACTAGGGATTTTGCCGTGGCTCTATTGTTTGATTGTCGCGTCTAGATCCTGCTGGAGGAAGAACGCTGTGGTGACATCTCGTCTACTGTATCGAGACGAACGTCGAGGTGGCTATCACTCCATGCTGCTGTGGGATGATCTCCGGTAGTCTTTCAGGTTTTATATGAGTTGCCGTGAAGACCCTGAAGCTAGGAATTTGGTATTCGCTTCGTTTGCTGGCATTGCGTCTGCTGTAACGAGACGAATGTCGCGGTTGTCTCTAGGTTGCGGGTGAACCGTCGAGGTTTGGAACTAGGGATTTTTCCGTGGCTCCATTGTTTGATTGTCGCGTCGGAATCCTGCTGAGGGAAGAACGCTGGGTGACATCGCGTCTGCTGTAACGAGACGAATGCTGAGGTGGTGACTACTCCGCGCTAGTGTGGGGTGATCGCTGATAGTCTTTCAAGTTTTATATGAGTTACCGTGAAGACCCTGAAGTTAGGAATTTGGCCTTTGCTTCGTTTGGCGGCATTGCGTCTGCTGTATCGAGGCGAATGTCGTAGTTGTCTCTAAGTTGTTGGTGAACCGTCGAGGTTTAGAACTAGGGATTTTGCCGTGGCTCCGTTGTTGGTGTCGCGTCTGCATCTTTTTGGAGAAAGAACGCTGTGGTGACATCTCGTCTGCTGTATCGAGACGAACGTCGAGGTGATGACCACTCCGTGCTGGTGTGGGATGATCTCCGATAGTTTTTCAGGTTTTATATAAGTTACCGTCAAGACCCTGAAGCTAGGAATTTGGCCTTTGCTTCGTTTGCTTTCGCATTGCGTCTGCTGTATCGAGACGAACGTCGAGGTGTTGACCACTCCATGCTGGTGTGGGATGATCTCCGATAGTCTTTCAGGTTTTATATGAGTTACCCCTAAGACCTTGAAGCCAGGAATTTGGCCTTCGCTTCGTTTGCTTTGGCGTGTCCGAATCCTGTTGGAGGAAGGACGCTGTAGTGACATTTTGTCTTCTGTATCGAGACGAACGTCGAGGTGGTGACCACTCCATGTGGGATGATCTCCGGTAGTCTTTCAGGTTTTATATGAGTTACCGTCAAGACCCTGAAGCTTGGAATTTGGCCTTCGCTTCGTTTGCTGGCATTGCGTCTGCTGTATCGAGACGAATGTCGCGGTTGTCTCTAGGTTGTTGATGAACCTTCGAGGTTTGGAACTAGGGATTCTGCCGTGGCTCCGTTGTTTGATTGTCGCATCCGAATCCTGCTGGAGGAAGAATGCTGTGATGACATCTCGTCTGCTGTATCGAGACGAACGTCGAGGTGGCGATCACTCCATGCTGGTGTGGGATGATATCCGATAGTCTTTCAAGTTTTATATGAGTTACCGTCATGACCCTGAAGCTAAGAATTTGGCCTTTGCTTCGTTTTGTTTTGACCGTGAGGTCTTTTGTTGACGTTGCATCTACATCCTGCTGGACTGTGAAGGAACGCCGTTGTTGACATTGCATCTGCTGTAACGAGACGAATGCCAAGGTGGAGCTGGGATTTTGCCGTCACTCCGCTTTGCTGACCATAGAGTCTTTCGTTGACGTTGCATTTGCATCCTGCTGGACTGCAAAGGAACGTCGTTGTTGACATTGCGTCTGCTGTAACGAGACGAATGCCGAGGTGGAGTTGGGATTTTGCCGTCACTCCGCTTTGCCGACGTTGCGTCTGCTGTAACGAGACGAATGTCGAGACGGTCTCTAGGTTGTCTATGAACCATCGAGACTTAGAACTATGGACTCTGCCGTGGCTCCGAGATTGATTGTCGTTGTGTCGCTTCCGTGCCCTGCTGGCATAAGAAGGAACACCGTTGCTGATTTTCTGGGATGCAGATGTTACTGTTGAGATCTGACTTTCCTTTTTGACAGGATCTGGTGGGGGACATATGGTTCCCTTTTCGTTTATGCCCATGGATTGTATACAGGGGTTAGTATGGACTCACCTGTAGGGCAAAAGTTTTATTCTTTCATTTTTTTATTTCCACGATGCTCTATCATTTTAGCTTTTATATCACGAAGTTCACGATTGCCCAATCATTTCGGCTATTTTTCGCGGTGCCCAATCATTTCGGCTATTTTTGTATTTTTACTCGCTGTTTTTTTTGTGAGTTGCCCAATCATTTCGGCTATTTTGTATGCATATATTTTACTTTCTGATTTTGTTGCAAGTTACCCCATCATTTTGGCTATTTCATATGCATTTTTGGCTCGCTGATTTTTTTATTACGAGTGTGGAACTTAGAATCTGGTGCCAGTCTTAGCATCAGCATCGCTGTGACTGGAATATTGCCAGGAGCGAATCATTATTTGCCATGAAAGGACTTGAAACTTGATACCGATTTAGGCATCAGCATCGCTACAACTGGGATATTGCCAGGAGTGAATCATCATTTGCCTCTATCGATGTTGAACAAAGGTGGCTTAGCAAACAGGGTTAGGATCCCGTCGACTAAGGCTTTTAACTTCATGAGCCGTAAGGGTCTCATAAAGAATTTTCTTCGTACGAGTCGTGAGGATCTCGTAGGTGCGTTTTCTCCTTAGGAATCGTGAGAATTCCTAAGTGTGTGTTCCCTTATAAGTCGTAAGGATCTTACAAGAGTGTTTTCTCCTTTTAAGTCGAGAGGACTTAGAAGTGTTGTTTGTTGTATGAGCATATCCCTAGTCACGAATGGGACTTTGTTAGGGAAATGTTTATTCGCGCCCGTGGATTGTATACAAAGGTCAATACTGAACCACTTGTAGGGCAGCATCGGAGGTTGTGGTGGCTGCTTAAGAAAAGGTTCAGATCCCTGTAGCTTAAGACTTTTGAATCTTATGAGCCGTGAGGGTCTCATAAGAGAGTTCTCCTTACGAGTCGTGTGGATCTCACAAGTGTAGTTTCTCCTTAGGAATCGTGGGGATCCCTAAGTGTGTTGCTCCTTTATGAGTCGTAAGGATCTCACGCGGGTGGTTTCTCCATACAAGGTCGAGAGGACCCTGCAAGTGTCTTTTAACGAGATTGCGCCCTTTCGGGTTTTCACAGAACTCGCCGGTAGTCCTGCTGTTTTTACTCACTGATCCCTTTCGGGTTTTCATCAGTGCCAATTTTGCTTATGGGCATACTGTTTTTTAACATGTCGGCCTAGAGATGCCGCGGGTTTGTAGTAGTTTAAAGACGTTTCGGTCAATAGCCAGTTTTAGGACATAGTGGTCCATCGTTAGTTTAAGGACGTTTCGGTCCGTTGCCAGTTTTAGGACATAGCGGTCCTTCTCTGGCATATTTGAGGCAAATTTCTAGTTTACGAACTTTTCGGTCCATAGCCAGTTTTAGGATATAGCGGTCCTTCGCTACCATATTTGAGGCGAATTTCTAGTTTACGGACTTTTCGGTCCATGGGGCTTTCTCTATGAATGAGCACGATGCCCCCGGCATGTCCACTTTTTTAGGGGCGTGAGGTTGTGGCGGGTTCACTTTCCAGTTTTCGGACAGCGCGAACTTGCCCTGTTGATATTGGCCTTCAACCCAATTTCTGAAGACGAAGCAATCTTCGATTGGATGGCTTACTGCTTGGTGGTAAGGGCAGTAATTAGGATAGTTGAGATCGCCTGGCTGCAACGGACGTTTTGGATCCGGCAGATTGATGAGTCTGTTGTGCACTGCTAGCTCGAACAGTCTTCTCGTTTTATCCTGGGGAAACGAGTAAGGACGTCCCAGTCTCTTCTCGAGGGATGGGCGTGGACGCACGTTATTTGTTCGAACAACTGGTTTTAAGTTGCTCGGCTGTTGTTGAGCGTTAGCGACGAAGGTTGCTTTCCCTTTGCCCTTTTCATTCCAAGGCTCCGTCTTTGAAGAGGAAGGCCTATGGCCTATCTGGTCCATTTAGGCCAGCTTGTCAATCAAGGCCTGGAAGGTGGTCGGCTTGAAGAACATCATGAATTAGGAGATGGTCGCTTGAGGGTCGAGGGTCCCCACGAACATGCCTACCGCCGGCGCTTCTTCGATGCGCTGCTTGCATTTTGACCATAGATTCCGCCATCGAATGGCGTACTGAACCCAGGTTTTTCCAGGTTTCACCCTGGCATTGATCAATGCCGTTATTAGGGTGCGTTCACTAGCACTCGCGAATCGCTGGGTGAACAGCAATTCCATCTCTGTAAAAGTTTTGACAGAGTCATTGGGCAGTTCCGAATACCATTCGAACGCCGTCTCCGCCAAGCTGCCGACGTACTGACGAACTAACAATTTGTCGTCACCTTCGGTATTGCCGCAAAGAGCTCTGAACTGAGCGACATGTTGATGGGGATGGCCTGTCCCCTTGTATACATGAAATTTAGGGATCGTATATCCCGGCGGATACTTTATTTGATCATACCAGCCTGGATATGGTCGCCCAGTGTTAACGACTTGGCCGGCCGCTTCATTCGCTTGATGAGCTCGTATTTGTTGAGATATATAACCATCGAGCGTGGCATTAGAGATGGTCTCCTTCTTGGCTGCTGAACAAGCTGGAAGAGGGTTTGACGTCTCCACTTTGTCGTCTTCGAGGATAATCGGAGGATCTTCAGCTGGGGGATCCGGCTGTAACATCATCCCGACCATGTCTTGGAATAAGAACGCCATTTGTTTTATGTTGGCAGCTTGTTCCACTGCCTCTTTGTCCTTTTTCTCGAGGATTCTTCGGAGGAATTCAGCATCAGTTTCTTGTTCCTGACGCTGCTCTGAGGACGTCTCCGGACTTTCTTTTGGCCCAGTGAGTACGGCCATCTATGTTAGCATTTCCTGGAGCTTCTGTTGTTGCTCCTGAGACTTTGTTACAGATCACGTAAGCGGTCGATGGCCTGTGGAGATACGGCTATCCTCTTTTTCGGATGCCATATAGACGGTATGCACCACCATGCTCCTAGACTTGGGGCGTTTAGGCTCAGTGTTTATGCGTTTCGTCACAGGCGCAGGGATCTTCTCCGGCCTTTTCCTTTTATGGGCGGTCGAAGTTGAGGGGGCCGTTGTAGTGGGCACCCAAGTAGCTGTCGCTTTTTGTGGCTTGACAGAGTAGTCCTTCTCTTACCGAACCATCATCTTTTTCTGTCGGCGGAGATAGTCTTGATCTATCACGGAGTCTTGGACTTAACGCCAGACCTTTTAAATTTTAGAGGACAGCCGTTGAGGGGGCTGCTCCAGCTTCACCTTTGGGGCATTCTCCACAGGTGGAGGAGATCTTTTCAGCGCGGCAGTCGGAGAGTTCTTGCATACCCTCCTTAGCGGTTCGAAGCTATTCCCAGTCGGAACAGCAGCATTGATTTCCACCATAGGAGCTGGCGGAGTCAGTCCAGAAGGGGAGTTGCCCCCAGCCTTCCTTACTCGGCGCCAGTGGCAACGTCGAGCGTGTCGAGCCGTTGAGATTGTCTCAGCTGTAGGGGTGACTTCCTCATGCCCCATGTGTTGGTCAAAAGTTATCGTTGTCAGCCTATTGAAGATTGATGTCCGCTGATAAGCAATGTCCAATCTGTCAAAGACAGACCTTTGGGCAGGGGAAGCGGCTTTAATGACTTCGCCTGGAGCGGGAGCCGGAACAGTCAGTCTTGTGAAGACCGACCCTTTGGCAGGAGAAGCCGCCTTGGCGATTTCGGGAGTAGGAATAGCTATCCTTTTTGGGATAACCTTTTCTGGTATTGCGGGCATCTTCATGGGCCCAAATGAGCGTTAGCCTAGTTTGTCAAAGACTGAGGCGTTGGAACTGGACGACCCGTATAGAGGGGTCGCAGTAGTTGTAAGCCGATCAAAGACCGACTTCTTCTGAGCTTCTTGTGTTGGTACATGAGCGCTGAAGCTCATGGGTGGGACCATGGTCCCGAAGAATAGCCCAGTGGTGCCTTGAGTTACCTGCTCCACTGGCAACTTGAAAAGGGAGGCCGCTTGGAGCCCGTAAGTCACTCCTCCAGCAGGGACGGAGTGAGAGTTTTTGCCGTTAGTGCAGTTTGAAGCCATTGATCTTCTTCTTTTTCTGCACGGAGCAAGACACCAAATCTTAATACCTTGAATCCACAGGCAACCATAGCAAACCGCGATTCATTCGCGAACACGACACACGAATTGTGGAGTGGAAAGAGGAAAAGGTTCCACCGGGCGTGCCAGAATCTGTTCTCCGCCGAAACACAGAGACGGGACCGCGTAGGTCCGTCTTGCCTGAATTTGGGGGCAGATGCTAATTGGTGCTATCCGTCCACCTCTCCGAAGATGTCAAGTTGATTTATGACACCGTGTATCAAAGGTTTAAACGGATGCGGCTGATGTAGCAAACTGCGTCAGATTCCCCATCATTTGAGGGGTTTTTGATTGTGGGGACGCTCTTCCCTGCAGGCGCAAGCCCCTGCAGTTAATTACGCTACCGCATCGCGGTAACCACTTTCTCCTTCTCCAGATGGTCACTTCGTGTCGTGGGTGTTTGTTTTGTTTTTGGTTGCCCATGGATTGTATACGGAGACTAATTTATGTTATCGCCCGTAGGACGTGGATTAGTCCAAATCCGTATTTTCTTAGATTTGGGTTTTGGGTTGGGTTTAAGGATCGTTAATCTCATTTGAGATTAAGATCAACTTAAACGTTTGTTAAGGATACGTTAGTTTAATTTTTAGACTAAGATCAACTCAACAGTTGCTAAGGACACGTTAGTCTAATTTTAGACTAAGATCAACTTAACGGTTTGTTAAGGATACGTTAGTCTAATTTTAGACTAAGATTAACTTAACAGGATCATTTAGATCCAACAAGAGAGCATTTAAGCTCTATTGTTTTAGTTTAGAGACATTGCGGTCGATTACCAGTTTAAGGACATGGTGGTCCATTACCAGTTTAAGGACATGGTGGTCCAACGTTAGTTTAAGGACATCTCGGTACAAGGTTAAGGACATCATAGTCCGTTAGTTCAAAGACCTTACAGTCAAGGTTAAGGACATCATAGTCCGTGAGTTTAAAGACCTCACAGTCAAGGTTAAGGACATCATAGTCCATGAGTTTAAAGACCTCACAGTCAAGGTTAAGGACATCATAGTCTATGGGCTTAAGGACCACACAGTCCAGTTTAAAGACGTCATAGTTTATGAAATGTATATTTGTCGGGACCCGTCACCTCTCTGAAAACGTTGAAGGATTACAACGACAAATATCAGAGGAGTTCAGAGATGTACCCTTGAACCAAAGTTGATTGGGAGACCTGTAGTCTAATTTGGAACTAAGATCAATTAATTAGATTATGAGCACATTGGCTCGGTTAAATCTGAATTGAGGACTTATGGCCAATTTGGACTAAGTCCAATTAAGTTTGAAATGTTGACCCTTTGTTGGACCATTAAACATTTGTCTGGGTTCAGCCCCTCATTATTTAGAAATGCTAAACAAGAGTTTGAGGTCTCTGAGAACATTTTGTTTTTGAGTATTAAAAATTATAGCTCTGGATTTTCAGGCTCATTTGATGGGGATATTTGCCTCTGAAAGACTTAGCCAATTTGGGCTAGATTGGTTTTAAAATAGTGTTAAACACTAGAAGATATTTGGCGATCACGTGTTCCCACGTGATGCGCTTTAAAACAGTGTTAAACACTGGAGACAAAATGCTCAAAATAGTGTTCAACACTAGAAAAGAAGGGGTCACGTGAGGCGCCTGAAGGTGGGGCCAAATCTCCTTTATTTTGTTCTGTAGATAAGTGTTAAACACTTTTGATTTTCTGGCCATCACATGTTGGCACGTGATGGAGATTTGTACGCTGATTGTTAAAGCATTTCTCAAGGGGTCACGTGGTAACACGTGAGAGCGCCCAAGTCAGAACCTGTCTTTGCTTTGTTCTCGTTATTTTGGAGGTCACGTGGGAACACGTGAGGCATTGCCTCAAAATTAATTCCTTCTTATTTTGGAGGATCTATTTAGAGGTCACGTGGGGGCACGTGAGGCATTACATCAAAGCCTTTTCCTTTTCATTTTTTTTGGATCTTTTCAGGGGTCACGTGGGACCACGTGACCTTAATTCTTTGCATGCATGAAGATCTTTCAAGTCTATTTATTTTAAGAATTAAATTCTCTGTAGGGTTAAACCCTAATTATGTTTTAGAGGAATTAAATTTCTATGTATGTTGAAGAATTAAATTCTTATATAGGGTTAAACCCTAATTCTGTCTTGAAAGAATTAAATTCCTATGATTTTGGGAGAATTGAATTCTCAAGCAGGGTTGAACCCTAATTTTATCTTGGAGGAATTAAATTCCTGTAATTTTAGGAGAATTGAATTCTCATATAGGGTTAAACCCTAGTTTTGTTTTGGTCTCTAAACTCAATTCCCCCACTAAGTTTTGAATCTGCATGGCAGAATCTCAACCCGATGAGAATTAAATTCTCAACTTATGGGGAGATTTGCTTCTGCAGATCCTCAACCAGAGAAAGAACTAAGTTCTTTTGCAGAAGAGTTAAACTCTTAGATTGAGAATTAAATTCTCTTTTTTTTGAATTTTTAAAGCTTTGATCCCTTTCTCACCTAGATTTTCTTTCTTGAGAATTAAATTCTCCTTTCTTTTCTCTCTACTTTTTGCTTTTTGAAAATTTCAAGATCCCCCAAAATTCTCTCTTTCTTCTCCTCTTGGCTCCTATTTATAGGAGAGGGAAAAGAATCAATTTGTATAGCAAATCTTTCATTGAAAGATTTTGTTTGTTTTCATAACTAATATGATCCTTTAGATCACACAGTGAATTTTATTCACCATCGGATTTTCAATACAAAAGATATTCGGTTTGTTATTTCTGGTAAAATTTAGTGAAATCTTTCCTTGTCTAAAATCTTTTCATAAATTGGTGATTTTTAATCACCCTTGGATTTTTAATCCAACGGTTCCCCACAATCCTTTTTCATTTGGAAATATTTTTAGGGAATTTTAGAATTTAAGTCTATTAATTTATAAGGCTTTCAAACCCTGTCACGTGCTAGCACGTGACCCCCAATTGGGTCCTCCTTCAGCCATTTGTTTTCATTTCTGTTTGATGAGAATTTAACCATCACGTGTCAACACGTGACCATTGGTCACGTGTGAGTACGTGATATCTCATTGAGGTAATTCCTGATTTTTAGAATTAAATTCTATTAAGTTATAAGGCTTTCAAATCCTGTCACGTGCTGGCACGTGACCCTTGGTCACGTGTGAGCACGTGACCCCCAATTGGGTCCTACTTCAGCCGTTTGTTTTCATTTCTATTTGATTAGAATTTAACCATCACGTGACCATTGGTCACGTGTGAGCACGTGATACCTCATTGAGGTAATTCCTGATTTTTAATCAGGAAACAGTGACTCATGGGGTGACTCTTGAGTTACTATTATGGCATGCTTGATATTTGTGTGGGGTTGTGAGATATTTTGGGAGGATGATTCATTACTTGAGCTCACAACACTTAGCCATTTTTCCATGGTTGCTCACTACACTCTCATCCTCAAGCTTCTTCTTCTACCTCCACCCTTCAAGTCTCATGTATTGAGAAGCCTAGGGTGTTTAAAGACAAATTAATCCATCATTAGATTCTACATCATCTAGGCTATCTAGTTTAGCGAACTAGGTACCCTAGTTACCTCAGCTATGAGGTTGGAGCTCGAACTACAAATTCTCTGGTCGATCATCTTCGATGGAGGGAGACCAGCGATCAAGCTTGATCATGGTGGCCTCTAGGAGCATAGGAAGATAGTAGAAGACCGAAGGACTCGGATCATTCGGTATAACCATTCTAAACTCCTCTTTAATTTACTAGCTTTAGGTTTATGGTAGATCCGGGTTATCGGGTTATTCTAGCGCCAGTTTAGAAAAATTTTGTTAAGCAAACGGTCACGGTAGATGGCCAAAGCGCTGGTATAACTCAACATGGTATCAGAGCCAACCCATAAACCTATACTTGCTAGTTTGCACAAAGTTAAAATATCGATCGACCGAATTTTCAGAATCGTAATTCCATTTTGACATGCTTTCTGCCGATTTTCAAACTTGTTCAGAAAATCTATCAGAGGGTCTTAAAAATACGTGCAGGCATTTCTAGAGAAGCACAAGAAATTTGGACACTTGAACCATCAATTTGGCCGTGGAAGCGCGGCAATACTAACCTATTGACCGGGGTTCCGCGACCGTCTTATGGCCAAAACGTGCCAAATTTCTTCTGGCACTCTAATACTTGGAAAATATGATTTTTAGTACACATGGTTTTGGCCCAGATTCATTTGAGTGATGGATTTGCATTTAGGGCCAATTAGGGAAAGTTTAGTCGATCGAAATTTTAAGTGTGTGTTTATCAGTGCATACATTACTATTTGTGATCGTGAATATCATTAGAGCGGTATAACTCATCTAATTGCTATATGTTCTTTTAGACGGGTTTGCGAACATGACATTCATATTGATATTTTGTGTTGTGCTGCGGTTGTGGTTGGATCGTCGTGGTGGATAGCCAGTGGTGCAATGATAGTTGTACAGTTCAGATTCATTTGTACATTTGATATTGCGGGACGAGCGTCCGACATGTGGATTGCCGTCTCTGCCAGTTTGTATATTATTTGTTTGGGGCACGGCCGGGTTAAGGTCGATGTCACCTTTATACATATATTTTCATTTTCTGTACTAGGATTACCCTGCGGTGCTGTGCTCGAATAGCCGTGTTCTAGAGGGCAACGGGCCGCATCTCATGGCGTTGAGACGGAGGGGGCCTCATTCTAGAATTGTCAGGCTACTCGTCGCACTCGTAGGGGGTATAGGATGACCCACGGAGGGGTGCTCAAGTTACCGAATTTCGTGAAGAGCTGGATGGCCCATTCACTTTATTGATTGGGGTGACCTCAGTTCTGGGATTGGCGGGTAATTTGCCGCGCTCGTAGTGGTCCAGGTTTTCATTGCACAGGCTATCCACACGATAGGAAACGTCGGGTCTAATTTGCGGCTCAAATGAAACTCGAGGCTCCAAGATTATCCACCATTCTGTGTTGCTTGCTGAGATTCTGCAAAGTTGCTTATATCATGCCTGAGACGAATGTTATATATATTTATATATATACTAGTAAATGTTATATATGTTTTGCATTCGCGCTAGTCCAGCCCCCACTCTGCCTTTAGTTAAGTAACCTAACGGTGCATGAAGGGACCCCGTGGTGAATGCGGATGGTATATGCGTACATTGTATTTTCGTTCTTTTCTGGTATTATATGGTTTAATTGATGGGACTGCAATAATTATGATTAATGCAGAGAAAAACAAACCTATATGATGTTGTTGGAGCTAAGTTTTTAAAAACTGTCATTACAGACGTTCTCTTTTGCTTTGCACAGTGGTATTCGGTTATGAATATCCAGCATCTCATTCAACGAGGCAAGAGCCGAGATCCCTTCATAGGGAGTGACCTCTTGTGCAAAAGTTTGCGTCATCGTAATAACTTTACTATAATCAATTTTTTTGCTTTGCATCGTAGTATTCAGTTTGGAATATCCTACGCCTCATTCGACGAGGAAAGAGCCGAGATCCCTCCACAGGGAGTGACCTCTTTAGAAAAAGTTTGCACCACTATATATTTATAAAACCACTCGGTTCCTTCAACGATATCAAGTTTATTACGTTAAAGGGATTTTCGCCAAAAACCCAGCCGTAGCCCTCCGTCATTTCTTACAAGTGTTACTTAATATTCGTGCTGCGTATTTTGACCTAGTCAAGGCGTAGTGTTCGGTAGCTGAGTGATGCTTGTTTATTGCAGGTGGTGTGACTATTAGGAATGCCGCATAACCATTTTGACCTAGTCAAGGGTATATGCGAGTGGGTCTAAATTAATCTTAGATAATGACGAGATGTACTTGACTAGCGGTTTATGATATGTTGACCTAGTCAAGGTCATAAATCGTTAGGGGTAAAAACCATATCGGGAGTTTCAAATATACAGGAAACTTGCCAGGAATGCGCATACCTTCTGGAGTGTGGTGACTTGAGTGGATTCTATCATGTTATCATGCGATAATAGTTGGATCACGATTCCCACTGATGAGTAGCTTTTACTCCTTGGGTGATTTTAGATGATCCCGACTAATTCTCCTTTTTGGGTTTGAAGAAGAATTTAAGGCAACAATGTGAGCCATCCTGATTAGATAAAGTGATTAACGAATCTAATCTATGTTAGAGTGCACGCTGATTGTTTCTTTTCTCTCTCTCTTTGGCAAGGACAACGGTCTGACCTTTAGAACTCATGAAACAAGTTAACCAAACCTTCTTAAAACACTTTGGCTTTTGGATTGTCACGGAGTCGCATATATCATTGCCAATCCTGCATCCCCTTTGCATTTCTCCAGAACACTCCGTATCACTACGAAGATCCACATTTCTTGGATACTCTTCGTATAGTTACATATGAACTTGAAGAAACTTGTTCCAGTTCGAGGATGGATTCTGGTTCTGGAGAAATTGAATAGAATTATTTGGTTGTCTTTTCCCTTTACCTTCTCTTAGGTTGCGAGAGCTCCTAGTGTTAGGAGAGTACAGCTATTGTGCTTATTGAATAGTTTTTTTTTCCAAACCTTAAGCTGGTGCCGAAAGGTGAGGAAGGAAAAAAACCAATTAGCCTAAGTGTGGTGTACAGAAGGTAATAAGTAAAGACATATAAAAGGATTAGAGTAAGGGCAAAGGAAATTGAGACTACTATCATTCATGACGAAACAGCGTATGCCCCTGCCACTCCTATATCACCTTTGCGTTTCTCCGGAACACTCCGAATCACTACGAAGATCCATATTGCTTGGGTATGCCATCGTATAGTTACATACGAACTTGAAGGAACTTGTTCCAGTTCGAGAATGGTATCTGGTTCTGGAGAAATAAAATAAGGATTATTCAGTTGTCTTTTCCCTTTACCTTCTCTCAGGTTGCGAGGGCTCCTAGTATAAGGAGAGTACACCTATTGCTTTTATTGGATAGTCTTCTTCCAAACCATAGGCAGGTGCCGAAAGGTGGGGAAGGAAGAAAACCAATTAGCCTAAGTGTGGTGTACAAAAGGTAATAAGTAAAGACATATAAAGGGATTGGAGTGAGGGCAAGGAAATATACGGTTACAGTCATGAATCTGGATAGTGGAAGAGGCATTACTAGGAATACCCGCTTTCCCCTTCGAAACATTTTCATGTTTCAGCTTTATTATGCGGTGTTAAGTGAAAACGGTTTTCCCAGTTAGATTCTAACTCCAGGGTATGTATTTACCAGATTTGATTCTCACATCTGTATGACATTATAGATGATGAGTAGGAGTAAAATATTGGGAATTGGGTGATTAGATCATCTATATATCGGAATTCTTTGTAATTGGTGATGTTTGAGGAAATCACCTGGGTTTTGCCTAACGGCAAATATTTGGTTTTGAATATCCATTGTTATGCACCAATTTCAAACTGATATATCTGTACGTTTATTTTATAAAGTGAGATATAACTTTTTGTAATTATGTTTAAGACATTTACCTGTATCAGTTGATAGTTAGGTAAGGTGCATTCAACAACGGTGTAATTCTTATTAACCATAATACAGTTTTGAACCTTCGATGCACTGGGTTTGAGTTTTTAAACTTAGTGGACTTATACAAAGTATTGTATGTTGTCCGATGTCCGTTAGGACAAAGAGGTTGGTACTCATACTATATTCTGTTTACTCATGACTTCTCTAGTTTTATACAAGTATTTTGAAATTAATGTTGTCCTATCAGTTAACCTATCAGATCAGAAAAGAACGAAAATATGATGTACGCATATTCCATCCGCATTCTCCACTGGGCCCCGTCATCACCCGTTAGGTTACTTAACTAACGACAGAGCGGGGGCTGGACTAGCACGGGTGCAAAACATATACAACATCTACTAGTATATATAAGTATATATAACATTCGTCCCAGGCATGATAGCAAACAGCATCACAGAATCTCAGCCAACAATATAGAAAGGTGGATAATCTTGGAGCCCCGGGTTTCATTTGAACCGTAAATAAAACCCGACGTTCCCGGTCATGTGGATAGCCAGTGCAAAGAAAACCTGGACCCCTACGAGCGCGACAAGTTACCTGCCAATCCCAGAAGTGAGGCAACCCCCTTCAACAAAGTGAATGGGCCACCCAGCACTTCATGGAATCCAGTAATTTAGGCGCCCCTCGGTGGGTCATCCTATACCCCCTACGAGTGTGGCAAATAGCCCGCCAATTCTAGAATGAATCCCCCTCCGTCTCAACGCCATGAGATGCGGGCTTGTTGATATCTAAAACCCAGCTATTCATGTACTCCACTGCGGGGTAATTCTAGAATAGAAAATGAATATAATATTTACAAATAGTGGCATCGACCTGAACCCGGTCGTGCCCCAAAAAATATACAATCCGGCAAAGACGACAGTCCACATGTCAGATGCTTACCCTGCAATATGAGTATACAAATTAATTTTAACTGTACCACTAACATTGCATCACATGCTATTCACCACGACTATCCAACAACAATATCAGCACAATTATAGAACATCAACGTGAATGTCACGTTTTCAAACTCGTCTAAAAGAACATATAGCAGATAGACGAGTTTACCGATCAAATAACATTCACGGTCGCAGATGCTAACCTAAGTACTGATAAATATTAAACAGTTGTTAAAATATAACGATTTCAAAACACTCCGAATTGCCCCGAACTTAAAGATAACAGAACATCAAACTTGGGCAAAAACAAACAACACCTGAAACCCAAACTCCAAGAGATAGAGTGTACCAAACAAAAACAACTCGATTCCCCATCACCAAAACCGGTGAGGCCGGGGAATATCATGATGTGGCCTGTCCAAACATGTTAGAATCGCTTCATTTTTGTTCTAGGTTCATCTCACAGTCAAAGGAAAACTCTGCACTTGCTTAAAAAAAATTCAGAGGCATTTTAAAAATTGACAGAAACTTGATTTCAAGGTTTCGTGTTTTGGAGTTATTTCGGTTTCGTTATTTTAAATAATGTTTAAACTGCTAGTATAGGTTTTATGGGGTGGCTCTGATACCATGCTGGGTTACCTTAACACCCGAGCCATCGAACGTGGCAGTATGCGGAACAAAAATTTTCTAGGGTTTCAAAAACGGCGCTAGGATAACCCAATAAACCCGGATCTTACCATAAACCTATCTAGCTAAACTAGTAGTGCTATCTACTATGAAAGAATTCTCACCAAACGATCCAAGTCCTTTAGTCTTCTTTCCTCATCATATGCTCCTAGTGGCCACCTTGAACCTTCTTGATCTTCTTTTCCCGCTCCATCGGTTCTCCGGGATCGAGCTTGTTCTCCGGTCCTCCTTTGTCGTAGATGATCCACTCGAGAGATGTGATCCATGGCTCTAGCTCCTAGCAAAGTGTCAATAGGAGCAACTAGAGAACATGGGTTGCTAATCCAAGTTGTCTAGGATATAGTGTAGAGTTCTATGTGTTCTACTATCTCCATCTTGCCTCTTCACTTGTTTCTCAACTCATGAGAGGGTAGTGAAGAGGAAGATGATGAAGGTGGAGGAAACTCAAGAGGAGGGAGGAGGGTAAAGCAAAATATGAGAGCTCAAGAATAATGAAGCATGCATGTGAGAGAAAATTCAACACCATGGTTTTGTGAACGAATTTTCATGAATAAACAAGTGTAGCCATGCTTCAATAGTAACCAAAAATGAATAAAGAATTCATTTGTGAACTTTTGAAGCCATGCTAATGACCATGCCTCCCTCTCCTTAATATCCACCTCATTTCCATTTATTAATAAATGGAAAAGTTCATGATGAGGTGTCCACCTGCTAGAAAGTAATCTGTAATAAAATACGGATTACAGTCTGCTGTATATACATACCTGCATTTGGATAAAAACACGAATACCCAAAGAGATAGAATAACATGAAGAACGCAATACTAGAATACACATATCGAAATACATATATGTAAATTATCAAATCGATGTCTGATTTAATGATCCGGCTCAAAACCCGAGCCGGCTAGTATTACCAACTGTTCGATCGAAAGTCCGGATACAAAGTACATCAATCGATCAGAACCCTGCACGTATCCAATACGGCTACTATATCTTTTCTCCTGAACCAGGGAAACCCTCTGTATGGGACTCTAAAGACTCGACAGTACGCTGGCAGTGAGTTACTGGAAAATCCATAAGTATAAGCACGCCAGCGGAACTAGCTGTACGTAAAAGCTACCGGGGTACCTGTCGAAAAGGAAGGCCGACGAGCAAACTCATTTGGATCCCTACTGAGCCTATCTGTGACAATCTCCGTACAGTCAAGTCTCTTCGTCTGAGAGTATCACATACCGGGTCTAGGGGGTAAACGTCAGTCCCTAATAACCTGGTAATTCGTGCTGATGTGGCTCAGGACCAATCCGGGAAACTACTGATCAACCTATCAGTAAATCCCAACTGCCTTGACCAAGGTCTTATGGTCCTGACCAATCGAACACAGTGCTATATCCACTCCCTATACCGGGAGAGATGAATACCCGACAATCGCTAACTGCCTCCATGTGGCTCGGGACTGTACCGAACCAAAACCTGTTTGCATGACTCAGTAGAGCCATGGTAGGGAAGTGATCAAAGCACAGAGGGAACTCACACGAGACAAATGCCGATCTCAGGTCTAAAGACTAACCTGTACTCATGTCACCTGAGAACTTCCACCTAACGATAGGTATAGTACCATCTGGAAGTTCTCGGCGAGTCCATCCGGTGTACTCACCCCAGTGAGCACCTGTATACGATCTTTGGTGCGAAAGACCAATGGTTGCGGGACCATATCATCGGCCCTCGTCGGGGTCTAGAAACGTTTACACTAGTCTACTCCGGAATATTAATGCCCAGTCTCGATACACCCATGACTAGGGACCATTTAAGGTTGTGCGTACCGACTACCCATCTCTCACAAGTATGATTGCCATCACAATGCAGGTTGTATAGTAATGATCCTACAGGCTTTATCAACATGTATAAAAAATATGTAATAGCAAGTAAAACATACATATGTTAAGATAAAGACAAACCATATTGCATACTATCATATTGACCAAGACTGTCCTGTACATATATATGTCCAAGCATCCAAATGTATATATATACAATAATAGCCTCTAGGGCATACATATCCAACAATCTCCCACTTGCACCAAGGCCATATATATCGGCGTATCGAGTAGCCAACGTCTGCTCCAGGGCTAGTTGTTGGCGTATCGAATACCCAACATCTCAAAAAGTCTCCCGAACTATGCTTGAGGAAGGGCCTTGGTGAATGGATCCGCAGTGTTGTCTTTTGAGTCCACTCTCCGCACCCCAATCTCCCGGCGATCAATGATCTCCCTGATCAGGTGATACCTCCTCAAGATGTGTCTGGATTTCTGATGGGACCGTGGTTCCCTTGCTAAAGCCATAGCTCCATTATTGTCGCAATACACAGGTGTTGGGTTAACAATGGATGGAACCACCTGAAGTTCATTAATGAACTTCTTAATCCAGACGGCTTCTTTTGCAGCATCGTTTGCAGCAATGTATTCAGCCTCCATCGTCGAGTCTGGAACGGTGTCCTGTTTGGAGCTCTTCAAGCATACCGCCCCTCCGTTGAGGGTAACACAAAACCCGAGACAGACTTGCTTTCATCCTTGTCACTCTAGAAGATCGAATCGGTAAAAAACTCCACCTGGAGGTCCCCACTACCGAATACTAAGAACAGTTCTTCAGTCCTTCTCAGGTACTTCAGAATGTTCTTAACAGCTGTCCAGTGGTTCTCACCTGGGTTGGACTGATATCGGCTCACCACGCTAAGCACGTAAGCTACATCTGGTCGGGTACATAGCATCACATACATTATAGATCCTACCGCCGAAGCGTAGGGTATAGTGCTCATGCGAACTCTCTCCTCATCAGTCTTGGGAGACATCTCTTTGGAGAGGGTGATTCCGTGCATTGCGGGTATGTTACCGCGCTTGGAATCTTCCATACTAAATCTCTTTAGTACGGTCTCTATGTACCTGGACTGTGAAAGTCCCAGCAATCTCTTGGATCTATCTCTGTAGATCTTAATCCCCAGAATGTACAAGGCATCACCCAGGTCCTTTATGGAGAACCTTTGTGATAAGAACAGCTTGACCGATTGTAGCACGTATAAGACTAGGAACACGACAGTTCAGCCTACAATCTTCTTATATATACAAGGCTCATCCTCGTTTTTGATGAAGTCAAATCCCTTGACAGTTTCGTCAAAACAGATGTTTCAGCTCCGCGATGCCTGCTTTAATCCATAAATGAATTTAAGCAACTTGCACACCTTCTCGCTGCTCCCACTGTCCATGAAACCTTCCGGCTGATACATATAAACGCACTCTTCTAAACTTCTGTTCAGAAAATCCGTTTTTACGACCATCTGCCAGATCTCAGAGTCATGGAAGACAGCAATGGCAAGTAGGATCTGAATAGATTTGAGCATATCCACTGGAGAAAAGGTTTCGTCACAGTCCACACCTGGTCTTTGACGAAAACCTTTTGCAACAAGTCTAGCCTTATAGGTTTCCACCTGCCCATCCACACCAAATTTCTTTTTGTAGATCCATTTGCATCCAACAGGTTTTACCCAAGGTGGAGCAATATCCAAGGTCCACACTTTATTGGTGTACATGGACTCCATTTCGGATCGCATGGCATCTAGCCACTTATCAGAGTCCCTACTGATAATGGCCTGCTTGAAACTAGTAGGATCATCTTCTCCCAAGATGCAATCCTCTCGATCCCCGTCTATGAGAAAACCGTAGTATCTCTCGGGCGGATGAGAAATCCTACTAGATCTGCAGAGTGGATGAAGCTCGTTCGGGGTTATTGAATCTTGAGGTTCCACCAAATCATCAGTTATAGTTTGTCCCAGTGGAATTTCTTCCAGTTCTACCGTGCTCCCATTTATTTCTTTTGCAAGAAATTGCCACTCTAAAAAGGTGGTGAGCTGAGCAACAAACACCTTCTGTTCCTCGGTGTGGTAGAACAGATATCCATAACCGTTCTTAGGATGTCCTATAAACTTACACAAAACTGACCGTGCCTCCAGTTTATCCGGATTATGCTTTTTAACATAAGCCGGACAACCCCATATCTTAAATCTTTTAAGATACGGCCTTTTACCATTCCATACCTCGAATGGTGTCTTAGGCACGGATTTAGATGGAACATCATTCAACAGATATGCCACTGTTAAAAGCGCGTGTCCCCAAAATGAAAGAGGCAACTCGGCATTACTCATTATAGAGCGAACCATGTCCAATACGGTACGGTTCGTCCACTCCGATACACCGTTGTGTTGTGGTGTATACGGAGGAGTAAGCTGAGAGAGAATTCCATTCTCTTTTAGGTATTCTAGGAATTCCGTGTTTAAGTACTCCCCTCCTGTATTCGATCGGAAGATCTTGATACTTTTGCCAGTCTGGTTCTCTACTTCGTTTCTGAATTCTTTGAATTTCTCAAAAACTTTAGATTTGTGTTTCATGAGATACACATATCCGAACCTAGAGAGATCGTCAGTGAATGTGATGAAGTACGAGAACCCACCCCTTGCATGTATAGACATTGGACCACATACATCACTGTGTATGAGTCCTAAGAGCTCTGCTGCTCTTTCTCCGTGTCCGGTGAACGGAGACTTGGTAATCTTTCCTTTGAGACAAGACTGGAAAGTTTCATAAGATGAAAACCCGAACGTATTCAAAAATCCATCTTTATGCAACTTACTCAGTCTTTTCTCTCCGATATGAACAAGTCTACAATACCACAAGTAGGATTCGTTCACTTCTGAATTCTTCCTCTTTCGTGTGTTTTGTATGTTGAGAACTGTGTTTTGATTAAGAACATAGATACCAGTACACAGTGTACCTTCTGCAACCAATACCTGATTAAGATAAATGTTCATGATATTTCTATCAAGAACAAACTTATATCCGTATTTTTCAAGTAAAGAAACCGATATGATGTTGCAAACCATAGATGGTACATAGTAGGAATTGTTCAAAACCATAGCATTTCCATTTGGTAATGCTAGGTGATATTCACCGACGGCACAAGCATCAACTTGTGCTCTGTTCTCTACTCTAAGGGACATATCACCAGGTCCAACCATTCTACTTTTTCTCAGTCCCCGTAATAAATTATAGATATGAGATCCTGATCCGGTATCTAGTACCCAGGACGTAGGACTGACCGAAAAACAGTTCTCAATAACAAGAACACCTGAAGAAGACGCATTAGTATGCTTCTTCTTCGATGGGGTCATCAAGGCATTTATGCAATCCTCTTTCCTCTTCTCATACTCATAAGCTAGAGCCAAATTGACGTTCCTCAGCCCCGAATAAGAATTCGGATCGGTGAAGCGATACATTTTATTATCTTGATTAGGGCATGAAATGGTTGCTACCTGGAGAGAGAAAAAAGAAACACTCAGCGTGTGCTCTTGCAAAATTGGATTAGTTATTAGTTTATCTAATCAGGATGGCTCCCACTGTTTCCTCGAATTCTTCTTCAAACCTTAAAAGAAGAATTAGTTGGATTAATCGCACGTCACAATACTTGCTTAACCTTTCGGCCGGGCTAGTGTCGGTACTTCGAGAGAGGTTTTCCAATGCTTTCACGAAGTTCCTTAATTACATAATCTCTTTTCCCTGAAGGCGTAGTCCCGCTAACACCGTTCTGGACACCTACTTGGTTTATAGCATTGATTGTTAAGTAAGAAAATCTCCCAGGAGTAATCCTACTCATCAGTGGGATTGGGATCCAACTATCATTGCGTGATAAGCTAGATAGAAGCCACTCTAGTTACCACACTCCAGAAGGTATGCAACGCTAGCAAGTTTCATGTATATTCGAAACTCCCGATGTGGTTTTGCCCCTAGCAGTATTTGACCTTGACTAGGTCAACATATCATAAGCCGCTAGTCAAGTTTAACCCGTCATTATCCTATATTAACTTAGACCCACCCGTATATACCTTTGACTAGGTCAAATGGTTATACGGCTGTCCTAAATAATCTCAATACCTGCACCAAACAAGCACTACTCAGCTAACGAACACTACATCTTGACTAAGTCAAAATACGAAGCATGAATACTAAGCAACACTCGTAAGAAATGACGGAGGGCTACGGCTGGGTTTTTGGCAAAAAACCTGTTATCGTAATGAACTTGATATCGTTGAATGAACCTGAGCAGGTTTGAAAAGGAGTGGTTTAGGCTCCGCTTTTGAAAATTTGTGGTTTTGAAAAACCGAGTAAACTACAGTATAGACTTTTGCTCAAGAGGTCACTCCCCGCGAAGGGATCTCGGCTCTTGCCTCCTGGAACGAGGTGCTGGATATTCACAACCAAATACCTCTATGCAAAGCGAAAGAATATAACTATAGTTTTTCGAAATTTTTTCCAACAACATCTTTTAGGTTTTCTTATCTTGCATTAATCAAAATTAATGTCGTCCCATCAGTTAACTTATCACACCAAAAAAGAACGAAAATATGATGTACGTATATGCCATCCGCATTCGCTACTGGGCCCCGTCATCACCCGTTAGGTTACTTAACTAACGACAGAGCGGGGGCTGGACTAGCGCAGGTGCAAAACATATACAATATCTACTAGTATATATATAAGTATATATAACATTCATCCCAGGCATGATAGCAAACAGCATCACTGAATCTCAGCCAATAATACAGAAAGGTGGATAATCATGGAGCCCCGGTTTTCATTTGAGCCGCAAATAAAACCCGACATTCCCGGTCGTGTGGATAGCCTGTGCAAGGAAAAGATGGACCCCTACGAGCGCGGCAAGTTACCCGCCAATCCCAGAAGTGAGGTAACCCCCTTCAACAAAGTGAATGGGTCACCCAGCACTTCACGGAATTCGGTAACTTGGGCGCCCCTCCGTGGGTCATCCTATACCCCTACGAGTGCGGCGAATAGCCCTCCAATTCTAGAATGAAGCCCCCTCCATCTCAACGCCATGAGATGCGGGCTTGTAGCCTTCTAGAACCCGGCTATTCGTGCAATCCACAGCGGGGTAATCCTAGTACAGAAAATGAAAATAATATATACAAATAGTGGCATCGACCTCAACCCGGTCGTGCCCCAAAAAATATACAATCCGGCAAAGACGGCAGTCCACATGTCGGATGCTCACCTCGCAATATGAATATACAAATGAATTTTAACTGTACCACTAACATTGCACTACATGCTATCCACCATGACTATCCAACCACAATATCAGCACAATCACAGAACATCAACGTGAATGTCTTGTTCGCAAACTCGTCTAAAAGGACATACAACAGATAGACGGGTTTACCGATCAAATGACATTCACGGTTGCAGATGCTAATCTAAGTACTGATGAAATATTAAACAGTTGTTAAAATATAACGACTTCGAAACACTCCGAATAGCCCCGAACTTAAAGACAACAGAACATCAAACTTGGGCAAAAACAAATAGCACCTGAAACCTAAACTCCAAGAGATAGAGAGTACAAAACAAAAACGACTCGACTCCCTATCACCAAAACCGGTGAGGCAGGGAAATATCATTATGTGGCCTATCCAAACATGTTAGAATCGCTTCATTTTTGTTCTAAGTTCATCTTACAGTCAAAGGAAAACTCTGCACTTGCTTAAAAAATTTCAGAGGCTTTTTAAAAATTGACAGAAACATGATTTCAAGGTTTCGTGTTTTGGAGTTATTTCGGTTTCGTTATTTTAAACAATGTTTAAACTGCTAGTATAGGTTTTATGGGGTGGCTCTGATATCATGTTGGGTTACCTTAACGCCCGAGCCATCGAACGTGGCGGTTTGCGAAACAAAAATTTTTGAGGGTTTCAAAAACGGCGCTAGGATAACCCAATAAACCCGGATCTTACCATAAACCTATCTAGCTAAACTAGTAGTGCTATCTACTATGAAAGAAGTCTTACCAAATGATCCAAGTCCTTCGGTCTACTTTCCTCATCATATGCTCCTAGTGGCCACCTTGAACATGCTTGATCTTCTTTTCCCGCTCCATCGGTTCTCCGGGATCGAGCTTGTTCTCCGATCCTCCTTTGTCGTAGATGATCCACCCGAGGGATGTGATCCATGGCTCTAGCTCCTAGCAAAGTGTCAATAGGAGCAACTAGAGAACTTGGGTTGCTAATTCAAGTTGTCTAGGATGTAATGTGGAGTTCTATGTGTTCTACTATCTCTATCTTGCCTCTTCACTTGTTTCTCAACTCATGAGAGGGTAGTGAAGAGTAAGATGATGAAGGTGGAGGAAACTCAAGAGAAGAGAGGAGGGTGAAGCAAAATATGAGAGCTCAAGAATAATAAAGCATGCATGTGAGAGAAAATTCAACACCATGGTTTTGTGTATGAATTTTCATGAATAAACAACTGTAGCCATGCTTCAATAGTAACCACAAATGAATAAAGAATTCATTTGTGAACTATTGAAGCCATGCCACTCACCATGCCTCCCTCTCCTTAATATCCACCTCATTTCCATTTTTCAATAAATGGAAAAGTCCATGATGAGGTGTCCACCTTCTAGAAGGTAATCTGTAATAAAATATGGATTACAGTTTGCTGTATATACATACCTGCATTCGGATAAAAACACGAATGCCCAAAGAGATATAATAACACGAAGAACGTAATACTAGAATATACATATCGAAATACGAATATGTAAACTATCAAATCAATACCTGATTTAATGATACGGCTCAAAACCCGAGCCGGCTAGTATTACCAACTGTTCGATTGAAAGTCCGGATACAAAGTACATCAATCAATCGGAACCCTGCACGTATCCAATACGGCTACTACATCTTTTCGCCTGAACCAGGGAAACCCTTTGTGTGGGACTCTAAAGACTCGACAGTACGCCGGCAGTGAGTTACTGGATAAATCCATAAGCACAAGCACGTCAGCGATACTAGCTGTACGTAACGGCTACCCGGGTACCTGTCGAAAAGGAAGACCGACGAGCAAACTCATCCGGATTCCGACTGAGCTTATCTGTGACAATCTTCGTACAGTCCGGTCTCTTCGTTTGAGAGTATTGCATACCGGGTTTAGGGCGTAAACGTCAGACCCTAATAACCTGGTAATTCATGCTGATGTGGTTCAGGACCAATCTGGGAAATTACTGATCAACCTATCAGTAAATCCCAACTGCCTTAGCCAAGGTCTTATGGTCCTGACCAATCGAACACTGTGCGATATCGACTCCATATACCGGGAGAGACGAATCCCCGAAAATCGCTCACTGCCTCCATGTGGCTCGGGACTGTACCCAACTAAAACCAGTTTGCACGACTCAGTAGAGCCGTGGTAGGGCAGTGATCAAAGCACAGTGGGAACTCACACGAGACAAATGCCGATCTAAGGTCTAAAGACTAACCTATACTCATGTCACCTAAGAACTTCCACCTGACGATAGGTATAGTACCATCTGGAAATTCTCGACGAGTCCGTCCGGTGTACTCACCCCCAGTGAACACCTGTATACGATCTTAGGTGCGAAAGACCAATGGTTGCGGGACCATACCATCGCCCCTTGTCGGGGTCTAGAAACGTATACACTAGTTTACTCCGGAATATCGATGCCCAGTCTTGATACTCCCACGACTAGGGACCATTTCAGGATGTGCTTACCGACTACCCATCTCCCACAAGTATGATTGCCATCACAACACAGGTAGTCTAGCAATGATCCTACGGGATTTACCAACATCTATAAAAGATATGAAATAGCAAGTAAAACATACACATGTTGTGATAAAGACAAATCAGATAGCATACTACCATATCGAGCAAGACTGTCCTGTACACATATATGTCCAAGCATCCAAATGTATACATATACAATAATTGCCTCTAGGGCATACATATCCAACAATCTCCCACTTGCACTAAGGCCATATATATCGGCGTATCGACTACCCAACGTCTACTCTAGGATCAGTTGTTGGCGTATCGAATATCCAACATCTCAAAAAGTCTCTCGAACTATGCTTGAGGAAGGGCCTTGGTGAATGGAACCGCAGTGTTGTCTTTTGAGTCCACTCTCTGCATCTCGATCTCCCGGCGATCAATGATCTCCCTTACAAGTGATATCGCCTCAAGATGTACCTGGATTTCTGATTGTACCATGGTTCCCTTGCTAAAGCCTTAGCTCCATTGTTGTCGCAATACACAGGTATAGGGTTAACAATGGATGGAACCATCTGAAATTCAGTAATGAATTTCTTAATCCAGACGGCTTCTTTTGCGGCATCGTTTGCAGCAATGTATTCAGCCTCCATCGTCGAGTCTGCGATGGTGTCCTGTTAGGAGCTCTTTCAATAGACCGCCCCTCCGTTGAGAGTAAACACAAAACCCGAGATAGACTTAATGTGATCCTTGTCACTCTGGATGCTCGAATCGGTAAAAGACTCCACCTGGAGGTCCCCATTACCGAATACCAGTTCTTTAGTCCTTCTCAGGTACTTCAGAATGTTCTTAACATCTGTCCAATGGTTCTCACCTTGGTTGGACTGATACCGGCTCACCACGCTAAGCGCGTAAGCTACATCTGGTCGGGTACATAGCATCGCATACATTATAGATCCTACCGCCGAAGCATAGGGTATAGTGACCATGCCGATCTGAGGTCTAAAGACTAACCTATACTCATGTCACCAGAGAACTTTCACCTGACGATAGGTATAGTACCATCTCGCCCCTCGTCGGGGTCTAGAAATGTATACACTAGTCTACACCAGAATATCGATACCCATTCTCGATACTCCCACGACTAGGGACCATTTAAGGATGTGCGTACCGACTACCCAGCTCCTACAAGTATGATCGCCATCATAATGCAGGTAGTCTAGCAATGATCCTACGGGCTTTATCAACATGTATATAAGATATGCAATAGCAAGTAAAACATACACATGTTGAGATAAAGACAAACTAGATAGCATACTATCATATCGAGCAAGACTGTCCTGTACACATATATGTCCAAGCATACAAATGTATACATATACAATAATGGCCTCTAGGGCATACATATCCAACAGATTGTTGGCTATAGTGCCCTCAAGGCAATTATTGTAATCACAGGCACGTGATTATGATAATTGAGGGATGACCTATACGGATAGAACAATTTTACTCAAAATGATAGTATACTATATGGTTTGTCTTTATCACCATGTACATGCATTATATGGTATTACAGATCACTATTACATATTGATAGAGCCCATATGATTCTTGCTTGACTACCAGCATTATGATGGCGATCATATATGTGGGAGCTGGGTGGTCTATAATCACATCCATAAATGTCCCTAGTCGAGAGAGTATCGAGACTGGACATTGATACTCCAGAGTAGACTAGTGTGTACTTATCGAGACCCCGACGAGGGGCGGTGGCCGGTCTCATAAGTCATTGGTGTCAGTTAGTCTCCTAAGATAGTAAACATGTGCTCATTGGGTTATGAGTACACGGGACAGACTCGCCGGGAACATGCTAGGTTGTATTATACCTATTATTAGATAGCAGTTCCCAGGTGACATGTGTACAGGTTAGTCTGTTGAACAGAGATCGTCATTTGTCTCGTGTGAGTTCCCACTGTACTTTGATTACATCCTATCATGGCTCAAAGGAGTCGTGCAAACAGGTTTTAGTTGGGTACAGTCCCGAGCTACATGGAGGCAGTGAGCGGATCGTCGGGGATTCGTCTCTCCCGGTTTTGGGGGTTGATGTCGTGTAGTGCACGGGAGGCCATCACCAGAAATCCTTGGCCAAGGTGGTCGAGAATTACTGATTTGGATTAGTAGTTTCTCAGTTGGTGATGGGTTTCATACCGACACGAAATATCACGTTATTAGGGGTCTGACTTTATCCATCCCCTAGACTCGGTATGCGATACTCTTAGATGAACAGAACGGACTGTATGGAGATTGTCACTGACAGGCTCGATAGGGGTTCAGATGAGTTTTCTTGTCGGCCTCCCTTTCGCTCAATACCTGGATAGCCGTTACGTACAGCTAGTGCCGCTGACGTGCTTGTGGTTAAACCCACTGCCAGCGTATCGACGAGTCTTTAGAGTCCCACACAGAGGGTTTCCCTGCTTTGGGCAAAACGGTGTAGAGGCCGTATGGTTTTACGGTAGGGTTCGATCATATACATGCACTTGTGCACGTATCATGATTCAGACGGATAATACTAGTGGGTTTTGGTTTAAGCAGGGTTCTAGTATTATTTTGTTAGATTATTTTCGTCTCTTTGTATTCGTATTTTTCGGAATACGGATACGAGTATGTATATACGGATGAGGGGTATTCTTGTAATTTATTACAAGGGTGCTTCTATAAGATGCCACCTCATTTAGTTTTAACCATTCAGGATTAAATGGTTTATGAGGTGGAGGGATGAGGTGTTATATGCATTTATTGTAGTATGGCTCACTTGGTGACTCATGGGGTGACTCATGAGTTACTATTGTGGCATGCTTGATATTTGTGTGGGGTTGTGAGATATTTTAGGAGGATGATTCATTACTTGTGCTCACAATACTTAGCCATTTTTCCATGGTTGCTCACTACACTCTCATCCTTAAGCTTTTTCTTCTACCTCCACCCTTCAAGTCTCATATGTTGAGAAACCTAGGGTGTTTGGAGGCAAATTAATCCATCATTAGATTCTACATCCTCTAGGCTATCTTGTTTAGCCAACTAGCTACCCTAGTTACCTCGGCTATGAGGTTGGAACTCGAACTACAAATCCTCAGGTGGATCATCTTCGATGGAGGGAGACCGGCGATCAAGTTTGATCATGGTGGCCTCTAGGAGCTTAGGAAGATGGTAGAAAACCTAAGGACTCGGATCATTTAGTAAAACCTTTCTAAACTCCTCTTTAGTTTACTAGCTTTATGCTTATGGTAGATCCGGGTTATTGGATTATTCTAGCGCCAGTTTAGAAAATTTTTGTTCCGCAAATGGTCACGGTAGATGGCCAGGGCACTGGCATAACCCTACATGCGGTATGGAGGTTGTGAGGGTTTAACTAGCCTAAATATATACCCACCCTCTTAACAAAATAAAAACCTTTTTAAAAAATACCTTCATGTTACTCTAAATCTCAATTCTTGTTTTTAAAATAAATAAAACATTTATCATAACACTTAAATACCATAATCTTATAATAAAATCTCATATCATATTAAAACAATTTAGTTATAATTTTTATAATATCACACATTTTTCATTTTCCCCAAAATAATTACCTTTTTACGGATACCAATCTGATACCAAAATTCATATGTGATATCAATTTTGTAAACTCATTATATACATATTTAAATTATAAATTACTATTTATAATTTCCAAAATGTTACACTGAGACTCTACCATGGCTCTACTGAGTCGTGCAAACAGGTTTTAGTTAGGTGCAGTTCCGAGCCATATGGAGACAGTGAGCAGATCGCCGGGGATTTGTCTCTCCTGGTATTAGGGGTAAATGTTGCGCTGTGGACGAGTAGCCATCACCAGAAATCCTCGACGGAGGTGGACGAGAATTACTGATTTAGATCAGTAGTTTTTCAGTGGGTAATGAGATTAACACCGACATGACTTATCGCGTTATTAGGGATCTGATATGCGATACTCTTAGACGAAAAGATCAGACTGTATGAAGACTGTCACTTTCAGGCTCAGTAGAGATATGGACAAGTTTTCTTGTCGGCCTTCCTTTCGTTCAATACCTGAGTAGCCGTTACGTACAGCTAGTGTCGCTGACGTGCTTGTGGTTAAACCCACTGCCAGTATATTGTCGATTCTTTAGAGACCTACACAGAGAGTTTTCCCAGCTCAGGCAAAACGATATAGTGTACGTATTTTAATACGTACTTGGGTTCGATTAAAATACATGTTTTTGTACACGTGCTTTTAATCGGACAGTTTTGTTAATACTAGCCGGTTTGAAAGATATCCAGGTTATCACATTTTGAATTAAATGTGAGCAAGTACTATATATCTCTTTTTAGTATCTCTCATTTTGGTATTCGAATTTTGAGAGGATAAGGTATTTATACGAATACGAGTATTTAAATAAATACAAGTATTTGTGTCTTGGTATTAATACGGGTATTTGTATTTTATACAAATACGGTATTCATATTTTGATACAAATACGGGTGTATATATTTGTAGTATATACTTGTATTAGTGTATTTGTATATATTTAGATATACACATATATATGTATATGTGTACAATGAGGTGGACTTTCTTTTTCTTCTCCTCTCTTCTTGAACTTTTGTGAATGGTGTGGGATTGTGACTCACCATGGTGAGTCACAACACACTCATTCATAAAAGTAAAAGAAGAGAGAGAAAGAAAATGAGAGGATGATAGTTTATCATTTGCCATGCTTGTTAAACTTACACCCATGCTTCTTTTTCACCTCTCTTGGTTTTTTCCCAAGTTAAGAAAGAAGAATGAAAATGAGAGAACAACTAGAGATTAGCCACGGCATCATCTAGTGATCAATTATTGATAAGTCTTGATCACTAGTTGCTTCACTTGTGAAGCTAGAACCTTAGTTAGGTTTCTTTCGAGGTGTATCATCTTCGGTAAGGAAGACCAACTCCCAAGATCGTTCCCGATGACCTGAGGAGCTAAGAAAGTGGAAAGAAGATGAAGGTCACGACTATAAAGGTTGTAATCACAAACCAAGTAGTTAAGTCCTTCTATTTTAATTTCTAGTTTAGTGTTTGGATTCAATTCTATGTCGTAGTGTTCGTGCTCAAATTTAGAAAATTTTCGTTTTGCATTCCGCACCGTCCATAGTCTACGGCATGAGCACGAGCGTCTACCTACATAGTATTAGAGCTACCCAAACACTATAACTAGTTTAGACATGTTTAAAGTTTCGACGCAATATATATCCATTTTTCAAAACCCAAAGTTCAAGTTCCTGTCAAAAAAAATTTGGTTTCAAAAAATTATTTTGTGTATCGCAGAAACATGATAGAACCATGAATATGACACTGTGCAAATACGAGCCGGATTGGAGTATTTTGAACCGTCAAAAATTCCCAAAAACCGCTTTTTGCAGCTGTACTTGCTCCAATCTTGCTCGTCTTCGTACAGTGTCTTGGGTATTGAAAATGGGGATTTTTGGTAAATTTCTTTTTTGCCCAGATTTCACTTGGTGTTATCTTTACATTCGGGCAACACGGAACGTTTTGAAATCGAAACTTTTGCATCGTTTATATCTCGTGTTTTGTGTTTGTGAATGTCGTCTAATTGCTATAGGTCGATTAGACAGGGTTGCAAATACTTGTTACTTCTGTGATGAATATTTAGATTGGAATAGATGCGGTAGTCGTCGTGAATAGCTGAGGTTTTTTGTGAGATGAGATTTTAATATTTACATTTGTATATTCATATTGTGGGGCGAGCGTCTGGCCTGTGGACCGCCGTCACTGCTTTTTATATATTCTTTTGAGGGGCACTTCCAGGTTGAGGTTATGTCGTCTATGTATTATTTCTTCTTTATATCTTGTACCTAGGATAGACCCAGGAGGAATGCTCAAGTAGCCGGGTTCTAGGAAGCAACAGGTGATCATCTCATTGAGTTGAGAATGGGTCATCCCATTCTAGAATTGGCGGGACTACTTGCCGCACTCGCAGAGGTCTAGGAACTATGGTTTGGTTATTCACACGACCGTGGAATCCGTGTTTCATATATGGCTTAAATGAAACACGGAATTCCTAGTATACCCTCTATTTCATAATGTTTGCTTCTGCTGTGATTCTGTATTTGCGATATATTATCATGCCTAAGACGAATGGTGTTATATATATATATATATAGAGAGAGAGAGAGAGAGAGAGAGTAGACGCTATATATGCTTTGCATCCATGCTAGTCCTGTCGCCGCCCTGCCGTAAGTTAAGTAAGCTTACGGTGAAGACCCGATACCCTGTGGCGAATGCGGATGGCATATATGTGCGTACCTATTTTCGTTTCTTTTGGTGTGATATTATTAATTGATAGGATCATATTATAGTTCTAATGCAAGGAAATAAACCTAATTGATGTTTTCGGAACCAATTTTTAATACTAGGTTTTCTTCAAAACCACTTGTTTTAAAAGCGGAGCCTAAGCCACTCCATTGAAAAAACAACTCGAGTTCCTTCAACGATATCATATTCATTATGTTAATGGTTTTTCGCCAAAAATCAGCCGTAACCCGCCGTTATTTCAGATTAATATTTCTTAGTATTCGTGCTACATTTGTCGTTACTATTCCCTGAGGCATAGTGTGCGGTAGCTTTGTAATGCTTTCCTGTTGCATAGATATTGCGATTGGTTAGGACAGTTGTATGACTTTGTTGATTATTCATCAAGGGTCATGCGGGTGGGTCTAATGCAATTTTGCATAATGACGGGTTGAACTTGATTAGGACCTTTTGATTTGTTGATTATTCGTCAAGGTCACTTGAATCCTAGATGTAAAAGCTAAATCGGGAGTTTCAAGTATAGAGGAAACTTTCCATGCATGCGCATACCTTCTGGATTGTGGTGATTTGAGTGGATTCCATCAAGTTATCACACGGTGATAGTTGGGTCCCGATTCCTACTGATGAGTAGGTATTACTCCTCGGTAGATTTTCACTTCACAATTAGCTAACCTATTAGGTGTCTAGAAAGTGTTAACGAGGTTACGCCTCTGTGGAAACAGGGTTATTTAATTAGGTCCGTGCGAAAGCACGGGGAGCTTCCCTCGGAGTACCAACACTGTCCTGGCCGGACAGTTAGCTAACTTGTAATGTGTAAATGATCTCGACTAGTTCTCCTTTTAAGGTTTGGATGAGAATTCAAGTAAACAGTAGGGGCCATCCTGATTAGATAAAGTGATTAACCAATCTAATCTTGGTCAGAGTACACACTGAGTTTTTCTTCTCTTTATTTCTGACAGTGACCATGACCCGCCTTAAATTAAAACTCGTAAACCAAGTTGACCGAACCTTTTTTACAAACCCGCCTTGAATATCCATTGTTATGCATCAATTTCAAACAGATATATCTGTACGTTTATTTTATAAAGTGAGATATAACTTTTGAAAATCTTTTTATAACATTTAATTTTATCAGTTGATGATTAGGTAAGGTACATTCAATAATGGTGTAATTCTTCTTAACCATAATACAATTTTTAACCTACGACACACAGGGTTTGAGTTATTAAACTCAGAGAATTTATACAAAATATTGTATGTTGTCCGATGTCCTTTAGTACAAGGGGTTGGTACCCGTACTATATTCAGTTTACTTATGACTTCTCTAGTTTTAGACATGCATTTTGTTGAAATATAAGGTCCAAATTTTGAGAAGTTATAGGTATAAGAATAAAGTAGAGAACCATACGTCGGAAATATCAGGATTCTTCGAGGTGATCGAAAATGTAGATGCTTATGCTAGGTATTCCATTATAAGTAATATATTTAAGAATTTGCTTCTCTCTCAGTTTACTCATCCGTGGGTGCGCTCCTTAATGAGTAATGTTGCATGATCTTCTTCCATTTAATCGATATGCACTGGAAACAACTGCATAATATTTGAATCTGGTTCAAATTAAATTAGTACCTTTGTTTCTATATTGGATATAGAATGGATTTATATATTAACGATGTTAAAGTATATGGAGTTGTCTGACTTATGCTTAAACCAAGAATTCGGATAAACTCAAGGCATGTTTTCAGTAATGGCAGTTTGTGAGTTTTTCAGGGCTAAGACGAGGGTTAACTTTCTACCATCTGCAGGATCAATAGTTATATTATTCTTGATTCGCCACCTTTTAGTAAAATGAATTCCTTTTAGAAAATATTAGTGGGAGTATGTAGAACTGGAAGTGATTCCAGAACTACAAACGGATACTGAATATTTAATAGAACCTAAGAATTCAATTGGATTCGACAATACATTAGACACTCTGCGGTTTCAGTGGGTAACCTCAGCTATCCAAGAAGTACTACGGTCTTCTCAAAGACGGTGACAGGGAGGTCTTGATAACCCAAGCTTATCACTACTGTTGTTCTACACTATGAGATCTGGCATGTGGATGACTATTACATCATTCTAAATTTAATTTACAAGTGCATGTGTATATGACTCTACCAGAGGAGTGTTGTAGTCGGTGGGAGCAGCAAAAGTGCGGTAGGCCAGTAGTTTATGTCTATTTATAAACTAAAGCAAGTATAGCGAAGATGGGTCATCTATTCTTGATGTGAAAGTCATAGTATTTTGATTTCATCAAGAATGAAAGATAGACCTGATAAGAAGGTTAAGTAGGGAGTACTGTCTTGGTTTTTGGATGACATACTCCTGATTAGAAGTGTTGTTCCTATACTACGATCGGTTAGACTGTGGTTGTCACGAGTGTTTCTTCACATACAAACTGGATAAAATATCAGATATTCTGATGACTAGATCTATGGTTTTAGATCTAGATTTGATAAGTGTCCCAATTCAGGTACTTAGACATTATTCTAAAGTATTTTAGAATGGACGACTCCTGGCGTGGTGGTATATGGCAACGGTAGGTGATGGAGTCACCCTCTTTAAAGAGATGTCCTCTGGACTAATGAGGAGAGAGATTTGCATAATTGACATATCATTTGCATAGGCAATTGGTGAATCATGAGACGTCAAGTACCACATCAGATATTGCTTTTGCACTAGCAGCAAAAAAATAGATATTAATCCAATCCTGGAGAAACATAGGGAAGCAGTTATGAACATGAGAGAATGTTTTTGGTATATGGCAACGGTAGCCTCCTTGAGGAGGTGGTTATCATTTCAGGCTTCCAAGATGACTTGGATGACAGAGTGACTGTTAGAATTAAAATTAACCCTCTTCTGAGGGGCAGTATGTTGGACAGGGGTCCAAGCGGATACTAAGGTAGACATGGAGCAAGATACTGATTAAATTCAGTGGAAGATACAGTTTAAGAAGTTTGTTGGATTTGGAGTTTATTTAAGAACTTACTCCTATCAGATATCCAAACAAGTTCTAAGACAGGTATCGCTCATTTCGGGAGACATACATTCTCCGTGAAGTTGAGATATAGAGAGATAGAGATAGAAGCATTTGAGCGGATCCACCCACCGAGGCTATTTCTGTTAGTGATATATGCCTTAGAGGCCATTATTGTATCATACTGGTTTGTATATTACATATTGGAAGCTTGGGATATACACGCATAAAGTAATAGTCTTGCATGAAATGGTAGTATGCTACCTGGTTTATTTCTACCACAATATGTGCATGTGTTTCTTTTAGCATATCGCTTATACATATTGGTAGAGCCCTTAGGATCTTTGCTTGATTACCAGCGTTGTGATGGCAATCACACTAGTGGGGGCTGGGTAGTCTATAAGCACATCCTTATACAGGTCCCTAGTCGTAGGATTATCGAGACAGGGTATCGATACTCCAGAGTAGTCTAGTGTATACGCTTCTCATCCTTATAGGGAGATGGTCTGTCCCACAACCATTAGTATGCCGTACTGGAAATAGTATGCAGGTGCTCATTGGGTTATGAGTACACTGGACAGGACCCGTAGGGAGCTGTTGGTGGGTATTACCTTGAACTCAATAAAAAGAAGCATGGTGATGCTTCTGCTTCAGGTGTGTTTGTGACTGAAAACTGTTTTTCTATAAACACTGCTTCCTGGGTATTGGATACCAGTTCGGGTTCTCATAGCTGTAATTCTGTGCAGGGCTTAAGAAATAGCAGAGTTTTGAAGACCGGTGATCACACTCTCCGAGTTGAAAATGGTTCCAATGTACATGCAGTTTCAGTGGGAGAGTATCACCTGGGGTTGCCGTCGGGTTGTATATTGGTTCTGAACCCATGTTATTATGTACCTAGCATGCTTTGTAATATAGTATCCGTTTCTTTGTTAGACAATGAAGGATATCATTTTGTATTGCAGCATAATGTTATGAACATTAAACTGAATCAAGAGTTGATTGGTTATGGTACACTTAATAACGGGATATACGTCCTAAATCAACAAACAGTTTTCAATATACAACATACAAATAAAAGAAAATTTTCAGATATACATGAAGCTTTTCTTTGGCATTGTAGACTTGGTCATATTTACGAAACAAGACTAAACAAGCTTCATAAAGATGGATATTTAAATCCTTTTGAGTATAAATCTTATGCGACTTGTCAGTCTTGTATCAATGGGAAAATGACCAAAACTCCGTTTACTGGACACGGAAAGAGAGCTACAGAACTCTTGGGCCTCATACATAGTGATGTATGTGGGCCAATGTCTACACATGCGAGAGGCGGTTTTTCTTACTTCATAACTTTTACTGATGATTTCTCAAGATTCGGTCATGTGTTTTTATTAAAGCATAAGTCTGAAGCTTTCGAGAAATTCAAGGAGTACAAACTTGAAGTAGAAAAACAAACAGCGATGAGCATCAAAATACTTCGATCAGATCGAGGTGGAGAGTATCTTAGTACAGAGTTTTCGAACTTCCTAAAAGAGAATGGGATTCTCTCTCAGCTCACTCCCCCTTACACACCACAGCACAACGGTGTGTCAGAGTGGCGGAATCGTACCCTATTAGATATGGTATGATTCATGATGAGTGATGCTGAGTTACCTCTCTGCTTTTGGGGGCATGTATTGGAGACTGCAGCATTTCTGTTGAACAAAGTTCCAACTAAGATCGTGTCTACCATTCCATATGAGATATGGTATAGGAAGAGACCATCTCTTAAACAAGTTAAGATTTGGGGTTGTCCGGCTTTTGTCAAAAAGCAGAATCCAGACAAACTCGAGACACGATCAGTTAAATGTATATTTATGGAATATCCAAAACATTCGTTTGGATATCTGTTCTACCACAAGGAGGAACAAAAGGTGTTTGTTTCTCAGTATGCCACATTTCTAGAAAATGAAATTTTTCCAAATGATGCTGATGGAAATAAAGAGTTTCTAGAGACACAAGTTACAAATGACGACATGGTTGAACCTGATGTTGCAACAGAATCTTATGAACCTCGGCCACTTTATAGATCTTGTAGGACTTCTCTCCCACCGGAGAGATACTATGGTTTTCTCATTGATGGTGATAGAGAAGATTGTATCATGAATGATGATGACCCTACCAGTATTCAGCAAGCTATCACGAGTGGTGACTCTGTGAAGTGGCTGGATGCCATGAGATCCAAAATGGAGTCTATGTACACCAACAAAGTATGGACTTTAGAAGTTTTCCCCTCTGGGGTAAAACCCGTAGGGTGCAAATGGATATTTAAGAGAAAGATCGGTGTAGATGGGCAGGTGGAGACCTATAAGGCAAGGCTTATGGTGAAAGGATTTCGTCAATGACTAGGACTGGACTATGACGAAACCTTTTCTCCTGTAGCCATGCTTAAATCCATTCGGATCCTACTTGCTATTGTTGCTCACTACGACTATGAAATTTGGCAGATAGACGTTAAAACTGCTTTTCTAAATAGTGATTTAGAAGAATGCATTTATATGGATTAGCCAGAGGGCTTCATTGATAGTGGGAGCAGCGGGAAAGCATGTAGTTTGCTTAAATCCATTTATGGATTGAAGCAGGCATCATGGAGTTGGAACATCTATTTTGATGATGTCATCAATGAGTTTGATTTCGTCAAAAATCCAGATGAACCATGTTTTTATAAGAAGATTGTAGGGAGTACTGTCACATTCCTTGTATTGTATATGGATGATATTCTTCTGATAGGAAACGATGTTCCTATGCTATAATCGGTCAAACTGTTCTTATCATAAACGTTCTCCATAAAGTGTAAGGTTCCTAGGCACCCTAACAATGGTCTGTAAGGCATCAACCATGCCCGATTCAAAATTTAGACGTGCCGAACAACCCAAAGCCGGGATCTTTGCTAGATAATTAGGGTTACACATGCAAGTGAACAACTTTACAACTAAGAGAGAGGGATTACAACCTTTGTAGTCCACTCCTTCGCTTCATAAGCTCCGAGTAAAAGTCCTTTCACCGCAATCCATGATCTCCCGAACTCAAGAGAGCCTCCACAACCCGAATGATCCATGCTTGCTTGTAGTCTTCCTTTTCGAAGATGATCTACCTCGAAATTTCTTTAACTCAAGCTTTCACTCACTAATGAGGTGAACACCCTAATCTAATTGGCTAGATTAGATGAGGATGATGAAGTAGAATTTATACTCTCTTTTATTATCAAATTCTTACACTCATTCATCACAAAATAAAAACCTAGAAAGCTTTTTAGAGTTTAAGGAAGAAGAAGAAGAATGAATATCCTTTTGTGATGAATAATGAATAATCACTTATGGTTACAAATGCAACCCTTGAGTTAAGCATGAGTGGCTTAACTCATGCAGAGATTTAACCTAGGGTGAAGGGTTTGGGTTGGGTTAGAAATATCTAGCAAAATATCAACCATAATATCTTTGCTAGAAACAAAGTAAAACCTTCTAGAAGTATCATGAAAGAGCTAACCCAAATCAAACCCTAACCATGTTTAATCTCCACTACACATGTTGCATTAGTAATCATAACATGTTACAATATTATATATCACATATATAATATATATTTGTAACAAAAGAAAATAATACAATTAACATATATCGCATATATATCAATATATTATCCGGTGAGAAAATGAATCAATAAAGCGATCCAATATTAGATAATGTAAAGTAATATATCATATATATAATTATACATTAAATTATCGAATCAACACTTGATCCGACAATCCGGTTATATTGAATATAACCGACTAATATATCATGTACCGATTCATCGAATCAACACTTGATCCGATGACCCGGCTCATATCAAAATATCGCGAGAATATAATACGGTATCTCATATCGTATTATTCTCGGTCCTGCACATATCATATATGTGCTCCTACTCCGTTTTGCCTGAGTCAAGAAACCTCTGTGTAGGACTCTAAAGAATCGTCAATACGCCGGCAGTAGGTGATGATCATATCAAACACCCACAAGCTACAAGCGGTCAGCTAAACGTAACACCCACCTAGGTATTAAGCGATCAGAAGATCAACAAGCAAGCCTGTACATTCTTCTGTGAATCCAATCAGTAACACTCCTGTACAATCCGGTCTCTTCGTCTGATATGTCGCATATCTAGTCTAGGGGTGGTATACGTCAGACCCCAGTAACTGATAAGTCGTGTCGATGTGAGGCTCATAACAGGTCGAGAAACTACTGATAACACTTACCAGTAGTACTCTCTATCAGCCCTGGCCAGGGACTTCCAGTTATAGCCAATCGAACACAGCACAACATCAACTCCCTATACCGGGAGAGACGGATCCCCTCTTATCGCTCATTGCCTCCATATGATTCGGGACTGTACCCAAAAGCCACCGTTTTGCACGCCCTCTTGGACGTGGTAAGGTGGAAATCAAAGCACAGTGGGAATCACACAAGACTCTATGACGATCTCGGGTCTACAGACTACCCTGTACTAGTGTCACCAGAGAACTGCCATCTGACGTGAGGTATAATACCATCTGAGAGTTCTCGGCGAGTCCGTCCAGTGTACCCAGTCTCCACTGAGCACCCATACACCATCCTTGATGTCAAACACCGATGGATATGAGATCATCCATCGCCCATCATATGGGTCAAGATGCGTATACGCTAGTCTACTCTGGTGTATCGATGCCCTGTCTTGACACACCCTCGACTAGGAACAGTTATAGGATGTACTCATCGACTACTCTGGACCCACTAGTATGATCTCATCATAGTCCCAGTAGTCGAGTACATATCCTAAGGGCTTTATCAACATATGAGAGTAAGACTATAAACTAATATAAGTCAACATGTTAAGATAAAGTGAAACCAAATAGCATACTATCATGACGAGCAAGAAAGTCCTCTCTATATATATCCAAGCATCCATTATAATATAAATCATATATACAACAATGGCTTCTAGGGTATATACATAACTAACATGAAGGACCTAGGTGATACCTCGTACATATTGGGCATGAAGATCTATAGTGATAGATGTAAAAGGTTGTTGGGATTGTCCCAAACCAGGTATATTAACACCATCTTAAAGAGGTTTAGTATGGAAGAATCCAAGCGGGGTGCCTTACCCGCTTGTTTTGGAGTCACTCTCTCCAAGGACTTTTACTCAAAGACTGATGAAGAGAGAGCTCGCATGAGCATTATACCCTACGCTTCAGCCGTATGATCTACAATGCATGCGATATAATGTAAACATCATGATGTAGCTTATGCAAGGGGTGCAGGAAGCAGGTATCAATCCAATCCAGGGGAGAATCACTGGTCAGCTGTGAAGAACATTCTTAAGTACTTACGAAGGACTAAAGAAATGTTCTTGGTGTATGGTAACGGGGATCTCCAAATGGAGGCCTTTACCGATTCGAGCTTCCAGAGTGATAAGGATGACAACAAATCTATCTCAAGGTTTGTATTTACCCTCAATGGAGGGGCGGTATGTTGGAAGAGTTTCAAACAGGATACCGTTGCAGACTCCATGATGTAAGCTGATTATATTGCTGCAAATGATGCTGCCAAGGAAGCCGTCTGGATGAGAAAGTTCATCTCGGAGCTAGGAGTAGTTCCAACCATTATTGATCCAATACCATTGTATTATGATAATAATAGGGCTATGGCGTTGGCCAAAGAGCCCAGGTCCCATCAGCGATCCAGACACATCCTGAGGCGATATCATTTCATCCGGGAGATAGTTGATCGCCGTGAGATCGAGATTCGAAAAGTAGATACAAAGAATAACACCCCGGATCCACTCACCAAGGCCCTCCCTCAGCCGCAGCATGAGCGACTTTTTGAGATGTTGAGTATGAGATACACCAATAATTGGACTTAGTGTAAGTGGGAGATTGTTGGATATATGTGTGCCCTGGAGGCCATTATTTGATAGTGAATGTATCGGTATGTGTATATATATATATTCAGAGGACATTATTGCTCGACATGATAGTATGCTATCTGGTTGTACTTTATCTTAACATGTTCACTTGATCTTGCATATTACTCATTTAGTACATATTGATAAAGCCTTTAGGATATTTGCTTGACTACTGGGATTATGATGCAGATTATACTAGTGAGACATGTGTAGTTTATAAGCATATCCTTGAAATGTTCCTAGTCGTGGGTGTATCGAGACGGGGCATCGATATTCTAGAGTAGACTAGCGTATACAGTTCTTGACCCATATGATGGGCAATGGATGATCCCATATCCATTGGTATGCTAATACTAAAGATTGTATTCGGGTGTGATTGATAGAGATTTTGCGTATGAGTTTTTAAATCAAAGAATTAACCGCAATCAATAACGGTGTCACTTGGTAGCTAGCCGGTTGAGTACAGGTCGGTCCACAGGGAGATGGATTCCTATTCTATGTGTTATAACGAGTTAATCCGATCAAATCGGGTTTTATTTTAGATCTAAGAATGAGAATAAGTTGATAAAAAGGCTGGCTAGGGTTAGGTCAGTTCAGAATATGGATTCTTCTCGCTGCTTTTAATGCCCTAGTTAGGATTTTAGGTGTTAGGGTAATAATTAACAAAGGGGATTAGCACGATCAGGAAGAAACTTCGTTTCTTCCCTTTGGTCCTTGTCCGTCCTTTCTTAACTCTTACCCCTAACCTCTATGTAAATCAATCACAACCGGTCTTAACTAGAGAATCACCGCTATCTCGTGGGATAGGTTGCCGTAGTGATCGGTGTGTGGTTAATTTAAATAGAGTCCTAATTACAAATTATGGGGGCAAGAAAAGGAGGGAGAGAGATTTCCTTCTCTCAAGCCTTTCCTCTCCTAACCCTAACAAGTGAGGAATTACTCACTCATTAGGGAAATTACTATGCGATTCATTTTTATAATTTTCTTTTTAAAACTATCTAAGTTGCAAATAATAAAAGACAGATAAAAAAATGCAAGAATTAAATTCAGAAAAGGAATGCGAGATAAAAATACCTTTCTTTATTGATGCACTCTTGAACGATTACAATGGAATTGAAAATCTAGATCTAGAAATTTAAAAGAGGTATCTCAAAAGAGGCACCTAAAGGAGGCACACCCCAAAAGAGGCTGTAGGCTTTCCTATTTATAGATAGGATAAAACCTAGGGTTTACTTCTGATCCAAATCTGAAATTACAAGACTACCCTAAGAAAGCCGGTCAAAGCACCGACACCCACCGACACGTGCACCGACACGTGCACTGCACGGCCACGGATCCGCGGCGGAATAGCCTGTTTGGCCACGGATCCGCGGCCATTTGGTGGGTTTATGGGCCTAATTCTTTAGGGTTTCTTCAAGTTGCTTTTATCTTCTGTTTTTTTCACTTGGTTCTTCAGAATCTTTTCTACTTTCTTCCAGATTTCCAACAGTGCAGAATTTGTGGACTTTTACCATAAGCTTCGCGTTGAAATGTTGAATCTTGTGCTGCCCTTGTATTTTGTGCATTGAACTGTTTACTGATCTTCATTTGTTCCTTAAACTGGTAGGCGGCATCATACAGATTCATCTATTTGTTGGTCGTAGTCTCCATTTGTAGCGTCTTTTCATGAATTTCACTTTATTGTTCTGAGAACCTGTAACCTGCAACTATTTAGCAGATATGGATCAAAAGCAATTATATATTTGTAATATGATTAAGAATGGGGAATATAATAATGCAAAATTCTGATATGAACAAATACCCCCAAACTTATCTTTTGCTCGTCCCGAGCAAAATCACTTTATTCTCAACAAAATCCTAACCTCACTTTCGCAGGGAATCGCGATTGCACTGAGCTCGTACAACAAGCCGTTAAACCTCTAGGTGTCCCTAGTAGGAGGAGTGTTGTCTTCTGAGGGTTTTCAGCGGATACTACCCCCAAAATCCGATCAATTTGGCCTATTGACTTCCATTCTTCAATTAGGTGTTCTAACAAGAAATTCTATTATCTTTAACTTAGAAATTATCAACCCGTAATTTCACACTCACTTATCATTTAACTTAAGATTGTATATGTTCTGTAAATTTACTTAGCTTTTAGCATCTTTTGAATTTTCCTTCTAAGATTCCATCTCAACTTTAGGAATTTTTATCATCTCTACTGAAGATATAAGTCCTATTTTTCATTCCTATCTCTCATCCAAACCCAATCATATACCCCTACGTGTGTGTATGTATCACCCCTATACTTGGAAATTCAATTCAAGCTATTATACTCTTGTCCATTGTCCAAAGTAATTTTTGTTGGTGAATTTTTAGATGAAATTTGCTCACACATCCTTCATGCGACCGTTAATACTTCTTGAGATACTAACGACCGATTACAAAATGTGTTCGCTCATTAAGTCGTAATTCCTCGTCTTGTAATACCTAAGGCATTAGCAGTGACTCCCAAACCAGTTGGTCTAAGGCACTAGGTGATAAAGCACCCTCGCTATATAATTTTTTTTATTTATACAGCCTTAAGTAATTACAAAACCAGTGTTCATTTTTTTATATCTCTTTATTCACACTTGTACTTTTATTTTATTTTCCTTCATACTAAGGATTTTAGACAAGAGAATTTCAAGGTATTCTCTAATATTCCAAGTTTCAAGGTGCGTGTAGGTGCTAGTTGTAGGGTATATATTTTCAGAATTTAGACTTAAGGTTCAGAATTTATTTTTCAGACTTATACTTCAAATAAAAATTTCAATACTCATCCCTTATTTTGACTTAGCCCAAGAACTGAACTCAAAATTTGTCTATTTCTAAATAATCTACAAGGACATATATTTTCTACAGTTAAACTTTAAGAAAGGTTATTTTTAGGGTTTTTAATTTACCAAGTTTAGGATCTAGTTTTTCCTAACTAGTCAACCATCATGTTGAACTTAAGTCAAATATGGCCAAAATTGAACTTTTCAATTTTCATAATTTTAAAATTTTTTGATTTTTATGGATTGTAAAATAAATATGCAAATGCAAAAATATACACATGAATGCGAAGGAAGAAACCTTACCGAGCACACCCCAAACTTAAACTTGACAGTGCCCTCACTGTCATGCCACACCAAGAGGGTCAAAATTGTCGGCACTCCCCTATTTGTTAATTTTTTTTTATTATTAACAGAAAAAGAAAACAAAAGACATATATACAAAAAGGTTCCCCCAAACTTATGTGAAACAGTTTTTCCACTGTTGAACCATTAAAGTTCAGAGTTAGGGAGGAGAAAAACACAGTATCAAGCTATACAAGGCCTTACACAGGCCAAAGGTTAGCACCAACCATTCAAAAATTTTTATCGTTATAATGGTGTGGTTGGTGAAAGAATGAAGTGTAGAGAAACACACGAGACCGTGTAGAGATAGAAGCAGTATACGGTCTCGGTGGAGGAGAAGAATTGCGGAAGGGAAAAAGAAATGGTGGTTGTTCGATTTCTTCAGGTGGAGGTTGATTAATCACAAAATCCGTGTCGTTTAGGAATGCGAGTTCTTCGGCGAAAATATCTTCGAAACTGTCATCGAAGGTCTGATTGAACGTTTCAATGTCAATAAGTGTCGCGCCAGAATTCAACACACTTGATTTTTCAAAAATTATGAAGGTAGGATAGTCGTAAGGCTTATTTACCTTATTTTCAAAAGAGTCTAAATCAAATTGTTTTTCTAGAATTATCGAACTCAAAATATCGGATTGTGATTCATTAACACTCGGTATCATTAAAGGAAGAGTAGAAGAAGAACTAAAGAAAGGGGGAGAAAGAAATGGAATACGAACTTGAGGGTGGAAATGGAGTGTATAAATTAGCACAATTTGTAATGACCGATGTGTAAAAAGCGATTGTGCTAATCTATCAACCCACTGAGAAATGAGGTCAAATCCCTCAAGATTCGTGAGAAAATATGGGTACGTTGAACTTGGTAAAGCAGACATGGAAAATGAAAGGGATACAGTTTCTTGCGCGGTCGGAACGACAGAAAGGATGAAGGGGATTGATGTAGGAAGTGTAACAATTAAAGGTTCAGGAGGATGCATTGGAAAATCCGACTCATCAAACAAAACTGGTTCATCCTCAATACTATCCTCAATACTCTCCTCAAAATTTAGCTCATCCATGCAATTCTCATCAAAATCAAGACGCATATGAAGTTCGGGAGAAACATTTAATGATTCGGGATGATGAATTGGAGAGAAAAATTCAGTCAAATCTGCGGGTTCATCATCCAAAATATTCCCAGCGTCGATATCCTCAATCAAGTGAAAATCAATTTTTTAGACACCTCATCAAAAGCATGGATATTATTCAATTCAGGTTCTAGAGTGGAGGTGTAGAGGTCAAAAGGATTAGTGATGGTTTCACTCGAAAGGGACCCTTCATAATCAGGTAAATCAAACACTACAAAGTCGCACAACTCATTAACCGTTATATTTTCAACTGGTGAATCATTTGGAACACTTGATAAACATTCAAAACCGGAGTTGTGGGATTCAATTGGGGATGGGTAGGTTTGATTTAGAAGGGTGCACAGCTCATTCTCTCCACTCAAATTCTCAATCCGTCCCACCACCTCATCATACATTTGATAATTTGGAGCTAGTTAGAAACTAGCTACCGGGTCACTAGGTTGTATAAGGGCGGCCATGGACGCATTCAAATCCTTAATCTGTTGTCTTGACACTACCAAAAAATCTTCCAACGACTGTTCCAGACTAGACATGGGTTGTGACGTGGTTTGAGTAAAAGATTCAAAGTTGTTTGGGTACTGAAAACTCCCAAATGGCTGTGTGGAAACAGTATCTAGAGAAGGTATGAAAGCCAGGTAGGACTGGTAGGAATTGAATGGTTGGACAGAAGTAGGATCAACATTTGGATAAGAAGGTGAATGGAATTGTTGATCCAAAGAATTTGCAGTAGTGAGAGCAGTGAAAGGCTGGTTACGAGATTGTTCAATATGTTCAGTAATAGACATGGGTTTCGGAGTTACCACCGGACTCTCAAAATGGGTATCAACGTAAGAAGGTGGTGAAGGTTGAAACGGTTGATACAAAGTGGATTGCGGAGTCCAACTGTTTCTCCTATACACTTCTATTCAATCTTTCAAAGAAATTTTGGGCATGGAGGGGTCGTCCGTAATTCGACCAAAAAAATGCGCGTAGGAAGTAATGTCTGGTTGAGGGTACCAAAGTTCGGCAAGAGTTTTGCGAGGTGGGGTACCCATGATGTGAGAAAGGAGAAGAAAAAGAATGTGATGATATTTTTTTAATTTAATTTTTAAATTTTTTTATTTAAAAAGAATTGTTTGTTTTTGCAGTTTTGAAATTTTTGAAAGTGTTTATATATATTTTTTTGAAAGAGTTTTTGCAAAATTTGTATGGACTACGACACACTTTCAAGCAATCACAATTTGAACATGCACAATCAAGCCTAGAGCCAGGGTCTCCTAAGTCAACTAGACCGCTCCTAACTGATCCAAAGGACAAGTGGTGAGATATATCTCTCGAATCGCCTCTTTACCGCCAATTGTGGCCAGGTAAGCACAAGTGAAGAAATGAGGGATCGCTCACGAATCACCGTGAGACGGCCCTTTTAAAATTACCTTTGTCATTTGTCTAGCCTAGGCACCACAAAGTCAGGTTTAGATAAACGACCGATTGCCCACAGCCTTCCTTTGTCTTATTGAGCGCGACATTCCTTAATTGGCTGAGTCTAGATATTTTTTAATTAGCTCAAGGATGATGCATATGCTTTTAGTGATTTTTGGGTTCTTAGGAAGGGTAATGAAATCCCTACCCAATCTGGATTGGTGTTATAGCCCCTTAAAAGTCCGTTTTAATTATGCAAAGCAATTAACACACTAAAAACACTTGCAAATTTTTTTTTTTACTTGGCAGCGCAAAAAATCCTGCACAAAAACAATTTATTGGAGGGGGAAATGATTTTGCGTAAAAAACCCTGCAGGAAAATTTTTCAGTGGAGTTCAGGAGGTTATAGAGAAGGCAAGAAATACTCACAGAGGGATTTGATGTGCTGACGTCAGCAAAGCGCCGCGGATCCGCGTTCAAATGTCTCTTCCCGCCGCGGTTCCGTGGTGTACTTGTTGGTTCAGATCCCAAAAAATTTGTTCTGTGCTGTTTTAATTCTCCTCTATCTGTTCAGATCTTCTGTTTCTGGATTTGCTCACCGAGCTTTCTCCAGATCTGAATATGTCCGTCTTCTTTTCCTGCACAATTCACGCAAAACCCCTAAAAAAGAACACGATGATTTTTATTTTTTTTTTATTTATATTTTTTTGTTTTGTTTAAAATTGTTTTTTTTTCAATTTTTATAATTTATAATTTTAAAATTTTCTTTTATTAACCCGAAATTACACAAAGAAAAAAACTACCGTCTCCCCGGCAACGGCGCCATTTGATTGATAGAGATTTTGCGTATGCATTTTGAAATCAAAGAATTAACCGCAATCAATAACGGTGTCGCTTGGTAGCTAGCCGGTTGAGTACGGGTCGGTCCACAGGGAGATGGATTCCTATTCTATGTATTCTAACGAGTTAATCCGATCAAATCGGGTTTTATTTTAGATCTAAGAATGAGAATAAGTTGATAAAAAGGCTTGCTAGGGTTAGGATTAGGTCAGTTCAAAATATGGATTCTTTTCGCTGCTTTTAATGCCCTAGTTAGGATTTTAGGTGTTAGGGTAATAATTAACAAAGGGGATTAGCGCGATCAGGAAGAAACTTCGTTTCTTCCCTTTTGTCCTTGTCCGTCCTTTCTTAACTCTTAGCCCTAACCTCTATGTAAATCAACCACAACCGGTCTTAACTAGGGAATCACCGCTATCTCATGGGATAGGGTGCCATAGTGAGCGGTGTGTGGTTAATTTAAATAGAGTCCTAATTAAAAATTATGGGGGCAAGAAAAGGAGCGAGAGAGATTTCCTTCTCTCAAGCCTTCCCTCTCCTAACCCTAACAAGTGAGGAATTACTCACTCATTAGGGAAATTACTATGCGGTTCATTTTTGTAATTTTCTTTTAAAAACTATCTAAGTTGCAAATAATAAAAGACAGATAAAAAATGCAAGAATTAAATTCAGAAAAGGAATGCGAGATAAAAATACCTTTCTTTGTTGATGCACTCTTGAACGATTACAATGGAATTGAAAATCTAGATCTAGAAATTTAAAAGAGGTATCTCAAAAGAGGCACCCAAAAGAGGCACACCCCAAAAGAGGCTGTAGGATTTCCTATTTACAGATAGGAGAAAACCTAGGGTTTACATCTGATCCAAATCTGAAATTACAAGACTATCGTATGAAAGCCGGGTCAAAGCACCGACACCCACCGACACGTGCACCGACACGTGCACTGCACGGCTGCGGATCCACAGCGGAAGGGCCTGTTTGGCCGCGAATCCGCGGCCATTGGTGGGCTTATGGGCCCAATTCTTTAGGGTTTCTTCAACTTGCTTTTATCTTCTGTTTTCTTCACTTGGTTCTTCAGAATCTTTTCTACTTTCTTCCAGATTTCCAACAGTGCAGAATTTGTGGACTTTTACCGCAAGCTTCGCATTGAAATCTTGAATCTTGTGCTGCCCTTGCATTTTGTGCATTGAACTGTTTACTGATCTTCATTTGTTCCTTGAACTGGTAGGCGGCATCATACAGATTCATCTATTTGTTGGTCTTAGTCTCACATTTGTAGCGTCTTTTCATGAATTTCACTGTATTGTTCTGAGAACCTGTAACCTACAACTATTTAGCAGACATGGATCAAAACCACCTATTTATTTGTAATATAATTAAGATTGGTGAATATAATAATGCAAAATTCTGATATGAACAGGGTGCTCAGTGGAGACTGGGTACACTGAACAGACTCGCCAAGAACTCCTATTTGGTATTATATCTATCGTCGGATAGCAGTTCTCAGGTGACACTGATACAAGTTAGTCTGTAGACCCGAGATCGTCATAGAGTCTTATGTGTTCTCCCACTGTACTTTGATCTCCACCCTACCACGGCTCTACTAAATCATGCAAACAGGTGGATTTTGGGTACAGTCCTGAGGCACATGGAGGCAATGAGCGATAGGAGGGGATTCATCTCTCCTGGTATTGGCGTTGATATTGTGCTATGCTTTATTGGCTATAACAGGAAGTCTCTGGCCAGGGCTGATGAGATTTACTAATAAGTGTTATCAGTAGTTTCTCGATCTGTTATAAGCCATATACCGGCATGACTTATTGAGTTATTGGGGTCGACAATACCATCCATAGACTCGATATGCAGCATATCTGACGAAGGGACCGAACTGTACGGTAAGTGTTGCCAGTTGGCTCGACGGGAGTTTTGACAGGTTCGCTTGTTTTTCTTCTGATCGCTCAATACTTTGGAGCCGTTACGTACAGCTAGTGCCACTAACGGTTTGTGGGTATGTGATGTGATCACTACCTACTGCTAGCGTATTGACGAGTCTTAGAGTCCCACATAGGGGTTTCCTAGCTCAGGTGAAAAGATGTGGGGTGCATATGGGATATGTGCGGGAGCTTGATTAAAAGCGTATATTTGATACAATATTTTAATCAGGCATTTTTTATTGGTCGGGTCGTATTTGATATGACCGGATTATTAAATCAAGTATTGATTTAATATTATTGACTTTTAGCTCATTTATTTAAAACCCTTTTCTTTATGATGTATGCATGAATGCATGTATGTATATATATTGATATGAATGGACACATGCATGCATACATGTGTCATGGTTGATGATACAATGGAGATAGCAATGCAAGACTCAGATGGTGAAATATTTATATATTTTGATTATTGAGAAAAAGGAAAATGGAAATAATATCTTAGTTACAATTCTTCTACACTCTTCTTTACTTGACCCAGCCTTAACCATGATCTATTTTCTATTTGTTCTTTAACTCAATATAAAAATATCTAGATATTTTATAACCATGGTTGTGGGTGAGTGTGACTCTCTTATATTTATTTTCTATTCTCATTATCATTGTGAGAATTATCAAAAGAGCTCAAGCTTAGCCATTCTCTTTCTTCTTCCTCATTCAAGCTCTCTAGCTTTTTCAAGTGAGTGAAGAACATAAAAAGGAAAGGTTTTTTAGTGAGATCATAACCCACATCACCAATCTATATTAGTCTAGCCCACTAGTGTAGGTTGTTTTCTCCACTTCCATTTAGATCAAGTGAAGTTAGGAGCTTGAGCCAAGGGACTCTGTGGTGGATCGTCGTGGACTTCGAAGGTTTCAAGCGAACACGTTCAAACACCAAGTTGATCCAAGGAGTCACAAAGAGGAGGTCTATAAAGGTTGTATTACTCTCCTCTTAGTGTTAGACACTTGATAGTATGTGGTACTATTTCTTGTTACCCTAATTTTCTAGTTTGATTCATCGTTGGTTTTGCTTAGCACCATTAAATTTTTGTTGTAGCTTGTTTGATGCAAACCAAGCCTTAGGTATGATGCTAGACAAATCCCTACAGGGAATTCTTGTAATTCGGTAAGGCATGCTTCTAGATGAGCCACCTCATTATATGTATTTTCCATTTTCCAAATGGATTAATGAGGTGGAAAAGGGAAAATGGAGGAGACTTAATGTGGCATGGTGTAAAGAATGGGCTTGGATTACTTTATTTGGTTTGGGATCATTATTAAAGCATAGGAGGTATTTTATATTGTGAGATATTTCCATGGTCCAATAAGTGATCATATACTTACCCAGTCTCTACACTTCATTTTATGAGGTTAGCTCGTTTTTCTTCTCCTCATTCTCTCTCTTAATTTCTCCATCTCATTCTCCCTCAAAATAAACCCTAATCCTTCACATGTGTTGTGAACCATAGGGTTTAGTGAGACTAAACAATCCATTAGTACTCTCTACATCATCTAGGACATCTTTTTTAGCGAACTAGGTGCCTTAGTTACCTCGGTTTTGAGGCTGGAGCTCGGACTATAGACTCTCGGATGGATCGTTTTTGACTTGAGGTAACTGATGAGGAGGCCCGATCCGTGTACGATCCAAGGATCCTATGACGAAGAGGAGGACAGCAAGAAGACCCGAAGGACATGGTTCTGTGAGGTATAACTTTCTATCCGTGCAATTAACCTCATACAGTTTAGCTAGCTAGGGTTTATGGTCGATCCTGAGTTCAAGTCGGTGTTGCGAAGCCCGTAAAAATCGTCTTTGCGTATTCCGCCTCCCTGCGAACCCACGGGGTGCGTGACATCGACTTACAGTGGTATCAGAGTATCTCCATAAGCCTTAGATAGTTTGTAGCGACGTTTAAAATCCGCCGTTTTTGTCGCGCACGGACTGCCGACAAAAACAAAACCGAAAAAGTTGTTTTTAGATGTTTGCACAGGCCGCGGGCACACTTTTTGAACCGAGAAGCCACAGGGTAGAGCATGTGCAACCCAGGGATATCTCGGGAAGACCAAAGGCCAGGCCCACCCCCCAAAACCACCACAAGGTGGCCTTGGGGGTTGGTGACCCAAGAAAACCACAAAATGGTGCTCTCGGGTCTGCCTCCCCTTGGGGGCCACCTCATGGTGTCCTCCGGGGGTGGGTACCCTCCTGAAGCCTCCAGATTGACAGTTAATTTTTTCCCCCTCACCTCCACGAAGTCTCGGATGGGTTTCGAGTTCGTTTCGACTCCCGGATTGGCTTAAAACGATTTTTTGGTGACATTAGTGGACAGTTTTTCATGGCCTTGAAAAATTAGTTTCGTTCGCTGATTGTGCCCAAATTTTATAACATTGCGGGTTACTTTACAAGCTTTGTGATGTGTATATGTGTTCGTAAACGTCATCTATTCTCTATACGTCGATTAGAAAGGGTTGCACATATCTGTATTGTGATAGTTTATGGATATAGAGTATTGGATCGTCGTGAATGAATAGCCGGGGGATGTGAGAAGAGTGTTTTCTTTTCTATCATTCGATGTAAATTTGTAAAGTGATGTAATATTATTTTTGCGGGGCACATTCGGGTTGAGGTTGTAGCCACCGTTGTATTATTTCTTTTACTGTTTGCTCCTAGGATAGACCCAAGGTAGGGTGCACAAACTACCGTGTTCTTGAAGTGCTGAGTGGCCTACTCATTTTATTGTGGGAGGCTGCTTCATTTCAGAAATTTGGCGGGTAGTTTGCCGCACCCGTAGGGGTCTAGGGTGGGGTTTAGCAATTCATCACGACCGTGGAATCCGTCTTTCGTTATAGGCTTAAACAAAACGCGGAATTCCTAGTATATCCAATATGTTCATCTGTGATCTGTAATACCTATTATTGCGTGAGACGAATGGATATATTATATATGTTATATAATAGATGTTGATTATGATTTGCACCCTTGCTAGTCTATCCCCCGCTTTGGCGTTAGTTAAGTAACCTAAAGGTATTAGACGGGGCCCAGTGGCGAATGCGGATGGCATAAGCATACGTGGTATTTTCGTTTCTTTATTCAATGGTAGGTGTAAATGATGGGACTGCATTATATGTTTAATGCAAAGCAAACAAACCAAAGCTGAATCGTTGGAACAATTTTTAAACCACTTGGTTTTTCCAAAAAGCAAACTTTTAAATGTGGAGCTTAAACCACTCCTTTAAAAGCTATCATGGTTCCTTCGATCATATCAAGTTTATTACGTTCACGGTTTTTCTAAAATCATTCGTAGCCCTTCGTCATTTCAGTTGGGTATTCAGTAGTATTCAAGCTATGTATTTTGACCTTCGCTAAGGCATAGTGATTGGTAGCTGCTGAATATTCATTTGTTGCATAGATAGATGTGTTAGTTTGGGACAGTCGTGCAACTATTTTGGCCTTCGTCAAGGGTATGTACGGGTGGGTTCAAATTAACCTGGATAATGACGGGTAGAACTTGACTTGCGACTTATGATATGTTGGCCTTCGTCAAGGTCATAAGAGCTTGGGGCAAAAATCCACATCGGGAGTTTCTAAAGAAACTAAAAGTTGCTAGTGTTGCATACCATTTGGAGTGTGAAAAATTTGGTAGGATTCCTTCAAAGTTATCACACAATGATATTGATCCTACTGTGAGTATCTGCTACTCTTCGGGAGATTTTTTCATTAAACGATCAATGCTATAAACCACGTAGGTGTCTAGAATGGTGTTAGCGTGGCTATGCCTTTAGGGAAAAGAGGTTATGTAATTAAGAAACTTCGCGAAAGCATTGAAAAACCTCCCTCGAAGTACCAACACTAGCCTGGTTGAAAGGTTAAGCAAGTATTGTAGGGTGAGATTAATCCTGACTAATTCTTCTTTTATAGTTTGAAGAAAGATTCAAGATACAGTAGGAGCCATCCTATTTAGATAAACTAATAACCAATCTAAACATGCAAGAGCATCATTGTAAGTGTTCTCTCTCTCTCTCTCTTAGTTGCAGCGACCAAGTGACCAGACTTAGGTTACAGCTAGATAATAAATTGACTGAGCCAGACTATATTGATTGGTAAAGGTTTGTCTAGATGTCGATTACCTATGACAAGGTGGGCCAACTCCTTAATACTAAATCCCTCGCCATCCCAGGTTTAGTTTCCACCGTCGCGGATGTTGATATCCGTAAAACAAGGGAAAAGATTGTGCGAATGCCAAGTGGCTCGTTTTGGCCTCAATGGATAGTGAACACCAAAGGCAGCACAAAAAGTTGGACTTAGCTTCTATCTTCCTCCAAAACAAAGATTTATATAGAGAGCAATCTCGTATCGCAACATATGAGACCTTTAAGGAATTGCTTCAAGCGAGGTTGGCTGTCGGGTCATCTGTAGGGGACAACGTCCCTACAATGATCAGCTATATTAAAGAGCTCACGGACCTGGAGACCACGTTGGAGAACGAGTTATGTACTAACTTGATTCTACAGTCCCTACCTTCTACTTACACCCTGAAGGAAACCAGGGAGACACCCGCTCTGCTTATTGGGGAATCTTCCTCTTCTAGATCCAAGGCGAAAGCCAAGAGAAAGAAGAAGAAGGCCTCCAACAAACTGATAGGCGGTGTCAGTAAGGTAGAAGGAAAGGGCAGGGCAAAAGTTTCGGGGCTAACAGTAGGGAAGGAGGATTGTTCCTTTTGTCACGGGAAAGGGCATTGGCAGAAAGAATGCAGGGCTTGGAAATCCAGAATCCTGGATCCGAAGCACGTTGTGGCTTCGGCTTCGGGTATGTTTGTGATTGAAAACTGTCTGTCAATTAACTCTATTTCCTGGGTACTAGATACTAGATCAGGATCTCATATCTGTAATCCATTACAGATTTTGAGAAACCATAGAGTTATCAGGGAAGGTGATATGACTCTCAGGGTTGCTAACGGAATGAGCGTGGACGCTGTATCCGTAGGGGAATATCACCTAGGATTGACAAGTGGGCAGATATTGATTTTACGTAACTATTTTTGTGTACCTATTCTATCTTGTAATATCATATCTGTATCTTTACTTTCTAAAGAAGGATATAATTTTATATTTGTAAGCGATGTGGTCCACATCCACCTGAATCAAGCTTTGATTGGGTCAGATACACTAGATAACGGTTTATAAGTTTTAAATAAAGCTCAGGTTTTCAACATGCAGAACACACTTAAAAGAAAGTCTCCAGAATTAAATAAGGCTTTCTTGTGGTATTGTAGACTGGGTCATATCAATGAAATACGATTGATGAAGTTACATAGAGAGGGATATTTGGATCTGTTCGAATATCAGTCTTAAGCAACTTGTCAATCATGTCTCAAAGGAAAGATGACAAAGACTTCGTTCACTGGACACGGAGAAAGAGCGAGCGAGCTTTTAGGACTCATACACAGTGATGTGTGTGGTCCAATGTCCACACAAGCATAAAGTGGTTATTCCTATTTCATTACTTTTACGGATGATTTCTTTAGGTATGGAAATGTCTTCTTGATGAAATATAAATCCGAGGCCTTTTAGAAATTCCGAGAATATAAGAATGAAGTGGAAAAACAAACAGGCAAAAGTATCAAAACACTGAGATCCGATCGAGGTGGTGAATACTTAAATGCCGAGTTCCTGGATTACTTAAAAGAGAATGGAATTCTCTCTCAACTTACTCCTCCATACACACCACAACATAACGGTGTATCGGAAAGGCGGAATAGAATCCTATTGGATATGGTACGTTCAATGATGAGTAACGCTGAGTTACCGCGATCCTTCTGGAGTTATGCACTAGAATCAACTGCACATCTTTTGAACAAGGTTCCTACCAAGACTGTGCCTAGCACACCATATCAGATGTGGAGTGGGAAGAAACCCTATCTTCAGTATCTGAAGATATGGGGATTTCTAGCTTTTGTAAAAAAGGCTGCATGCGGATAAGCTCAAGGCATGCTCAGTTCTGTGTAAGTTTGTGGGATACCCAAAGAATTCTAAGGTGTATCTTTTCTATTACGTAGAGGAACAAAAGGTTTTTGTTTCACGTCATGCCCATTTTTTGGAAAATCGATTTTTGAAAAAAGAAACTAGTGGGAGCGCAATAGAACGGGAAGAAATTCCAGAACCACAAACCATTACTGAAAGCATGGTAGAACCAGAGGTTTCGAAAGAACAGGACATCCCCACGCCACTGTGCAGGACTAGTAGGCAGTCTCATCCACCCGAGAGATATTACGGTTTTCTCATAAACGGGGATAGAGAGGTTTGCATCATTGACAATGATGAGCTAACTAGCTTCCAGCAAGCCATTCAGAGCGGTGACTCGGTAAAATGGCTGGATGCAATGCGGACCGAGATGGAGTCCATCTACACCAACAAAGTATGGACTTTGGATATTGCTCCAAAAGGGGTAAAACCCGTAGGCTGCAAATAGATCATCAGAAAGAAGATTGGTGTAGATGGACAGGTTGAAACCTATAAGACTAGACTTGTTGCAAAAGGTTTTCATCAAAGACCTGGTTAGGACTATAATGAAACCTTTTCTCCAATGGCTCAAATCCATTCAGATCCTTCTTACCATTGCTGCCTTCCACGATTATGAAATTTGGCAGATGGACGTAAAGACCGCTTTTCTGAATTGACATTTAGAAGAGTGCGTCTATATGGATCAGCCAGAGGGTTTCATTCAGAGTGGGAGCAGAGGGAAAAAGTGCAAGTTGATTAAGTCCATTTATGGATTAAAGCAGGCATCGCGGAGTTGGAACATCTATTTTGATGAGACGGTCAAAGAATTCAACTTTATGAAAAATCCAGATGAACCATACATCTATAGTAAGAATGTAGCAAGAACTGTTCTATTCCTTATCTTGTACGTGGATGACATTATCTTGATTGGAAATGACATTCTTATGCTACAATCAGTAAAAAAATTCTTGTCATAGAGGTTCTCCATGAATGACCTGGGTGATGCCTCCTAAATTCTGGGGATCCAGATCTATTGTGATAGATCTAAGAGAATGTTGGGACTTTCGCAGTTCAGGTACATCGATACTATACTAAAGAGATTTAGTATGGAAGATTCAAAATACGGTAATCTACCGGCTTGTCACGGAATCACCCTCTCAAAAGAGATATCTCCCAAGACTGATTTGGAAAGGGCTCACATATCGATTATACCCTACGCTTCTGCTGTAGGCTCTATAATATATGCGATGTTGTATACCAGACCAGATGTTGCTTACGCACTTAGCATGGTAAGCCGGTATCAGTTAAACTCAGGGGAGAACCACTAGATAGCAGTAAAGAACATTCTCAAGTACCTCAGAAAGACTAAGGAGATGTTCTTGGTGTAAGGCGGAAAAGACCTCTAGATCGAGGCTTTTGCTGACTCCAGCTTCTAGAGTGACAAGGATGACTTCAAGTCCATATCGGGTTATGTCTTTACCCTCAATGGAGGGGCGGTCTATTGGAAGAGCTCCAAGCAGGACACCGTTGCTGACTTGATGAGGGAAGCGGAGTATATAGCTACTTGTGACGCCGCGAAAGAAGCAGTCTGGATGAGAAAGTTCCTAACAGAACTTCAGGTTGTTCCATCCATTGTAGATCCAATACCTCTGTATTGTGACAACAATGGCGCTATAGCTTTAGAGAAGGAACCTAGGTCCCATCAGAAGTCCAGACATATCTTGAGGCGGTACCACCTGACCAGGCTGATCGTTGATCGCCGGAAGATTGAGGTGCGGAGATTAGATACGGAGAACAACACTGCAGATCCACTCACAAAGGCCATCCCTCAGATACAGTTCGAGAGGCTATTCAAGATGATAGGTCTGCGATATGCCAATACATAGCATTAGTGCAAATGGGAGATTATTAGTGATATATGCCCTATAGGCCTTTATTGTATATTACTTAATAGGAGCTTGGGATATACACGGATATAGTAACAGTCTTGCTCGAAATGGTAGTATGCTACCTGGTTTGTTTCTACCTCAATATGTGCATGTGTTTTCTTAGCATATCGCTTATACATATTGGTAGAGCCCTTAGGATCTTTGCTTGATTACCAGTGTTGTGATGGCAGTCACACTAGTGGGGGCTGGGTAGTCTATAAGCACATCCTTGTACATGTCCCTAGTCGTAGGGTTATTGAGACGGGGCATCGATACTCCAGAGTAAACTGGTGTATACACTTCTCATCCCAGTAGGGGAGATGGTCTGTCCCATAGCCATTAGTACGCCGTACTGGAGATAGTATGCAGGTGCTCATTGGGTTATGAGTACACTGGACAGGACTCGTAGGGAGCTGCTGGTGGGTATACAGCTTAGTCCGTTGACTTGACAATGCTACTTTGCCTCAAGTGTGTTCCTATTGTTCTTACATTACTACCATACCACAGCTCAAAGGAGTCATGTAAACAGGTAGTAGTTGGGTGCAGTCCCGAAGTACTTGGAGGCAGTGGCGGTTAGATAGGATTCGTCTCTTCTGGTATTGGGGGTTGATATCGTGATGTGTTCAGAAAGCCATTACATAAAGTCCCTGGCTAGGGCAAGCGAGATTTACTGGTAGGTACTCCAGTAGTTTCTCAGGGTGTTTTGGGCTACACTCCGGCACGACTTATTGCGCTATTAGGGGTCTGACGACTACTGCCGTCTAGGCCCGATATGCGATACTCTAAGAAGAATAGACCAGACTGTACGGAGATTGTCACAGATAGGCTCAGTAGGAGTTCGGATGAGTTTGCTAATCGGCCTTCTTATCGACAGATACCTGGGTAGCCGTTACATCAGCTAGTACCGTTGACGGCTTATGGTTAAATCCACTGCCAGAATAGTGTCGAGTCTTTAGAGTCCCATATAGAGGGTTTCCCTGCATCGGGCAAAAGATGTAGTGGCCATATGGTTTTACGGCAGGGCTTCGATCACATACATGTACTTGTACACGGATGCTGATTCGGCGGACAATAATAGTGTGCTTTGGTTTCAGCTGGATCCTAGTATTGTATTATTGGATTTTTATCGTCTCAGTGTATTCGTATTTTTCGGAATACGGATACGGGTATGTATATACGGTGAGGGGCATTCTTGTAATTTGGCAAGGCATGCTTCTAGAAGGAGCCACCTCATTAGATGTATTATCCATTTTCCAAATGGATTAACGAGGTGGAAAAGGGAAAATGGAGGAGACTTAATGTGGCATGGTGTAAAGAATGGGCTTGGATTATTTTATTTGGTTTGGGATCACTATTGAAGCATGGGAGGTATTTTATATTGTGAGATATTTCCATGGTCTAATAAGTGATCATATACTTAGCCATTCTCTACACTTCATTTTATGAGGTTGGCTCATTTTTCCTCTCCTCATTCTCTCTCTTGATTTCTCCATCTCCTTTTTCCTTAAACTAAACCCCAATCCTTCACATGTGTTGTTAGCCATAGGGTTTAGTGAGACTAAATAATCCATTAGCACTCTCTACATCATCTAGGACATCTAGTTTAGCGAACTAGGTGCCTTAGTTACCTCGGTTTTAAGGTTGGAGCCCGAACTATAGACTTTCAGGTGGATCGTCTTTGACTTGAAAGGATCGACGAGGAGGCCCGATCCATGTACAATCCGAGGAGCCTATGATGAGGAGGAGGACAGCAGGAAGACCCGAAGGACATGGTTCTATGAGGTTTAACTTTCTATCCGAGTAGTTAACCTCATACAGTTTAGCTAGCTAGGGTTTATAGTCGATCCTGGGTTCAAGTCGGTGTTGTGAAGCCAGTAAAAATCGTTTTTTGCATATTCCGCCACCCTGCAAACCCGTGGGGTGCGCGACTTCGACTTAAAATTTCTCAAACACGAACATTTCGCAAACATGTTTTGCGAAACTGTTTAGTAAAGAAGTTGGGTGTTCGGCATCACACGGGCTATGAGAGTGCGACACCGCAATAATTAGCTTTAAGTGCAAGTGGGAGATTGTTGGTTATAGTGCCCTCAAGGCAATTATTGTATCGCATGCAGGCGATTATGATGATTGAGGGAGGACCTACACGGGTAGAACAATCTTACTCAAGATAATAGTATGCTATCCGATTCATCTCTATCATTATCTACATGTATTATTTGGTATTACGGATCACTATTATATGTTGATAGAGCCCTTAGGATTCATGCTTGACTGCCAGGGTTATTGTGGCGATCACACCTGTGAGAACTGAGTAGTCTATAAGCAAATCTTTAAATGTCCGTAGTCGTGGGAATATCGAGACTGTGTATCGATATTCCATAGTAAACTAGTGTACATATTTCTTAACCCCGAAATGGGGCAATAGCCGGTATCACAGCCATTGGTATAAATCAGTCACCAAAGATAGTATACAGATGCTCATTGGGTTTTGAGTTACACTAGAAGGACTCGCCGGATCATGGTAGATGGTATTATACATTTTGTCAAATAGCAGTTCTCTGGTGACATGAGTACAAGTTAGTCTGTCGACTTGAGATCCTCATTTGTCTCGTGTGAGTTCCCACTGCGCTTTGATTATTACCCTACCACGGATCTACTGAGTCGTGCAAACAGGTTTTAGTTGGGTACAGTCCCAAGCCATATGGAGGCAGTGAGCGGATCGTCAGGGATTCGTCTCTCCCGATTGTAATACCTTAGAATGCGATTAGTGTTAATTAAGCGATAATTCGGGTTTTTAGTAAAAAGTTTACCAAAATAGTTTTCTCACATTTTGTTAAGATTAATCAATATTTTATTATTATTTGTTTTTGCTTACACACACTTGTGCATGTTAACATGGGGGTTGTTTAGTGTTAATCATGGATATGCATGCTTGCATTAATGAAGAAGAGGGAGAGAGTAAGTATAAGGTATTCACTCACGCTACACTCACCCTCTCATCCTTATCTCATTCTTCACTCATTGCCCTCTCTCATTCTCACCTCACTCTCTCTTTCTCAATTATTCTTCATCTCCTCTACTCTCAATTGAAATCCTCACTACTTCATCACTTAAACCATGCAAAACTTCATTTAAACCTCACTAAAACACTTCTCAAGTTATATTTTAGCCACTAGGATCCCTTGGAGAATGGAAAGCTAGGATCTTTTGAGCAAGTGTGGATAGGTATAACCTATAAACTGTTAAATAGGTGTTTTATTATTGTGTTGCCTTGTAGTTGATGTTTAGAACACTAAAAGTATAGTTTTGTGGACATATCGTATTTTTAGTGTCATTAAAGGATATCTGTGATCTGCTGTGACCCCGAGTGTATACTGGAAAATCTAGCAATGTAGTAGTGATGTACTAGTGACCCTGAGCATTCACCTGAAGCACGAACCCCACCTGATCGGTTTTGGCCGGCAACAATAGGGGAAATTCCGGCGAGCTCGGTTTTTTGGTGGAGTTGGGGCTTGGGTTTTGGAGGGTAGTTGTCTGTTGTTGTTTTAGAGTGTTTGGTAATGCTTGATTTTTACGTTTTTACAGTATACAAATCTGGGATCACTTTACTTGTTTCTAGTGTTTCGACTTGCGCGTTACGTTATCCAACACGGTTTATGACTTTGTGTAGCTGCTGCACTTGGGTTGGTTTCAGGGTGTCGCTACGCACGTTAACCACTAGACGAACACTTCAGAGTTTGTTTGGAGTTGGTACGTTGGTCAAACGTAGTTTGTACGTGTTATTGGTCGATTTCTAATGTGAACATTTTATGATTGTTGTATGATTTTAGGATCGCAGGCGGGGACTTCGGACGCTGCGAAGAAGGAAAAGCAAGTAGTTGGCTTTACTTAGCCCAAGATCATCTGTGAGTAGATTTAACATCTACAGAGGAATCGCCCGTATAGCGTTATGCATCTGGGCTAGATTCAATGACATGATTATTAGTTATAAGTATATGGATATTGATTGTGCATGTGTACCATTGTTGCATACCTCATTTTCCTATTGCATATGGATATAGTATTAATGAGACACAACACCATTACTGACGGTTCATGTTGCACGAGCACAAATTGTATGCTACACACACACCATCGGTAATTGCCATGACACGCACAACACATATACATATGTGATATTGTATTGGTTAGTGACATTGAGACATTGATTCTTATTCCATTGTGCATATGAAATACAACATACACATATACCTTGCTATAGCAACATGTTCACCTTTATATGATGTTGCATTCGACTTTGGAGAAATTTGGAACCGCATGATATATTTAATAACTTGATGCATTTAAATAGCGGTTTTTCCTTGATATGCTCATATTACTGTTTTATGTTGCATATGTTATATTTCATTGATTTACGCATTGAGATATAGATTTCATATGATTTTATGGATTTGAGGACCGTGGTATTTCAAGAAATTATGCATTGTTTGAAAAACCCTGTTTCTCTTGATATGATATTTCGATGCGTCCACCATGAATTTTCTCGGTTCTGAGACTTGTGTTAGAAACCCGATGCGAGGAGTTGGATGAGACCGTGTGCGGGTACATGGTGAACCCGGTAAAGTACCCGGGGGCAAGAAGATCGCAAATGATGGCGTTGAGCCCGACAGGGGGGAGCACTGCCTACTGGTGATAGTATTTGAACTCGGCGGATACCTGGAGGATACCTACCGGAGTTATGAGATGGACATGGACCGACCGTTCTGCCGGAGCCTGCGGGCCGATCCCGCAGACGGAGCCCATGTTATGAGTATTTACGTGTCGTTGATGGACACTAGTTTTCATGATGTTTTTGAGTGTCGATATTGGACACTCAGGTTCCATGAGACTTACAGGATATGAGAACCGATCAGAGTGGCGGTGCCTGAGGTATTGGGATTTGGAGTGTAGTTGATGGACACTGGTTTTTCCACGATGAGGATTCCGTGATGATGATATGTTTTATCCCATACTCGGCTTTTATTTGATATGCATTGCTTCATGTATTAGTAGTACCTGATAGAATACCTTTCATGACTGTTGCATATACATATTGCCATATTATACTATCAGTTGGCATGTGATAGATTATCGCAGTACGTGCATACCTGCGATTACCTGCATGTTGTTATTTACTATTCATGAGTTGGCAACTCACCCCCGTTGTGCCACAGTGTTTTGCAGGTTGTCCCTCAGACCAGTCGCGGCAGGGCTTCTTCTTGTCGTATCTTTTTGCAGCGTATACCGCTACGGCTGACTGTGAGCAGTTTTGCTATAGGTGGGTTTTACGGTTATCTGATGATGTTCATTGTATATCTTATTGTATCTAGTACTCTCCATCTACTACTTCATGTATTGACTTAGAGACGAGATGTGAGGACGATATTGTATATTATTTTTATGACTCTGGATGTCATGCTCGTGTGAGCCGGCCTTTTCTTTTGTTGAATATCTCGTTTATGCTGTTTCATTTATATTGTTTATTCTTTCGCTACGGCGTCGTATATCTTCTTATGGTGGTTGTTTCCGCCCTTGGGCGAGATTTGCTCCCGTTTGGGGATGCTATACTTATATCTTATGTTTGTACCCTTTTCGGGTCTAGTTTTTACAAAGGAGGTGCTGCCAAAATTTTATGAAAGCAACTTAAGTTAAATATTTTTACTTGAGATTCCCAAAAGTTTTTAACAATGTTCTTATTACTTACAACTTTTGATGGTTTAGATTTCTGGATTTTCGGTTTACTTGAATTGCATTACGCCTGTAGACGCTACGTGGTTTAAGTGCCGTCTTGTGCTAAATTTCGGGTCGTGACAATGTTGGTATCAGAGCGCTAGGTTTTACCTATCGGAGTGTAGGATGACCTTGGTATGATGGAGCAGGTAGCTTAAGCAGAGTGACGTAGCGTGTGTATGTCCGCAGTATACTTACGACACGGTACTCCGCCTAAGTGACTTTAGGACATATTGCTTGAAATTCCTTCCGTGATTATATACATCCTTGTGATTCGAATTCTATGTTCTTATCGAATCATGTTTCCATTTCTAGCCATTATGCCGCCGAAGACTACGAGGGCTCAGGAAGAGGCAGCGAGAGCCGAGGTCAGAGTTGGCTCGTCTGAGACGAGGACCGACCAGGACGGTACGCTCGCTGTATAGAAGAAGATTGATCCGCCTTCGATAGATCGTATTGCTAGGTTAGAGACAAATATGCTGGATTTGCGCCAGATGATGGGATCGTTGGTTGAGGCCAGTCGAGCGCAGCGACTGGAGGTTGCCACTCCTGTTACCCAGTTATTCCTCACTATCAGCACACAGCATTGTGTCACGTATACAGCAATAGTGGACGCAGCCCTACTAGATGAGGAGCGTCTTTCCGAGACTTTGGAAGTTCTAGGACCGAGGAGGGCTCGTACAGGTGTATCATCCCAGAGGCAGATGTTTCGACACCGCGACAGATTTCGTTCAGGTCGCGTGAGTAGCAGAGGCATGGGACGAGGTCAGTTATTTAGCTCTTATCCCCAGGAGGGTCAGCAGTCATCGTATGGATGTTTCCGGTGCGGGAGTTTCCATCACCTCGTTAGGAATTGTACCGTGGTATGCTAGAGAAAGACAGTCGTACCATATGTTACCCTTCCACCTTCACCTCAGGGAGAGTTTCCTTTTGCGCCTGTTGTTGATCCGCGTCGGACTTATGTTCAGAGAGGTCGTGGTCGCAGAGTGTTTGTTTAGAGAGGACAGGGTGGCAGAGGAGGAGGACAGCCAGTTGCAGGTAGAGGACATGCATGGGCGTTTGCTTTGACTCATCAGGACGCGCAGGCGTCCAATGCAGAGTTTTCAGGTATTCTTTTTCGTATGTTCTTTTGATGCACACGTTTTGTTTAATCCGGGATCTATGCACTCGTATGTCTCTACACACTTCGTATCGAGGTTGGGCTGAGAGTTGTGTTTCCTAGATTAGTCGTTTGTTGTAATTACTCCTGTTGGCGATTCATTGGTTGAGCGACACGTGTTTTGGTCGTGTGCCAATCGGATAGGAGATAGAGATTCGTCCGTCGATTTGATCCTTCTAGATATGTTGGACTTTGACGTTCTCCTGGGCACGGACTGGTTAGCTATGTGCTATACGTCTGTGGACTGCAGTGAGAAGACAGTCAGGTTTTGTTTTCACGGCGAGTCAGTTCTTGTTGTGCAGGAGGACCGTGTTGCCGCCCCTCACAGCTTGATTTCAGCCTTTTTCGCTAGTCGGCTTTTGAAGAGAGGATGTCGAGGATTCTTATCTTTAATTCATGATACCAGAGCCTCAGTAGATTCGTTGGACTGGGTTCCTATTGTGCGAGAGTTTCCCCACGTTGTTCCAGATGAGCCGGCGGAGCTTAGGGAGCTTAAGGATCAGCTGCAAGAGTTGCTTGATGGGGGTCTTGTACGTCCAAGTGTTTCGCCTTAGGGAGCTCCTGTTCTGTTCGTCAAGAAGAAAGACGACAGATTGAGGTTATGCATTGATTTTTGTCAATTGAACCGAGTTGCGGTGCGGAATAGGTATCCTTTACCTCGCATTGACGATTTCCTTGATCAGCTCCAGGGTGCGGGACATTTTTCTAAGTTTGATTGAGATCAGGCCATCATCAGTTGCGGGTTCGGAATGATGACATTCCGAAGACTGCTTTTCGTACGCGCTATGGGCATTATAAGTTTTTGGTGGTGTCGTTTGGAATCATCAATGCCCTAGCAGCGTTCATGGTTTTGATGAACCAGATTTTTAGGCCGTTCCTCGACCAGTTTATTATTGTGTTATTGATGAAATTCTGGTCTATTCCAAGAGTCGGAAGGAACATGAGCAGCACTTGAGGATGGCTTTGCAGACATTGAGAGATCACCAGCTGTTTCTAAATTCTCGAAGTGTTCCTTCTGGCTTGATAGTGTTGACTTCCTAGGTCATGTGGTTATGGGAGACGGTATTCGTATGGACCCGAGGAAGATCGAGGCCGTACAACTTTGGTCCAGACCTGTATCAGTGACTGAGGTCCGCAGCTTTTGGGCTTAGCCGGTTTTTACCGCCGTTTCATGCAGGATTTCTCGAGTATCGCTGCACCGCTGACCGGACTGACCAGGAAGGGGGTTCCTTTTCTTTAGACTGAGGCATGTGAGCTGAGTTTTCAGTACTTGAAGACTCGGTTGACAACTGCACCAGTTCTATCATTACTTCTGGATCGGGCGACTTTGTCGTTTACTGTGATGTTTCGCAAGTGGGGCTCGATTGTGTATTGATGCAGCATGATAGAGTTATCGCTTATGCTTCCCGACAGTTGAAGGAGTACGAGCAGAATTATCCCACTCATTATCTTGAGATGGCCGCGGTGGTCTTGCGCTGAAGATTTAGAGACACTGCTTGTACGGGAAGTCATGTCAGATTTTCACAGACCACCAGAGCTTTAAGTACATCTTCCTGCAGCAGGATCTGATTTTGAGACAATGCCGTTGGATGGAGATTGTGAAGAATTATGATTGTGAGATCCTTTATCACCCGGGAAAGAAGAATGTGGTAGCTGATGCTTGATTCGTAGGCCCGGGGGTAGCTAGTTCCAGTTGAGCGCAGTTCAGAGACAGTCTTCTGCAGATTTGCAGTTCTTGTGCGACAGCTGAGTACAGTTTAAGTTCACCTCCACTGGGAGACAGCTTGCTCATGTCCGCGCCCGTCCACTTCTACTTAATTGTTTTCGTGAGGCACAGCCCGCCGATGCCTATTTGTCTGAGATTCTTTGTCTGAGTCTGAGATTCTTGAGCATGTTCGGCAGGGTAGAGATTCGGAGTTCTGGTTGATGACCAGGGTGTGCTACGTTTAGGGACTCATTTTTTTTACCTGATACCGATGGGTATAGACGCGAGATACTAGATCAGGAACAGCAGCCAGCTTTTAGTATTCACCTAAGTTCCACCAAGATGTAACGTAACTTGAGAGATAATTACGGGTGGGCAGGGATGAAGAGTGAAGTTTTAGATTTCGTTTTGAGGTGCCTGACTTGTCAGCGAGCTAAGGCTGAGCATTAGAGACCGGCTGGAGAGTTGCAACCTTTAACCGTTCCGGAGTGGGAATGGGAGCAAATCTCCATGAATTTCGCTGTGGATCTACCCAGGTCTAGTCAAGGGTATGACTCCATTTGGGTGATTTTGTTGTCTAGTAAATGAAAGTGGCTCACATCCTTCCAGTGAAGACCACTTTCGGTTATGCTCGGTATGCTCAGTTGTACATCGATAAGTTTGTGCGTTTGTACGGAGTTCCTTCATGCATTGTATCCAATAGAGGCACCTAGTTCACTAGCCGTCTTTGGAAGAAGCTTCAGGAAGCCTTGGGTACCTGGTTGAGCTTTAGCACTGCTTTCCATCCGTAGACCGATGGTTAGTCAGAGCGGACTATACAGACTCTGGAGGATATGCTTCGTGCGTGCGTGCTTAATTTTGTTGGCAGTTAGGATCGTCACTCTCCATTGATGGAGTTCTACTACAATAACAGTTATCAGGACACGATTCAGATGGCAACTTTTTAGGCTTTGTATGGTAGATTGTGTCGATCGCCAGTCTGTTAGATCGACTAAGCGAGAGCAGGATTTTTGGACCCCAACTAGTTTAAGAGACTATGGAGAACATCCAGTTGATTCAGGACAGGATAAGAGCAACCTAGTATGGACAGAAGTCTTATGCCGACCGTCATCGTCGCAGTGGGGGATCATGTATTCCTACGGATTTCTCCGATGAAGGGCGTGTTGAGTTTTGGGATGAATGGAAACTTAGTCCCAGAATTGTAGGTCATTTTGAGATCCTTGAGCGAGTCGGTACCGTTGCCTATTGTTTGGTATTTCCGCCCAGATTTCCGGATGTTCACCCCGTATTCCTTGTGTCGATACTTCGCAAATACCTTCATGACCCTTCTCACATGATTCAGCACCAATCCGTCCAACTAGAACGTGATCTTTAGTTCACCAAGTAGCCGATAGTTATATTGGATCGGCAGGTGGAGAAACATCGGTTAAAGGTATTGCCATCTGTGAAGGTTCTTTGGTGTAGCCCGTCTAGAGAGGAGATCACTTGAGAAGCTGCGAGCGGATGCCGAAGAAATTTCCATCATCTCTTTGAAGGTACGCATAGTAAGAATTTTAAATTCGGGGATGAATTTCTTTAAGGGGGGAGATTATAACACCTTAGAATGCGATTAGTGTTAATTAAGCGATAATGCAGGTTTTTAGTAAAAAGTTTACCAAAATAGTTTTCTCGCATTTTATTAAGATTAATCAATATTTTATTATTATTTGTTTTTGCTTACACACACTTATGCATGTTAACATGGGGGTTGTTTAGTGTTAATCTTGTTTTGTGGCCATGACACCTTAAACTAATCCATGTCATGATTAACCTCGCACTTAGATTTTTGTGTGTGAGTTATCCTTTTGTTTTGGAATGGGGGAGGTGGCAAGGCGACTCATGGATAAGCATGCTTACATTAATGAAAAAGAGGGAGAGAGTAAGTGTAAGGTATACACTCACCCTACACTCACCCTCTCATCCTTATCTCATTCTTCACTCATTGCTCTCTCTCATTCTTACCTCACTCTCTCTTTCTCAATTATTCTTCATCTCCTCTACTCTCAACTGAAACCCTCACTGCTTCATCACTTAAATCTTGCAAAACTTCATTTAAACCTCACTAAAACACTTCTCAAGTTATGTTTTAGCTACTAGGTGTGGATAGTGTGGATATGTATAACCTCTAAACTGTTAAAAAGGTGTTTTATTGTTGTGTTGCTTTATAGTTGTAATTTAGAACACTAAAAGTATAGTTTTGTGCACATATCATGTTTTTAGTGTCATTATAGGATGTCTGTGATATGCTGTGACCCCGAGTGTATACTAGAAAATCTAGCAATGTAGTAGTGATGTACTAGTGACCATGAGCATTCACCTGAAGCACGAACACCACCTAATCGGTTTTGGCCGGCGACAATAGGGGAAATTCCGGCGAGCTCGGTTTTTTGGTCGAGTTGGGGCTTGGGTTTTGTAAGGTAGCTGTCTGTTGTTGTTTTAGAGTGTTTGGTACTGCTTGATTTTATGTTTTTATAGTATACAAAATCTGGGATCACTTTGCTTGTTTCTAGTGTTTCGACTACGCGCGTTACGTTATCCGACACGGTTCGTGATTTTGTGTAGCTGCTGCACTTGGGTTGGTTTCGGTGTGTCGCTACGCACGTTAACCACTAGACGAACACTTGAGAGTTTGTTTGGAGTTTGTGCGTTGGTCAAACGTAGTTTGTACGTGTTATTGGTCGATTTCTAATGTGAACTTGTTATGATTGTTGTATGATTTTAAGATCGCAGGCAGGGACTTCGGACGCTGTGAAGAAGGGAAAGCAAGTAGTTGGCTTTACTTAGCCCAAGATCATCTGTGAGTAGATTTAACATCTACAGGGGAATCGCCCGTATGGCGTTATGCGTCTGGGCTAGATTCAATGACATGATTATTAGTTATAAGTATATGGACATTGATTGTGCATGTGTACCATTGTTGCATACCTCATTTTCCTATTGCATATGGACATAGTATTAATGAGACACAACACCATTACTGACGGTTCATGTTGCACGAGCACAAATTGTATGCTATACACACACCATCGGTAATTGCCATGACACGCACAATACATATACATATGTGATATTGTATTAGTTAGTGACATTGAGACATTGATTCTTATTCCATTGTGCATATGAAATACAGCATACACATATACCTTGCTATAGCTACATGTTCACCTTTATATGATGTTGCATTCGACTTTGGAGAAATTTGGAACCGCATGATATATTTAATAACTTGATGCATTTAAATAGCGGTTTTTCCTTGATATGCTCATATTACTGTTTTATGTTGCATATATTATATTTCATGAATTTACGGATTGAGATATGGATTTCATGTGATTTTATGGATTTGAGGACCGTGGTATTTCAAGAAATTATGCATTGTTTGAAAAACCCGGTTTCTCTTGATATGATATTTGGATGCGTCCACCATGAGTTTTCTTGATTCTGAGAATTGTGTTAGAAACCCGATGCAAGGAGTTGGATGAGGCCATGTGCGGGTACATGGTGGACCCGGTAAGGTACCCCGGGGGCAAGAAGATCGCAGATGATTGCGTTGAGCCCGGCACGGGGGAGCACTGCCTATCGGTGATAGTATTTGGACTCGGCGGATACTGACCGGAGTTATAAGATGGACATGGACCGACCGTTCTGCCAGATCCCGTGGGTCGATCCCGCAGACGGAGCCCATGATATGACTATTTACGTGTCGTTGATGGACACTAGTTTTCATGATGTTTTCGAGTGGCGATATTGGACACTCAGGTTCCATGAGACTTATAGGATATTAGGACCGATTAGAGTGACGGTGCCTGAGGTATTGGGATTTGGAGTGTCGTTGATGGATACTGTAGGGTTCTTAGGCACACCCATGAGGTTCTATAACTGATCAACCATGCCAAAATCAAATTTTTCGTGTGCCAAAGAAACTCTAATGCTAGATCGTTACTAGAGGTAAGACGAAACATGCAAGTTACCAACTTAACTAGAAAGTGAAAGTGGCTACAACCTTTGTAGATCCGGTCCTCCATCTCTTTAGCTCCGTGATGACGTCCCTCCGCTGCGATCATCGGATCCCGGACTCTGGCGATGGTTTCGTCGGAGAAATGATCGGGCTAGGTCGTCGACTTCGATGCCGAAGATGATCTACGTCGAGGCAACTCAAGATCAAGCTCCATCTTCACTTGGTCATAGAACTTGTGAAGATAACACACTCTACTACATGGCAAGTGGTAGAGGATGAAGAAATAGGAAGTGGGTTCACTTTGGATTTGGATTTCTCACTCTTTTGATCATGGCACCATTGGAGGTAGCAAGGTTTCTTCTTCTTGAAGAAGAAGAAGAAAAAGAATATGATAAGAATAATAAAATCAATTGATGAATAATAATAAATCAAGTGATCTTATCATAATGCAACCATGGGTTACTGTAACTAGTGTAGAGACTAAACTAGGGTTTAGGTGAATGGTTAGGTTAAGAAAAGAAACAAAATGGTCAAATCTTTTCAAAGCTTCATGAAGCTTCAACTAAAAACCAAAAGAAGCCACCATTTTATTTCTTGCCCAAAAAAAAATAAAATGAATAAGTAATTAAGAAAAGATAACAAAACCCTAACCATTAACCTAAACAAGGTTTAAAGCATACACACACCCAAGTTTGCATGTATCATCAAACATGATACAATCTAGTGCACAAAAATATATCACATATACTACTTGTGCACATCAAGTGAGAAAATCCATCTTAAGTGAACAAATACTAGTTAATGTAAAGTAATATATCAAATATATAATTATACATCAAATCATTAAATCAACACTTGATTTAATGATCCGGTCATATCGCATATAACCGACTAATATCAAGTGTATCAATGTATCGAATCAACACTTGATCCGGTAACCCGGCTATATCATATATAACCGTCCAATGATACAAATCGCGAGAATAGAATACCGTATCACATACTGGTATTATTCTCGGTCCCGCACATATCTCATATGCGCTCCTATTTCGTTTCGCTTGAGCCAGGAAACCTCTGTGTAGGACTCTAAAGACTCGTCAATACGCCGGTAGCAGGTGATGATCATATCAAACACCCACAAGCCGCAAGCGGTCTGCTAAACGTAACGGCCACCCGGGTATTGAGCGATCAGAAGATCAACGAGCAAGCCCGCTCATACTCCTGTGAATCCAACCAGCAACACTTACCGTACAGTCCGGTCTGTTCGTCAGATATGTCGCATATCTCGCGTAGGGGTGGTAAACGTCAGACCCCAGTAGCTCGATAAGTCATGCCGATGTAAGGTCCATAACAAGCGTGAAACTACAGATAACTCTTACCAGTAAATCACTGCAACCCTGGCCAGGGATTTCCAGTTATGGCCAGTCGAGCATAGCGCAACATCAACCCCCAATACCGGGAGAGACGAATCCCCTCCTATTGCTCATTGCCTCCATGTGAATCGGGACTGTACCCAAAAACCACCTGTTTGCACAACTCAGTAGAGCCGTGGTAGGGTGGAAATCAAAGCACAGTGGGAGACACACAAGACTCTATGACAATCTCAGGTCAACAGACTAAGCTGTACCAGTGTCACCAGAGAACTGCCATCTGACGTGAGGTAAAATACCATCTGGGAGTTCTCGGCGAGTCCGTCCAGTGTACCCAGTCTCCATTGAGCACCCGTATATCATCTCTGATGTCAAACACCAATGGATATGGGATCATCAATCGCCCATCATATGGGTCAAGATGTGTATACGCTAGTCTACTCTGGTGCATCGATGCCCTGTCTCGATACACCCACGACTAGGGACCTTGAAGGATGTACTTATGGACTACCATGTCCCCACTAGTATGATCCGCATCATAGTCCAGGTAGTCAAGTACACATCCTAAGGGCTTTACCAACATGTAGCAGAGAGACAATCAGTGTACACGTTATGGTAAAGGGCAACCAGATAGCATACTATCATGTCGAGCAAGAAAGTCCTCCCTATATATGTCCAAGCATCCACGACAATATACATCCTATGTATAGTAATGGCCTCTAGGGCATACATATAACTAACAGACACTGGTTTTTCCACTATGCGGATACCGTGATGATCATATGTTTTATCCCATACTCAGCTTTCATTTGATATGCATTGCTTCATGTATTAGTAGTACCTGATAGAGTACCTTTCACGACCGTTGCATATACATATTGCCATATTATACTATCAGTTGGCATGTGATAGATTATCGCAGTACGTGCATACCTGCGATTACCTGCATGATGTTATTTACTATTCATTAGTTAGCAACTCAACCCCGTTGCGCCACAGTATTTTGCAGGTTGTCCCTCAGAGCAGTCGCGGCAGGGCTTCGTCTTATCGTATCTTTTTGCAGCGGATACCACTACGGCTGACTGTGACCAGTTTTTCTATTGGTGGGTTTTCCGGTTATCCGATGATGTTCATTGTATATCTTATTGTATCTAGTACTCTCCATCTACTACTTCATGTAAGGACTTAGAGACGAGATGTGAGGACGATATTGTATATTATTTCTATGACTCTGGATGTCGTGCTCGTGTGAGCCGGCCTTTTTTTATGTTGAATATCTCGTTTATTCTGTTTCAATTATATTGTCTATTCCTTCGCAACGGCATCGTATATCTTCTTGTGGTGGTTGTTTCCGTCTTTGGGCGAGATTTGCTCCCGTTTGAGGATGCTATACTTATATCTTATGTTTGTACCCTTTTCGAGGCTAGTTTTTACAAAGGAGGTGGTGCCAAAATTTTATGAAAGCAAATTAAGTTAAAGATTTTTACTTGAGATTCCCAAAAGTTTTTAACAATGTTCTTATCACTTACTACTTTTGATGATTTAGATTTCTGGGTTTTCGGCTTACTTGAATTACGTTACGCCTGTATATGTTACGTGGTTTAAGTGCCGTCACGTGCCAAATTTTGGGTCGTGACACCGATATTAGGGGTATATGTCGCACTGTGCACAAATAGCCATCACCAAAAATCCTCGGCAGAGGTGAAAGTGAATTACTGATTTGGATCGGTAGTTTCTCGGTAGGTGATAGGCTTTACACCAACAAGTCTTATCACGTTATTAGGGGGTCTGACTTTATCCACACCCTTAGACCCGATATGCGATACTCTTAGATGAACAGATCAGACTGTACGAAGACTATCATTTTCAGGCTTAGTAAGGATACGGACAAGTTTGCTTGTCGGCTTTCCTTTCGTTCAATATCTCGGTAGACGTTATGTACAGTTAGTGCCGCTGACGTGCTTGTGGTTAAACCCACTGCCAACGTATTGTCGATTCATTAGAGTCCAACACAGAGGGTTTTCTCAGCTCGGGCGAAATGATGTAGTGTGCGTATTTTGATACTGTTGGAGATAGTGCCCTCAGAGTCAATTATTGGATCACAGGCACGTGATTGCAATGATTGAAGGTGGACCTATCCCGGTAGGACAGTCTTACTCGAGATGATAGTATGCTATCTGGTTTACCTTTATCATCGTGTACTGCTTTAGGTGACCTTACAGGTCGCTATTACACGTTGTTAGAGCCCCTAGGATTCTTGCTTGACCACCAGCAGTATGAGGGCGATCATATAAGTGGGAGCTGGAGGTCTATAAGCACATCCTTAAAAGGTCCCTAGTCGTGGGAGATTCGAGACAGGGCATCGTTTCTCCAGAGTAGACTAGTGTATACAGTCGAGACCCCGACGAGGGGCGGTGGTCGGTCTCACAAGCCATTTGTGTCAGTTGGATCACCTAAGATGTATACAGGTGCTCATTGGGTTATGAGTACACCGAACAAGACTCGCCGGGAACATGCTAGTTGGTCTTATACCAGACGTCAGATGGCAGTTCCCTGGTGACATGTGTACAGGTTAGTTCATCGACCTGAGGATCGTCATTTGTCTCGTGTGAGTTCCCACTGTACTTTGATTACTACCCTACCATGCTCAAAGGAGACGTGCAAACAGGTTTTAGTTGGGTACAGTCCCGAGCCACATGGAGGCAGTGAGCGTATCTTCAGGGGTTCGTCTCTCCCGGTATTAGGGGTGAGGTCGCGCTGTGTCTAGGAGAGCCATTACACAAAGCCCTCGGCCGAGGCAGGAGATTTAGTGGTAGGTATTCCAGTAGTATCTCAGGGTGTTCTGGGCTACACTCCGACACGATTTGTACCGCTTTTGGGGGTCTGACTTTACCAACCCCCTAGGCCTGCCATGCGATGCTCATAGACGAACGGACCGGACTGTACGGATATTGTCACTGACAGGCTCAGTAGGGTGTCAGGATGAGTTCGCTCATCGACGTCCCTTTTGGTCAGTACCTGGTAGCCCGTTACGTATTGGCTTATACCTCTGACGTGCTAGTGGTTAAATCCACAACCAAGGTGTTGACGAGTCTTTAGAGTCCCCCACATTCAGTTACTCAAGTTTCGGGCGAAAAGCTATAGAGGCCGTATGGAGATATGGCAAGGTCCGATCAGATACGTGCGGTATTGCACGGATCAGGATCGGACAGTTAGCTGTAGAGGCCGTATGGAGATATGGCAAGGTCCGATCAGATACGTGCGGTATTGCACGGATCAGGATCGGACAGTTAGCTGTAGAGGCCGCATGGAGATATGGCAAGGTCCGATCAGATACGTGCGGTATTGCACGTATCAGGATCGGACAGTTAGTACTAGAGGCCGTATGGATATATGGCAGGGTTCGATCAGATACGTGCGGTATTGCACGGATCAGGATCGAACGGATATTACTGGCCGGCTTTGGTTTAAGACGGATCCTAGTATAGTACAGTGTAGATTTTGTCTCATTGCATTTGTATTTCGGTCGGAATACAGATGCGGGTGTGTATGCACAGTATCGGGGTTTTCCTGTATTTTATTACGGGACCAGTTTTCTGGAGTTGCCAGTTTGCTTTCCGTTTCGGCCAATTTTCCTTTGTATCGTTTATTGGCCGAAGATTGGTGGAGGAAGGCTTATTTGCATTTTTGCAAACAAGCTTTTGTGGAGGGGGTCTTTGCATATAATTGTATCATGATACTTGCACCATCATTTGACCTCTTTTGACCATGATGGCTTGACTTATGTTTTCATGATGGCTGTGGTGATGTGTTGGCCTTTGATTGTCATCATGCTTGTTGATGATGAAGTGTGATGATTGTTGTTTGAGTGTTGGACTTTCCTAGTGATCATTTCTTTGCATGATTGCCTTTTCTTTCTCTCTCCCTTGGATTATTGGGGGGCTCTCTCATTCTTTTGATACACACTCCATTCTCTCCTCTCCCACCATGCCATGGCCGGCCAAGAAAGGCTAGGGCTGTCCAAAATTTTAGTGTGGGATTTTTGCTCTTTTGCTCTTGGAAAAATCCCACAAGTTCCATCTCCATGAGATTGTATCATTCCTCCACCTATATGGCAATTCCTACAACCCCAAAAAGAGACATAGTAATCCACACTATATTCTACAGCAAATCTTGGGCACGTCGACTTGCCAGCTTCGTGCCCGAGTTGCCTCGGTATTGAGGTGGGAGCCCGTAAAAGATGCAGACGATGTGGTGCCCTTCCGGCAAGGAGGCGACGACCGGAGTTTCCGCAGGAGATCGGGACGACGACGAGAAGACTGGAGGACTCGGATCAGTCGGTATATCTCTAACCCATCTTGTAGTTAGCTAGGACTAGTTAATGGTTCGATCCGGGTGTTTAGAGCGCGGTGGTGCCGGTTTGCTAGTTTGCAAAATTAAAGTTTTTCGCTTCCGCATTTGGCCTCGGGATGGAGGCCGGGGCGCCGCCGTGCACTTACAGTGGTATCAGAGCCTCGCCATTAACATAGTCTAGCTTTGTCTAATGTGTTTTACATTTCCGATCGAACAATTTTCCAAAAACCGTATTTTTCTTCACATCAGTTTCTGTCGAAATTTTTTGAAGTCCAAAAATTTTTCATGTTGTTTCAGAATGATGTGTAGGAGATTCTAAGAGTTCTGTGAAAATTTGGGCTCGTGAACAGTCCAAACGACCGCGGAACCGCGGCCAAACCCATGCTTGGGCCGCGGTTCCGCCGCGACTTGAACTGTTCAGTTCCCCAAAATTTTACAGAATGCTCCTGGGATGAAAATAGGGGTTTTGGAATATTATTTTTGGGCCCAGAATTTCTTGATGTGCTACAGTAGTACTTGGGGGCCCACTTGGTAAAATTTGATCGATCGGATATTTTAAACACATTAGTTCACAGTATTTACATTATATCTGCGACCGTGAATGTCACTTGATCGGTAAATCCGGTCTAACTGCTATAGCCCGGTTAGACGGATTTGCGAACGTGACTTTCACGTTGATGTTCTGTGATTTTGCTGTGATGTTGCGGATCGGTCGTGGGGATAGCCTGGTTGCAGTGGTAGTACAGTTTTGATGTATTATATACATTTGATATTGCGGGGCGAGCGTCCGACATGTGGACTGCCGTCACTGCCTGTTTGTATTATTATTTTTGGGGCACGACCAGGTTGCGGTCGTTGTACCCGTTGTATGTATATTTTACTTTCTGTACTAGGATTACCCCGCGAAGGGGTGCACGGATAGCCGAGTTCTAGAGGGCAACAAGCCCGCATCTCATGGCATTGAGACGGAGGGGGCATCACTCTAGGATTGGCGGGCTATTCGCCGCACTCGTAAGGGGTACAGGTTGACTCAGGAGGGGTGCCCAAGTTACCGGATTCCGTGAAGTGCTGGGTGGTCCATTCACGGAGCTGAAGGGGGCTGCCTCGCTTCAGGTTTTGGCGGGTGACTTGCCGCGCCCGTAGGGGTCTAGGATTTCATTGCATAGGCTATCCACACGACCAGGGGAACGTCGGGTTTCAGTAGTGGCTCTGTGAAACCCGGGGATCCCAGATATCTGTATTGTTCTGTGATGCTGTACATTTCTGTGATGTTGCATTTTATCACGCCTTGAGCGAATATAATATATTGGTATATATATTAGTAGATGTTGTATATGTTTTGCATCCGCGCTAGTCCAGTCCCCGCTCTGTCGTTAGTTAGCTAACCTAACGGGTAATGACGGGACCCAGTGGCGAATGCGGATAGCATATACGTACGTCATATTATTTTCGTTCTTTGTGGTGTGATCAATTGATGGGACTGCGTTGATTCGGATCAATGCAAGTAAAACAAACCTAATCTGATGTTGTTGGAACACTTTTCAAAAAGCTGTTATTGCAAGGACGTTCACTTTTGTTTTTCATCGTGGTATTCAGTTGGAATATCCTGCTCCTCAGTCGACGCGGCAAGGGCCGAGATCCCTTCACCGGGAGCGACCCCTTGGACAAAAATTTGCGTCAGGGCAATAACTTCACTATAACCGATTACTTTTGCTTTGCATCGTGGTATTCAGTTGGAATATCCTGCACCTCATTCTACGGGGAAAGAGCCGAGATCCCTTCACCATGAGTGACCTCTTTAGCAAAGGTTTTCATCACTATATTTTCTAAAAAGCTATCCGTTCCTTCAACGATATCAAGTTCATTACGTTAAAGGTTTTCGCCAGAAACCATTCGTAGCCCTCCATCATTTCAGTTAAATATTCGGTAGTATTCAAGCTATATATTTTGACCTTACGCCAAGGCATAGTGTTTGGTAGCTGCCGGGTATTTATCCGTTGCATAGATAGATGCGTTGGTTTGGGACAGTCGTACTATTATTTTGGCCTACGTCAAGGGTATGTACGGGTGGGTTCAAATTAACCTGGACAATGATGGGTAGAACTTGACATGTGACTTATGATATTTTGACCTCACGCCAAGGTCATAAGAGCATGGGGCAAAAATCTCATCGGGAGTTTCAAAAGAACTGAAACTTGCCAGATATGCGCATACCTTCTGGAGTGTGATAGCGTGAGCGGATTCCGTCACGTTATCATGCGATGATAGTTGGATCCCGATTCCCACTGATGAGTTGGTTTACTCCTCGGGTGATCCCGACTAATTCTTCTTTCTAGTTTGGAGGAGAATTTTGACGGTACAGTGGGAGGTTTCCAGATTAGATAAATTGGCAACCATTCTGATCTAGGTTAGAGTGCACGCTGAGTGTTTCTTTTCTCTCTCTTTTTGGCAGCGACCATTGACCCGACCCTAGACTATGACTCGGTGACCAAGTTGACCGAACCTTCTGAAACACTGGCTTTTGGATTGTCAGAGTTGCAGACCTCATTGCCACTCCTACTTTTACCCTTTTCTCCAGGACACCCCGTATTACTACGAACGTCCACTTCCATTGGACAAAACGATCGTATGGTTAGATACGAACTCGAAGGAACTCGAGGATGGTTTCCGATTCTGGAGAAAACGGATAGAACTATTCAGTTGTCTTTTCCTTTTACCTTCTCTCAGGTTGCGAGTACTCCTTGGTTTAGGAGATAGTACACCTATTACGCAAATTGGATAGTCTTCTTCCAAACCTTAGGCTGGTGCTGACCGGTAGGGAACGAAGAAAACCAATTAGCATAACGATGGTGTACGGAAGGTATTAAGTTAAGACAAAGCAAGGGATTAGTAAGAGGGCAAAGTAAATTGCGACTGATATTCACGACCAAACCAAGTATTTCATTACCACTCCCACTTCACCTTTGTATTTCTCCAGGACACTCCGTATCACTACGAAGATCCGCAGTTTATTGGATATTCCATCGTATGGATATATACGAACTCGAAAGGAACTTGTTCCAGTTCGGGGATGGATTCTGGTTCAGGAGAAATAGGAATAAGATTTATTCAGGTTGTCTTTTATCCTCACCTTCTCTCGCATTGCGAGTGCTCCTAGGATTAGGACAGTACACCCATTATGCTTATTGGATAGTCTTCTTCCAAACCATAGGCTGGTGCCGAACGGTAGGGAAGCAAGAAAACCATTTGGCCTAAGGGGTGTGCAGAAGGTAATGACTAAAGACATATAAAGGAATTTGGAGAGGTGGCAAAGAATTATATACGGTTACAGTCGTGAATCTGGAAGAGGCATTACTAGGAATACCGGGATACCCCATCGAAACATTTCAATGTTTCAGTTTCACTGTGTACTGTTAAAAGAAAACTGATTTCCCAATTAGTCCTTACTCCAGGGTATGTATTTACTAGGTACGATTCTCACATCTGTATGGTTTTACAGATGATGAGTGGGAGTAAGTTATTGGAAATTGGGTGATCATCCTCATTGTATCGGGATTCGTTGTAATCGGTGATATTTGAGGAAGTCACCTGGACTGTTTGCCGGTCGGCAAATATTTGGTTTTGAATATCCGCTGTCATGCACCAATTTCAAATTGATATATCTGTACGTCTATTTTCATAGAGTGAGATATACCTTTTTGAAATTATGTCTACGACATTTACCTATATCAGTGGATGGTTAGGTAAGGAGCATTAAACAGCGGTGTAATTCTTCTTAACCATAAGTACAGTTTTCAACCTACGACACACAGGGAGTGAGTTATTAGACTCAAGGGACTTATACAGAGTATTGTATGTTGTCCAGGGTCCATCAGGACAGAGGGGATGGTCCTCGTACTATATTCGGTTTACTTATGACTTCTCTAGTTTTTAGACAGGTGTTTCGCAGAAACACAGGGTCCGAATTTTGAGAAGTTATAGGTATTTGAATAGAGTAGAGAACCAGGTGTAGCAAGTATCGGGATTCTTCAAAGTGATCGAAGATGTAGATACTTGTCAATGGTATTCAGTTGATAGTAGTGATTAAGAGAACTTGCTTCTCTTTCAGGTTACTCATAATTGGAAGTATTCCTAAGTTGAGTAATGCTGATCGGCCTCCTTCCATTTAGTAGACAGTTGCATGATTTAAATCTGGTTCAATTAAATCAGTGCCTCTGGTTCTATATTGGATATAGAACAGTTCATATCTTAACGATGTTAAGGTACGGGGAGTTGTCCGGCTTATGATTAAAAACCAGACTCTGGATAACTCAAGGCACGTTTCTGTAATGGCTGTTTGTGGGTTGACCCAGGCTATGACGAGGGTTGACTTTCTACCATCTGGAAGATCAATAGCGATATTGTTCTAGACTCGCCACAGTTTTAAATAAAATGGATTTTCAGAAAACAGTAGTGGGAGTATGGTAGAACTGGAAGTGATTCCAGAACCGCAAACGATTACTGAAGATTTGATAGGAACCTAAAGATTCAATCTGGTTTGACATTACATAGGCCACTCCGCAGATAAGGTGGGTAACTTCAGGCACCCGAGAGGTACTCCGGTAGCCTCAAGGATGGTGACAGGGATGTTCTTGCTTACCCACACTTGTCATTGCTGTTGTTCCAGACTGTGAGACCCGGCAGGAGGATGAGTATAGCGTCGTTCTGAACTGGTTTCAGAAGTGTACGTCTATATGACTCTGCCGGAGGGTTGTCGTAGTCAGTGGGAGCAGCGGAAGCATTGATGGACAGGTGGCTTATGTCTATTTATAGACTAAAGCAGATATAGCGGAGATAGATCATCAATTTCTGATGTGACAGTCATAGGTTTGACTTCATCAGAATAGGGGATGGATCTGTTGAGAAGGTAGTAGGGTGTGATGTCATGGTATTTGGATGACATACACAGAATAGGAAAAGAAACTCCTATACTACGATCGGTTATACTTTGGTCGTCACACAGTGGTTTCTCCACATGGGACTTGGACATTATATCAGACATACTGGTTACTAGATCTATGGTTTTAGATCTAGATTTGGGTGGTTTCCCAATTAAGGGTACTTAGACAGCATTCTAAGAGTATTTAGAATGGACGACTCCTGGCACGGTAGTGTACCTGCAGGTGATGGAGCCACCCTCTCTAAAGGTGTCTTACAGACTAAAGGGGAGAGGGATGTGCATGATTGGCAATCACTTGCTCAGGCAATTGAGTCAATCATGAGATGTCAAGTACCACACCAGATGTTGTTCTTGCACTAGATGCAATAAGTTGATGTTGATCCAATCCTAGAGAAACAGTCGGAAGCAGTTTTAGAACATAAGTGGATGTTCTAGGGATATGATAACGACAGCCTCATTCGGGAGACAGTTATCATTCCAGGCTTCCAAGGTGACCTGGACGACAAGAAGGTTGTCAGAGTTATAGTTTTTCCTTCTGACGAGGGGCAGTATTTTGGACAGGTAGTCCAAGGCAATACTGAGGGAGGCATGGCGCAGGATACTGATTAAGTTCAGTTGACGATACAGTCTAAGAAGTTTGGATTTGGAGTTCATTTATGAGCTAGGTCCCATCAGACATCCAGACACATTCGAAGACAGGTATTGCTCAATTCGGGAGATGGCTTTCTCCGCGAACATGAGATATAGAGAGACATAGAAAGAAACATCAAGGCGGTTCCACTCACTGAGGCTATTCCTCGAACGCATTAGTTTCGCAAACGGGATTTGTGAGACTGACAAGTAGAGGAGTTGGGTGTTCGGTATCACACGGGCTGTGAGTATGCGACATCGCAATAATTAGCCTTGAGTGCAAGTGGGAGATTGTTGGAGATAGTACCCTTAGAGTCAATTATTGGATCACAGGCACGTGATTGCAATGATTGAGGGAGGACCTATCCCGGTAGGACAGTCTTACTCGAGATGATAGTATGCTATCTGGTTTACCTTTATCATCGTGTACTGCTTTAGGTGACCTTACAGGTCGCTATTACACGTTGGTAGAGCCCCTAGAATTCTTGCTTGACCACCAGCAGTATGAAGGCGATCATATAAGTGGGAGCTGGAGGTCTATAAGCACATCCTTAAAAGGTCCCTAGTCGTGGGAGATTCGAGACAGGGCATCGTTTCTCCAGAGTAGACTAGTGTATACAGTCGAGATCCCGACGAGGGGCGGTGGCCGGTCTCACAAGCCATTGGTGTCAGTTGGATCACCTAAGATGTATACAGGTGCTCATTGGGTTATGAGTACACCGGACAGGACTCGCCGGGAACATGCTAGTTGGTCTTATACCAGACGTCAGATGGCAGTTCCCTGGTGACATGTGTACAGGTTAGTTCATCGACCTGAGGATCGTCATTTGTCTCGTGTGAGTTCCCTCTGTACTTTGATTACTACCCTACCACGCTCAAAGGAGACGTGCAAACAGGTTTTAGTTGGGTACAGTCCCGAGCCACATGGAGGCAGTGAGCGTATCTTCAGGGGTTTGTCTCTCCCGGTATTGGGGGTGAGGTCGCGTTGTGTCCAGGAGAGCCATTATACAAAGCCCTCGGCCGAGGCAGGAGATTTACTGGTAGGTATTCCAGTAATATCTCAGGGTGTTCTGGGCTACACTCCGACAGGACTTGTACCGCTTTTGGGGGTCTGACTTTACCAACCCCCTAGGCCCGCCATGCGATGCTCATAGACGAACGGACCGGACTGTACGGATATTGTCACTGACAGGCTCAGTAGGGTGTCAGGATGAGTTCGCTCATCGACGTCCCTTTTGGTCAGTACCTGGTAGCCCGTTACGTATTGGCTTATACCTCTGACGTGCTAGTGGTTAAATCCACAACCAAGGTGTTGACGAGTCTTTAGAGTCCCCTACATTCAGTTACTCAGGTTTCGGGTGAAAAGTTGTAGAGGCCGTATGGAGATATGGCAAGGTCCGATCAGATACGTGCGGTATTGCACGGATCAGGATCGGACAGTTAGCTGTAGAGGCCGTATGGAGATATGGCAAAGTCCGATCAGATACGTGCGGTATTGCACGGATCAGGATCGGACAGTTAGCTGTAGAGGCCGTATGGAGATATGGCAAGGTCCGATCAGATACGTGCGGTATTGCACGGATCAGGATCGAACAGTTAGCTGTAGAGGCCGTATGGAGATATGGCAAGGTCTGATCAGATACGTGCGGTATTGCACGGATCAGGATCGGACAGTTAGTACTAGAGGCCGTATGGATATATGACAGGGTTCGATCAGATACGTACGGTATTGCACGGATCTGGATCGAACAGATATTACTGGCCGGCTTTGGTTTAAGCCGGATCCTAGTATAGTACAGTGTAGATTTTGTCTCATTGCATTTGTATTTCGGGTCGGAATACAGATGCGGGTGTGTATGCACAGTATCGGGGTTTTCCTGTAATTTATTACGGGATCAGTTTTCTGGAGTTGCCAGTTTGCTTTCCGTTTCGGCCAATTTCCTTTGTATCGTTCATTGGCCGAAGATTGGTGGAGGAGGGCTTATTTGCATTTGTGCAAACAAGCTTTTGTGGAGGGGGTCTTTGCATATAATTGTATCATGATACTTGTACCATCATTTGACCTCTTTTGACCATGATGGCTTGACTTATGTTTTCATGATGGTTGTGGTGATGTGTTGGCCTTTGATTGTCATCATGCTTGTTGATGATGAAGTGTGATGATTGTTGTTTGAGTGTTGGACTTTCCTAGTGATCATTTCTTTGCATGATTGCCTTTTCTCTCTCTCTCTCCCTTGGATTATTGGGGTGCTCTCTCATTCTTTTGATACACACTCCATTCTCTCCTCTCCCACCATGCCATGGCCGGCCAAGAAAGGCTAGGGGCTGTCCAAAATTTTAGTGTGGGATTTTTGCTCTTTTGCTTTTGGAAAAATCCCACAAGTTCCATCTCCATGAGATTGTATCATTCCTCCACCTATATGGCAATTCCTACAACCCCAAAAAGAGACATAGTAATCCACACTATATTCTACAGCAAATCTTGGGCATGTCGACTTGCCAGCTTCGTGCCCGAGTTGTCTCGGTATTAAGGTGGGAGCCCGTAAAAGATGCAGACGATGTGGTGCCCTTCCGGCAAGGAGGCGACGACCGCAGTTTCCGCAGGAGATCGGGACGACGACGAGAAGACCGGAGACTCGGATCAGTCGGTATATCTCTAACCCATCTTGTAATTAGCTAGGACTAGTTAATGGTTCGATCCGGGTGTTTAGTGCGCAGTGGTGTCGGTTTGCTAGTTTGCAAAATTAAAGTTTTTCGCTTCCGCATTTGGCCTCGGGATGGAGGCCGGGACGCCGCCGTGCACTTACAGATACATGGGATCGATTAAAACACGTGTTTTTGTACACATGTTTTTAATCAGACAGTTTTTTTAATACTAGCCGATTTGAAAGATAGCCAGGTTATCACATTTTCGATTAAATGTGAGCAAGTATTATATATCTCTTTTTACTATCTCTCATTTCAGTATTTGTATTTTGACAGAATACTGTATTCATACGAATACGAGTATTTTTATAAATACAAGTATTTGTGTCTTGATATTAATACGGGTATTTATATCTTAGTACAAATACAGGTATTTGTATTTTGAAACGAATACGGTATTCGTATTTTGATACGAATACGGGTGTATGTACTTGCAGCATATACATGTATTAGTGTATCTGTATATATTTAGATACACATATATATGTATATGTGTACAATGAGGAGATCTTTCTTTTTATTCTCCTATATTCTTGAACTTTTGTGAATGGTGTGGGCTTGTGACTCACCATGGTGAGTCACAACCCACTCATTCATAAAAGAAAAACAATAGAGAGAGAAATTGAGAGGATGAAAATTTTTCATTTGCCATGCTTGTTAAACTTACACCCATGATTTTTCTTCTTCTCTCTTGTTTTGTTTTCCAAAGTTAAGAATGAAGAAAGAAAATGAGAGAACAACTATAGATTATCCGCTACATCATCTAATGATCAATTCTTAGCAAATTTTGATCACTAGTTTCTTCACTTGTAAAGCTAGAGCCTTAGTTTGGTTTCCTTTGAGGTGGATCATCTTCGGTAAGGAAGTACGACTCCCAAGCTCGTTCCCGACGACCTAAGGAGCCAAGGAAGTGGAAAGAAGATGAAGGACACAATTACGAAGGTTGTAATCACAAATCTAGTTGTTAACTCCTTATACTTTAGTTTCTAGTTTAGTGTTCGGATTCGATTCTTGGTTGTAATGTTCTTGCTCAAGTTTAGAAAAAAATTGTTTTGTATTCCGCACTCGCCGCTAATTTGCGGAAAGAGCATGAGCGTCTACACACAAATAATTCCTGGCGCTGTGCCAATCTTTGAGACTCTTACTTCTTTGATAGCTTAAGCTATATTTAGAAAAATATTTTTCCAATCTTTCTCATACAGAAAGAATGAATCTGGTTAACAAGAAAATCTCTAAATAAAAGATTTAAATACATAGCTTAAACTATTAAGATATTCTCTATCTTTCTAAAATAGAAATATAATGTTGTTAACAAGAGATAAAATCTTTTTAATCTTGTTAAAAATATAAACCCTGTTAAAAAAGACCCTTGTATCTATAATCCAACGGTGCACTAGCACCCAGGCTAATATCAGCTCTTTCATATTTTCTTTTAAAACAGAAGAATCAGTTTAATATCTTATTTAAATAAGAATGACATTAATTATATCAACAGATAATCTTTGGATCTAAAATCCAACGGTGCTTAAGCACCCGAGCTTGATCTTAAGATCAGTTAGAGAAATCTCAAAGAGAGATTGTCTGTACTTGCCCAATAATATCTATACCTTATATAAAGGACCTATGAGGTCAAATTTCATATACAAAATTGACCCCATAAGCTTGATCAAGAACTTAAGTTCTCTGCAATCCCAACTCTCGTCTTCCTCCTCACCATCATAAATCAAGGTGAGAAAAGCAGAATGATCTCCATGATATATTAGGCATGGCCTCATCCATGAGAAGGTTAACCTTCATATTCAGAACTTAAATTCTTTCCGATGATTTTAGGATCTATAGATCAAATTTCGCCTCGAGAAAACATAAGTTTTTATCATAGGGATTCCTTTGATCTTAAGATTTAGGGTTTGAGAGAAGAACCGAACCCCTGAATAAAAAAATTATGATGATGGATAAGGAAATTTAAATTTTCAAAGAACAGATCATATGATCTGTATATAGAAAGAAAGGTAACTTCAGATCATAAAAGTTGCGATCTTGATGTCGTTAATGACCAAAATAACCATTAACAAAATCTTAAGCTTCATGAAACTTAAATTTAAAAAAGACGGAAATTAATCTCTATGAAAAACCTTAAGCGGCCATGCGCCAGAGGCATATGTGCCAATGGGCATGCGTCACATAGAGATGCGTCAATATGAAGGCCATGCGCCAATAAAAATATGTTCCAATAAAGATACGCTCCAATATGGGTATACGCACCAGAGACCCACTACGTGGCATGCACGACAACCCATGGGCCTTAATATTTAACGCGCCACAGACAAAAAAGTTATATCCATACGCCAATACCTATTGTATACGTGGCATGCACCACAACCTTGATACACCAATGATTCAATATGTCACAGACCCCTGTATCTTTGTCAGTGTGCCACGTGATATGCGCCAGAACTTCTGCGCAACAATACATATGTTCCAAAGCCAATTCTTAGTCTGAATTGACTAAGTAACTTAAACTTCTATGATATTTCTTGAGCCCATATGCTCATATATTCCAAGTTGACCTTAATCTAAAACAAGATTAATGACCCATAAATATATTTCCTAAGTCGATATTAGTCCCATATATGACTAATGGTTCTTAGACATATACCATGAACAGATGGAACATATGACCTAGGCTCAACCAAAATCTGAGATTTACGGATTTGGACTAATACGCACCCTACGAGCGACGACATATTAGTCTCCGTATATAATCCAATGGCAACCCTAAATAAATAATATATATAACACGACACGAAGTGATATATTTGAAGAAGGTGAAAGTTGTTATCGCATAGTGATAAAGTAATTAACTGCAGAGGCTTGCGTCTGCAGGAAAAATCGTCCCCACAATAAAAATCCCCTCATTTGTGAGGGGGAATCTGATAAGTCTGCTACAACGGTCGCATCCATCTAAACCTCCGATATACGGTGCCATAAATCAACTTGGTATCTTTGGAGAGGTGGACGGATATGTTCCATATACCATCTGTCCCCAGACTCAGGGACGCGCTCCCTGGGCCTCAGTCTGGATTCCGGCGGTGAACAGGTTCCGGTACGCCCAGTGGGATCTTTTTCTCCTTCCACTCCACACTTCATGTGTCGTGTTACGTGAACCAATCACGGTATGATTATATTTCCCTTGGATATTTGGGTCACTAAAGCTGGTGTTTCACTCCTATGTAGATAAATGGCCTCACCCAGCAACTCCAACCTTAATGCTAGCTCCAGCACCGTTCCAGCTAGTGTGACTTGGTCAGGGCAGGCCATGGCCCCTGTAATCTGCATTCCGATAGCCCAGGTGTCATAACAACTCGATGGGCTCTTCTTTAGAATGATACTTCCACCTCTCTCCCTTGGCATCCCAGCGCCAAAGGAGGAGGCCCTGAAGAAGTCAGTCTTTGATAAGCAAACAACTACCGCAGCCGGCTCTTAAGATAATCCTTCTCAATATGAAGGTTCAAACTTATAGAGGCTGAAGTCCAACTCTGCGTGTTCCTCTAAAAAGCCCACAGTCCTAAAGAAGTTAGTCTTTGAACGGATGGTATTCATAGCTCCTGATATGACCGTGCTCCGAAGGATGATACTCCGCCCAACCAGTTTGTCTTCCATAGGTTGACACCTCAAACCGCTGATACTCCCAAGCCCAGACAGTCAGTTTTCTAGCTACCGTCACTGTTGGAACTTCATATAAATGCAGGGGGCAAGACATTCTGAAAGAGCACAAGGGGCAGATCCATGAAGCTCCCATAACTAAAGAAGCACCAGCCCTTGTTATCAGAGGTGCTCGATGTCGATACTAGCGCCGAATGAGGCAGGCTGGGGGTATCTCCTCATCTGGGCTGGCTCCACCTGCTCCAATCTGAGCATCTGTTCCAACCAGGAATAGCTTTAAACCTCTAAAGGTGGTTAAGCATAATTCGCCCACCGCCATACTGAAAAAGTCACCATCTCTTGTTGAAATACATGATGGGATGACAGCGATACGTTCGATCAAACTTCTTTCCTCAACCATCTATAGAGTTTGGAAGGAAGTCCAGAACTCTATCATTGATAATAGCTGCTCTCACTGATCGAAGAAGCTCAAAGTTCGACAAGATGATGATAGATCCCCTCCCTAATACAAGGAGGCGCATTCTCAGAAGGTTCCTACTGTGATGGTTCCTTCAAAAGCGGCTTCTCACAAAAAAGATAGGCCAGATAAATTCTTGGTGCCCGAGGCAAACTCCAAAGGCCCGTACTCCAAAAGGCCTAAGTCTGGGGACATAGTAGTTCATACAGTATATATGATGAACTTCAAGGATGATTGTCAAGCCTCCGTTTCCTATAGAACAATCACTCGGTCTATAACGAAGGATCAACATAAACTAAAAGAGATATTGGCTCAAGCGGCGGAACTCATGAGTCCACCGCCCAATTCAAACCCTAACAACAGCCCCAAAAAAAGAATGGGACAGAAGTCCGATATTGACTACCTGAAGCGCATCATTGAAAAGAAGGACGAGCAGGCCGCGGAAATGATTGCTAGGATGGAAAAGATGGCCTTCCTATTTCAAAGCATGGTCGGGATGATAGCTCAACCGGAACCACAGGTAGATGAGCAACCGGTAGTTAATATCGACGACAAGGGCGATAATTCAAATCCCCTACAAGCCTCATCGGCGACGAGTGACGAGACGATCTCTAAAGCAAAGGTGGATGAATATATCGCCTGACAATTCTAAGCCCTTCATGTAAGCCGATGCCGCGCACCCCGCGGGTTCGTGGGGAGGCAGAATTTTCAAAAAACGATTTTAACGAACTACGCAACACCGGTTAACTCCAGGATCTATACTAAAACCTTAACTAACTAAACTATCTAGGAGTTTTAGCTAATCGGTAAGAGTGTTATACCTCCTAGAACTAGTCCTTCGGGTCTTCTTGTCCTCCTCTCCTTGGCGCCTCGGTGAATGGATGAAGGTTGCATGATCGGCCTCTTCGCGTCAAAGATGATCCACCCGAGAGTTTGTACTTCAAGCTCCAACCTCTAAACCGAGGTAACTAGGGTAAATGGTTCACTAATCCAAGTAGCTTAGGTGATGTAGAGAATGTCTAATGGATTGTATTATCTCACTAAACCCTTTATTTCACAACACATGTGAGTGTAAGGGTTTAGCTTAAGGAAGAATGAGATGAAATGAAGAGAGAGAAGGAGAAGTGAACAAATGAGTTAGGATCATCCAAAGTGTAGAGAATGGCTATCAAAATAAACTCACTTATTGAACCATAGAAATATCCCAGAATATAAAATCCTCCCAGTTTCAATAGTGATCCCAAATAAATAAAATAATGCAATAGCCATGCTTTACACCATACCACAAAATGTCTCCTCCATTTCGACCTCATTAATCCATTTAAGAAAATGGATAATCCCAAATAATGATGTGTCTCCTTCTAGAAGCATTATTGATAAAATTACAAGAATACGCCTCATCGTATATACATACTCGTATCCGTATTCCGAAAAATATAAATACACAGAGACAAAAAACAATCCAATAATACAATACTAGGAACCGGCTTAAACCAAAGCCCGCTAGTATTGTCCGCCCGAATATCATTCGTGTACAAGTACACGTATGTGATTGTAGCCCTACCGTAAAACCATATGGCCTCTACATCTTTTTACCGAAGCAGGGAAACCCTCTGTGTGGGACTCTAAAGACTCGACAGTACGCTGGCAGTAGGTTTAACCACAAGCATGTCAGCGATACTAGCTACACGTAACGGCTACCCAGGTATCTGTCGATAAGAAGGTCGATGAACAAACTCATCCGAACTCCTACTGAGCATGTCTGTGACAATCTCCGTACAGTCCGGTCTGTTCGTCTAAGATACTCGCATATCGGGTATAAGGGGATGGTAAACGTCAGACCCCTAACAGCCCAATAAGTCATGCCGAAGGAGAGCGCAATACACCCTGAGAAACTACTTGAGTGCCTACCGGTATTTCTCGACTGTCCTGGCCAGGGACTTTGTGTAATGTCTTTCTGAACACTGCGCGATATCAACTCCCAATACCGGGAAAGACGAATCCTACTGACCGCTATTGCCTCCAAGTGCTTCAGGACTACACCCAACTACTACCTGTTTGCATGACTCCTTTGAGCCGTGGTAGGGTAGTAATCTAAGTGCAGTGGGAACACACTCGAGACGAAATAGCGATGGAAAGTCAACGGACTAATCTGTACTCATGTCACCTGGGAACTGCTTCCTGATGATAGGTATAATAACAACCAGCAGTTCTCGACGAGTCCTGTCCAATGTAACTCATAACCTAATAAGCACATGCATACTATCTCTAGTATGACGTATTAATGGCTGTGGGACAGACCATCTCCCCTGCTGGGATGAGAAGCGCATACACCAGTCTACTCTGGAGTATCGATGCTCCGTCTCGATAACCCTACGACTAGAGACCTGTATAAAGATGTGCTTATAGACTACCCAGCCCCCACTAGTGTGACTGCCATCACAACGCTGGTAGTCAAGTAAAGATCCTAAGGGCTCTACCAATATGTATAAGCGATATGCTAAAAGAAACGCATACACATATTGAGGTAGAATCAAACCAGGTAGCATACTACCATTTTGAGCAAGACTGTTATTATAACTGGGAATATCCCAAGCTTCCAATATGTAATATACAATCCAGTATGATACAATAATGGCCTCTAGGGCATATATCACTAACAATCTCCTATTTGCATTAAAGCCATGTATTAGCATATCGCAGACCAATTATCTCGATTAGCCGCTCGTACTGTGTCTGAGGGATGGCCTTTGTGTGTGGATCTGCAGTGTTGTTCTCTGTCTCTACTCTCGGCACCTCGATCTCCCAGTGATCAATGATCTCCCTGATCAAGTGGAATCGCCTCAAGATGTGTCTGGACTTCTGATGGGACCTTAGTTCCTTCGCTAATGCTATAGCCCCGTTGTTGTCACAATACAGCGGTATTGGATCAACAATGGACGGAACCACTTGATGTTCTGCTACGAACTTCCTGATCCAGACTGCTTCTTTCGCAGCGTCACATGCAGTGATATACTCCGCTTCCATGGTCGAGTCAGCAACGGTGTCCTGCTTGGAGCTCTTCCAACAGACCGCCTTCCATTGAGGGTAAATACATAACCCAACATGGACCTGGAGTCATCTTGTCACTCTGGAAGATAGAGTCGGTGAAGGCCTCGATCTGGAGGACTTCTCTGCCGTACACAAAGAACATCTCCTTAGTCCTACTTAGGTACTTAAGAATGTTCTTCACTGCTGTCCAGTACTTCACCCCTGAGTTCGACTGATACTTGCTTACAACGCTCAGGGCGTAAGCTACATCTGGTCTGGTACACAATATCGCATACATTATAGAGCCTACCGCAGAGCGTAGTGTATAATAGACACCGATCATTTTCCAAATTAGTCTTGGGAGATATCTCTTTGGAGAGGGAGATTTCATGACAAGCCGGTAGATTACAACACTTTGAATCTTCCATACTGAATCTTCTCAGTATGGTGTCGATGTACCTTGACTGTTGTAACACCATAGAATGCGATTAGTGTTAATTGAGTGATAATGCGAGGTTTTAAAGAAGAGTTTACCAAATTGGTTTCCTCACATTTTATAACAATTAATTAATATTTTATTATTATTTGTTTTGGCTTACACACACTTGTGCATGTTAATGTGGGGGTTAGTTAGTGTTAATCTTGTTAAGTAGCCATGGCACCCTAAGATAATTCTTTCCATGTTAACATTACACTTAGCATTCTTGTGAAGAGTTATCTTCTTGTTTTCGATTTAGGAGAGGTGGCTAGGTCAGTCATGGAGGGCATTAATGCAAGCATTGATGAGAAGAGGAAGAGAGTAAGTGTAAGGATAAAACTCACCCTACACTCACCCTCTCATACTTATCTCAATTCATCTCTCATTCTCTCCTCACTCTCTCATTCTCAATCATTTCTTCATCTCCTCAACTCTCAACTGAAACCCTCACTACTTCATCACAAAACCTTGCAAAACTTCGTTAAACCCTACTAAAACCCTTCTCAAGTTTTGTTTTATCCACTAAGATGACTTGGAGCTTGGAAAGATTTGATTTTTGAGCAAGAGTGGATAGGTATAACCTCTAAACTGTTAATTAGGTGGTTATTTTGTTGTGTTGTCTTGTAGTTGTGGTTTAGAGCACTAAAGGTATAGTTTTGTGCACATGTCGTATTTTTAGTGTCATATTGGAGTCTCTGTGTTCTACTGTGACTCCGAGTGTGTACTGGAAAATCTAGCAATGTAGTAGTGATGTACTAGTGACCCTAAGTGTACAACTGAAGCATGAACCCCAACTGGGCGGTTTTGGCCGGCGACAATATGGGGAAATCCGGCGAGCTCGTTCCTTTGGGGGAGTTGGGGCTTGGGTTTTGTAGGGTAGCTGTCTGCAGTTGTTTATAAGTGTTTGGTACTGCTTGATTTTTATGTTTTAACAGTATACAAATCTGGGATCACTTTGCTTAAATCTAGTGTTACGACTACGCGTGTAACGTTATCCGACATAGTTCGTGATCTTGTGTAGCTGCTGCACTTGGGTTGGATTCGGAGTGTCGCCACACACGTTAGCCACTAGACGGACACTTGAGAGTTGGATTGGAGTTGGTGCGTCGGTCAAACGTACTTTGTACGTGATATTAGTCGATTTCTGAGATTTTGCACTTGTTATGTTTTGTGTTAATAGGATCGCAGGCGCGGACTTTGAATGCTGCGAAGAAAAGGAAGCAGGTGATTGGATTTACCTAGCTCGAGATCGTCGGTGAGTAGATTTAACATCTACGGGGAAATCGCCCGTATGGCGTTAAGCGTCAGGGCTAGATATGATATGATATTAGCCGCATGTTTATATGCACATATAGAGATTGGGCATGAAATTCATCGCATATTATTACTTGGTGTGTCTGGACTTGTACCCATTAGGCACTGCACTATTATTAACGGGAGCAAATCCACGCCAAACGGCGGAAAACAACCACTACAAGCCAATATACGACGCCGTAGCGAAGAAAAAGACGATATAAATTAAAGCTGTATATAAAACACCGACAAAGTCACAAAATATATACAATATCGTCCTCACATCTCGTCTCTATGTCAATACATGATAATGGTAGATGGAGAGTACAACGTACAAGATAACAATAGCAACAATAGATAGCCGCAAAAACCTACCTATAGCAAAACAGTGCACAGTCAGCCGAAGCGGTATCTGCAGCAAAAGATGATACGAAAGATGGAAAGCCTGCCGCGATTGCCCTGAGAAAACACCTGCAAACACTGTGGCACAACGGGAGTGAGTTGCCAACTCGTGAATAGTAAATAACATATGCAGGTAATCGCAAGTATGCACGTACAGCGCGAATCTAAAACATGCAAGCTGATCGCAATAAGATGGCAGTATGCATGTGCAATAGTCATGAAAAGTACTCTAGCAGGTACTACAATACATGAAGAATGCATATAAAGTAAATAAGGAGTATGGAATAAAACATGTCATAAATCACGGAATCCTGACCTCGTGACAGGACCAACGTCCATCAAGACAATCTAAATCCCAAAGTCCTCAAATCATCCCCCAAATTGGCTCTCATATCAAGTTAATCTCATATATCCTGTATGTACAACATCAGTATATCCCACATATCCCGTATGTACAACATCAGTATATCTCACATATCCCATATGTACAACATCAGTATCAAATAAGTTTCATATAAGGTGAGTGTCCAACATCGACACCCAAAAACATCATGAAACAAGTGTCTAGCATCGACACAGAAATACTGACCTCTGTGGCGCCATCACCTGGGACTGGCCCTCTCATGTCATGTACGTATATCCTAATAACCAGGGTAAGCACGACCCGCAATCTGTAAGGCATGTACGTACATAACCTCGATCGATATCCCCCAGATATACGTCGAGTCCTAATACTATCACCGGATGGTAAACGCCCCCAGCCGGGCTCAACGGCATGGACCTTCGATCATCTTGCCCCGGGGAACCAACTGGGCTCCACCATGGACCCGCACACTGCCTACGACACCTCCTCGCATGGGGTATATATAAGCTCAGAACCGAGAAATCTCATGGTGGAAGCTGAAATATCATATCACGAGAAACCGGGTTTTTCAAATAATGCATAATTTTATGAAATAACCACGGTCCTCAAATCCAGAAAACATCAAGTAATGAATAAGTATAACTGCATGAATCAATACATATATATTAGCGTCCCACTCCACTAATATATAACAGCGTCCCACTCCACTGTTATATATACTTAGGAGTAACAATATCAGAGAACATCATATGAAATCCAAGAATGTAACATATGCAGCATGAAACAGTAATATGAGCATATAAAGGAAAACCGCTATTTAACTGCAACAAGTTATTAAATATATCATGCGGTTCCTGATTTCTCCGAAATCAGATGCAACATCATATACAGGTGAACATGTAGCTATAATAAGGTATGCATAACCATGTCGGTATAGCAAGATATGCGTGTCCATATGTAAGTATGTATGATGTAAAAGTATCTGTAGCAAGGTATGTCTCTATGCTTATCCATAATACCCTCCATGTATATGTATGTATGTATGTATGCCAGATGTATATGTAGCTATGTCTCATATGTGTATATACCTATCATAAATGGTACACTACCCTATAGGTATATGGGAAACTAGCATGTAAGAATGTCAGGGCATATGTGTAAGCATGTAGGTATACAAGTATGCTATATGTCATATGCACAATGAAAATAAGGATCATGTCTCAATGTCCCTAAGCAATCCAATATCACATATGTATAGGTGTTGTGCGTGTCATGGCAATTATTGACGGTGTGAGTGACATACAATCAGTGCTCGTGCAACATGAACCGTCAATAATACTGTTGTATCTCATTAATACTATGTCCAAATACAATAGGTAAATGAGATATGCAACGAAATACACATGCACAAACGAATCCATATACTAAACACTAAAGGTCATATCATTTGATCTAGCACAGACGCATAACGCCATACGGGCGATCCCCCTGTAGATATTAAGTCCACTCACAACAATCCTGGATAAGTAAAGCCAACCACTCGCTTTTCCTTCTTCGCAGCGCCCGAAGTTCCCGCCTGCGATCCTGAAAGCATATAACAATAAAGCAAGCGTATATAAGTAATCGACCAAATATACGTACGACTACGTTTAACCGACGCATCAACTCCAAACATACTCTCAAGTGTTCGTTTTAGTGGCTAACGCGCGTAGCGACACTACGAAACGAACTCAAGAGCAAAATCTACACAAAGACACGAACGATAACGGCACGACCCTAACTAGGAATGCAAAGCGACACAACTACCAAGTCTAGACCCTGATCGTACCGATCGCACATTCACAACACAGGATATAGCGTGGAATCAATATACATAACGTCGCAACGTCAAAAGAAACCAACGCCTAAAATATCCGTAAATCTAGTAAGCAGTATTTATCATTTTAGCACAAAACTACAAGTTTTACCAAAAACTAGAGTTTGCAAACATCACAAAATATCAAGGTTAAACCATTTAAATGTTTACTAAAATTTTAGATTTCACTAATTAGGATTAGCAAAAGTTTAGTTTGTTAATTAGCTTAATTAGCCGATTAGGAAAATATCATTTAACAAATTAGCAACTTGATTTAATTTTGTTCAAGCTTAACATATTAACTAACCATTTCACTAATCAAAACCCTAATTTGATTAACAAAACCTTTACTAGAATTTTCCAAATATGAATTTAAAAGCTTAATTTAAATATCTGACTAAGCTAATTAAAGGTATTAAGCAACAAAAAAAGATTAGGGTTAAGGTTTTATACCTTCCAAGAACACAACTTGAAACAAGAACAATCCACACCTTTGCTTCCAAAATTCTCACTAGAATGATGATCTAAGAAAAATTTGTGAAGAAGAATGAAGGTTTTGGATTATATTTGATTTTTTATGAATTTATTTGGATTTTTCATGATTATTTTGAAGAAAAATGAGATGAAATGAAGAAAAGAAGCAAGAGGGCAGAAATGGGGAAGTGTGGCTCGGCCAAGTGTGATGCGGGGTGTTTTTTGTAAAAAGAAGAAATATCTAGCAAAAGAAACAACATTAAATGCTAATTAATGCAATTTTGCCACATTTCTTTTCTTTCTAATTTTTCATTTTAATTCACAAAATATCTAGATATTTGGAATTAATGGTTTAACAAAATATCTAGTGATTAGATTAGCATAAAACCACATTAGTAGTAATTAACCCAAGCAAAAAAGTAATTACCACTAATAAAGTGCACAAATAAACCATTAAAATAATATTTTATTAGGGAAAAAAATTCTATGTGAACCAAAACTTCTCATTGACCCCTAAATTTCGCGCACTAGCTTTATTCTAGCTAAAGTAGGTGTCGGCAAGTCTATATTGAAGTTTGATCACAATCGGGTTAAAACGGAAAACACCGAAAATTTTTACCCTAAAAATGGAAAATTCGAAAAACGATTTCTAAAACGTTACAATCTTCCCCCTTAAAGAAATTTGGTCCCCGAATTTAAAATTTATCTACGCATACCTTCAAAGAGATGAGTACAAAACTCCCAAATCTCGCTCGCAGCCTCCCAAGTGATCACCTCGCTATACGGCTACGCCAAAGAATCCTCACAGATGGCAAGACCCTTGACCGAAGTTCCTCCACCTGCCGATCCACTATAACTATCGGCTGCTGGTGAACGAAAGATCTCGTCCAAGCTAAATGGCCTGATGCTAAATCATGTGAGAAAGGTCATGAAGGTAATTGTGAAGGATCGACACAAGGAATATGGGGTGAATACTCAAAAATCTGGGCAGAAGTGCCATATTATAGGCAACGGTACTAACTCACTTCAAGGATCTCAAAAGGACCTACAATTTTGGGACTAAGCTTCCCAAAACTCAACATGCCATTTCATCCGAAAAATCCATAGGAATATATGATCTCCCACTGTCAACTCAAGTCTGCGATCACCACGGTCGACATAAGACTTCTGTCTGCACTGGGCTACTCTCATCCTGACCTGAACCAACTGGATATTCTCCGACATCTCTGAACTAGCTGGGGTCCAAAAAAAAATCCTAAACTCGCAGAGTTAGTAAAACAGACTGGCGATCGACACATCCTACCACACAAGGCCAGAAAGGTTGCCAATTGGAAAGTCTCCGTATAACAACTATCGAAGGAGATCCCTAACAATGGCCAGTGATGATCCCACAGCTAACAACCAATTAGCACGTAAGCAATAGTATAACCTCCTGAGTCTGTATAGTCTGCCATGTCCAACCATCAGCCTACAGATGGAAAAGTGGAGCTAAAGCTCAACCAGTACCCAAGGCTTCCTGAAGCTTCAGCCAAAGATGGCTAGCGAACGGGTGCCTCTATTGGATACAACGCAAGAAGGAACTCTGTGTAAATGTATAACTCACCGAAGAACACAGAGCAAACTGAGTATAACCGGACAACAACACCCAATTGGAGTCACACCCTGCCCACCGTAACTAACTCTCAAGTTACGTTACATCTTGGTGGCACTTAGATGAACACAGAAAGCTGATTGATGTGCCTGCTCTAGGACTCGTATCTCTACCTATCAGTATCAAGTACACACAGACGAGTCCGGAACATAGCACACCGTGGTCACAAATCGGAACTCCGAATCTTTACCCAGCCGAGTATGCTTAAGAATCTCTGACGAACGAGCATCGGCGGGCTGTGCCTCGCGAAAACGATTAAGGAAAGATGGTCGGGCACGGACATGAGCAAGCTATCCCCTCAGTAGAGGCGAACATAAGCTGTACTCAACGATCGCACAAGAACTGTAAATCTGCAGAAGACTGTCTCTGAACTGCGCACAACTGGAACAAGCTACCCCGTGGCCTACGACTAAAAGCAACAGCTACCACAATCGTCTTGCCATGGGAAAAATAAAGGATCTCATAAACACAGTCCTTTACAAGCTACATCCAATGGCACTGTTTCAACAATCAAAACCCGCTGCAGGAAGATGTACATTAAGCTCTGGTGGTCCGTGAAAAATCTGACACGACTTTCCATATAAGTAGTGTCTCCAATCTTCAACGCAAAACCACCGCGGCCATCTCCAGATCATGAGTGGGATATCCCACTCGTACTCCTTCCAACTGTCGGGAAGCATGAGCGATAACTCAATAGTGCCACATCAGTACACAATTGAGCCCCACTCGCGAAACATCACAGTAAACAACAAAGTCACCCGATCCAGAAGCAAAGATAGATTTGATGCAGTCATCACCTGAGTCTTCAACCGCTAAAAACTCCGCACGCATGCCTCAGTCTAAGAAAAGGAACTCCCTTCATTGTCATTCCGGTCAACGGTGGAGCGCTACACAAGCAATCCTGCACGAAACGGCGACAAAAATCTGCTAAGCCCAAAAATCTGCGGACCTCTGTTCGTACACAAGCCTGGGCCAAAGCTGTACGGTCTCGATCTTCCTCAGGACCATACGAAAACCGTCTCCCGTAACTACAAGACCTAGGAGTCAACACAATCAAGCCTGAAGGAACACTCCGAGAAGTTAGCAACCAGTTGGTGCTCTCCCAGTATCTGCAGAACAAATCCTCAAGTGCTGCTCACGTTCCTCACGACTCTTGGAATAGACCAGAATGTCATTAATGACACAACTATAAACTGGTCAAGGAACGGCCTGAAGAAATTTGGTTCATCATATCCACGAATACTGCTAGGGCATTGGTGAGTCCAACGACACCACCAAAACACATAAAGCCCGTAGCACGCACAAAGCAGTCTTCAGAATGTCATCACTCCGAACCCGCAACAATGATGACCAGATCCCAAACAAACTTATAAAACGTCTCGCGCTCTGGAGCTGATCGAAAAAATCGTCAATGAGAGGTAAAGAATACCTATCCGCACCGTAAGACGGTTCAATTGACGATCCATCAATATACAACCTCAAACTGCCGCCCTTCTCCTGACGAACAGAATAGGAGCTCCCCAAAGAGAAACGCTTCAACGAACAAGTCCCCCAACAAAATAACTCTGCAGCTGATCCTCAAGCTCCCTAAGCTCCGCCGGCTCATCTGGAACAACGTCGGAAAACTCTCGCACAAAAGGAACCCGGTCTAACAACTTACTGTGGTTCCGGTATCACAAATGAAAACCAAGAATCCTCGACATCCCCTCCTCAAAAGCCGACTAGCGAAAAAAGGCTGAATTCAAGCTGTGAGAGGCGGCACCACTGTCCCCCTGCACAACAAGAACTGACTCGCCGGGAAAACAAAACCTGACTGTTTTCTCACGGTAGTCCACAGACTCCTAGCACGTAGCTAACCAGTCCGTGCCCAGGAGAACGTCAAATCCAACATCTCAAGAAGGATCAAAATGACGGATGAATCTCTATCTCCTAACCGATTGGCATACGACCGAAATACGTGTCGCGCAACAAAAGAATCACTGACAGAAATTATCTCAACAATGGTTGATCTAGCATACACAACTCTCGGTCCAACACGGCGCAAAGTGTGTAAAACAAACGAGTGCATAGATCCCATCCAAAAACAAACCTATGAATCAAAAGAACATGCCGATTTAGAATACCTGAAAACTCAGCATTGGACGCCCGCGCTTCCGGATGAGTAGAAGCAAACTCCCGAGTCTTCCCTCTACCCGCAACTGGATGAACTCCTCCTCTCAGCGGTATAGCTGCCCCGCGACTATGTGTCTCAGTACAAACTCGAACCCGATGATCCAAACTCCCGCACCGATAACATCCGGAAGAAAACTGCTGACCATCCTGGGGATAAGAGCTAGACGACTGTCCTCGCCTCAAGTCTCTTGTACTCCCATGATGTGCACGAAACCTGTCTCGACGACCGAACCTCTGTCTATGAGCTAGCACACCTGCATGAGCCCTCCTCTGATCCGAAACTTCTAAAGTCTCCGGAATACGTGCCTCGTCAACTAAGGCTGTATCCTCAGGTACTGTGTACGTAACACAAAGATGATTGCTGATCGCAAGGAATAACTAGGTAACAGGGGTGGCAACCTCCTGTCGCTGCGCTCGACTGGCCTCAACCTACGACCTCATCCTCTGGCGCATAACCTACATCTTAGCCTCAAGTCCAGCAATACGATCTAACAAAAGCGGATCAAACTGCTCCTGTGCAACGGGCGTACCATCCTGGTCAGTCCTCGTCCCAAACGAGTCCACTCTGACCTCGGCACTCGCTGCACCTCTCCGAGTCTTAAAAGTCATCGGCGGCATAAGGCTATAAATGAAAATAGGATTCGATCAGAACACGGAAGTCGAATCATAAGGATGTATCATCAAGGAAGGAATTTCAAGCAATCAGTACTTAGGTCACTTTAGACAGAGTACCGGGTCGTAAGTATGCCGCGGAACATACACACGCTACGTTACTCTGCTTAAGCTAACTACTCTATCATACCAAGGTCATCCTACACTCCGAAAGGTAAAACCTAACGCTCTGATACCAACTTTGTCACGACCCGAAATTGGCACGTGACGACCCTTAAACTACGCAACGTCTATAGGCGTAACGCAATTTAAGAAGGCCAAAAACCCAGAAATCTAAACCATCAAAAAGCAGTAAAAGATAAGAAACATTGTTTAAACTTTTGAAAATCTCAAGTATAAATTCTTTAAGTCCAATTTACTTTCTTAAAAATTTTAGCAGCACCTCCTTTGTAAAAACTAGCCCCAAAAATGGGTATATACAAAGATAAAAGTAAAGCATCCTCGACGGGAGCAAATCCACGCCAAATGGCGGAAAACAACCACCACAAGCAAATATACGACGCCGTAGCGAAGAAAAAGACGATATAAATTAAAGCTGTGTATAAAACACCGACAGAGTCATAAAATATATACAATATCGTCCTCACATCTCGTCTCTATGTCAATACATGATAATGGTAGATGGAGAGTACAAGGTACAAGATAACAATAACAACAATAGATAGCCGCAAAAACCCACCTATAGCAAAACCGTGCACAGTCAGCCGAAGCGGTATCTACAGCAAAAGATGATACGAAAGATAGAAAGCCTGCCGCGACTGCCTTGGGGAAACACTTGCAAACACTGGCACAACGGGGGTGAGATGCCAACTCGTGAATAGTAAATAATATATGCAGGTAATCGCAAGTATGCACGTACAGCGCGAATCTAAAACATGCAAGCTGATAGCAATAAGATGGCAGTATGTATGTGCAATAGTCATAAAAAGAACTCTAGTAGGTACTACAATACATGAAGCAATGCATATAAAGTAAATGAGGAGTATGGAATAAAACATATCATAAATCACGGAATCCTGACCTCGTGACAGGACCAATGTCCTTCAAGACAATCTAAATCCCAAAGTCCTCAAATCAGCCCCCAAATTAGCTCTCATATCAAGTAAATCAAATATATCATGTATGTACAACATCAATATATCCCACATATCCCATATTTACAACATTAGTATATCTCACATATCCCGTATGTACAACATCAGTATCAAATAAGTTTCATATAAGGTGAGTGTCTAACATCGACACCCAAAAACATCATGAAACAAGTGTCTCTCATCAACACAGAAATACTGACCTCTGAGGCGCCATCACCTGGGACTGGCCCTCCCATATCATGTACGTACATCCTAATAACCAGGGTAAGCACCACCCTCAATCTGCAAGGCATGTACGTACATAACCTCGATCGATATTCCCCAGATATACGTCGAGTTCCAATACTATCACCGGATGGCAAACGCCCCCAGCCGGGCTCAACGACATGGACTTTCGATCTTTTTGCCCCGGGAAACCAACCGGGCTCCACCATGGACCCGCACACGGCCCACAACACCTCTTCGCATGGGGTATATATAAGCTCTGAACCGAGAAATCTCATGGTGGAAGCTGAAATATCATATCACGAGAAACCGGGTTTTTCAAATAATGCATAATTTTATGAAATAACCACGGTCCTCAAATCCAGAAAAGATCAAGTAATGAATAAGTATAACTGCTTGAATCAATACATATATATTAGCGTCTCACTCCACTAATATATATATATATATAAGCGTCCCACTCCACTGTTATATATACTTAGGAGTAACAATATCAGAGAACATCATATGAAATCCAAGAATGTAACATATGCAGCATGAAACAGTAATATGAGCATATAAAGGAAAACTGCTATTTAACTGCAACAAGTTATTAAATATATCATGCGGTTCCTGATTTCTCCGAAATCAGATGCAACATCATATACAGGTGAACATGTAGATATAATAAAGTATGCGTAACTATGTCGGTATAGCAAGATATGTGTGTCCATATGTAAGTATGTATGATGTAAAAGTATCTGTAGCAAGGTATGTCTCTATGCTTATCCATAATACCCTCCAGGTATATGTATGTATGTATGCCAAATGTATATGTAGCTATGTCTCATATGTGTATATACCTATCACTAATGGTACACTACCCTATAGGTATATGGGTAACTAGCTTGTAAGCATGTCAGGGCATATGTGTAAGCATGTAGGTATACAAGTATGCTATATGTCATATGCACAATGAAAATAAGGATCATGTCTCAATGTCCCTAAGCAATCCAATATCACATATGTATAGGTGTTGTGCGTGTCATGACAATTATTGACGGTGTGAGTTACATACAATCAGTGCTCGTGCAACATGAACTATCAGTAATACTGTTGTGTCCCATTAATACTATGTCCAAATACAATAGGTAAATGAGATATGCAACGAAATACACATGCACAAACGAGTCCATATACTAAACACTAAAGGTCATATCATTTGATCTAGCCCAAATGCATAATGCCATGCGGACGATCCCCTTGTAGATGTTAAGTCTACTCACAACAATCCTGGATAAGTAAAGCCAACCACTCGCTTTTCCTTCTTCGCAGCGCCCGAAGTCCCCGCCTGCGATCCTGAAAGCATATAACAATAAAGCAAGCGTATATAAGCAATCGACCAAATATACGTACAACTACGTTTAACCGACGCATCAACTCCAAATATACTCTCAAGTGTTCGTTTTAGTGGCTAACGCGCATAGCGATACTACGAAACAAACTCAAGAGCAAAAGCTACACAAAGACACGAACGATATCGACACGACCCTAGTTAGGAACGCAAAGCGACACAACTACCAAGTCTAGACCCTGATCATACCGATCGCACATTCACAACACAAGATATAGAGTGGAATCAATATACATAACGTCGCAACGTCAAAAGAAACCCACGCCTAAAATATCCGTAAATCTAGTAAGCAGTATTTATCATTTTAGCACAAAACTACAAGTTTTACCAAAAACTAGAGTTTGCAAACATCACAAAATAGTAAGGTTAAACCATTTAAACTTTTACTAAAATTTTATATTTCATTAATTAGGATTAGCAAAAGTTTAGTTTGTTAATTAGCTTAATTAGCCGATTAGAAAAATATCATTTAACAAATTAGCAACTTGATTTAATTTTCTTCAAGCTTAACATATTAACTAACCATTTCACTAATCAAAATCCTAATTTGATTAACAAAACCCTTACTAGAATTTTCCAAATATGAATTTAAAAGCTTAATTTAAACATCTAATTAAGCTAATTAAAGGTATTAAGCAACAAAAAGAGATTAGGGTTAAGGTTTTATACCTTCCAAGAACACAACTTGAAACAAGAACAATGCACACCTTTGCCTCCAAAATCCTCACTAAAATGAAGATCTAAGCAAGATTTATGAAGAAGAATGAAGCTTTTGGATTATATTTGATTTTCTATGAATTTATTTGGATTTTTCATGATTATTTTGAAGCAAAATGATATGAAATGAAGAAAAGAAGAAAGAGGGCAGGAATGAGGAAGTGAGGCTCGGCCAAGTGTGATGGGGGGGGGGGGTGTTTTGGGTAAAAAGAAGAAATATCTAGCAAAAGAAACAACATTAAATGCTAATTAATTCAATTTTGCCACCTTTTCTTTTCTTTTTAATTTTTCATTTTAATTCATAAAATATCTAGATATTTGGAATGAATGGTTTAACAAAATATCTAGTGATTAGATTAGCATAAAACCACATTAGTAGTAATTAACCCAAGCCAAAAATTAATTACCACTAATAAAGTGCGCAAATAAAATATTAAAATAATATTTTATTAGGGGAAAAAAATCTATGTGAACCAAAACTTCCCATTGACCCCCAAAGTTCGCGCACTAGTTTTATTCTAGCTAAACTAGGTGCCGGCAAGTCTATATTGAAGTTTGATCACAATCGGGTTAAAACGGAAAACACCGAAAATTTTACGCTAAAAACTGAAAATTTGAAAAACGATTTCTAAAACGTTACACCTGGATATGCTCATATTACTGTTCTATGTTGCATACATCATATTACATGGATTTACGTATTGAGATATGGATTTCATGTGATTTTCTGGATTTGAGAACCGTGGGGATATTTCAAGAAACGTGTATTTTTTTGAAAACCCGGTTTCTCTTGCTATGATATTTTGATGCGTCAACCATGATTGTTCTCAGTTCTGAGACTTGTTTTAGAAATCCGATGCGATAAGTGGATGAAGCCGTGTTGCGGGTTCATGGTGGACCCGGTATGGTACCCCGGGGTAAGAAAGGTATGTCGATGGATTGGCCGATGAGCCTGGCAGGAGGACTGCTAGTTACCAGTGATAGTTTTGGAATCAACGGTTATCCGGAGGATATCGACTGGAGTCGTGGGATGGACATGGGCCGATTCGTACTGCCGGAGCCCGTGGGCCGATCCTGGCAGATGGAGCCCATGATATGTAGATTTGCGTGTCGATATTGGACACGAGTATTTCAAGATGTTTCGAGTGTCGATGTTGAACACTCAGGTTCCATGAGATGTACGGATACGAGGGTCGGTCCTGGTGACGGCGCCTGAGGATTTTGGTATTTGGGGTGTCGTTGACGGACACCGGGGTTTTTCCATGCTGATGATTTATGCATAAGATTTATTATTTATCCCACACTCAGGATTTATTTGATTTGCATTTGATTCATGTAGATGTAGTACCCTGGTGGTGTACCTTGATCATGATTGTTGCATATTCATATTACCATACTTATGCTATCAGATTACATGTGATAGATTATCGATGTTCGTGCATACATACGATTACAGTATGATATTATTTACTATTCATGAGTTGAAAACTCACCCCCGTTGTGCCACAGTGTTTTGCAGGTTTGACCCTCAGAGTAGTCGCGGCAGGGCGTCTTCTTGTACCTATTTCAGCGGATGCCGCTACAGTTGGCTGTGAGGCCTTTTGCTATAGTTGGGTTTTGCGGTTATCCGATAATGTTCATTGTATATCTTATTGTATCTAGTACTCTCCATCTACCACCTTCATGTATTGACTTAGAGACGAGTTGTGAGGATCGATGTTGTATATTCTTGTGACTCTGGGTGTCGTGCTCGTATGAGTTGGCCATTGTTTATGTTGATTTTCTCTTTTATGTTGTTCCTTCGCTACGGCGTCGTATATCTTCTTGTGGTGGTTGTTTCCGCCTTTGGGCAAGATTTGCTCCCGTTTGGGGATGCTATACTTATATCTTATGTTTTTCGATGCTAGCTTTTATAAATGAGGTACTGCCGAAATTTTTATAAAAACAAACTTAAGGTTTAAGTTTTGCTTGAGAATTAAAAATGTTTCTATCTTTTCCTTCTTGTAATGGTTTAGATTGATAGGTTTTCGGCCTACTTAAATTGCGTTACACCTGTTGACGTTATGTGGTCTAAGTGCCGGTCATGTGCCTAACTTGGGTCGTGACAAAGTTGGTATCAGAGCGCTAGGTTTTACCTTTCGGAGTGTAGAATGACCTTGGTATGATGGAGTATGTAGCTTAAGCAGAGTAACGTAGCTTGTGTATGTTCCGCGGCATACTTACGACACGGTACTCCACCTAAGTGACCTTAGGACTTATTGCTTGAAATTCCTTCTGTGATTTTATACATCCTTGTGATTCGATTTCTATGTCCTTATTGAATCATGTTTCCATTTCCAGCCTTTCTGCCGCCGAAGACTACGAGGGCACAGAGAGCGGCCGTGAGGGCCGAGGTCAGGGTTGACTCGTCTAAGACGAGGACAGACCCGGGCGGTACACCCGATGTAGAGGAACAGATTGATCCACCTTCGATGGACCATATTGCTAGGCTTGAGGCCGGTATACTGGATATGCACCAGATGATGGGGTCATTGGTTGAGGCCAGTCGAGCACAGCGACAGGAGGTTGTCCCCCCTATTACGGGGACTGTGTTGGTGCCTACTGTTCAGGCAGTTGTACCTGCAGCTACAGAGGTGATCATCGTACCGTTATCTGAGTTCATGAGGCTGAAAGCTCTGGTTTTCACAGGCACTGATGCAGCTGAGGACCCGTAGTCCTTTATCGATCGGATGGCCAGGATATGTCGTTCGCTGAGATGCTCCGACGCGAGATGGGTAGAGTTCGCGAGTTTTCGTCCGGAGGGTCTTGCCCAGAAGTGGTGCGAGTCATCAGAGAATGGCAGAGCCGCAGGTCTTTCTCCTATGGCCTGGGCTGAGTTCATGACGGTGTTTTTTGCCCGTTTTCTTCCGCAGAGCATCAAGGATGCTCGGGCGCGCAGTTTCGAGTCATTACACCAGACTCCGAGTATGACGGTGTCAGAGTACGATGTGCAGTTTACCGAGCTATCTGTGTATGCTCCGTATTTGGTTGCTACTGAGAAGATGCGGATTAGGAGGTTTGTTTGAGGCCTGCTTACCCAGTTGTTCCTCGCTATCAGTGTACAACATTGTAACACGTATGCAGCAGCAGTGGACACGGCCCTATTGGTTGAGGAGCGTCTTTCCGAGACGTCGGTTGTTCCGTAACCGAAAAGGATTCGTACAGGTGTATCAGCACGGAGACAGACGTTTAGACGCCGTGACAGATTTCGTTCAGGTACTGAGGGTAGTGGAGGCTCGGGACGACACCAGTTATTTAGCTTTTATCCCTAAGAGGGTTAGCAGTTTTCATCTGGGTGTTTCCGGTGCGCGAGTTTGTATCATCGGGTCCGAGATTGTACTGAGACACTTTAGGACGAGGCAGCTGTACTACATGTTACCTTACCACCTTCTCCACATCAGAGAGCATTTCCTCTTATGCCTGTTGTTGCCCCGCGTCAGACTCATGCTCAAAGAGGTCATAGTCGCAGTGGTTTTGTTTTGAGAGGACGGAGCGGCAGAGGCGGAGGTCAGCCAGTCGCTGGTAGAGGGCAGGCTCGGGTGTTTGCCTTGACTCATCAGGATGCGCAGGCGTCCAATGCAGTGGTTTCAGGTACTCTTTCTGTATGTTCTTTTGATGCACATGTTTTGTTTGATCCAGGATCTACGCACTCGTATGTTTCTATACACTTCGTGCCGAGGTTGGGCCGAGAGGCGTGTTTGCTAGATCAGCTGCTTGTTGTGATTACTCCTGTTGGCAATTCTTTTGTTGCACGACATGTGTTTCGGTCGTGTGCCGTTCGGATTGGAGATAGAGATTCGTCCATCGATTTGATCCTTCTAGATATGTTGGATTTCGATGTTCTCCTTGGCATGGACTGGTTAGCTGCTTGCTAGGCGTTTGTGGACTGCCGTGAGAAGACAGTCAGTCTTAGTTTTCCGGACGAGTCTGTTCGGGTTATGCAGGAGGATCGCGGTGCCACCCCTCACAGTTTGATTTCATCCCTTTGCGCTAGTCGGCTTTTGAAGAGAGGATGTCGGGGATTCTTGGCTTTCATTCATGATACTGGAGCCACAATAGAGCCGTTGGACCGGATTCCTATCGTGCGAGAGTTTCCCGACGTTTTTCCCGATGAGTTACCTGGTTTGCCGCTAGAGCGCGATATTGAATTTTTCATTGATCTGATTTCCGGCACAGGGCTTATTTCTATACCGCCTTACCGGATGGCCCTGTTGGAGCTTAAAGAGCTTAAGGATCAATTGCAAGAGTTGCTTGATATGGGACTTGTATGTCCGAGTGTTTCACCTTGGGGAGCTCCTGTTCTGTTAGTCAAGAAGAAGGACGACAGTTTGAGCTTGTGATTTGATTATAGTCAATTGAACCGAGTTACGGTGCAGAATAGGTATCCTTTACCTCGCATTGACGATTTTTTTGATCAGCTCCAAGGTGCAAAAAATTTTTCTAAGATTGATTTGCGTTCGGCTTATCATCAGTTGTGTGTTCGGAATGATGACATTCCGAAGACTGCTTTTCGTACGCGCTACAGGCATTATGAGTTTTTGGTGATATCGTTCGGACTCACCAATGCCCTAGCATTGTTCATGGATCTGATGATCCGGATTTTCAGGCCGTTCCTCGACCAGTTTATTATTGTGTTTTTTGATGACATTCTGGTCTACTCCAGGAGTCGAGAGGAGCATGAGCAGCACTTGAGGATTGCTTTGCAGACATTGAGAGAGCACCAGCTGTATGCTAAATTCTCAAAGTGCGCATTTTGGCTTGATAGAGTTGACTTTCTGGGTCATGTGGTAACGGGAGACGATATTCGTGTGGACCCGAGGAAGATCGAGGCTGTGCAGTTTTGGCCCAAGCCTGTATCTGTGACAGAGGTCCGCAGCTTTTTGGGCTTAGCTGGTTATTACCGCCGTTTCATGCAGTATTTCTCGTATATCGCTGCACCGCTGACCGGACTGACCCGGAAGGGGTTCCTTTTCTTTGGACAGATGCATGCGAGTAGAGTTTTCAGCAATTGAAGACTCGGTTGACGACTGCACCAGTTCTATCTTTGCCTTCTGGATCGGGTGGTTTTGTCGTTTACTGTGATGCTTCTCGAGTGGGGCTCGGTTGTGTACTGATGCAGAATGATAGAGTGATTGCTTAAACTTCTAGGCAGCTGAAGAAACACGAGCAGAATTATCCCACTCACGATCTTAAGATGGCCACGGTGGTCTTTCCGCTGAAGATTTGGAGATACTACTTGTACGGGGAGTCATGTAAGATTTTCATGGACCACAAGAGCTTGAAGTACATCTTCCAGCAGCGGGACCTGAATAGGAGACAGCGCCAGTGGATGGAGCTTGTGAAGGATCCTTTATCACCCGGGCAAGGCGAATGTGGTAGCTGATGCTTTGAGCCGTAGGCCAGGGGTTAGCTTGTCCCAGTTGAGCGATATTCAGAGGCAGTCTTCTGCAGATTGGCAGACCTTGTGCGATGGTAGAGTACAGTTTGAGTTTACTTCCATTGGGGGACAGCTTGCTCACGTCCGCGCCCGTCCACTTCTACTTGATCGTATTCGTGAGGCGTAGTCCAGTGATGCCCACTTGTCTGAGATTCTTGAGCTTGTTCGGCAGGGTACCGATTCGAAGTTCATGGTTGATGACCAGGGTGTGCTACGTTATGGGACTCGCTTGTGTGCACCAGATACCGATGGGTTGAGACACGAGATCCTAGAGCAGGCACATCAGTCAGCCATTAGCGTTCATCCAGGTTCCACCAAGATATACCGCGACTTGAGAGACATTTACTGGTGGGAAGGGATGAAGCGCGATGTTTCGGACTTCGTTTCGAGGTGCTTGACTTGTCAGCAAGTCAAGGCTGAGCATCAGAGACCGGCAGGGGAGTTGCAGCCTTTACCCGTTCCTGAGTGGAAATGGGTGCAGATTTCCATGGACTTTGTTGTGGGTCTACCCAGGGCCATTTGGGGGTATGACTCCATCTGGGTGATCGTTGACCGGTTGACGAAAGAGGATCACTTCCTTCCAGTCAAGACCACTTTCGGTTATGCTCAGTATACTCAGTTGTATATAGATGAGATTCTACGTTTGTACGGCATTCCCGCATGCATCGTATCCGACAGGGGCACCTAGTTCACTAGCCGTCTTTGGCAGAAGTTTCAGGAAGCTTTGGGTACTCGTTTGAGCTTTCGCACCGCTTTCCATCCGCAGACCGATGGTCAATCAGAGCGGACTATACAGACTCTGGAGGATATGCTTCATGCGTGCGTGCTTGATTTTGGTGGCAGATAGGATCGTCACTTGCCGTTGATTGAGTTCTCCTACAACAACAGCTTTTAGGAGAATATTCAGATGGCACCTTTTGAGGCTTTGTATGGTAGGAAGTGTTGATTGCTGGTCTGTTTGACCGAACTCTGTGAGAGTAGGATTTTGGGACCCCGGCAGTTCAGGAGACTATGGAGAAGATCCAGCTGATTCAGGACAGGATGAGAGCAGCCCAGTGCAGATAAAAGTTTTATGCCGGCCGTCGTCGTCGCAGAGTTGAGTTCGCAGTGGGGGATCATGTATTCCTGCAGATTTCTCAGATGAAGGGCGTTATTAGATTTGGGGAAAAGGGGAAGTTGAGTCCCAGATTTGTAAGTCCTTTCGAGATCCTTGAGCGAGTTGGTACCGTTGCCTATCGTTTGGCGCTCCCACCCAGTTTTCCGGATGTTCGCCCCGTATTCCATGTGTCGATACTTCGTAGATACCTTCATGATCCTTCTCACATGATTCGGCACCAGACCATTCAGCTTGAGCCCGATCTTTTATTCACCGAGCAGCCAGTAGTTATATTAGATCGGCAGGTGAAGAAACTTCGATCAAAGGTCTTGCCATCTGTGAAGGTTCTTTGGCGTAGCCTAAATGGTGAGGAGATCACTTGGGAGGCCGAGGGCGAGATGCGGAAGAAATTTTCTCATCTCTTTGAAGGTACGCATAGTAAGAATTTTAAATTCGGGGACGAATTTCTTTTAAGGGGGGAGATTATAACACCTTAGAATGCGATTAGTGTTAATTGAGTGATAATGCGGGTTTTTAAGGAAAAGTTTACCAAATTGGTATCCTCACATTTTATAACAATTAATTAATATTTTATTATTATTTGTTTTGGCTTGCACACATTTGTGCATGTTAATGTGGGGGTTAGTTAGTGTTAATCTTATTAAGTAGCCATGGCACCCTAAGCTAATTCTTGCCATGTTAACTTTACACTTAGCATTTTTGTGAAGATTTATCTTCTTCTTTTGGATTGAGGAGAGATGGCTAGGTGAGTCATAGAGGGCATTAATGCAAGTACTGATGAGGAGAGGGAGAGAGTAAGTGTAAGGCTAAAACTCACCCTACACTTACCCTCTCATACCTATCTCAATTCATCTCTCATTCTCTCCTCACTCTCTCATTCTCAATCATTTCTTCATCTCCTCAACTCTCAACTGAAACCCTCACTACTTCATCACAAAACCTTGCAAAACTTCGTTAAACCCTACTAAAACCCTTCTCAAGTTTTGTTTTATCCACTAAGATGACTTGGAGCTTGGAAAGATTTGATTTTTGAGCAAGAGTGGATAGGTATAACCTCTAAACTGTTAATTAGGTGGTTATTTTGTTGTGTTGTCTTGTAGTTGTGGTTTAGAGCACTAAAGGTATAGTTTTGTGCACATGTCGTATTTTTAGTGTCATATTGGAGTCTCTGTGTTCTACTGTGACTCCGAGTGTGTACTGGAAAATCTAGCAATGTAGTAGTGATGTACTAGTGACCCTAAGTGTACAACTGAAGCATGAACCCCAACTGGGCGGTTTTGGCCAGCGACAATATGGGGAAATCCGGCGAGCTCGTTCCTTTGGGGGAGTTGGGGCTTGGGTTTTGTAGGGTAGCTGTCTGCAGTTGTTTATAATTGTTTGGTACTGCTTGATTTTTATGTTTTAACAGTATACAAAATCTGGGATCACTTTGCTTAAATCTAGTGTTACGACTACGCGTGTTACGTTATCCGACACGGTTCGTGATCCTGTGTAGCTGCTGCACTTGAGTTGGATTTAGAATATCGCCACACACGTTAGCCACTAGACGGGCACTTGAGAGTTGGATTGGAGTTGGTGCGTCGGTCAAATGTAGTTTGTACGTGATATTGGTCGATTTCTGAGATTTTGCATTTGTTATGTTTTGTGTTAATAGGATCGTAGGCGAGGACTTCGAACGCTGGGAAGAAAGGGAAGAAGGTGATTGGATTTACTTTGCTCGAGATCGTCGGTGAGTAGATTTAACATCTACGGGGAAATCATCCGTATGGCGTTAAGCGTCAGGGCTAGATATGGTATGATATTAGCCGCATGTTTATATGCACATATAAAGATTGTGCATGAACTTCATCGCATATTATTAGTTGTTGTGCCTGGACTTGTACCCATTGGACACTGCACTATTATTGACGGTTCATGTCGTACGAGCACTAATTGTATGCTACACACACACCGTCGGTAATTGCCATAACACGCACAACATATATACATGTGTGATATTGTATTGATTTGTGACATTGAGGCATTGATTCTTGTGCGATTGTGCATATAAAATATAGTTTGCATGCACACCTACATGCTTACACATATACATTGCTATAGCTACATGTTCACCTTTATATAATGTTGCGTTGGATTTTGGATAAATTGGGAACCGCGTGATATATTTAATAACTTGATGCATTTAAATAGCGGTTTTCCCTTGATATGCTCATATTACTGTTCTATGTTGCATACATCATATTACATGGATTTACGCATTGAGATTTGGATTTCATGTGATTTTCTGGATTTGAGAACCATGGGGATATTTCAAGAAACGTGTATTATTTTGAAAACCCGGTTTCTCTTGTTATGATATTTCGATGCGTCCACCATGAGTGTTCTCGGTTCTGAGACTTGTGTTAGAAACCCGATGCGAGGAGTGGATGAAGCCATGTTGCGGGTTCATGGTGGACCCGGTATGTACCCCGGGGCAAGAAAGGTATGTCGATGGATTAGCCGATGAGCCTGGCATGAGGACTACTACCTACCGGTGATAGTTTTGGACTCGGCGGTTATCTGGAGGATATCGACCGAAGTTGTAAGATGGATATGGGCCGATTCGTACTGCTGGAGCCCGCAGGCCGATACGGGCAGATGGAGCCCATGATATGTGGATTTGCTTGTCGAAGTTGGACACGAGTATTTCATGATGTTTCGAGTGTCGATGTTGGACACTCAGGTTCCCTGAGATGTACGGATACAAGGGCTGGTCCTGGTGACGGTGCCTGAAGATTTTGGGATTTGGATGTCGTTGATGGACACCAGGGTTTTTCCATGCTGATGATTTGTGCATGAGATTTATTATTTATCCCACACTCAGGATTTATTTGATTTGCATTTGATTCATGTAGATGTAGTACCCTGGTGGTGTACCTTGATCATGATTGTTGCATATCTATATTGCCATACTTATGCTATCAGATTACATGTGATAGATTATCGTTGTTCGTGCATACTTGCGATTACAGTATGATATTATTTACTATTCACGAGTTGGAAACTCACCCCCGTTGTGCCACAGTGTTTTGCAGGTTTGACCTTCAGAGTAGTCGCGGCAGGGCGTCTTCTTGTACCTATTTCAGCGGATACCGCTACGGTTGGCTGTGAGGCCTTTTGCAATATGTGGGTTTTGCGGTTATCCAATGATGTTCATTTTATACCTTATTGTATCTAGTACTCTCTATCTACCACCTTCATGTATTCACTTAGAGACGAGTTGTGAGGATCGATATTGTATATTCTTGTGACTTTGGGTATCGTGCTCGTGTGAGCCGGCCTTTGTTTATGTTTATTATCTCTTGTATGTTGTTCCTTCGCTACGGCGTCGTATATCTTCTTGTGGTGGTTGTTTCCGCCTTTGGGCGAGATTTGCTCCCGTTTGGGGATGCTATACTTATATCTTATGTTTGTACCCGTTTCGGGGCTAGCTTTTACAAAGGAGGTGCTGCCGAATTTTATGAAAACAAACTTAAGCTTTAAGTTTTGCTTGAGAATTAAAAATGTTTCTATCTTTTCCTTCTTGTAATCATTTAGATTGCTGCGTTTTGGGCGTACTTAAATTGCGTTACGCCTGTTGACGTTACGTGGTCTAAATGCCGGTCATGTGCCTAACTTGGGTCGTGACAAAGTTGGTATCTGAGTGCTAAATTTTACCTTTCGGAGTGTAGAATGACCTTGGTATGATGGAGTAAGTAGTTTAAGCAGAGTGATGTAGCGTGCGTATGTTCCGCGGCATACTTACGACACGGTACTCCGCCTAAGTGACCTTAGGACTTATTTCTTGAAATTCCTTCTGTGATTTTATACATCCTTGTGATTCGATTTCTATGTCCTTATAGAATCCTATTTCCATTTCCAGCCTTTATGCCGCCGAAGACTACGAGGGCACAAAGAGCGGCCGTGAGGGCCAAGGTCAGAGTTGACTCGTCTAAGACGAGGACTGACCCGGAAGGTACGCCCGTTGTACAGGAACAGATTGATCCACCTTCGATGGACCGTATTTTTAGGCTTGAGGCCGGTATGAAGGATATGCGCCAGATGATGGGGTCATTGGTTGAGGCCAATCGAGTGCAGCGACAAGAGGTTTTCCCACCTGTTACGGGGACTGTGTTGGTGCCAACTGTTCAGGCAGTTGTACCTACAGCTACAGAGGTTATCACCGTATCGTTATCTGAGTTCATGAGGCTGAAGACTCCGGTTTTCACAGGCACTGATGCAGCTGAGGACCAGTAGTCATTTATCGATCGGATGGTCAGGATATGTCGTTCACTGAGATGCTCCGACGCGAGATGGGTAGAGTTCGTGAGTTTTCGTCTGGAGGGTCTTTCCCAGAAGTGGTGCGAGTATTTAGAGAAGGGCAGAGCCGCAGGCCTTTCTCCTATGACCTGGGCTGAGTTCATGACGGTGTTTCTTGCCCGTTTTCTTCCGTAGAGAGTCAGGGATGCTCGGGCGCGCAGTTTCGAGTCGTTACGCCAGACTCCGGGTATGACAGTATAAGAGTACGATGTGCAGTTTACCGAGCTATCTGTGTATCTCCGTATTTGGTATCTACTGAGAAGATGTAGATTAGGTGGTTTGTTCGAGGCCTGCTTACCCAGTTGTTCCTTGCTATCAGCGTATAGCATTGTGACACGTATGTAGCAGCGGTGGACGCTGCCCTATTGGTTGAGGAGCGTCTTATCGAGACGTCGGTTGTTCCAGAATCTAAGAGGGTTCGTATTAGTGTATCAGCACAGAGACTGACGTTTAGACGTCGTGACAGATTCCGTTCAGGTATTGGGGTTAGTGGAGGCTCGAGACAAGGCCAGTTATTTAGCTCTTATCCCCATGAGGGTCAGCAGTTTTCATCTGGATGTTTCCGCTGCGGGAGTTTGTATCATCGGATCCAAGATTGTACTGAGACACTTGAGGACGAGGCAACTGTACCACATGTTACCTTACCACCGTCTACACCTCAGAGAGCGTTGCCTCTTATGCTTGTTGTTGCCCCGCGTCAGACTCATGCTCAAAGAGGTCGTGGTTGCGGTGGTTTTGTTTCGAGAGGACGGGGTGGTAGAGGCGGAGGTTAGCCAGTCGCCGGTAGAGGGCAGGCTCGGGTGTTTGCCTTGACTCATCAGGACGCGCAGGCGTCCAATGTAGTGGTTTAAGGTACCCATTCTGTATGTTCTTTTGATGCACATGTTTTGTTTAATCCGGGTCCTATGCACTCGTATGTTTCTACACACTTCGTGCCGAGCTTGGGCCGAGAGTCGTGTTTGCTAGATCAGCCGCTTGTTGTGATTACTCCTGTTGGCGATTATTTTGTTGCGCGACATGTGTTTCGATCGTGTGCCGTTCGGATTGGAGATAGAGATTCGTCCGTCGATTTGATCCTTCTAGATATATTGGACTTCGACGTTCTCCTTGGCATGGACTGGTTAGCTGCTGCTATGCGTCTGTGGACTGCCATGAGAAGACAGTCAGTCTTAGTTTTCCGGGCGAGTCTGTTCGAGTTGTGCAGGGAGGCCGCGGTGCCGCCCCTCACAGTTTGATTTCAGCCCTTTGCGCTAGTTGGCTTTTGAGGAGAGGATGTCGGGGATTCTTGGCTTTCATTAGTGATGCTGGAGCCACAGTAGAGCCGTTTGACTGGATTCCTATCGTGCGAGAGTTTCCCGATATATTTCCCGATGAGTTACCTGGTTTGCCGCCAGAACACGATATTGAATTTTTAATTGATCTGATTTCCGGCGCGGGGCCTATTTCTAAACCGCATTACCGGATGGCCCCGACGGAGCTTAAAGAGCTTAAGGATCAATTGCAAGAGTTGCTTGATAGGGGACTTGTACGTCCGAGTGTTTCGCCTTAGGGTGCTCCTGTGCTGTTCGTAAAGAAGAAGGACGGCAGTTTGAGGTTTTATATTGGTTATCGTCAATTGAATCGAGTTACGGTGCAGAATAGGTATCCTTTACCTAGCATTGACGATTTTATTGATCAGCTCCAGGGTGCGAAACATTTTTCTAAGATTGATTTGCATTCAATTTATCATCAGTTGCGGGTTCGGAATGATGACATTCCGAAGACTTCTTTTCGTACGCGCTACGGGAATTATGAGTTTTTAGTGATGTCATTCAGACTCACCAATGCCCCAGCAGCGTTCATGGATCTGATGAACCGGATTTTCAGGCCGTTCCTCGACCAGTTTATTATTGTGTTTATTGATGACATTCTGATCTACTCTAGGAGTCGAGAGTAATATGAGCAGCACTTGAGGATTGCTTTGCAGACATTGAGAGTGCACCAGCTGTATGCTAAATTCTTAAAGTGCGTATTTTGGCTTGATAGAGTTGACTTCCTGGGTCATGTGGTAACGGGAGACGGTATTCGTGTGGACCCGAGGAAGATCGAGGCTGTGCAGTTTTGGCCCAGGCCTGTATCTGTGACAGAGGTCCGCAGCTTTTTGGGCTTAGCTGGTTATTACCGCCGTTTCATGCAGGATTTCTCGAGTATCGCAGCACCGCTGACCGGACTGACCGGGAAGGCGGTTCCTTTTCTTTGGACTGATGCATGCGAGCAGAGTTTTCAGCAGTTGAAGACTCGGTTGACGACTGCACCAGTTCTATCTTTGCCTACTGGATCAGGTGGCTTTGTCGTTTACTGTGATGCTTCTCGAGTGGGGCTCGGTTGTGTACTGATGCAGCATGATAGAGTGATTGGTTATGCTTCTAGGAAGCTGAAGAAACACGAGCAGAATTATCCCACTCAAGATCTCGAGATTGTTGGGTTATTTATCACGACAGTAAGGTTTTGGGTGGCATCATCCATGCCAATTTAAAATTTTTGTCATGTTTAAACAACCAAGGGCAAGATCTTTAACTAGAGAATCAAACTAGATACATATGTTAACAACTTAACATCTAAGAGATCAGGATTACAACCTTTGTAGTCCATTCTTTCGCTTCATAAGCTCTGTGTTGAGGTCTCTTCGCTGCGATCATCAAGCTCCCAGACTCTTGAGATGCTCCATGAAGTGAATGAGCCATCCTTGCTTGAAGACTTCACAATCCAAGATGATTTACCTTGAGGAAACACAAACCCGAGCTATCACTTCACTAATTAGAGATTAATGAAGCTAACACACTAATCTATATGGCTAGTATAGAAGAGGATGATGAAGTAGGAATTTTGCTCTCTTTTGTTTTCTTTTTCTCACAATTATTCATCACAAATTAAAAAGCTAAAAGCTTTAGTGCGGAGGAAGAAGAAGATGAAGTGTGTAGAATGAAAGAATTATCTTTTGAGGTTAGAAATGCAACCAAGGGTTAAGCATGTCATGCTTAACCCTTGTATAGAATTAACCATAGATTAGAGCTAAAAGGTTAGGTTAACAAATATCTAGTAAATATCTAAATAGTGGACTAAGTCAAGGCAAAGAAATATTTCAACATTAATCCATAATTTAGAATTAACTAAAAATAAAATGTTAACCCTAATCTAAACCCTAGAATGGTTTAATCTCATAAACCCTAGTTTCATTTGTAACCTAGCATGTTACAATTATACATATCTCATATATACAATATTGTAACAAAAGAAAATAATACAATTATCATATATCACATATATATAAATGTATCACCAAGTGAGAAAAAGAATCATTTAAGTGAGCTTATATTAGTTGATATAATGTAATATATCACATATATAATTATACATTAAATTATTAAATCAACACTTGATTTAATAATCCGGCTATATTACATATAACCGACTAGTATAATATGTATCATTTTATCGAATCAACACTTGATCCGATAACTCGGCTATACCCGGCCGATATCACATATCGCGAGAATAGAATATGGTATCACATACACGTATTATTCTCGGTCCCGCACATATCACATAAGGGCTCCTACTCCATTTCGCCTGAGCCTGGAAACCTCTGTGTAGGACTCTAAAGACTCATCAATACTCCGACAGTAGGTGATGATCATATCTAACACCCACAAGCTGCAAGAGGTCAGCTAAACGTAACAGCCACCCGGATACTGAGCGATCAGAAGATCAACAAGCAAGCCTGCACACACTCCTGTGAATCCAATCAGTAACACTACTGTACAGTCCGGTCTCTTCGTCTGATATGTCGCATATCTAGTCTATGGATGGTAAACGTCAGGCCCCAGTAACCGATAAGTCGTGTCGATGTGTGGCTCATAACGGGTCGAGAATCTACTGATAACTCTTACCAGTAGGTCTCCATATCAGCCATGGCCAGGAACTTCCAGTTATAGCCAATCGAACACTGCGCAACATCAACCCCCAATACCGGGAGAGACGAGACCCCTCCTAATGCTCATTGCCTCCATGTGATTCGGGACTGTACCCAAAAGCCACCGTTTTGCACGTTCTCTTGAACGTGGTAACATGGAAATCAAAGCACAGTGGGAATCACACAAGACTCTATGATGATCTCGGGTCTACAGACTAACCTGTACCAGTGTCACCAGAGAACTGCTATATGACGATAGGTATAATACCATCTAGGAGTTCTCGGCGAGTCCGTTTAGTGTACCCAGTCTCCACTGAGCACCCGTATACCATCTTTGATGTCAAACACCAATGGATGTGGGATCATCCGTCGCCCATCATATGGGTCAAGATGCGAATACGCTAGTCTACTCTGGAGTATCGATGCCCTATCTCGATACACCCTCGACTAGGAACAATTATAAGATTTAATCGTGGACTACCCTGGCCCCACTAGTATGATCTGCATCATAGTCCAAGTAGTCAAGTACATATCCTAAGGGCTTTATCAACATATGAGGGCAAGACAGTAAACCAATACAAGTCAACATGTTTAGACAAAGTTAAACCAAATAGCATACTATCATATCAAGTAAGAAAGTCCTCTCTATATATATCCAAGCATCCACTATAATATACATCATATGTACAACAATGGCCTCTAGGGCATATTTATAACTAACAATCTCCTACTTGCACTAAGGCCTACTGTTGTAGTATCTCATACCCAACATTCCGAAGAGTCTCTCAAATTGTATCTGGGGTATGGCCTTCGTGAGTGGATCGGCAGTGTTATCCTTCGTGTCAACTCTCCTGACCTCGATCTCTCGGCGATCAACTATCTCCCGGATCAGGTGATACCGCCTCAGAATATGCCTGGATCTCTGATGGGACCTGGATTCCTTGGATAAATCCACAGCTCCACTGTTATCACAATTAAAAGGTACTGGATGCTCAATGGACGGAACCACACCAAGTTCAGTTATGAACATCTTCATCCAGACAGCCTCTTTGGCAGAATCGTTGGCAGCGATGTATTCAGCCTCCATCGTCGAGTCTGCCATGGTTTCCTGTTTGGAACTCTTCCAACAAACTTCCCCTCCATTGAGGGTAAAGGCAAATCCCGAGTGCGACTTAGAGTCGTCCTTATCACTTTGGAAGCTCGAATCGGTAAAGGACTCCACTTGGAGTTCTTCGTTACCTTACACCAAGAACATCTCTTTAGTCCGTCTCAAGTACTTGAGAATGTTCTTCACAGCTGTCCAGTGACTCTCTCCTGGATCTGCTTGATACCTGCTCACTACACTTAGTGAGTATACTACATCGGGTCTGGTATATAGTATCGTGTACATTATAGAGCCTACTGCCGAAGCATAGGGTATCCCTTGCATGCGAGCTCTCTCCAAATCAGTATTGGGAGACATCTCTTTGGAGAGAGTGAGTCCAGAGATCGTGGGTAAATTTCCTACGCTTGGATTCTTCCATACTAAACCTCTTCAGTATGGTGTCAATGTACCTGGATTGAGACAATCCCAGTATCTGTTTAGATCTATCTCTATAGATCCTAATCCCCAAAATGCAGGAGGCATCACCTAGATCTTTCATTGAGAATCTATGTGATAAGAAAAGTTTGACGAGTGCAGCATAGGAACATCATTTCCTATCAAGAGTCAGTCATCCACGTACAATACGAGGAAGACAACCTTACTCTCTGCCACCTTCTTGTAAATATAAGGTTCATCTATGTTATTGATGAAGTCAAACTCTTTGACTACAACATCAAAACAGATGTTCCAACTCCGCGATGCCTGTTTTAACCCGTAGATGGATTTAAGCAGCTTGCACACCTTTTCGCTGCTCCCACTGTCTACGAAACCTTCTGGCGGTCTTAACATCCATTTGCCAGATTTCGTAGTCATGGTATGCAGCAATGGCAAGTAAGATCCGAATGGCCTTAAGCATAGCTACTGGAGAAAAGGTTTCATCATAATCCACACCTGGTCGTTGACGAAAACCCTTTGCAACAAGTCTAGTTTTGAAAGTCTCAACTTTTCCATCTACACCAAGTTTCTTCTTAAAGTTCCATTTTCTCCCAATGGGTTTTACCCCTTCAGGAGCAACTTCCAAAGTCCATACTTTGTTGGTGTACATGGATTCCATCTCAGATCGCATCGCATCCAGCCATTTCATAGAGGCCCCACTCGTGATGGCCTGCTCGAAGCTAGTCGGGTCATCATCTTCCATGATGTAGTCCTCGCTCCCACCATCAATGAGAAAACCGTAGTATCTCTCAGGTGGATGAGGAACCCTACTAGATCGGCGGAGAGGCTGAGGTTCGTTGGCAATTATCGAATCCTCTGGTTCCACTAAATCTTCAGTTGTAGTTTGCTCTACTGGAACTTCTTCCAGCTCTACCTCTTCGCCACTAATTTCTTTTGCAAGAAATTCCTTTTCTAAAAAGGTGGCATGTTGAGCAACAAACACCTTTTGTTGTTCACCGTAGTAGAATAGATATCCATTCGAATGTTTAGGATATCTAACAAACTTACAAATAACTGATCGTGCCTCGAGTTTGTCCGGATTTTTCCTTTTGACATAGGCCGGACAACCCCATATCTTAACTCGTTTAAGACATGGTCTCTTCCTACTCCATATCTCATATGGTGTGGTAGGTACAGATTTTAATGGAACCTGATTCAATAGGTATGATGTTGCTTCAAGCGCATAACCCCAAAAGGAAATAGGTAACTCAGCGGTGCTCATCATAGAGCGCATTATATCTAATAGGGTGCGATTCCTCCGCTCCAATACACTGTTGTGCTGTGGTGTATAAGGAGGAGTAAGCTGAGAGAGAATCCCATTCTCTTTTAGATAGTCCCGGAACTCATTGCTAAAGTATTCTCCTCATCGATCAGATCGAACGATTTTAATACTTTTACCCTTTTGGTTCTCGACTTCGTGTTTATATTCTTTGAATTTTTCAAAAACTTCAGACTTGTGCTTCAACAGGAACACATGTCCGTATCTTAAGAGATCGTCAGTGAATGCAATAAAGTATGAGAAAACATCCCTTGTATGTGTAGACATGGGACCACATACATCACTATGTATCAGTCCCAAGAGTTCCGTAACCCTATCTCCGTATCCACTAAACGGAGTTTTGGTCATCTTGCCTTTGAGACATGATTGGCAAGTATCATAAGATGAAAATTCGAACGGATTCAAATATCCATCCTTATGTAACTTAGCTAGTCGTGTCTCATTGATATGACCTAGTCTACAATACCACAAGAAGGATTCGTTCATTTCTGAACTCTTCCTCTTGTGTGTGTTTTGTACATTAAGAACTGTAGTTTGGTTTAGAAAGTATATGCCATTATTTAACGAACCTGATCCAATCAACTTTTGATTCAGGAATATGTTCATAACATTATCCTGTACTACAAAATTATATCTTTCTTTACTTAATAAAGAAACTGATATAAGATTGCATATCAGGGTCGGAATGTAATAGCATTCGTTCAGAATCAATATATTGCCATTTGGCAATACAAGGTGATATTCGCCAACAGCCTTGGCTGCAACATTTGCACCATTCCCTACTCTTATGGAATGATCACCCTCTCCCAGTTCTCTACTTTTCTGTAGCCCATGTAACATATTACATATGTGGGAACCCGATCCGGTATCTAATACCCAGGACATAGAGTGAACTGAGGAACAGTTCTCGATAATAAACACACCCGAAGAAGATGCATCATCATGCTTGTTCTTCGTTTGGGTGGAATGGGAATCCGGATATTCCCCTATTTCCTGCTCAGTCTTATAACAATTATAAGAAAGAACGGAACCAACGTTCCCGTGCTCAATATAATAAGCGGGTTCGGTCAATACATCCATATTATTATCTTGATTAAGGCCTGACATGGTCGCTACCTGGAGAGAGAGAAGAAAACACTTTAGTGTATACTCTTACAAGATTAGAATGGTTATTATCTTATCTAATTAGGATGGCTCCCACTGCTTTTATCAAATCTTCCTTCAAACACTAAAAGGTAAGGCTAGCCGGGATTAATTACACTTTTCAAGTTCGCCAATCTTTCAGCCAGGTCAGTGTTGGTACATTGAGGAAGGTTGCCCGTGCTTTCGCACGGACCTAATTAAAATAAACCTCGTTTTCCCATAGGCATAACCCCGTTAACACCTTTCTAGACACCGACTTGATTGGCTAATCATCATGTGTAAAACACTCCCAAGAGTAACTCTTACTCGCAGTGGGTATCAGGATCCAACTATCTCATAGAAGGTATGCAATCTCATTGAAAATTTCAACACTTGAAATTCCCGATAATACTTTTGCCCCTAGCGTGCTATGACCTTGACAGAGGTCAACAAACCATAGTGCACTAGTCAAGTTCAACCCGTCATCTCTTGATTGAATCAAACCCACCCGCACGACCCTTGACAGAGGTCAACAAGGTCGTACGACTACCCTAATCTAATCTCATCTCATACTTTATAGATAAGTACTAATCAGCTACCGCACACTACGCCTTGCCAGAGGTCAACAAACGTACTAAATAATTTTTATCTGAAATGACGGAGAGCTATGTAGGTTTTTAAAAAAACCATGAGCGTAACGGACTTGATATCGTTGTAGAAACAAGTGATTTTGAAAAGGAGTGTTTTTTAGGCTTTTTCTAGTTTTGCTAAAGAGGTTACTCCCGGTGAAGAGATCTCGGCTCTTTCCTTATCGAATAAGGTACAGGATATTTCACAAATACCGCTATGCAAAGCAAGACCTATAGAAGCATTCAATAAACAAACCGAGTGAGTTGTAGTATCTGCTAGTTTCTCTAAAGAGATCACTCCCGGTGAAGGGATCTCGGCTCTTTCCTTATCGAATAAGGTGCTGGATATTTCACAAATACCGCTATGCAAAGCAAAAACTAAAGCTACCCTTTTTGAAAATTTGATTCTACAACATGTTTTAGGTTTATTTTTCTTTCATTAATCTCATTAATGAATTCCCATCATGTAACAACTCCATTTTTAGTGTACAAAAATTTGCTTTAAATTTGAAATATACTTGGAGTATTTAATGTTACTATTACCACTTTAAATATTTATTTCATACCATAGTTACAAGAAGGAGCTTGTAACTCATTGGTAATACTTTGCACTGCTGAACCAAGCCACCAGAGTTCAAATCCCATACCCCCACATTATTTTTAATATTGATTTTTTTAAAGAACCTTTAGAATACCAAGGGTTTACACGTGCATATCTCACAAAAACCCCACTACATCCAAAAATGTAACATTGCCAGGGGTTAGATGAACCGTCGGGGGTGATCCCGGCCGCCTGACTCTGCCGGGAATCGGCCAAATCGTCCTCGACTCGGCCGACTCAGTCCCCCGACCGAGTCACGGCCGAGTCACAGCCGAGTCGGCCGATTCCGGCGACGACCTCAACATGAAAGTTGTGTCTTTTCACATTCCCTATGCACCTGCAAAATTTTAGCCTCAGACCATGTCCAGAGCTCTTTCAAAACCCCAATTACTCCACTTTTAATACATTTTTAATACATTTTATCATATTTTTCATTTTAACCTTTCATTTACCCTAACCCTAGCCTAACCCTATAAATGCACCCCCTACCCTCTAACCGCTCACCCAAAAACTCTTAGCCAACTCTCTCAAATTCTCAAGAGATCTTATACACTTTGAAAACAAGCTCGAGGCGAAGCTCTGACGAATTCCCGGCGGAACTTCCGACGATCGTTTTAAGAACTACCGCTGACGACGCAACACATCGGCGATCTCTCTAGTTCCCTCTCACTCTATTGTGTAATCTAAAACCAGTAAGTCCCAATTTCTACCTATCTCTTCTATCTAAAAAATACGGTTTTACAAAACCCGACGGAATCGGAACAAATCCGATTTCCGATTCGGTTTCTTATAAAATTCCACTTCTCACTAATACAATCATACTTAAACTTACTCATGTTGACTATTAAACACTAATCAACCAAATTGACCAAGTTTCATCACATGAAATGATAGCTATTTCAATTTATCGTATTTTTCACTTAAATACCACATTATTTCAACTTTACATTTAGCACCATTAAACTTGCTATACCTTTAAAGTAGAGCACGAGGTAACGACCTACCTCCTCACACACTCATATGCAACATAACACGATAACCTAGAATACGAGAAAACAAACATTTCATTTAAATAACCTTTACTTAATAAATCATTTCTAAAAGATTTAATATTGATACACTTTTAAATAACTACCTCTTATTATGAAAATACGATAAGTTGTGGACATCAGTCATTTATCTAAACCTGACTTTGTGGTGTGTAGGCTAGGCAAGTGAGAAAGGTAACTTTAAAAGGCCCGTCTCACGGTGATTCGTGAGCGGATCCCTCCTTTCTTCACTTGTACTTACCTGGCCACAATTGGCGGTGAAGAGGCGATTTGAGGCATCACACAACTTGTCGTTTGGACCAGTTAGGAATAGTCTAGTTGACTTATGAGACCCTAAAAGATAGAATACGGAAAATTGATTCTTTACAAATAAATACCATTTACTTCATAAAACCGTTTTCTAAAGGATTTAGTATTTTTCAATCTTTGCAAAGCGCCGCTACAACCCATTTTGGGAAACCCGTTCGGGATGGGGCGGTTTATCGCACATCCTCGGGCTTAGTAGTGCGAGATTCAGACCTCTGCAAGGAGCATTCGGTCTCGAAAGATTTAAAATACGAAATCTTAAGAAAATGAGATGTTTAGAATATAAAATATTTAATAAAATTATTTTTGTATAAATATATGTATATTTATCATTAAATTACCTATTTTATTATAATATAAATATTCCACCTTTTTTCTAAAAAAATCTCAAGAATAAAGTTTACACTAAAATACCACGAATTTCAAACAAATCAGTATTACAAATAAATACTTTATTTCTGAAACTAGGATATTTTCACTAGAATTATCACAATATAAAATCCACATTCATTACAACTCTAAAGACGGATAATAAATACTTGAAGAGTATTTTGAAAAGTATATAAAAGTATTTTTACAGAAAACCTCCTCAAGTTCTATAAATTACCCTAAGGACCCTAGTAAACATAGGTTTAAGCTGAACCAATCTCTTGAGCCCAGGGAGCCGGAGAATTGGATGCTTGCATATCTAAGGTAGACAAATTAATAAAAACAATCAGGACTTCAATATACTTTGCTAATTGTCTAACTCAGTTTGAGTCTCTGTATAATCTGACTTGAATATGATTCAAGTACAATCTACAATCTACAATCTTCAATATTACAATTGAACATGAACCCATGAATCCAATTATCAATATATACAACTTGACTGAACCGAACCGTGGATATACATTTCATTTACATTGTTCTCCAGTTATTCCATTTACATGATTCTACGGTTACATCCGTTTACTGATATCATGGTTTCGGTCAGTCAGTCAATTATACAATCAATACAATTTACAAGACAAACAATACAAACAAGACATCGCTGGGTTTTAGGGGTAGATTGGTACGAAAGGTGTTAAAAATGGCACAAGACTGTTAGACTTCATACACCTAACATGAATTCAGTTGCTGTTGTACCGTGGCATAAACGGTTCCTTGTACTATACGTGCCTCTAGTCTCTGGCATATAGAGACTCCTCTCGTATACACTGGCATTCTTCTGTACCAAGATACAAACAACAACGTTAATACAGCATTACAACAAGATAATACAACTTTAACAACACCTCCTTATTCTATCTAATCTACTTTCCTCTTATTCTTGGAACTTACCGAGCGACCTGTTCGCTGACGACTAACTATTTCTTTCTTCTTTGAATGTCGTCAGGTGATTTGGACCCGGTAAAGATCGAGCCATCTGCAGAAAACTTGGATCAGTTTGCTGAAGAACCAGAGTTCTAGTTTCATTGAACATTTTCCATTCAGTACTTTTCATTTCTGTTATGCCATTGTTTAGGCATCGCTTTTATTTCAGTTATATTTCCCTTTCATGCATTGTACAAAAAAATGTTAATAAATAAAGTTGTTGTTCAGTTTATATATCTTGTCTCTTGTGTGTTTACTTTTGTATTGCTTAGATACGCTTAGCGTATTTGCTTTTGAGTAAATACATAGCGAACCAGTCGCGTCCCCTTCGCCGTATACTGGGAAGCGGGGCGTGACAGGTTTTGTTGGTGGCCCATGCAAGTCAGAGCTGTATGAAACTCTATCATGCAGTTCTATTCTGCATGAACAACCTAAGCAATATAACCCAAGAACCAGCAACTAAAACATTCTTTACAATCATGTTCCTTGAATCCCAACATTTCTTATTCTTTGAATCATATACCTTGAATCTGTCCTAATCTAAAATTTTCATTTAAGGTTATGGATTCACCAAACAACACCAGCACCAATGTCAACAACACACCTCCACCACTACCACTCACACCTGTCATTCCTGCTCCACTCAACGAGCAAACGGTTCTGCTTGAGGTAATCCGCAGCCTCCTAGAGGGACAACAGCAGCTTTTGAACCGTCCCGAGGCTGAAGCATCTGGGGTGAAGCAATTCAGAGCTTTACATCCCAAACAGTTCTCAGGAAAGGGGAGCCCACTGGAAGCTGAGGAATGGGCTCAAAGTATCGAGGATGATCTGGCGGCAGCACAAGTGCCAGACATAGCTTGGGTCCGTGTGGCGAAACTACAGCTCACGGACAATGCACGGAACTGGTGAAAGGCGGAAGAAAGCCGTCTTGATTAGCCCATTGAATGGAAGACTTTTCGTGATAAGTTCGACGCGAAGTACTTCCCTGTGACTGCCAGGTTTGCCACGGAACAGCAGTTCATTCATCTACAACAAGGTTCGATGTAGGACAAGTCAGTAGATGAGTATGAAGCTGAATTCACCATGCTAAGTCGGTAAGATATGTCACAATAGTTCAATTTTTTAAATATCACATACTACACAGCTAACACAATCCTTTAAATAGATTCGCGGCACACTTGATAACGACGGATGATATCAGAGCCTGTCGCTTTCAACAAGGTTTAGACACAGAAATCCAGGTTGCACTAGCCACAGGGAAATTTCTGACTCATGAGGATGCTCTGGAAGCTGCCCGCAGTTATGAGGCAGTGATAAAAGCAAGCGGCATATCTCAGTCTGCAGGAGTTAAGCGCCCTGCCAACCAGATGGCAGGAGGAGCCTCGTCCAGACCACCTTTTGTGCCAAGGCGACACGGAATACAGAACCATCGTCCCAGCTCAGCCTTTTGTAACTACTGCAAGAGAAATGAGCATCTGGCGAAAGATTGCCAGCGTGCGAACAACCTTTGCTAAGACTTGTCCTCATAAACAAAATCTAATTGCTGCACCCAGGCCAGCTACTCATGGTATTGGGTCTTGTCCTCATAAACAAAATCTAATTGCTGCACCCAGGCCAGCAAACAATTACCCACAGCGCCCAGCCATCCAAGCCCCTGCTCTAAGACTTGCACTACCTGCACCACCCAGAGGACCACAAGCTGCACCACATCCTCGTCAGTTCCATCAAGCTCAAAGGAACGTTCCGAGGAATGCTCCTCAGGCCAGGAGGAATGTACCAAGGCGCCAGGCTTTCACTATGTCAGTGGAAGAAGCTAAGGCCACTGGCCGAGTCATCACTGGTAAACTTTTCTTCTCAAACTTTTCTTTCAGTCTTGTTTATCTACGCACTTTCCCTATACCTAAAACAAATCCCACATACCTTAGGTACAATTTTAGTAGCCTCACTACCTGCACTAGCACTGTTTGATACTGGAGCTTCTCACTGCTTTATGTCACAACGGTTTGTCCGAACCCATGCGATTCCAGTCTCACCGCTTGTATCCAGCTGGAATGTCAGTTCAGAAAATGGCGTTCTAAAGGCAACCATGGGATACAACTTGTGTCCAGTCGTCTACAGCAGAGAGTTTTATGCCGACTTCAAACTACTGAACATACCGAAATTCGATGTGGTTCTAGGAATGGATTGGCTCGGAACTTTTTATGCTACCATCGACTGTCATCAAAGGAAGGTAGTATTCGAGATTCCAGACCATCCGGTCTTCTATTTCAAAAGTGGTGACCGTACCCTGGAGCCAAGTACCTACAAAGAGAAGCCAAGAGAAGCATAGTTGCAACAGCTTAAGCGGAAGAAGAATCAAGACCAGAGGTAGTTCGAGAGTTCGACGATGTATTTCCTGACGATATATCAGGTTTGCCTCCCGATCGAGCTCTTGAATTCAGTATTGATTTAGTAGCAGGAGCACAACCGGTGATCAAAGCACCTTATAAATTAAGTCCGGATGGTTTGAAGGAAGTCCGAACACAGTTGGACGAATTATTGGCGAAAGGATGGATTCGTCCTAGCACTTCAAGTTGGGGAGCACCTGTACTACTTGTGAAGAAGAAGGAAGGTTCATACAGAATGTGCATCGATTATAGAGCCTTCAACGAAGTCACTATAAAGAACAAGTATCCACTCCCGCGCATCGATGATTTATTCGATCAGCTAAGTGGATCTTGTGTTTTCTCTAAATTGGATCTTCGTTCAGGTTATCATCAGGTGAAGGTCAAGGAAGTTGATATTCACAAAACAGCTTTCAGAACTCGCTATGGACATTACGAATTTCTAGTGATGCCATTTGGAGTGACCGATGCACCAGCAATATTTATGAACCTAATGAATCAAGTTTTAAGGGAGTACTTAGACAGCTTTGTTGTCATTTTCATCGACGCCATCCTGGTGTATTCTAAGAGTCGGAAAGAGCATGCAGAGCACCTCGAATTGTCCTGGAAACTCTTCGACAACATCAGCATTATGCCAAGTACAGCAAGTGCTAGTTTTAGCTAAAGCAAGTTGGTTTTCTTAGACATATCGTATCAGGAGAAGGAATTTCTGTGGATCCAGCAAAAGTTTCAGCAGTTAGCGAATGGCCTACACCAAAATCAGCGAAGGACATTCGGAGTTTTTTGGGTTTAGCTGGATATTACGGAAGGTTCATTGAAGGATTTTCGAAGATAGCAACACCCTTGACCAAGCTCACATGTAAAGATGAAGAATTTGTGTGGTCAGAAGCATGCGAACAAGCTTTCGTAGAACTCAAGTCAAGGTTGACATCAGCACCTATTCTCGTAATACCGGATCAATCTGGAGAATTCGAAGTACATTATTATGCATCCGGTAAGGGATTAGGATGTGTTCTACATCAGCATGGTAAGGTTGTGGCTTATGCTTCAAGACAACTAAAGACTCATGAGCGCAATTATCCGATGCATGACCTGGAGTTGGCAGCCGTCATCTTCGCTCTCAAGATTTGGCGCCATTACCTACTTGGTGAACGAGTGAACATCTACACAGATCATAAAAGTCTGAAGTACGTGTTTACTCAGAAGGAGTTGAATATGCGGCAGAGAAGATGGTTAGAACTCATGGCGGACTTTGAAATCAACTTACAATATCACCCAGGGAAGGTGAATGTAGTACCTGATGCTCTTAGTCGCCAACCATTAGCAATGAATCTCACCACTCAGTGGAAGCTTCAACAAGACTTGCATCAGATGGTGATTGAAGTAGTCATGCCAGGTAATGCTTCAAGTTTGATGAATTTACAAGTTCAATCAACGATTGTCAATCAGATCAAAGCAGCTCAAGCAAGTGATGCTAAGTTGCAAAGGATCAGAGAACAAGTGGAGAATGGACTCAGAACAGACTTCATCATCCATGAAGACGGATCTTTGAGATACGGCAGCAGATTGTGTGTAGCAAAAGGTCCTGTACGAGAAGAGTTAATGAAAGAAGCTCACAGCTCTCCCTACTCAGTATATCCTGGAGGTACCAAAATGTACAAAGATCTACGTCAGAATTATTGGTGGCATGGAATGAAGCGTGAAGTAGCCAGAAGCGTCGCAAAATGCTTGGTGTGTTAGCAAGTAAACGCTGAATATCACAGGACAGCTGGACTACTTCAACCATTACCAATCCCAGAATGGAAGTGGAAACACATCACGATGGATTTTTTGACTGCTCTTCCTCGCAGCACAAAGGGTAACGATTCCATATGGGTTATTGTGGATCGACTCACAAAGTCGGCTCATTTCATCCCATTTCGAGTTGGCCAATCAACTGAGACACTAGCAAAGAAGTACATGGAGGGAATAATCTATTTAAGATTTAAACTCTTCATAATGTATGATACCCATGAACTCATACAGGAAATTGTGAGACTTCATAGAGTACCGGTATGCATTGTCTCCGATCGTGACACCAGCTTCCGATCGCAGTTTTGGCAGAGTCTGCAGGCAAGCTTGGGAACAAGTCTGAACTTCAGCACGGCTTATCATCCACAAACAGATGGTCAGTCGGAATGAACTATTCAGATCTTGGAGGATATGCTCAGAGCATGTATGCTAGACTTCAAAGGATCGTGGAAAGATCACCTGCATCTTGTGGAGTTCGCGTACAATAACAGCTACCAAGCAAGCATAGGAATGGCACCTTTTGCAGCATTGTATGGAAGGAAGTGTCGATCACCATTAAGTTGGGATGACATCGGAGATAGGAAACTTCTTGGATCAGAGATGATAGTAGCGACCGTTGATGTGGTTCGTACTATCAGGGAAAGGATGCGCATAGCCCAAGATCGATAGAAATACTGGGCTGATGCAAAGAGACGACACTTGGAGTTCTAACCAGGAGATCACGTATTCTTTAAGATATCTCCGAACCACGGAGTGATCCGATTTAGAAGACGGGGTAAATTAAGTCCAAGATACATTGGACCGTTCGACATACTCGAACGAGTCGGTGAAGTGGCATACTGCTTAGCGCTTCCACCCTCATTGGAAGGAGTGCATAATGTGTTCCACATATCCCAACTCAGAAAGTATGTGAGTGACCCCAACCATGTTCTTGATCATTCCGAGCTCATTATACATCCCGACTTGTCTTGTGAGCAACAGCCTATGGAGATCCTGGACAGGAAAGTGAAGACACTTCGGAACAAGGAAGTTAACTTGGTCCGAGTAATGTGGAGGAAAGACACTCCAGGAGAATCCACTTAGGAAAAGGAACATGAAATGCGTGCAAGATATCCTTACCTCTTTGTAAACTAGTCCTCATACAAAAGTTGTAAATTTTGAGGATGAAATTTTAGTAAGGAGGGTAGACTGTAACAACTCTATTTTTAGTGTACAAAAATTTTCTTTAAATTTGAAGTATACTTGGAGTATTTAATGTTACTGTTACCACTTTAAAAATTTATTTAACACCATAGTTACAAGAAGGAGCTTGTAGCTCATTGGTAATACCTTGCACTGCTGAACCAAGCCACCAAAATTCAAATCACATACCCCACATTATTTTTAATATTGATTTTTTTAAAAAACCTTTAGAATACCAAGGGTTTACACGTGCATATCTCACAAAAACCCCCACTACACCCAAAAATGTAACATTGCCAGGGGTTAGATGAACCGTCGGGGGTGATCCCGGCCGCCTGACTCGGCCGAGAATCGGCCAAATCAGCCTCGAGTCGTCCGACTCAGTCCTCCGACCGAGTCACGGCCGAGTCGGCTAATTCCGGCGACGACCCCAACATGAAAGTTATGTCTTTTCACATTTCCTATGCACCTGCAAAATTTTAGCCTCAGACCATTTCCAGAGCTCTTTTAAAACCCCAATTACTCCACTTTTAATACATTTTTAATATATTTTATCACATTTTTCATTTTAACCTTTCATCTACCCTAATCCTAGCCTAACCCTATAAATACACCCCCTACCCTCTATCCTCTCACCCCAAAACTCTGAGCCAACTCTCTCAAATTCTCAAGAGATCTTGTACACTTTGAAAACAAGTTTGAGGTGAAGCTCCGACGAATCCCCGGCGGAACTTTCGGCGATCATTTTAAGAACTACCGGTGATGACGCAACACATCGGCAATCCCTCTAGTTCCCTCTCACTCTATTGTGTAATCTAAAACCAGTAAGTCCCAAATTCTACCTATCTCTTCTATCTAAAAAATACGGTTTTACAAAACCCGACGGAATCGGAACAAATCCGATTTCCGATTCGGTTTCTTATAAAATTCCACTTCTCACTAATACAATCATACTTAAACTTCCTCATGTTGACTATTAAACACTAATCAACCAAATTGACCAAGTTTCATCATATGAAATGATAGCTATTTCAATTTATCGTATTTTTCACTTAAATACCACATTGTTTCAACTTTACATTTAGCGCCATTAAACTTGCTATACCTTTAAAGTAGAGCACGAGGTAATGACCTACCTCTTCACACACTCATATGCAACATAACACGATAACCTAGAATACGAGAAAACACATTTCATTTAAATACCCTTTACTTAATAAATCATTTCTAAAAGATTTAGTATTGATACACTTTTAAATAACTACCTCTTATTATGAAAATACGATAAGTTGTGGACATCAGTCGTTTATCTAAACCAGACTTTGTGATGTCTAGGCTAGGCAAGTGAGAAAGGTAACTTTAAAAGGCCCGTCTCACGGTGATTCGTGAGCGGATCCCTCCTTTCTTCACTTGTACTTACCTGGCCACAATTGGCGGTGAAGAAGCGATTTGAGGCATCTCACAACTTGTCGTTTGGACCAGTTAGGAATAGCCTAGTTGACTTAGGAGTCCCTAAAAGATAGAATACAGAAAATTGATTCTTTACAAATAAATACCATTTACTTCATAAAACCGTTTTCTAAAGGATTTAGTATTTTACAATCTTTGCAAAGTGCCGCTACAACCCATTTTGGGGAACCCGTTCGGGATGGTGCGGTTTATCGCATATCCTCGGGCTTAGTAGTGCGAGATTCAGACCTCCGCAAGAAGCATTCGGTCTCGAAAGATTTGAAATACGACATCTTAAGAAAATGAGATGTTTAGAATATAAAATATTTATTAAAATTATTTTTGTATAAATATATGTATATTTATCCTTAAATTACCTATTTTATTATAATATAAATATTCTACCTTTTTTCTAAAAAAAACACAAGAATAAAGTTTACACTAAAATACCACGAATTTTAAACAAATCAATATTACAAATAAATTCTTTATTTCTGAAAGTAGGATATTTTCACTAGAATTATCACAATATAAAATCCGCATTCATTACAACTCTAAAGACGAATAATAAATACTTGAGGACTATTTTGGAAAATATATAAAAGTATTTTTACAGAAACCCCCCTCAAGTTCTATAAATTACCCTAAAGGCCCTAGTAAATATAGGTTTAAGCAGAACCAATCACTTGAGCCCAGAGAGCCGGAGAATTGGGTGCTTGCATATCTAAGGTAGACAAATTAATAAAAACAATCAGGACTTCAATATACTTTGCTAATTGTCTGACTCAGTTTGAGTCTCTGTATAATCTGACTTGAATATGATTCAAGTACAATCTACAATCTACAATCTTCAATATTACAATTCAACATGAACCCATGAATCCAATTATCAATCGATACAACTTGACTGAACCGAACCATGGAAATACATTTCATTAACATTGTTCTCCAGTTATTCTATTTACATGATTCTACGGTTACATCCGTTTACTGATATCAAGGTTTCGGTCAGTCAGTCAATTATACAATCAATACAATTTACAAGACAAACAATACAAACAAGACATCGCAGGGTTTAAGGGGCAGATTGATACAGAAGGTGTTAAAAGTGGCACGAGACTGTAAGACTTAATACACCTAACATGAATCCAGTTGCTGTTATACCGTGGCATAAACGGTTCCTTATACTATACGTGCCTCTAGTCTCTGGCATATAGAGACTCCTCTCGTATACACTGGTATTCTTCTGTACCAAGCTACAAACAACAGTGTTAATACAATATTACAACAAGATAATACAACTTTAACAATACCTCCTTATTCTGTCTATTCAACTTTCCTCTTATCCTTGGGACTTACCGAGCGACTTATTCGCTGACGACATTCTATTTCTTTCTTTTTTGAATGTCGTCAGGTGATTTGGACCCGGCACAGATCGAGCCATCTGCAGACGACTTGGATCAGTTTGCTGAAGAACCAGAGCTCTAGTTTCATTGTACATTTTCCATTCTGTACTTTTCATTCCTGTTATGCCATTGTTTAGGCATCGCTTTTATTTCAGTTGTATTTCCTTTTCATGCATTGTACAAAAGAATGTTAATAAATATAGTTGCTGTTCAGTTTATATATCTTGTCTATTGTGTATTTACTTTTATAATGGTTAGATACACTTAGCGTATTTGCTTCTGAGTAAATACGTAGCGGACCAGTCGCGTCCCCTTCGCCGTATACTGGGAAGCGGGGCGTGACACATCATTTATGCTTCCTGAGTATCACAGAAGAAACGAAAATACAACGTACGCTTATGCCATCCGCATTCGCCACAGTGTCCCGTTATGCATCGTTACGTTACTTAACTAACGGCATACCGGGACGAGACTAGCGCGGGTGCAAAACATAAGCAACTTTTGTTATATATCATATATACAATAATAAAGTATTCGTCTCACGCATATAAAATGATCACATCACAGAATATCAGCAGCAGAATATAACATATGAAATATTGGATATACTAGGAGGTCCGTGTTTTATTGTGAGCCTGTATAAAACATGGATTCCATGGTCGTGATGAATCGCCAAACCCACATCCTTAGACCCCTACTTGAGCGGAAAGCAACCCTCCCAATTCTAGGGTTAGGAGACCCGGTTACTTGTGCTCCCCACCTTGCATCTATCCTAATGCGGAAAAATAAATAATATACAATGGTGACAACATCCTCAACCCAGAAGTGCCCCAATAAAAGAATATTACATACAATGAATTTTACATGATTGAAAATAAAAACCCTCATCTCACATAAAAAAAACCCGGCTATTCAAAACACGACGATCCAATATAACATATCACAGCAACACATAACATCACATGTCATCAACGTAAGTAAATATGAGTATACCAATTGTCGTTGATGTGTAGCAACGAAATCGGCGATACACCACATATTACACTTACGGTCGCAGAAAAGAAAGTGAAAAACTACAACATTTGGAATCCACAATCACCTTAGACATCATAAACCCAAAATATCACATATTACGGATTTCATGTCTAACTATATGAATTCCACATATTGTATCACATTTCAAAAAAAGCTAGACGACGTTAAAAATTCCGATCGAATAAAAAAACACCCAAAATTTCCCAAAAGCTCAACACTTGAGCCTAGTTCAAAAAGTCTCAGAACATGCCACAACTCCTATGAACCAGCCATAGAAGGGTCAACCAATGCCTCACATGTGGCACCGGCGGTTTTGACGGTCACATAATCGAGTTAAGGTTTCGCTCTTCTAGAGGGTTCACAGAATCACTTGCATGATTTTCTGAAAGTTTTAAACTAAGGAAAAATCCAACACTTGGAAAAATTTCCAGCAAGGGAAAAAGTGAGCTATTGATATCCGTTCGAACTTTTTAACACTGTCTAAATAACCCGAAAACAAACTAGAATTACGAATACGAAACACTCCGAATTGCCTTTGTAAAAATATAACATCACATGCAAATTTAGCAAAATCAAACAACACCTGAAGTACCAAACCACAGAGACCGGAACACAGAAATTTCATCCCAAAAACCCACAGAAGGGCCGAGTAGGCCGGAAAACCTAGCTATGTGACCGGCCAAAAACCGGCGAGATGGGGTGAAATTTTCACTGTGTTCATGTTGCATATCATATAACATTCTGCAACTGTTTAAAATATTTTTTAACACTTAGAAAATTTCGACAGAAACTAGGGTTCCTATTCGGGTGTTTCGGAGTTGCTTCGGTTTCGTAATTCTACACAATCCGTCTAATTCTCTAGGTAGGCTCTGATACCACTGTTGGGTTATTTATCACGACAGTAAGGTTTCGGGTGGCATCATCCATGCCAATTTAAAATTTTTGTCATGTTTAAACAACCCAAGACAAGATCTTTAACTAGAGAATCAAACTAGAAACACATGTTAACAACTTAACATCTAAGTGATCGGGATTACAACCTTTGTAGTCCGTTCCTTTGCTTCATAAGCTCCGACTTGAGGTCCCTTCGCTGCAATCATCAAGCTCCCGGACTCTTGAGAGGCTCCATGATGTGAATGAGGCATCCTTGCATGAAGACTTCACAATCCAAGATGATCTACCTTGAGAAAACACAAACCCAAGCTATCACTTCACTAATTAGAGATTAGTGAAACTAACACACTAATCTATATGGCTAGTATAGAAAAGGATGATGAAGTAGTAATTTCTCTCTCTTTTGTTTTCCTTTTCTCACAATCATTCATCACAAATTAAAAAGCTAGAAAGTTTTTGTGAGGAGGAAGAAGAAGATGAAGTGTGTTGAATGAATGAATTATCTTTTCAGGTTAGAAATGCAACCAAGGGTTACCCTTGTAGAGAATTAATCATAGGCTAGGGTTAAAAGGTTAGGTTAACAAATATCTAGTAAATATCTAAATAGCGGACTAAGTCAAGGCAAAGAAATATCTCAACATTAATCCATAATTTAGAATTAACTAAAAATAAAATGTTAACCCTAATCTAAACCCTAGCATGGTTTAATCTCATAAACCCTAGTTGCATTTGTAACCTAGCATGTTACAATTATACATATCTCATATATACAATATTGTAACAAAAGAAAATAATACAATTAACATATATCACATATATATCAATGTATCACCAAGTGAGAAAAAGAATCATTTAAGTGAGCTTATATTAGTTAATGTAACGTAATATATCACATATATAATTATACATTAAATTATTAAATCAACACTTGATTTAATAATCCGGCTATATTACATATAACCGACTAATATAATATGTACCATTTTATCGAATTAACACTTGATCCAATAACCCGGCTATATGACATATACCCGCCCGATATCACATATCGCGAGAATAGAATACGGTATCACATACACGTATTATTTTCGGTCCCGCACATATCATATAAGTGCTCCTACTCCATTTCGCTTGAGCCCGGAAACCTCTATGTAGGACTCTAAAGACTCGTCAATACTCTGGCAGTAGGTGATGATCATATCAAACACCCACAAGCTGCAAGAGGTGAGATAAACGTAACAGCCACCCGGGTATTGAGCGATTAGAAGATCAACAAGCAAGCCTGCACACACTCCTGTAAATCCAATCAGTAACACTACCGTACAGTCCGGTCTCTTCGTCTGATATGTCGCATATCTAGTATATGGGTGGTAAACGCCAGACCCAAGTAACCGATAAGTCATGTCTATGTGAGGCTTATAACGGGTCGAGAAACTACTGATAACTCTTACCTGTTGGTCTCCATATCAGCCCTGGCCAAGGACTTCCAGTTATAGCCAATCGAACACTGCGCAACATCAACCCCCAATACCGGGAGAGAAGAAACCCCTCCTAACGCTCATTGCCTCCATGTAATTCGGGACTGTACCTAAAAGCCACCGTTTTGCGCGTTCTCATGAACGTGGTAAGGTGCAAATCAAAGCACAGTAGGAATCACACAAGACTCTATAACGATCTTGGGTCTACAGACTAACCTGTACCAGTGTCACCAGAGAACTGCTATCTGACGATAGGTATAATACCATCTAGGAGTTCTCGGCGAGTCCGTTCAGTGTTCCCAGTCTCTACTGAGCACCCATATACCATCTTTGATGTCTAACACCAATGGATATGGGATCATCCGTCGCCCATCATATGGGTCAAATGCGAATACGCTAGTCTACTCTGGAGTATCGATGCCCTATCTCGATACACCCTCGACTAGGAACAATTATAGGATGTACTCGTGGACTACCTTGGCCCCACTAGTATGATCTGCATCATAGTCCTAGTAGTCAAGTACATATCCTAAGGGATTTATCAACATGTGAGAGCAAGACAGTAAACCAATACAAGTCAACATGTTTAGACAAAGTAAAACCAGATAGCATACTATCATATCGAGCAAGGAAGTCATCTGTATATATATCCAAGCATCCATTATAATATATATGATATGTACAACAATGGCCTCTAGGGCATATATATAACTAACAGAGATGGCTGCGGTGGTCTTTGCGCTGAAGATTTGGAGACACTAATTGTACGGGGAGTCGTGTCAGATTTTCACGGACCACAAGAGCTTGAAGTATATCTTCCAGCAGCGGGACCTGAATCTGAGACAGCGTCGGTGGATAGAGCTTGTGAAGAATTATTATTGTGAGATTCTTTATCACCCGGGCAAGGCGAATGTGGTAGCTGATGCTTTGAGCCGTAAGCCCGGGGTTAGCGTGTCCAAGTTGAGCGCAGTTCAGAGACAGTCTTCTGCAGATTGGCAGACCTTATATGATGGTAGAGTACAGTTTGAGTTCACTTCCACTGGGGGACAGCTTGCACACGTCCTCGCCCGTCCACTTCTACTTGATCGTATTCGTGAGGCGCAGCCCAGTGATGCCCGTTTTCTGAGATTCTTGAGCTTGTTCGGCAAGGTACCAATTCGGAGTTCATGATTGATGACCAGGGTGTGCTACATTACGGGACTCGCTTGTATGTACCAGATACCGATGGGTTGAGACGCGAGATCCTAGAGCAGGCACATCAGTCAGCGTTTAGCGTTCATCCAGGTTCCACCAATCACTATGTCTTGGTGAAGGTCAAAATACATAGTTTGAATACTACTGAATAACCATATGAAATGACGGAGGGCAACGAACGGTTTTGGCAAAACCGTGAACTTAAAGAACTTGATATAGTCGAAAGAACCATGATAGCTTTTTAAAAGGAGTGGTTTAAGCTCCGCATTTAAAATTTGCTTTTTGATGAAAACCGAGTGGTTTTGAAACTGTTCCAACGATTAAGCTTTGGTTTGTTTTTTCTTGCATTAATCAATGTTAATGCGGTCCCATCATTTAACCCTATCATTGCAGAAAAAGAAACGAAAATACAACGTACGCTTATGCCATCCGCATTCACTATGGGGTCCCGTCATTCACCATTAGGTTACTTAACTACCGACAGAGTAGGGGCTTGACTTGCACGGATGCACAATATAAGCAACGCATACTATCTATATATATATATATATCATGCAATAATAGACATTCCAAATCACAGATGAATATATTTGATATATTAGGAATTCCGCGTTTCGTTTAAGCCTATAACGAAAGACGGATTCCACGGTCGTGATAAATAGCCAAACCCCACCCTAGACCCTTACGGGTGCGGCAAACTACCCGCCAAATTCCCGAACTGAAGCAACCTCCCTCAATAAAATGAGTATGCCACTCGGCACTTCAAGAACCAGGTAGTTTGTATACCCCACCTTGGGTCTATCCTAGGAGCAAAAACAGTAAAAGAACTAATACAGCGGTGGCTACAACCTCAACCCGGATATGCCCCGCAAAAAAAATATTACATCACTTTTGCAAATTTCATGAATGAAAGAAAAGAAAACACTCTTCTCACATCCCCCGGCTATTCATCCATGATGATCCAATACTCCATATACACAAACCATCATCACATCACAGATATGTGCAACCCCCATTAATCGATGTATAGCGATTAGCAGACGTTTAGCATCATATAAACAAACATAGAATCTCATTAGCGAAGAATCTTAGAATTTCGATCGATTAGCAAAATCTGAGTCTACCCCATGCACAATCCAGCACACAAACAATACTGGGTAGAAACCAAATATTCCAAAAATCATAATTCTAGAAAATAGACCCATAGAAGAAAACCGAATAGACTAGGCCGCGGAACCGCGGCAAAGCGCACTATTTCGCCGCGCTTCCGCCTTGGTCTTGGCGAGTTACGATCTCGTTTTTCTTAAGTGTTCTTAGAAAACCCTGCTTATATTTTTAAGGTCTTTGAAATAATTTTTAGATCAGTTTTGAAAATCAACAGAAAAATGGGTTTTTGATCATGATTTTGGGATTTTCCGACGATTGAATTTCTAACTACTTGCTAACTAGCTAGTTAAGGTTTTATAGGCTTTGATACTACTGTAAGCCAATGTCGCGCACCCCGCAGATTCGCGGGGGGGGGCGGAATTTTCAAAAAACGATTTTAACGAACTACACAACACCGGCTAACTCCAGGTTCTATACTAAAACCGTAACTAACTAAACTATCTAGGAGTTTTAGCAACTAGGTAAGAGTGTTATACCTTCTAGAACCGGTCTTTCGGGTCTTCTTATCCTCCTCTCCTTAGCTCCTCGGTGAACGGATGAAGGTTGCATGATCGGCCTCCTCACGTTAAAGATGTCCACCTGAGAGTTTGTGCTTCAAGCACCAACCTCTAAACCGAGGTAATTAGGGTAAATGGTTCGCTAATCCAAGTAGTCTAGGTGATGTAGAGAATGTCTAATGGATTGTATTATCTCACTAAACCCTTTGTTTCACAACACATGTGAGTGTAAGGGTTTAGCTTGAGGAAGAAGGAGATAGAATGAAGAGAGAGAAGGAAAAGTGAACAAATGAACTAGGATCCTCTAAAGTGTAGAGAATGGATATCAAAATAAACTCACTTATTGAACCATGGAAATATCCCACAATATAAAATCCTCTAATGCTACAATAGTGATCCCAAATCAATAAAATAATGCAATAGCCATGCTTTACACCATACCACAAAATGTCTCCTCCATTTCTACCTCATTAATCCATTTAAGAAAATGGATAATCCCAAATAATGAGGTGTCCTCTTTTAGAAGCATTATTGAGAAAATTACAAGAATACCCCTCATCGTATATACATACCCGTATCCGTATTCCGAAAAATACGAATATACAGAGACGGAAAAAAATTCAATAATACAATACTAGGATCCGGCTTAAACCAAAGCCCACTAGTATTATCCGCCCGAACATCATCCGTGTACAAGTACACGTATGTGCTCGTAGCCCTATCGTAAAAGCATACGGCCTTTACATCTTTTGCCCGAAGCAGGGAAACCATCTGTGTGGGACTCTAAACACTCGAAATTACACTGGCAGTGGGTTTAACTACAAGCACGTCAGCGGTACTAGCTGCACGTAACAGCTACCCAGGTATCTATCTATAAGAAGGTCTATGAGCAAACTCATCCGAACTGCTACTGAGCCTATCTGTGACAATCTCCGTACAGTCCGGTCTGTTCATCTAAGATACTCGCATATCGGGCCGAGGGGGATGGTAAACGTCAGATCCCTAACAGCCCACTAAGTCATTGTCACGACCCAAAATTCGGCCCGTGACTGGCACTTAAACCGCGTAATGTCTACAGGCATAACGCAATTTAAGTAAACCGAAAACCAGAAATCTAAACCATCAAGAAGAAAGTGATGAAAACATTTGCTAAAAACATTTTGAAACCTCGAGTAAAATCTTTAAAGTTTAAGTTATTTTCATAAAAATTTCGGCAGCACTTCCTTTGTAAAAACTAGACCCGAAACGGGTACAACATCTGATATAAGTAAAACGGCATATAATATAATCAAAGCATCCCCAAATGGGAGCAAACACGCCCAACGGTGGAAACAATCAGCACGAGAATAATATACGACGCCGTAGCGAAGAAATAAACAATAAAAATGGAAATCAACATAAAAGATAAAGTGCATAAATAAAGTCGGCTCACACGAGCTTGATATTCGAAGTACAAAATAATACACAACATCGTTCTCACAACTGGTCTCTAAGTCGATACATGAAATGGTAGATGGATAGTACTAGATACAATAGAGTGTACAATAAAATATAAACGGATACCCACAGCCCACCTATAAGCAAAATGGCACGCCGACAGTAGCGGGATCCGCAACAAAAAGATACAATGATATAGCCCTGCCGCGACTACTCTGAGGGTCAACCTGCAAACACTGTGGCACAACAGGGGTGAGTTGCCAACTCGTGAATAGTAAATAACATATACAGGTAATCGCAGGTATGCACGTGTTGCAATACTCTAAAATGTGCAAACTGATGACAACAATATGGAAATATGGGTATGCAATAATCATGCGAGGTACTCTATCAGCTACTACGACTACATGATGCAATGCATATTAATGAATACTGGGCATGTAATAAAATATCATCTACACGAATCATCATCATGGGAAAAACCGGTGACCATCAATACACCCCAAATCCCTAATTACTCCGGCGCCGTCACTCTAATCGGCCCTCATACCCTGTAAATGTCATGGAACCGGAGTGCCCAATATCGGCACTCGAAAACATCATGAAATACTCATGTCCAGCATCGACACGAAAAACCATATATGTATATCGGGCTCCGTCAGTCCGGATCGGCCCACGAGCTCCGTCTGTGGGATTGGACCTCGGGCTCTGGCAATACGGGTCGGCCCAAATCCATCTCTCGACTCCGGTCGGTACCCTCCGGATAACCGCCAGGTCCAACCAATCACCGGTAGGTAGTAGTCCCTCTGTCGGGCTCATCGTCATCCCCACGAAATCTCTCTCTCCCCCCCGGGGTACCAAACAGGGTCCACCATGAACCCGCAAACGGATCATCCAACTCCTCGAATTGGGTTTCAAGCACAAGTTTCAGAACCGATTAAACGCATGGTAGACGCACTGAAATATCATACCAAGAGAAACCGGGTTTTCAAAACAATGTATACTTTCTTGAAATAATACCCCGGTTCTCAAATCCAGAAATCACATGAAATCCAAAACTCAATGCGTAAATCCATGCAATGTGATATATGCAGCATAAAGTCGTACTATGAACAAATAAAGAAAACCGCTCTTTTAAGTGGATCCAGTTTCTAAAATATAACATGCGGTCCCCAATTCTCCAAAATCAAAGCCAGCATAATCTATGTATGTACAAATGTGTATGAACGTAGGTATGGATGCACAAAGACACACACACACACACACACACACAAGTATGGGTGTACAAATGTGTATGTACACAAGTATGGATGTACAAGTGGGTATATACGCAAGTATGAGTGTACAATATGTATGTGCGCCAATATGGATGTACAAGTGTGTATATACGCAAGTATGAGTGTACAATATGTATGTGCGCCAATATGGATGTACAAGTGGGTGTATACGCAATTATGAGTGTACAATATATATGTGCGCCAATATGGATGTACAAGTGGGTATATACGCAAGTATGACTGTACAATATGTATGTGCGCCAATATGGATGTACAAATGGGTATATACGCAAGTATGAGTGTACAATATGTATGTGTGCCAATATGGATGTACAAGTGGGCATATACGCAAGTATGAGTGTACAATATGTATGTGCACCAATATGGATGTACAAGTGGCTATATACGTAAGTATGAGTGTACAATATGTATGTGCCCCAATATAGATGTACAAGTGGGTATATACGTAATTATGAGGGTACAATATGTATGTGCACCAATATGAATGAACAAGTGGGGCAGAAATGCTTCAGCTTAGGGAGAGAGAGAGAAAGAAAATGGAATATCAAATAATAAAGAGAGAGTGAGAGGGGGGTATGGGAGCAAGCATGGCACTTCATCTCTCCTCATTAAATGCTAAGCATGCTTGTCTCCCATGCCTTAAACTCATCATTCCCTCTCTCTCTCTTCCTCTCTCTCTCAAGTCAACCCATAAGGAAAAATCATTGTTTATTTTTTTTTGAATTGAAAACTAAGTTACATAATTAACTACATACTACCCTAATGGAAATGGGTTAACACACCATGGCTACTTAAGCATGGTTTAACCCTAAATAAGCCCTAGGTTAACATGCACACATGTGTACAAGCCCAAATTAAATACTGATAAAATATTCATTAATTTTTATAAACTATTTGAAAACTATTTTGGTAAACTTTTTATTAAAAACCGTATTATCGCTTAATTAACCCATAATCGCATCCTAAGGTGTTACAATCTTCCCCCCTTATAGAAATTCGTCCCCGAATTTAAAAATTTTACCAGGCGTACCTTCAAAGAGATGGGGGAATTTCTTCCGCATCTCGCTCTTGGCCTCCCAAGTGATCTCTTCACCATTCGGGCTACGCTAAAGAACCTTCACAGATGGAAAGACCTATGATCGAAGTTTCTTCACCTGCCGATCCAATATCACTACTGGCTGTTCGGTGAACGAAAGATCATGCTCAAGCTGAAGGTCTGGTGCTGAATCATGTGAGAAGGGTCATGAAGGTATCTGCGAAGCATCGACACATGAAATATGGGGTGAACATCCGGAAAGCTGGGTGGAAGAGCCAAACGATATGCAACTGCGCCGACACGCTCGAGGATCTCGAAGGGACCTACAAATCTGGGACTAAGCTTCCCTTTCCACCTAAATCTCATCACACCCTTCATCGGAAAGACCCTCAGAAAAACATGATCGCCAACAGCGAACTCGAGTCTGCGATGGTGTTTGTCAGCATACGATTTCTGCCTACTCTTAGCTATCCTCATCCTATCTCGAATGAACTGTATCTTCTCAGTCGTTTCCTGTACGATCTGCGGCCCCAAAATACTGCTCTCGGTGAGCTCTGTCCAACAAACGGGCGATCGACATCTCCTCCCATATAAAGCCTTGAAAGGTGCCATCGGAATCGTATCCTGGAAGCTATTATTGTAGGAGAACTCTACCAAGGGCAAATGATGATCCCAGATGCCACCGAAATCTAGAATACAAGATCGAAGCATGTCCTCAAGAGTCTGAATAGTCCGCTCTGACTGGCCGTCGGTCTGCAGATGGAATACTGTGCTGAAACTCAAGCGTGTGCCCAAAGCCTCCTGAAGTCTCTGCCATAGTCGGCTGGTGAACTGGGTGCCTCGATCGGATACGATACAAGTTGGGACGCCATGTAATCGTACAATCTCAACGATGTATATCGGGCATACTGAGCAAATCCAAAAGTGGTATTCACTGGCAGAAAGTGAGCCGCTTTCGTCAATCGATCCATGACCACCCAAATGGAGTCACACCCTCAACTGGTCCTGGGTATACCCATAATGAAGTCCATAGAAATCTGCTCCCATTTCCACTCCGGAATGGGCAACGGCTGTAGCTCTTCCGTAGGCCTCTGGTGCTCGGCCTTGACTTGCTAACAAGTCAGGCATCTCGAAATGAAGTCTGTGACGTCCTCTTCATCCCTTCCCACCAGTAAACATCTATCAGATCATGGTACATCTTGGTGGAACCTGGATGAACACTGTATACCGATCGATGCGCCTCCTCGAGAATCTCACGCCTCAGCCCCTCAGAATCTGGTATGCACAGTCGAGTCCTAAGTCACAGTACCCCCTGATCATTAATCACAAACTCGGAGTCTCTGCCCTGCCTAACCTGCTCCCTGATCTCTGAAAGACGGTCATCACTGGGCTGCGCCTCACAGATACGGTCAAGCAACTGTAGACATGCACGGATATGCACAAGCTGTCCCCCGGTCGGAGTAAACTCGAACTGCACTCGACTGTCGCATAGAGTCTGCCAATCTGCCGACGACTGCATCTGCACTGCGCTCAAACAAGATAGACTACCTCTGGGCCTCCGACTCAAGGCATCCGCCACTACATTCGCCTTGCCCAGATGATAAAGGATCTCGCAATCGTAGACCTTCACTAGCTCGATCCAACAGCGCTGTCTCAGATTCAGATCTCGCTGCTGAAATATGTACTTCAAGCTCTGGTGGTCCGTGAATATCTGGCATGCCTCGCCGTATAGGTAATGTCTCCAGATCTTGAGTGCAAACACCACTGCAGCCATCTCTAAATCGTGAGTGGGGTAGTTCTGTTCGTGTTTCTTCAGCTGCCGAGAAGCATAAGCGATAACCCTGTCATGCTGCATCAATACACACCCAAGCCCCACTCGAGAAGCGTCACAATAAACCACAAATCCGCCCGATCCCGATGGCAATGATAACACCGGCGCCGTAGTCAAACAATTCTGCAACTGTTGAAAGCTATGCTCGCACGCCTCCGTCCAAACAAAAGGAACTCTCTTCCGGGTCAACTCGGTCATCGGTGCAGCGATACAGGAGAAGTGCTAAACAAATCGTCGGTAGTAGCCGGCCAGTCCTAGGAAGCTGCGGAATTCCGTAACTGATGCTAGTCTGGGCCAATGCTGAACGGCCTCGATCTTCTTCGGGTCCACACATATGCCATCTTTCCTCACCACGTGACCCAAGAAGTCAACATTGTTGAGCCAAAATGCGCACTTGGAGAATTTAGCGAACAGCTGATGCTCCCTCAAGGTCTGCAACGTAATACGCAAGTGCAGCTCGTGCTCCTCTCGGCTCCGGGAGTACACTAAGATGTCGTCAATGAATACGATGATGAACTGATCAAGATACGGCCTGAAAACGCGGCTCATCAAGTCCATAAATGCTGCTGGGGCATTAGTGAGTCTGAACGACATCACCAAAAACTCATAGTGTCCGTAATGCGTGCGAAAAGCCGTCCTCGGAATATCCTCCCACCGAACCCGCAACTGATGGTAGCCTGATCGCAAGTCAATCTTCGAGAAGTGTCCCGCACCTTGATGTTGGTTGAACAAATCATTGATACGAGGTAAAGGATATCTGTTCTGCACAGTAACCCGGTTTAGCCGACGGTAATCAATACACAAACGCAAACTTCCGTCCTTCTTCTTAACGAACAGGACAGGAGCACCCCAAGGAAACACACTAGGTCGAATAAGCCATTTATCTAGCAATTCCTGCAACTGACCCTTCAGCTCTCTAAGCTCCCCCGGGGCTATCCGATAAGGCGGTATGGAAATAGGCCCCGTGCTGGGAATCAAGTCAATGCAGAACACAATATCGCGCTCAGGCGGTAGCTCAGGCAGCTCGTCAAGGAAAACATCAGGGGACTCACTAACAATCGGGACCTGGTCCAACGGAACCTCTGCAGCACTAGTACCACAAACATACGCTAGGAATCCCTGACACCCTTTCCTCAAGAGCTGACCAGCGCGAAGAGATGAAATCAAACTATGAGGGGCGGCACCACGGTCCCCCTGCACAACAAAAACCGACTCGCAGGAAAAACAAAACCTAACTGTCTTCTCGCGGCAGTCCACAGACGCATAGCTCGTAGCTAACCAGTCCATGTCTAGGAGAACGTCGAAGTCCAACATCTCAAGAAGGATCAAGTCAACGGACAACTCACTCTCACCAATACGGACAACACACGACCGGAATACGTGTCTCGCAATAAGCGACTCGCCAACAGGAGTGGTCACAACAAGCGGCTGATCTAACAAACATGACTCTCTGCCCAAACTCGGCACGAAGTGTGTAGAAACATACGAGTGCGTAGACCTCGGATCAAATAACACGTGTGCGTCAAAAGAACATATTGAAAGAGTACCTGAAACCACTGCATTGGACGCCTGCGCGTCCCAATGTGTCAAAGAAAAGACCCGTGCCTGCCCTCTACCTGCGACTGGCGGTCCTCTAATGGCAACTGGCTGTCCTCTGCCGGCAACTGGCTGTCCTCTGCCTCGGCCACCCCGTCCTCTCTGAACAAACCCTCCGCGACCACGACCTCTCTGTGCATAAGTCTGACACGGAGCAACAACAGGTGCAAGAGGCAACGCCCTCTGGGGTGGAGAAGGTGGTAAAGTAACATGTGGTACGGCTGTCTCGCCCTCACGTGGCTTAGGACAATCTTGAACACGATGATAGAAACTCCCGCACCGGAAACATCCCGACGTCAGCCGCTGGCCCTATGGGTAGGTGTTGTATAACTGACCTCGTCTCAATCCTCTGCCATCATCACGGCCTAGAGGGGGTCTGTCCCGGCGCCTACCCATCTGCCTCTGGGCAGACATATCAGTGCGAACTCTCTTCGGTTCCGGAACTACCGAAGTCTCGACAGGACGCTCCTCGACTAATAAGGCTGCATCCACTGCAGCTGCATAAGTATCACAATGCTGTGCTTTAATGGCGAGTAACAACGGGGTAAGAAAGCCTTGAACAAACCTCTTGACTCGCATCGCCTCAGTACCTACCAAATACGGGGCATACACAAATAGCTCGGTGAACTGCACATCATACTCCGCCATCGTCATATCCGGAGTCTGGCGTATCGACTCGAACCTGCGCGCTCGAGCATCTCTGACACTCTGTGGGAGGAAACAAGCAAGAAACACCGTCATGAACTCAGTCCAGGTCATAAGAGGAAGACCTACGGCTCTGCCCTTCTCTACAGACTTGCACCACTTCTGCGCAAGACCTTCCATACGAAAGCTCGCGAACTCCACCCATCTCGCATCGGAGCATTTAAGTGAACGACATATCCTGGCCATCCGATCGATAAATGACTGCGGATCCTCCACTGCATCAGTGCCTGTGAAGACCGGGGGCTTCAGCCTCATGAACTCAGATAATGATACTGGGATCACCTCCGTAGCTGCAGGTGCAACTGCCTGAACTGTAGGTACCATCGCGGTCCCCGCAATAGGTGGAACAACCTCCTGTCTCTGCGCTCGAATGGACTCAATTAACGACCCCATCATCTGGCGCAAATCCTGTATACCGGCCCCTAGCATAGCAATATAGTCTGTCGAAGGGGGATCAATCTGCTCCGGTACAACTGGCATACCGCCCGGGTCAGTCCTTATCTCAGACGAGCCAACTGCTCTCGCGGTCGCTCTCTGTGCCCTCGTAGTCTTCGGCGGCATAATGGCTAGAACTGAAAACAAGATTCGATAAGAATACGGAAATCATATTACAAGAATGTATATAATTACGTAGGAATTTCAATCGGTAAGTCCTAAGGTCACTTTGGCGGAGTACCGTGTCGTAAGTATGCCGCGGAACAAACACACGCTACGTCACCCTGCTTAAGCTACCTACTCCATCATACAAAGGTCTTCCTACACTTCGAAAGGTAAAACCTACGCTCTGATACCAACTTTGTCACGACCCAAAATTTGGCCCGTGACCGGCACTTAAACCGCGTAATGCCTACAGGCGTAACGCAAGTTAAGTAAACCGAAAACCCAGAAATCTAAACCATCAAAGAAGAAAGTGATGAAAACATTTGCTAAAAACATTTGAAAACCTCGAGTAAAATCTTTAAAGTCTAAGTTATTTTCTTAAAAATTTCGGCAGCACCTCCTTTGTAAAAACTAGGCCCGAAACGGGTACAACATCTGATATAAGTAAAACGACATATAATATAATTAAAGCATCCCTAAATGGGAGCAAACACGCCCAACGGCGGAAACAATCACCACGAGAATAATATACGACGCAGTAGCGAAGAAATAAACAATAAAAGTGGAAATCAACATAAAAGATAAACTGCATAAATAAAGTCGGCTCACACGAGCTCGACATCCGAAGTACAAAATAATATACAACATCATCCTCACAACTGGTCTCTAAGTCAATACATGAAATGGTAGATGGAGAGTACTAGATACAATAGAGTGTACAACGAAATATAAACGGATACCCGCAACCCACCTATAAGCAAAATGGCCCACAAGCCGACTGTAGCGGGATCCGCAGCAAAAAGATACAATGATGTAGCCCTGCCGCGACTACTCTGAGGGTCAACCTGCAAACACTGTAGCACAAAGGGGGTGAGTTGACAACTCGTGAATAGTAATAACATATACAGGTAATCGCAGGTATGCACATGCTGCAATACTCTAACATGTGCAAACTGATGACATCAATATGGAAATGTGGGTATGCAATAATCATGCGAGGCACTCTATCAGCTACTACGACTACATGATGCAATGCATATCAATGAATACTGAGTATGAAATAAAATATCATCTACACAAATCATCATCGTGGGAAAAACCGGTGTCCATCAATACACCCCAAATCCCCAATAACTCCGGCGCCGTCACTCTAATCGGCCCTCATATCCTGTAAATCTCATGGAACCGGAGTGCCTAATATCGGCACACAAAAACATCATGAAATACTCGTGTCCTGCATCGACACATAAAACCATATATGTATATCGGGCTCCGTCAGTCGGGATCGGCCCACGAGCTCCGTCTGCGAGATCGGCCCATGGGCTCCGGCAGTACGGGTCGGCCCAAATCCATCTCTCGACTCTGGTCGGTACCCTCCGGATAACCGTCAGGTCTAACCAATCACCGGTAGATAGTAGTCCTTCTGCCGGCTCATCATCATTCCCACAAAATCTCTCTCTCGCCCCAGGGTACCATACCGGGTCCACCATGAACCCGCAAACGGATCAACAAACTCCTCGAATCGGGTTTCATGCACACGTCTCAGAACCGAGAAAACGCGTGGTGGACGCACTGAAATATCATACCAAGAGAAACCGGGTTTTCAACAAATTGCATACTTTCTTGAAATAATACCCCGGTTCTCAAATCCAGAAATCACATGAAATCAAAAACTCAATGCATAAATCCATGCAATGTGGTGTATGCAGCATAAAGTCGTACTATGAACAAAGAGGGAAAACCGCTCTTTTAAGTGGATCCAGTTTCTAAAATATAACATGCGGTCCCCAATTCTCCAAAATCAAAGCCAGCATCATCTATGTATGTATAAATGTGTATGTACGTAGGTATGGATGCACAAAGATATATATATATATATATATATATATATACGTAATTATGGGTGTACAAATGTTTATGTACGCAAGTATGGATGTACAAGTGGGTATATACGCAAGTATGAGTGTAAATATGTATGCGCGCCAATATGGATGTACAAGTGGGTATATACGCAAGTATGAGTGTACAATATGTATGTGCGCCAATATGGATGTACAAGTGGGTATATACGCAAGTATGAGTGTATAATATGTATAGGCGTGTCATAGCAGTTACCGACGGTGTGGGTGTAGCATGCAAATTAGTGCTCGTGCACATGAATCGTCAGTAATGGTGCGGTGTCCACTAAGTACTAAATCAAGCACAACAATATAATAGCATGTAATGATGTTATGCAAAAATTAACATATACGAATATGAAAATGCGGCTACAATATCCTATCAAGCCCTAACGCATAACGCCATACGGGCGATTTCCCCGTAGATATTAAATCTACTCACCGCTAATCTCAAGCTAAGTGTATCCGACAACCCGCTTCCCCTTTTTCGCGGCGTCCGAAGTCCCCGCCTGCGACCCTATTAACACATAATACATAGCAAAGTAAAACTTAGAAATCGACCAATAATACGCACAATTAAACTTAAAACGTCACATCGACTCCAACAACCATTTAAAGTGTTCGTTTAACGGCTAAAGTGTGTGTGACACCAAAAACAACAGACCCTGCGCACAGAAATCGGCGGGGCACTTTCTAATGTGAGGGGAGGGTCACGCGAAGCGCAGAACTGAGTCGGACACCGTATCGCGCGTCGACGTAACACTAAAACTACCTAAACGATCCCAGATTTTACCCGCAGTCATTACCAAAAATCTAGCAATACCAAAAACCCCCAAACCACAGCAGACTGCTACCCTAAAAGTTTCAAGCCCCCAGCTCCCTCCGAGGCCGAGCTCCCCGGAATTGCCCCCCACGTCGCCAGCCAAAACCGTCCAGACTAGTCTCGAACTTCAGGTGCACACACAGGGTAACTAGCTCTATACTACTACACTGTTTGGTTTTACCAAAAAGTCTCGGGGTCACAGCAGGTCACAGCAACTCAAAAACGACACTAAAATACGATATCGGCACAAAACTAAGACTTTATGGTTTTAAACTGAAGCTACAAGGCAACACAATACAATAATTAGCTAATTAACAGTATAAAGAGAACTACCTTCCTAAACTTGCTCAAAACTCTAACTTTTCAAGCTCCAAGTGGCCTCCATAGGCTTTGACTCAAGTTCAAAGACGGGTGTAGTGGGTTTTGATGAAGGGTAGTGAGGATTTGAAGATTTGGGTTAGGGTTTGGTGAAGGGGCAGAAATGTTTCAGCTTAGGGAGAGAGAGTGAGAAGGAAAAATATTAGAGAAAGAAAATGGGATATCAAATAATAGAGAGAGTGTGAGATGGGGGGGTATGGGAGCAAGCATGGCACTTCATCTCTCCTCATTAAATGCTAAGTATGCTTGTCTCCTATGCCTTAACCTCATCATTCCCTCTCTCTCTCTCTTTTCCTCTCTCTCTTAAGTTAACCCAAAAGGAAAAATCATTGTTTATTTTTTTTTTTGAATTCAAAACTAAATTACATAATTAACTACATAATACCCTAATGGAAATAAGTTAACACACCATGGCTACTTAAGCATGGTTTAACCCCAAATTAGCCCTAGGTTAACATGCACACATGTGTACAAGCCCAAATTAAATACTGATAAAATATTCATTAATTTTTATAAACTATTTGAAAACTATTTTGGTAAACTTTTTATTAAAAACCGTGTTATCGCTTAATTAATCCCTAATCGCATCCTAAGGTGTTACAGTCATGTCGGAGGAGAGTGCAATACACCATAAGAAACTACTGGAGTGCCTACCAGTATTTCTCGATTGCCCTGGCCAGGGACTTTGTGTAACGGCTTTCCGAACATTGCGCGACATCAACCCCTAATACCGAGAGAGACGAATCCTATTTGACCGCTACTTCCTCCAAGTGCTTCGGGACTACACCCAACTACTACCTGTTTGCAAAGCTCCTTTGAGCCGTAGTAGGGTAGTAATCTAAGTGCAGTGGGAATACACTCAAGACGAAATAGCGATGGCAAGTCAACAGATTAACCTGTACTCATATCACCTGGGAACTGCTCCCAGATGATAGGTATAATACCAACCAGCATTCCCGACGAGTCCTGTCCAGTGTAACTGATAACCTAATGAGCACCTGTATACTATCTCCAGTACGACGTACTAATGGCTGTGGGACATACCATCTCCCCTGCTGGGATTAGAACCGTATACACTAGTCTACTCTGGAGTATCGCTGCCCCATCTCGATAATCCTACGACTAGGGACCTGTATAAGGATGTGCTTATAGACTACCCAGCCCCCACTAGTGTGGTTGCCATCACAATGCTGGTAGTCAAGAAAAGCTCCTAAGGGCTCTACCAATATGTATAAGTGATATGCTAAAAGAAACACATGCACATATTAAGGTAGAATCAAACCAAGTAGCATGCTACCATTTTGAGCAAGACTGTTATTATAACTGTGAATATCCCAAGCTTCCAATATGTAATATACAATCCAGTATGATACAATAATGTCCTCTAGGGCATATATCACTAACACTTCAGGCCAGTGAAATAGAAGGCAAGCTGGTTAAGACCGGTCGACCGTACCCAGCATGGTATGACTAGAGGTAATATCCTCCAGGATATACGATTCCAACCTTCCAAGTATACAAGGGGACCAGCAATCCCTATCAACATATCACCCAGTTCAGATCCATATGTGACATCACTGGGGGAGATGGTGTATTGCTTCTCTGCCAATTCGTTAGCAGTCTATCGGGCACTGCTTTCGAGTAGTATTCAGAGCTTCCTAATGACTCCATTATGGCATTTAGTGAAATGGAGATGCTCTTTTGCCAAAGATTCTCCAGTGCTAGTGAACACATCACTATAGCGGCACTGGTTAATGAAAGAATCAAGTAGAATGAGACATGGGTTCATTATGCTATCCGATGGCGGAACCTATGGTCTAAGTACGAGCAACGCATCAGCGAAGCTCCGGCCGTCGGGATGTTCATGGTAACCATCGATCGGCAATCGCAAGTATATCCGTTCATGGTTTTCTTCAACGCTACTACCTTCCAGTAGCTTATTGATTAACTTGCTCAGCTGAATTCGATGGGTCAAGGTTCTTCCTCTTCGGGCAGAAACTCATGAAATTATAAAGGGAAAGGCAAGCCGGTGTTCGCTGCCAATGCACAGCAGCAACAGGGCGGCCCTAAAGTGTCTGGACGCCAAAACAATACTCATACGGGGAAAAATCTTGAGGAGAGGATGGGACGCGAATATTCGTTCCCTCGTGATTAAACAAAGAAGATATTCGAGCTTGCTACGAAGAATGGCTTACTGACGTTGCCCGAGCTACGGCAACCGGCCCAGGCTAATGAGGTCAACAATCCAAACTACTGTCCCAACCACCGGATGGTAAGCCATCCGATCGAAGATTGATATGTCTTCAAAAACTAGGTCAAGGACCGGTATAAACAGGGTAAATTCATTCTATCAGATAACTAGAAGGTGAATCCACCCCAAAAGCATAACCCTAAAGGGGTTAATACGCAGGGGGCATCCTGTTCATTCATGGAAGAAACCCCGTGGGAGGCGATTCTTTCCTCCAAAATAAAGAAGATGTTGAGGGACCTCCAAGCATGTCCGGCAATTAGATGGAAAAGCCCGCTTAAGCCTGAGATCATACAAGGGATGTTGAAACCGCGACCCACTCCGAAGATTGCTTATAAAGGGAAAAGCTCCAAAGTCAAGCAGTCCAAGAAGAAGAAAAAGAAAGCAAAGAAACCCATGCAGCCTGTTGAGCATGTAGACAGCCGTACGAACATTCAAAGATATATAGAAGCACTTGAGGAATATAATCAGAAAGTGCGTTCACCAATCACTCTTGAGAAATTCCTTCAACATATCCTTGAGAATAATAAGGAGGAGGAAGATGATGACTCAGAGGTAGAAGATGAGGGGATGGAAAAATGTGTGGAAAGTTGCCGCATAGTCTCTCACTCCTCCATATACAACAAGGATATACCAGTTGCGTCTAAAAGTGACCCAGACAAACAAGGGGTAGAATCAATGCAAGAAGCTCCAAGTTCACCACAACAAGACCCAGTTGAGAAGCTCCTAAGAGAAGCCTTTCAAAAAAGTTGGGAAAATCGAAGGCTTGAACTGGCCATATATGAGAACGCCAGGCAACTGCATCTAAACAGGCAAGCCGCAGAGGAGACGAGTTATGTATCACCCTGACCAAAGAAGAATGTACGACCAAAGCAAAAGATACTACTGGAAAAAAAACCAAGGTCAAGAAGCACTTCGCTAAGGCCTTATCGAAAAGGATGAAGCTGTCGCCTGTGAAGATGTATACCCCAGGGGTTATAGATTTCGAAGGTGGAGAGGAGCTCCCAAAATATTTCCTCTACCACAAGAGAGTCTGTCACCCCATCAATGAATGTAAAGAGCTTGGGAAATGGTGGCGAAGATATGTCTCTCACCAAAGGCATCTGAAAAGTGAGAAGCAGAAGGCCAAGGCTCTCCCGCTACCGCATGATAGTTCCGAAGCAAACCAGCAAGCAGGGTCAGTGACCGAGAGTTGTTATAAGGCCAAGGCCTAGTCTTCAAAAGAAGAAGATCAACAGTGCTAACTTTTGGAAGTTACTCGGAATATGAAATCCTCGTCAACCTCACCAATGCAGGCTTCTCGTCAGGAGAGAAGAGGAGAAGGCAAAGAACTGCAGCAATATCGGTTTGTGGAACCACACCTTTCCCGAGAAGAACATCGGATCTGCAAGCAAGGATCCAAAGAATCAAGATAAGGGTAAAGAGAAAATGCCCGAAGAGATTTTCCTTGATGAAGAGATGGCCAAAGATCTCGCCGCTAAGGACCCTCCTAAGAAGAGTAAGGTGGACTATAATGTGTTAGCTTAACTGAGAATGCTGCCTACCCACTTGAGTATATATGATACTCTACTCCTGTGAAAGGAACTGTGGGAATCTTTAATCAAACCCCTTGAAGAACCTGATCAATTCTAAGCTTTCTTTGCTAAGGTAGCAATGAAGGATAAACTGGCAGAAGTATATACAGCCGGCATCACCTTCAGTGAAGAAGATCTCCTCCTGGGAATGTTCGAGCATAATCGACTGCTCTACGTAGCTGGGTACTATGATTATAAGAGGATAAATACGATCTTCTTCGATAATGGCTCTTTGGTTAACCTTATAAAGGTAAAGGTGCTTAAGCAACAGTATATAGATGTTCGATATCTTAGCCGCGAAAAAGATCACCATCTCCGGGTTCGAATCGCAATCTTCAAATACGCTTCAATCCATAGTATTGACCATGCGCTTTGGACAGCTCATCATGGACGTAAAGTTCCATGTCATTGAAGGCAAGACATGCTATAGAGGTTTGCTTGGTAAACTTTGGATGTACGAGCATGGCATCGTTCCTTCTATACAGCATCAGTGTATGAAATATTTTAAGGATGACCAAGAGCACACCATGAGCTTAACTCACTTTCCGTGAATGAAGTACAGAAATATGAAGATGCCAAGTACTTCCTGTCGGACTTGGAAAGTCGAAAAATAAACAAGTACAAGCGGCTACCATCCCGATCTTTAGAAGCGATTCTGAAGAAGAAGAGATAATGTTCACGGGCCAACCTTCGAGAGAAGTCGATAAACATAGCTCATCCGCCCCTATTCCGGTGCTCGGTAGTGAATCGGAAGAAAAAGTTGATACGGTGTTCTCTACCCATCCTCAGGTGAAGACTCTTAATGAAGCAGACCAAGCCCTATATATTGCGATAGTTCCGTCTCACCACTATAAAGAACTCGATCCACTCAGCACCCACAGCGTGCAAGAGTTTTTCACCTTTCATGTACCTTCAAGATATAGAGGTGAGAAGGCGATCCTTTTCTAAAAATTAGAGAAGACCAGAGTGGAGAAGGAGATCTGGCATGACCTTTATCCGAATCTCGATAGTTTACAGCCCATCCGAATGCCGAGATACTTCACGAGAGGACTAAAAGAGTTCAGGGTATACCATTCGAACAGACTGTCCATCAGGCTCAATATTACAAGAGGATCTAGGATATGCTAGGGACTCGTCAAAGCAAGCCGAATGGAAAGATGGATACTATTGGCTTAGGATATATATAACCCAAGAATCGGGAGCGACTCATTCCTGTTATGCCTTAAGCGACAACAAAGATACTTGGCTGGTAGATGATGCGACCGAGCAAGAGGGAGATACCCCGCAAAGTCCTTCAACCTAACCATCGGAAGAGCCGATTGAGATGCTGATGAGAGAAATGGTTTAAAAGGTTGATGAGCTTGAAGAAAGTATAATGGCCCAATATGAAAAAGTCATGTGGTTGCCTCCGACTGAGCAATATAATAGAGCAAGGAGTTATGATAGCCCGGCTTCACAACAGCTACCTCTGCCTTCTTTTATAAGAGAGGAGGTTCGAAGCGGTGACAACAAGACTAGGAAGGTATCTACGTCCAACCCTTAACCAAGACAAGGCGATCTCGATACAATGCATCAACGAGAAAAATGCCGCCCAGGCTCATCCCTTATACAGAGGATGGGACGGGAATAGTCCTTTCTCCGTGACAAGATAGGGAAGATATTCACCCTCATCATCAAGCACCATATGTTAACGCTCCCTAAGTCTAAGCGGCCCCATCAGGAAATTGCAGTTGATCATCCAGACTACTGTCACTACCATTGGGTCATCGGCCATCCGATCGAAGATTGCTTCGTCTTCAAAGATTGGGCGGAAGAGAAGTATAGGAAAGGAAAATTCACGCTAAGTGAGAAATAGAGAGTGGAGCCTCCACAAAGGCATGTACCAACGTGAGACTACTCTACCAGATCGAAGCATGGCCAGCCTAAAAAGAAAAAGTTCGCCCACGTTTGCCATATGATAACACTTTTCGATGATAAGGGAGACAATGAAATGCTCGGGCATTTCGATTGCCTCTCCAATGAAGATGAGGAGATCACAGAACTGCCACCAGCACCTAAGGAGCTGGAAGATGGAATATATACCACCGCTGATGAATTAAGGAAGATCGACTTGGGAACAGAGGATGATCTAAGACCAACGTTCGTCAGTGAGTTTCTGTCTGAAGAATAGGTAGCCACCTTAAAAGAAGTACTCATCGAATATAGAAGCTGCTTCTTCTGGAACTACTCTGAGATGCCGGGTCAAGCTGGCCATAACACTGGGGATAAAGTTTGTTAAGCAGTCTTCAAGGAGGATGTAGCTCGAGCTTAAGATGAGCGTCAAAGTCGAAGTCAATAAGTTAATTGATTTTGGTTCCATTCATGAAGAATAATACCCAGACTGTTCGCCAACATCATCCCCATGATGAAGAAGAAGGGGACTTTTTGCATCTGTATGGAGTTTTGGGACCTCAATAAGGCATGCCCGAAAGATGACTTCCCCATACCGGTTATGGAATTAATGATAGACAATACGTCTACTCACGAGGTCTTCTCATCCATGGAAGGATCTTCAAGATACAATCAGATAAAGATAGATACCGAAGATCGGAAGCATACGGCTTTTCGCACCCTGCTAGGCATCTTCTGTTATAAAGTGATGCCGTTTGGACTGAAGAATGCTAGAGCAACATATCAGAGAGAGATGACCAAGATCTTCGACGATCTTATTCAAAAGATAGTCAAATGTTATATAGATGATCTTGTGGTCAAGAGCATGTCTCATGAAGAGCACTGGGAGCACTTAAGAATAGTCTTCAAGCGCCTTCGAATATAACCTGAAGATGAACCCGCTAAAATGTTCATTCGGGGTCTCTTCTGGCAAGTTCTTGGGTTTTATAATCCGCCACCGAGGGATCGATATCAACCCTTTCAAAATCAGGGAGATTATGGAAATGCCCCCGCCAAGAAATCTTAAGGAGCTGCGATCTCACCAAGGAAAGATCGCCTATATCCGATGGTTCATCACCGAACTCTCTGGGAAGTGTCATCCATACATCCATCAAATGATGAAAGGGACTCCCTTTATATAGGACCAGAAATGTCAAAAAGCACAGGAGGAAATCAACCAGTGTTGGCCGCTCTGGTTAAAAGAAAGCCCCTTATCCTATATACAACTATCCTTAATGGTTCTCTAGGCGCGCTATTGGCACAGTACAATAACCAAAGTCGAGTCTTGTTGGGAGCAGCATTCAACTACTCCTCTATTGAGAAGCATTGCCTGGTGCTGATCTTTGCAATAACAAAGCTCAGACACTATGCCTTGGCCCATGAAGTGCACCTCATATCAAAAGTGGACCCTCTCAAATATCTTATGACAAAATCCATACTAACGGGAAGGCTCGCTAAGTGGGCCCTACTTTTGATGGGGTTCACGATTATATATCTCCCCTCAAAGCGGTAAAAGGACAGGCCATCGCCGATTTCCTCGCCGAACACCTAATCTCTGCCGACTCTCTACTGAATTGTGAGCTACAGGATGAATATGCATTCAACGAGGTCAAAAAGAAGGAAGAAACAGAGAAGCCTCACTGGGAATTATACTTCGATGGATCCTCCTCAATAAGAACACGTAAAAAGAGTATCCCGATAATCAAAGAAGGGATAGGTCTTATTTTTGTAACCCCTCAAGACGGAATAGCCCACTACGCCATTGTGTTGACAGGGCCAAGGACCAACAATGAAGTCGAATATAAAGCGCTTATAGCCGGTCTTGAAATTGCGATCGATATGGGCATCGAGGATCTCCGCATATATGGAGATTCTCAGTTGATCGTCATGCAAGTCAATGGAGATTATAAAATGTGCAAGGCATAACAGATAAGGTATGGCAAAAGGGTGCAGTCTGCTGACGCAGCTCCTTTCATATACATTAGAAAATGTGACGCTAGCGGAAAACAGCAAAGGTTTTCATCGGCCAAGATCTTGCGACTTATCTCTTCTTTCTTTTATAAAATAAGTGAGTGGATTTGTGACTCACTAGTGTGAGTCACAAATCTACACACGTCTTTAACTTTCAAGAAGAGATGAGAATAAAAGGAGAAGCCACCGCACAAGTACACATATTACACACACACACACACATAATGATATACATTCTCTAATACCCATATTTGTAATAAATTTGCATACACATATTTGTATAAAATATGAATACCGTATTCGTATAAAAATACGAATACCGTATTCATATCGAAATACAAATACCCGTATTTATATCAAGACAAAAAAATACCGTATTCATATATATAGACGTATTCGTATAAATTTGTGTTAAAATACAAATACTCTAAAAGAGAGCAATATAATACTAGCTCACATATTTGGCTATTTTTTCAAATCTGCTAGTACTACCAAAATGTCCACTTAAAGCACGTCTATAAAATACACGTATTTAATCGAACACCCGTGCGTATCAAAATATGCATGCTAAATCATTTCGTCTGAACCGGGAAAACCATCTGTTTGGGACTCTAAAGACTCGACAATACTCCGGTAGTAGGTTTAACCACAAGCATGTCAGTGGCACTAGCTGTATGTAACGGCTACCCAGGTATCTATCAAAAGGAAGGCCGACAAGCAAACTTGTCCATATCCCCACTGAGCTTATCTGTGACAATCTCCATACACTCTGGTCTGCTTATCTGATAGTAGTGCATATCAAATCTAGGGAGTGGAAAACGTCAGACCTCTAATAACTTGATAAGTCATGCCGATCTGACTCAAGACTATCCAAGAAACTACTTATCTAACTATCAGTAAATCTCAACTGCCCTGGCCAGAGTCTTATGGTTTTGGCCAATCGCACACAATACGACATCGACTCCCTATACCGGGAGAGACGAATCCCCGACAATCTCTCACTACCTCTATGTGGCTCGGGACTATACCCAACTAAAACCTGTTTGCATGACTGATTAAGAGTAGTTTTGTCGATCAAAAATATTTACCGCAATCAAGAACGGCGTCGCATGAAGCTAGCCGGTGAATACGGGTCGGTCCACAGGGATGTGTAAATCTTCTTTAAGTTCTTACGAGTTAATTCCAAATGGTGTTTGGATTTATAATTAAACCTAAAAATTGAAGTTGTATGAGACTAGGATTAGAAACTTGCTAGGATTAGGTCTAGGAAAATTTGGTAAATAAAAATCTTCATCTCTTTCCATTGCCATTTATTAAAGATATCATATTAGTGTTATGGTAAATATTTATAAAGGGGATTAGGATGATTGGGATGATTGATTCTTCCTCTAGATCCTTGTCCTTCCTTTATTAATCTTTACCCTAACCTCATGGAAAACCTTAAAATCCGGGCCTTTAGACTACGGAATTCACCGTTACCTTGAGGGAAAAAGTGCCGTAGGGAGCGGAATAAAAAGGTATGCATGGAGTTCTAATGTTCATAAAAGTTTAGCAACGAAAAGAGATGAGAGATCTTCGTCTCTCAAATCCTTCCCTATTCCTAACCCTAACAAGCGAGGAAACTACTCGCTCATTGAGGGGATGAAAGAAGACAAGAGTTTATTCAAGAAAGAAAACATCATTGCAAATTAATAAAAGCTAAAATAAATTAAACTAAGGCGAGAAAGTAAATTACCTAGGGCAGATATAAAAAAACTAGAACTAGGGCAAGAGAAATAACCTACTTACTGTTGATGCACTCTAACTTCAAGAAAACAGAATTTTATTCATGAGAAGAGGCATGAGAAAATACAAGGTCTTGGGTTCTATTTATAGGACATAGAAACCCTAGGGCTACAAATTGCACCGCATGTCTAAAGTTACAAATATACCCCTAAAAAGATCTTTCCAGAGCCGCCACAAATTATGGTAAAAAGTTCTGCGCATTAGGGCTTCAAGTAGCCGCGGATCCGCGGCCTTGGTGAGCTTTGGGCCGCGGATCTGCGGCCCAATAGTGTGCTCACTTGATGGAATTTTCTGGGTTTCTTGGTATTTCTCTGGGCTTCCTGGTTCTTTCTTCATATTATCATTTGGGCTTCTACAGTGATACCAGATCTTCAGCGAACACTTTACATTGGATCTTTTAACCGTCTTTCTTGCAAATTTGGATCTTTTGTTGTCTTGTTGATGGTGAACCGTTCTTCTGCTGAGCTTTACTAAGATCTTTCTATTTGTTGGTCAAAAATCCTTCTTTTGTGTCGTCTTTTGTGTTTTTCACTGTTTTTGCTCCAACAACCTGTAACCTGTAACATGTAGTAGACATGGGTCAAAAGCACCTGTTTTTATTCTTAAAAGCATAAGAATGGGGCATACAAAATGCAATATTATGTTATGAACAAATACCCCCAAACTTATCTTTTGCTCGTCCTCGAGCAAACTTATTATCCTAACCGCACTTTCGTAGGGAAACGCGATTGCACTGAGCTCGTGCAACAAGCCGTTAAACCTCTAGGTGTCCCTAGTAGGAGGAGTGTTGTCTCCTGAGGGTTTTCAGCGGATTACACCCACAAAATCCTCTCAATTTGGCTTTTCGACTTTTGTTCTCTAATTCGGTTCTCTAAAAAGGAAATCTATTATCGTCGACCCGCAAATTATCCACCCGTATTCTTCACACTTCCTCATTATTTAACTTAAGATTATATATATCCTGTAGAATTACCTAGCTTTCGGCATTTCTTAAGTTTTCCTTCTAGGGTTTCATCTCCACTTAGGAATTTCTCTCAACTCTATTAAAGATACAAGTTTTATTCTTTATTCTTTTCTCTTATCTAAACTCTAATCACATATCCCCACGTGTGTGTAAATATCACCCCTACACTTGGAACTTCAAATCAAGCAATCGTACTCCCGTCCGTTGTCCAAAGCACTTGTGAATTTTCGCTTTCACATCCTTCATGCGACTGTTAATACTTCTTGAGGTACCAACAACCGATTACAAGATGCGTTAACGTTTTAAAGCGTACTTCCTAGTTTTGCAACACCCAAGGCTTTTAGCAGTGGCTCCCAAACCAGTTGGTCTAAGGCACTAGGTGATGAAGCACCCTCGCTAAATATTTTTCTATTTTTACAGCCTTAAGTAATCACAAAAACCAGTGTCCATTTTTTTCTTTATCCACTTTTTTTTTGTTCTTTTTCATTGTGCGAAAGACTTTAGACAAGAGTATTTCAAGGTCTCTTCTACTAATCCAAGTTTCAAGGCGCGTGTTTGTGCGTTTTGTAGGGTATATGTTTTCAGAATCTAGACTTAAGTTAGGAACTATTTTTCAAACTTATACTCTAATAAAAGTTTTAATACTTCTCCTTCGTTTCGACTTAGCCCAAGAACTGAACCCAAAATTTGCCTATTTCTAAATAATCTACAAAGACAAATATTTTCTACCGTTAAACTCTAAGAAAGGTTATTTTTAGGGTTTTTAATTTGCTAAGTCTAAGATTTAGTTTTTCCTAGCCAGTTAACCTAGTTATCAAACTCAAGTCAATTAACCAGAATTGAATACATTAATTTTTATAATTTTTGAATTTTTTTCAATTTTTTATGGGTTTTTCTGTTTTCTAAATTTTTTTATTTTTCAAATTTTCAAATTTTTATGATTTTTTATATAAAGATGCAATACATATGAATGCAAAAGGAAAAACTTACCGAACATACCCCCAAACTTATAATGGACAGTGTCCTCACTGTCATGCTGCACCAAGTGGGTTGATAATATCGGCAAGTTCCTGCTTATTATTATATTTACATGTTATATACACACCCCCAAACTTATTTGAAATAATGTTTTAGAAGAAAAGAAATCAGGGGGTGAAAGTGGAGGAATATTACTCAGTGTAGATCGGCTCCTGCAAGAACAGGAGCTCCTCCGAAGGGTCCGCTGTGAGGAACGGTTTCAAACGATGCCCATTTACTTTGAAAAGCGTACCGTCCTCCGGGTTTTCCAGATCAACCGCACCGTGCGGATAAACGGTACGGACTACAAAGGGTCCTCTCCATCTAGAACGGAGCTTGCCGGGATGAAAATGTAACCGAGTATCATATAATAAAACCTGTTGACCTGGTTTAAATGTCTTGCGCAAAAGGTTTTTATCATGAAATACCTTAACTCGGTTTTTAGCAATCACGGTATTATCATATGCCTCATCCATCAGCTCTTCTAGTTCATTTAACTGCAGCTTTAGGTTGCTGCCCGCATCTCCTAAGGATAGATTCAGCTCTTTAATGGCCCAAAATGCCTTATGCTCAATTTCTACTGGAAGGTGGCAGGCCTTCCCGTAAACAAGCCGGTAAGGAGACATGCCAAGATCGGTCTTGTATGCAGTACGGAAAGCCCATAGTACGTCGATCAATTTTAGTGACCAATCTTTACGGTTTTTAGAAACCGTTTTCTCTAAGATTTGCTTAATTTGTCGATTCGAGACCTCGGCTTGCCCACATGTTTGGGGATGGTATGGCGTTGACAGCTTATGGGTGATAGAGTATTTGCGCATTAAGGACTCAAAAGTCCTATTACAAAAGTGAGAACCATTATCACTTATTATCGCGCGAGGGTGCCCAAATCGAGAAAAGATGTGATCTTTAAGAAATCGAACGACAACCTTGTTGTCATTCGTTCGACTAGGCACAGCCTCGACCCACTTTGAAACATAGTCAACAGCCAAAAGAATATACACATTTCCAAAAGAGTTGGGAAATGGTCCCATGAAGTCTATACCCCAAACATCAAAAATGTCTACAACCAAAATAGGTTGGAGTGGCATTTCGTTTCTCCGCAATATCCGGCCCAAGTGTTGGCACCGGGAGCAAGTTTTGCAGTATTCGAAAGCATCTTTGAAGAGTCGTGGCCAATAGAAACCACACTGCAAAACTTTCTCGGCTATCTTCTTTGGGCCAAAGTGCCCGCCACATGCTTGATCGTGGCAAAAAGACAGCACACTCTTAACCTCAATTTCTGGCACACACCGACGAATGATTTGGTCGGGACAATATTTAAAAAGATAAGGTTCATCCCAGTAAAAATGCTTTACTTGGGACAAAAATCGAAGTTTATCTTGTTTCGACCAATCTTTAGGTATCAAGTCGGTGGCTAAGTAGTTTACAATATCGGCGAACCATGGTTCGCAAGAAACAGTCAAGAGTTGCTCATCGGGGAAAGCATCAGTGATAGGCAGTTCAAGTGTAGGCGACGAAGGAAGTCGTGAAAGGTGATCGGCCACTACGTTTTCACATCCCTTTTTGTCCCGTATGATAAGGTCAAATTCTTTTAGCAAGAGGATCCAACGTATGAGCCTAGACTTAGCATCCTTCTTCGCAAAAAGGTGGCGAAGAGCTGAGTGATCCGTGTACACTATAACTGGAGAGCCGATTAAATAAGGCCGAAATTTCTCAAGTGCAAACACAACCGCTAAAAACTCTTTTTCTGTTGTTGTGTAGTTTAATTGGGCCTCATTTAATGTTCGGCTCGCGTAGTAAATTACATGCGGCATCTTGTTAATGTGCTGTCCAAGAACAGCACCAATTGCAAAATCTGATGCGTCGCACATAATTTCGAAGGGATGCGTCCAGTCTGGAGATGAAAGGATGGGCGCAGAAATGAGTGAGTGTTTCAAAGACTCGAACGCTTTCATGCAAGTTGAGTCGAAAACAAAAGTAGTGTCCTTGGCCAACAAGAGAGTCAAGGGTCTAGCAATCTTGCTAAAGTCCTTGATGAACCGTCTATAGAAACCGGCATGGCCAAGGAAAGCTCGGATATCTTTGACGCATTTAGGAGGAGGAAGATTAGAAATGACTTCGATTTTAGCTCTATCAACCTCTATGCCGTTTTGCGAGATGACATGTCCTAAGACAATGCCTTCTCGTACCATAAAGTGGCACTTCTCCCAATTCAAAGTCAAGTTCTTTTCCCTACAGCGGGTGAGAACTGCGTGAAGATGTCGTAAACACTCATCGAAGAAGTCACCAAAAATGGAGAAATCATCCATAAAGATTTCCAAAAACTTCTCCACCATGTCCGAAAAGATCCCCATCATACACCGCTGAAATGTAGCGGGTGCATTGCATAACCCAAAGGGCATGCGACGATAAGCAAAAGTGCCAAAGTGACAAGTAAATGTAGTCTTGTCTTGATCCTCTTTGGCTATGGGGACTTGATTATAACCGGAATAGCCATCTAAAAAGAAGTAGAATTCGTGCCCCGCCAATCGTTCTAGCATTTGGTCAATGAATGGTAAAGGAAAGTGGTCCTTCCTTGTCGCGGCATTGAGTTTCCGGTGGTCGATGCAAACTCGCCACCCAGTTTGGGTGCGAGTGGGAATTAACTCATTTGCCTCATTGGTGATGACCGTGATGCCCGATTTCTTTGGCACGACATGGATGGGGCTAACCCATTGGCTATCCGAGATAGGGTAAATGATACCGCTATCAAGACACTTAACAATCTCCTTCTTGACCGTCTCTTTCATGATGGGGTTGAGGCGTCTTTGTGGATCCCTTGCCGGCTTGGCATCATCCATCAAGTGTATATGATGTTCGACAATGAGGGGACTAATCCCCTTGATGTCCGCCATAGACCAGCCGAAAGCTTGCCGATTATTGTATAAGACCGTTAAAAGAGCCTTCTCTTGCTCAAGAGCTAGAGAGGCCGAGATGATAACGGGTAAGGTCTCATTTTCACCTAGATAAGCATATTTTAGGTGCGACGGCAAAAGCTTTAGTTCGAGTTTAGGTGGTGAAACAATAGATGGTAACAATGGAGTAACTGTTTCAAACTCGAAGGATTCCATCAAAGGTTCAAATTGAGTGTACGCTACCGAGTCGGATGGTTCAACTAACTCATCCGCAAAAGCAAAAGACTCAAACTCGGGTGGAGAGTCTTCAAGATCATCAACGAAGGTGAAACATTCATAATCTTTGTCCGACGTGAAAGCTGTGTCGGATTCTAGGAGGAACGTACTAGTGGCGTCAATATTACTGTGATCAAACATGAAATTCTCGAACTCACAGTCCTCCTCCGCGATCTCATCGATCGAGCACACATCAAGTACGCTAGAATTAGGCTCGCAAGGCTGACTTCCTAACTTGAAAATGTTGAGTTCAACTGTCATCTTGCCAAAAGATAAATTCATTGAACCGTTACGACAGTTGATTACCGCGTTAGAAGTCGCGAGGATTGGTCGACCAAGTATCACCGGAATTTGATTACGGGGGTTAACGACAGGCTGTGTATCCATAACAATAAAGTCAACGGGAAAAATGAAATCCCCAACTTTAATTAACACATCCTCCAACTCTCCCCTAGGGTGGGTGATTGATCGGTCGGCCATTTGGAGAGTGCAATGAGTAGGCTTGAGCTCTCCAACGCCTAATTGTTCGTACACCGAATAGGGTAGCAAATTGACACTAGCACCAAGATCTAATAGTGCTCTATTGATGGTCTTGTTCCCAATTGTGATCGAAATAGTAGGACAACCGGGGTCCTTGTGCTTTGGGGGTAAAGAATTGACAAGAGCATCACTAACAGCACTAGCCACGAAAACTTTCTTTGGTACTTGTGACTTCCTCTTTTTGGTGCATAAGTCCTTTAGGATTTTTGCATATGAAGGAACTTGTTGGATTGCATCCAAAAGAGGGATATTTATGCTAACCTGCTTGAACAACTCTACAATCTTCTCCATCTGCGGAGTTGGTTTATTGGATCTCAACCGATTTGGAAAAGGAACATTTTGAAAAGTTGTTGAGTCCAATTTTTATGGATCAGATTGTTGAGTTGGAACGGAACCCCGTGTAGATGTGTTCGTGTTGTGAGGAGAGGGTCCGTTCAAGCTAGAAGAAGTAGAGCCATGTGAAGGATGGAGAATAGGCTCTAACGAAGAAGAAGAGGAAGATGAAGAAGATGAAGAACCACCGGCCGAGGTGTCATGGTGAATACCCACATTGTTTTGCAGCACTCTTCCGGATCTCAACGTAGTCACAGCATTCACGTTATGATTCTGCTGTTCATGTGCAACATGTGCGTGACCGGGATTTGGGAGTGGTTGAGACGGAAGCTTTCCTTTCTCTCGCTCTTTCAATGCTGCGTTGAGTTGTGCAATTTGTGCCTCAATAGCTTTGATGCTTTGATCGTGTGAGGCACTGTTTTGCACCAAAGATTGAACAGAAGTCTCTATCCTAGCTGTGGACTGTGCAGATTGCTTTAGGAATGCTTCTAGACTTCTTTCGAGCGAGCTAACAGCGTTTTGAGGGGGAACAAAATTGTTGGGCACAAAATTGTTCATCTGATTAGGGTAAGGTTGCTGTTGGAGAGGCTGCTGAAATTGAGTTTGTGGAGGTGCTTGTTGTTGCGGAGGAGGAGCCCTTTGAAAATTGTTGTTTCCTTGGGGTTGTTGATTGTGGTTCCAAGCGAAATTAGGGTGGCTCTTCCAACCCGGATTTTATGTTGAAGAGTATGGATCATTTCTTTGTCGTTGCTGAAAGGCAGCATTGACTTGATCTTGTCCTTGAGTGGATGCAGTGTAAGGACACTCTTCAGTGAGATGTGATGGATCCGAACAACAAGCACAAACAGTTCGTGGGGGCACAACAGGGGCAGGAGAAGGTGCTGAGATTTTGGTCTCAAGCGCTTCTAGCTTTTTCGTAAGAGCGGCCATCTCGGCCTTCATAGCAATTGACATCTCTACTTGATGTATGCCTGCCCTAGGTTGACCAATAGAAGAAGATGATGTGGTCTTGGTGCTCTCCCATTGAATTGTTTGCTCACTAAGATCCTCAAGAAACTGCCACGCTTCCTCACTAGACTTGGACAGAAAGTGACCTTGACTAATGGTTTCTAGCAACTGCTTCGTTGCCGGGTTCAATCCCTCATATAGTGTTTGGCAAAGTTGCCATCTTTCGATTCCATGGTGAGGGCATTGAACGAGAAGGTCTTTGAATCTTTCAAAACATTTCCAAAATGGTTCGGCAGGAAGCTGTGAAAATTGTATAATTTCATTACGGATTTTTGCAGTTTTGTGATGAGGATAGAACTTTTTAAGAAAAGCTTTCACAAACTCGTCCCAATTTCTAATTGAGTGTGATGCGGTGCTGTATAGCCACTTCTCGGCTAGGTCACATAAGGTGAAAGGAATGACCCTTAGCCTTATAGCGTCATCACTTAATTGGGTAGTTTTCATCATGGCGCAAACGTTTTGGAATTTGTTGATAAAGATATATGCATCTTCGGATTCCAAACCATGAAACTTAGGCAGCATGTTGATGAAGTGGGGTTTGATCTCAAAATTGTCCCCATTAGCCGGTGGGAGGGAAAGACAAGTAGGAAGGGCGGTGCGGACGGGGTAGAAAAGATCCTGGAGCGCGACTCGTGCGGGCGCATCGACAGGCGGAAGATTCGGGTTATTCGCACCTAACGGAGGTGGAATCCTTTCCGTCGGTAAGGTATTGTTAGGATCGTATCCCGACATACCTTCGGAAGAATGTGATAGTGAAAGTGAAGAAGTGGACAAGATTTCGATTTCGGAGTCGAAAGGTTCGTCGGTCGGTACCAACGAAACACGGACTAATCGGGCGCTAGGGTCCCTAGTCCAACCGGACATACACTAAAAGGGTTAGTGTAGTCGAAAGATGAAAGACAGAATGTGGAGGTAAGAAAACGTCAATGAGAAGAAGTGGTGTAAGTGAGTGCAAAGATTCTTTAGCGACAAGTTGCAAGTTTTGAAAAGATTTTCTTTTTTTTTTCCTTTTTAAGTGAGCTTTTTGCAAAAAGATTTTGAAAAGAGACTAGTGACACAACTGCAATTAACCACACATGCACAATCAGACCTTAGTCTAGGGTCACCTAGGTCAGCTAGACAGCTCCTAACTGTTCCAAAGGGCTAGAGATAGGACCTCAAACCGCCTCTTCACGGACAAGTACGGCCAGGTAAGTGGGAAGGAACCACCACTACAGTGGGCCTAATTAAAAACCACTCGCCTAGACACCGCAATGTCGGTTAGGATAAACGGCCGATGCCTATACTAGTCCTCTGTCCTATTGAGCTCGACGTCCTTAGGGCTGAGTCTAATATTTTTTAAATTAAAAGTGGTCAATGCAAATGCTTTAAGTGATTTCTGGGGTCCTGGGAAGGGTGATGAAATCCCCACCCAATCTGAATTGGTCAATAGCCCCTTAAAGTCAGATTAAAGTATGCAAAGCAGTAAATCACTTGCAATCAATTTTCTTTTAAGCGCGGCGCAAAGAATCCTGCAGAAAATCAATTATTGGAAGGGGGAAGAAGATTTTTAGCGCAAAGAATCCTGCAGAAGATTTGGCAAAAGATATATGGGGATTTGTAGAGGAGAAGGAAAGAAAACAAACAGTGCAATTTCTTCACAGAGAGGGCTCCAGAGGGCCGCTGATGCGCCGCAGATGACACGTATAGGCCGCGTTTCCGCGGTGAACAGGAGGGATCGTGCTCTACAAAAATTTGTACGGCTCTGGTGTAGCAATCTACCTCTGTTCTGATGTACCTTTTCCTGATTCTCGTTCTGTATTGTTTCAGATCCGTCAATCCTGCAAAGATCCACAAAGAAAACCCTTCAAACAATAAAAGATGATAAAAAAATTTTATTTTTGGAATTTTCAGATTTTTATGATTTTTTTAGATTTTATATTAACCCGAAATTACAAAAAGAAAATTTTACGCCATCCCCGGCAACGGCGCCATTTGATTAAGAGTAGTTTTGTCGATCAAAAATATTTACCGCAATCAAGAACGGCGTCGCATGAAGCTAGCCGGTGAATACGGGTCGGTCCACAGGGATGTGTAAATCTTCTTTAAGTTCTTACGAGTTAATTCCAAATGGTGTTTGGATTTATAATTAAACCTAAAAATTGAAGTTGTATGAGACTAGGATTAGAAACTTGCTAGGATTAGGTCTAGGAAAATTTGGTAAATAAAAATCTTCATCTCTTTCCATTGCCATTTATTAAAGATATCATATTAGTGTTATGGTAAATATTTATAAAGGGGATTAGGATGATTGGGATGATTGATTCTTCCTCTAGATCCTTGTCCTTCCTTTATTAATCTTTACCCTAACCTCATGGAAAACCTTAAAATCCGGGCCTTTAGACTACGGAATTCACCGTTACCTTGAGGGAAAAAGTGCCGTAGGGAGCGGAATAAAAAGGTATGCATGGAGTTCTAATGTTCATAAAAGTTTAGCAACGAAAAGAGATGAGAGATCTTCGTCTCTCAAATCCTTCCCTATTCCTAACCCTAACAAGCGAGGAAACTACTCGCTCATTGAGGGGATGAAAGAAGACAAGAGTTTATTCAAGAGAGAAAACATCATTGCAAATTAATAAAAGCTAAAATAAATTAAACTAAGGCGAGAAAGTAAATTACCTAGGGCAGATATAAAAAAAACTAGAACTAGGGCAAGAGAAATAACCTACTTACTGTTGATACACTCTAACTTCAAGAAAACAGAATTTTATTCATGAGAAGAGGCATGAGAAAATACAAGGTCTTGGGTTCTATTTATAGGACATAGAAACCCTAGGGCTACAAATTGCACCGCATGTCTAAAGTTACAAATATACCCCTAAAAAGATCTTTCCAGAGCCGCCACAAATTATGGTAAAAAGTTCTGCGCATTAGGGCTTCAAGTAGCCGCGGATCCGCGGCCTTGGTGGGCTTTGGGCCGCGGATCCACGGCCCAATAGTGTGCTCACTTGATGGAATTTTCTGGGTTTCTTGGTATTTCTCTGGGCTTCCTGGTTCTTTCTTCATATTATCATTTGGGCTTCTACAGTGATACCAGATCTTCAGCGAACACTTTGCATTGGATCTTTTAACCGTCTTTCTTGCAAATTTGGATCTTTTGTTGTCTTGTTGATGGTGAACCGTTCTTCTGCTGAGCTTTACTAAGATCTTTCTATTTGTTGGTCAAAAATCCTTCTTTTGTGTCGTCTTTTGTGTTTTTCACTGTTTTTGCTCCAACAACCTGTAACCTGTAACATGTAGCAATCATGGGTCAAAAGCACCTGTTTTTATTCTTAAAAGCATAAGAATGGGGCATACAAAATGCAATATTATGTTATGAACAATGACTTAGTAGAGCCATGGTAGGGTAGTAATCAAAGCACAATGGGAACTCATACGAGACAAATGACAATCTTATGTCGAAGGACTAACCTGTACTTATGTCACCTAAGAGATGCTATCTGACATTTGGTATAGTACCATCCAGCAACTCCCAACGAGTCCATCCAGTATAACTCATAAACTAATGAGCACATGTATACAATCTTTGGTGTTGTACACCAATGGCTGTAACGACCTCAATATTATTATACCTTCGTATTTTCTTTCTTTAGTAAAATATTGTATTTATTCATTCTTAGTATTTTCCATATATTTTGTTTTCTATTAAATATATTATTTTATTACTCCATCTATGTTTCCCAAACACATTTCTTTAAAACTAAATTTTATACGCTTGTACAGAGCGAATCCCGTATATTCTGATAATTGCATCCCGAGGACTTTCTTGATTGGCTAAGTAGAGTAGCGTAGACAAGTTCTTTGATTGAAACGAGGTGTGCGAAGGTGAAATTCCTTAGCACGGGTCATGCCTCAATTTTGTGGGATCAAGTAACATTTTTCAAATTAAACCTAACCTGGCCCATAACCCAAATTCAATCTCATTTTCATTTTCTTTTATAAAACTATGAGCCCAAATGCCCACATTCTTTCTTTCTTGGAATGTTCGTCAGGTGGCATTGGGACAGAGGAGATAGAAGCGGTCAAAGAGGAGTAAAACCAGTTTGCATCACAACCGAACGTCTAATAATTTCTGTTTTAAACGCTGATATTAAACTGATCATAACTAGAGCTTCAGAAATCCAAATCGCGTGAACCTTAGTTGTTTAGATATTTACACCGAAAGACCTACAATTTTCTAATAATCTAACAAGAAACCTGAAGGAAATTGATCCAAACTATGTTTTAAAAATATGTGACGGTACTGAACAGATTCTGATCTGTTTTGCGCGACGATACGAAAACATGTATATCTCCCAAACCGGTAGTCGTATTTAGGCGAGACTAGAACTCACGTGCGCTATGTTTTCATTTATATTCTTACTTCAACTGACTTGATTAACTAGTCGTACATATCACATATTTACAACATTGATTTTCGACGTTACTTTTATATTTATCTCTTATCAAGTTCTGTGATTGCTTATTTATTTTTATCTATATAACTTGACTCGACTCAGGATTGCAACTGACATGACTCGCATTCTACTTGACTTACTCGACTTTATTCTTCACCTTTGCAATCTATGGTTTCGATCAATACATGTTATAATCAACCAATTAAATCAACTAAAATCGATACAACAGTTATAATCTATTATGGTTTTTAGGATAGTTTCTTGTGTGAATCCAACGGAGCTTCAGAAGTCTCATATTAACCTATTTTTTTCTATTTACTCGAATAGTAGTCGGGTCGACTCCTCCACAGTTTGGAGTCCCGATACTAACACATGAAATGGGCCCGTGTTTTCTTGCTCCTGGTGCACCATTCTTGAGCTCGTGAATATTTCTACGGTTGCGTTGACATTCATACTTGAAACTTAACGTTAATATAGTGACCATATAAAGACCCATAGGACATATACCCATGTTCAGTTCCACATACTTTTTAATTGTCATTACATTATTTCATGTTCACTATACCTTCACTACACGGCTATGTTATACTTGTTTGCCATGCTGATATAGTTGATATACACATTACCATGCATGCTACTATACCCGTTTACATGTTCATGATTTATATCCATGCTATATCATATATCACATTACACTTGGCATTTCATTTATATACACCACACCATCCTTTTAGGGACTTACAGAGTGTCAGTTCGCTGACGGGCATTCCACCTATCTTTCTTTCTTTCTTAGAATGTTCGTCGGTGGCATTGGGACAGAGGAGATAGAAGCGGTCGAAGAGGAGTACAACTAGTTTGCATCACAACCGGGCGTCTAGTTTCATTCAGCTTTTAATTTCATTTCAGCTTATTTATGAATACCTCCTTATTAAAGCTTATCATGTTATCGTATCTTGATTCAGATATTTTGTCAATTGTGAATCTTGAATGTAATAAATCAAATATGGATTTCATTCTTTTGTTTATTCTTGTTACTTTATGTTGCTTATAGATGCTTAGCGTATTTATTTTGGGAAATAACCTTCTCTGAATAAATACGCCGCGGGCCTCGTCACATGCCATCACCACTCTTTTGAGAAGCGGGCGTGACAATGGCTGTAGGACCGACCATCTCCCCTGACGAGAATAAGAAATGTATACACTAGTCTACTCTGGAGTATCGATGCCCAGTCTCGATAATCCTATGACTAGGGACAATTTAAGAATGTGCTTATAATCTACCCAGCCCCTACAAGTATGATTGCCATCATAACGTTGGTAGTCAAGAAAGAATCCTACGGGCTTTATCAACATGTATTAGCGATATGAAATAACAAGTAGAACATATACACGTGTTAAGATAAAGACAAACCAAATAGCATACTATCATATCAGGCAAGATTGTCCTGTACATATATATCCCCAGCATCCTGTACAATAAAGGCCTATAAGGCATACATATCCTAACAGTAATCGCCGTGTATGATCCTCGAAGCGATGTATGACAGCAGCGCACTGAGCGGCGGTATATTCTTGACCTTGAAGACGACCCTAAATGAGAAACTCCTCGTCAGAGACAATTTCCTTAATATAATACAAACGACCAGCCATTATACCTGAAGAAAGAGAAGACAAAATGATGTCAGCAATGGAAAAAGCCACTGTAAGTTGAAACATTGTAGAGTCTCTAGCTTCGAAGCTAAAAGACCCTATCGATCCTAAAAGTTTGGATCTTTCCTGATTAAATTGTTTTTTAGGCACAGATATATGTGCTTTCTATAGGAAATAAAGTATTTCCTACAAAACTTTAGTTCTAAAAATCCACATTGGTGTGGGAAACATGTGCCCTCTGTAAAGAATAAAATATTTTCTCTATAGAACTTAAGTTCTGCAAAATCCCAACATAAGGAAGGCTAATATATGCCAGATCTTAAGATCAGGAAAACCTAAAAATAGGTTTTAATGTTCAAATTCAAAGATAAAAACTTAAGTTTGAAAAAAAAATTGATTTTTACCAAGAGTTTTGATGGGACGGTTGCAAAACAATTTGCAAGGGTTTCCCTCGATATGATAAGAAAAAGATGGAAGTTTAAGCTTCGAAACAGAGTTTAAGCTCTAAAATAAAGAAAACTTAAGTTTTCAGAAGATCTAAACATAAGAGAGGTGTAGAAAACCATAAGAACTTAAGTCCTCTTTATAGTGGGCTGAGGCTCGGTTAGAATCCCCTCAAATCTCGAGGGAATCCAAGGATCAAGATTTGAATCCAAATCCCCCTACATGATATGCATGTGGCGCCTCTGGTGGGGGGCATATTTTCCCTCCAAAATAAAAATAAAAATTAATGTAACCCATGGGACTTAAATCCATATGCTAGAAAGATAGTCGCTGCTAAAGAGTATGCGCCAATAATTCCTGGCGCTGTGCCAATTTTTTAGGCTCTCGTTTCATTGATAGCTTAAGTTATATTTGGAAAAATATTTTTCCACACTTTCTCAAACAGAAAGAATGAATCTCGTTAACCAAAAAATCTCTAAATAAAAGATTTAAATATATAGCTAAAGCTATTTAAAATATTCTCTATCTTTATAAAACAGAAAGATAATATTGTTATCAAAAGAAAAAATCTTTTGTACTTTTCAAGACAAAGAAAAATATAAATCTTGTTAATAAGGACCCTCGGATCTATAATCCAACGGTGCATGAGCACCCGGGCTGATATTATTTCTTTTCATATTTTCTTTAAAAACAAAACAATCAATTTAATATCTTATTTAAATAAGAAATACATTAATCATATCAGCAGATAACCTTTGGATTTAAAATCCAAAAGTTCTTAAGCACCCGGGCTTGATCTTAAGATCAATTAAAGAAATCTCAAAGAGAGATTGTCTCTACTTACCCAGCAATATTTATACCTTATATAAATGACCTTTGAGATCAAATTTCATAAACAAAATCGACAACATAAGCTTGATCAGGAACTTAAGTACTCTGCAATCGTAACTCTCATCTTCTTCCTCATCATCATCAATCAAGGTGAGAAAAGGAGAATGGTCTACATGATATAATAGGATTAGCATCATCCATGAGAAGGTTAACCTTCATATTCTCATCAGAGAGATTCCTTTGATCTTAAGATCTAGGGTTTGAAAGAAGAACCGAACCCCTACATGTAAATATTATGAAAGGAAATTTAAATTTCCAAAGAACATATCATATGATCTATATATAGAAAGAAAGGGAGACTCTAGATCACAAAGGTTGCGATCTTGATGTCGTTAATGGCCATAATAGCTATTAATAGAAGCTTAAGCTTCATGAAACTTAAGCTTCAAAAGGACAGAGATTAATCTCTATGAAAAACCCTAAGCGGCCATACTCCAGAGGCATATGCACCAATGGGCATGCATCACATAGAGTGTTAGGAATGTGTATGCCCTAGAGGACATTATTCTATGATATAGTGGATGCTTGGACATATATATATAGGACTTTCTTGCTCGAAATGATAGTATACGATTTGGTTGCTCTTTATCTTAACATGTACACTTTCATTATTATACTGTCTCTCTGATACATGTTGATAAAGCCATTAGGATGTTAGCTTGACTACCAGGACTATGATGCGGATCATACTACTGGGACTTTTGTAGTCCACAAGCACATCCTTTAACAGTTCCTAATCGAGAGAGCATCGATATTCCTGAGTAGACTAGTGTGTACGTTTCTTTACCCTGTAGAGAGCGATGGTTGACCCCATATCCATTGGTAGTTGACATCAAATGTTGTACACAGGTGCTCATTAGAGAATGGGTACACCGAACAGGACTCGCCGAGAATGCCTAGTTGGTACTATACCTATCGTAAGCTAGCAGTTCTCTGGTGACACTGGTACAGGTTAGTCTGTAGACCCGAGATCGTCATAGTGTCTTGTATGGCTCCCATTGTGCTTTGATTTCCTCCCTACCACGGGTCAAAAGAGTCGTGCAAACAGGTGAATTTTGCATACAGTCCTGAGTCACATGGAGGCAGTGCACGATAGAAGGGGTTTCGTCTCTACCGGTATTGGGAGTTGATGTTGCACTATACTCGATTGGCTATAACAGTAAGTCCCTGGCCAGGGCTGATTAGATTTACTGTTAAGTGTTATTAGTAGTTTCTCGAACCGTTATGAGCTATACATCTGCATGACTTATCAAGTTACTGGGGTCTAACGATTCCACCCTTAGACTCAATATGTGACATATCAGATGAAGAGACCGGACTGTACGATAAGTGTTACTTATAGGCTTCATGGGAGTTTGGACAAGCTTGCTTGTTGATCTTCCATTCGCTCAATATCTGGGTAGCCGTTACGTCCAGCTAGTACAGCTAACGGCTTGTGGATAACTGATGTGATCATTACCTACTGTTGGCATATTGACGAGTTTTCAGAGTCCCACACAGAAGTTTTCTAGTTCAAGAGAAATGAAGTACGGCACATATGTTGATATGTGTAGGGGCCTGATTAAATACGAATATGTGATACCGTATTCTAATCTGGCGATTATTTGATATCAGTTAGGTTATATGTGATATAATCGGATTATTGAATCAAGTGTTGATTTGATAAAGTGATATACAGATAAATGATATTAGTCGGTTATATGTGATATAACCGAATTATTAAATCAAGTTTTGATTTAATAATTTGATATAATTATATATTAACTAATATTAAGCTCACTAATTATTTTGTTTTATTAATATATATATATATATATTATGAAGCATGGTTGAATTTCTATTTTGAGAAAATAGAAATGAGGTGGAAAATAAGGAGATATTTTGGGTTTGAGGAATGGGGTGAAGCATGACTATTTTATTTATTTATTCATTTGATTATACTGTTGAAGTATGGTTCAATTTATTTATTGAAATAAATTCCATGCTTCAATAAGTAAGGAGATTATGTGAGCCATTATTCATTCTATTCTTCACTTGATATTTTTTTAAGAGCTCATTTTGCTTACACTCTCTCTAGCTCTCTTCATCTTCTTCTTCCTCAACTTCAAAGCCATAACCCTCACATGTGATATGAATCATAGGGCTTTGCATCAACCTAGTGAGCTTAGAACCCCTCCTTCACCATCCTACACATGATTAGCACTTAAGTTTAAGGTGTTTCCTTCACTAAAGAGAGTTTGGTGAAGAGGTAGCTTGGATTTTAGAGAAATTTCGGGTGGATCATCTTCGACACGAAGATCGCGAAGCAAGTTCGTGCACTTCTTCAAGTGGAGCCTAGAGGATTCGTAGGGACTACTACCCGGAGCTTTAGAAGAGAAGGACACGGTCTACAAAGGTTATAATATCTTTCTCTTTGTGTAAAGTTCTTCATATCATGCTTAAACCCTAATCATCTAGTTAGATCCTTGGTTAATCTAGTTTAGCACCCCGAAAATTTTAAAGTTGCATGCACGATGCCGGTTTTGACTAAGTGGTGGTGCTAGGGTAGACTTTTATGGTATCGGAGCCAAGCTAGAAAAATAGGGGAAGTCTTTACGACGTTAATGGGTTCGATCAGTTTTCGAAGCCCGAAATTTTATCAAGTTTCTTCCCTTTTTCAAAAGTTGAAATTTTCGAGATTAAAAATAAGCAGAAAATTGTGCAGGATATTTTATAGAGCCCCAAGAAAAATGATACCCTAACTCCACTAAACCGCCGCGGAACCATGGTCTAACCCATCTTTTGGCCGCGGTTCCGCCACAAGTTTATTGAGTTGTGGGTTCGTTCTTCTTGTGCTGCTCCATTAGCATATTTGACACTTTCTGGATGTTTTTAATGAGGCTCAAGTTGTTGAGATCTCTATGAATTGTGGGTGTTTGATGAATTGATCGAAATGTTTACCGTCGTATAGATTATGATGATATGTGATACAATTTTTAGAATCCAAAATAATTAGTTTGTGAAAACTAGTAATGTGTTCCTGTGATATGTTATATTGGATCGTCGTGATTGAATAGCCGGGGGGTTTTGCGTGAGATGAGAGTCTTTTAATTTTCATTCATGTAAAATTGTATGTAATATTCTTTTATTGGGGCACTTCCGGGTTGAGGATGATATCACCATAGATGTATATTATTTACTTTTCCACATTAGGATAGACCCAAGGCGGGAGCACAAGTAACCGGGTTCTAGAGTCAAGTGGGAGACCATTTCGAGGAGTCGAGACTGGATCTCCTAACTCTAGAAATGGCAGGGTTGCTTGCCGCTCTCATAAGGGTCTAGGGATGTGGGTTTGGCTATTCATCACAACCGTGGAATCCGTGTTTTTCATTACTTGCTAAATTTAAAACACGGACCTCCTAGTATATCCAATATTTCATATGTTGACTTCTGCTGCTTCAGTTCTGTATGTGATCATATAACCGCGTGAGACGAATGCTATATATATATGGTATATATAATAAACGATGCTTATGTTTTGCACCCGCGCTAGTCCAGCCACCGCTCTACTGTTAGTTAAGTAACCTAACGGTGCATGACGGGGCCCCATGGCGAATGCGGATGGCATAAGCGTACGTTCTATTTTCGTTTCTTTTCTGTGATGTTTAGGGAAACATAAATGAAGGGACTTCATTAATGAGATTAATGGAAAGAAAAGAAACCTAAAGATGTTGTAGAATCAAAATTTTTAAAAAGATAGCTTTAGTTCTTGCTTTACATAGTGGTATTCCTTGATGAATATCCAGCACCTCATTCGATGAGGAAAGAACCAAAATCCCTTCACCGGGAGTGGCCTCTTTAGCAAAACTAGCAAATGCTACAACCCATTCAGTTTTTTTTAGATAGTTTCTCAAGGTCTTGCTTTGCATAGTAGTATTCCTTGATGAATATCCAGCGCTTCATTCGATGAAGAAAGAGCCGAGATCCCTTCACCGGGAGTGACCTCTTTAGCAAAACTAGCAAATGCTACAAAACCACTCCTTTTCAAAACACTTGATTCCACAACGATATCAAGTTCATTACGTTAAAGGTTTTCATCAAAACTAGTCGTAACCCTCCGTCATTTCAGATAAGTGCTATTTAGTATTCGTGCTACATTTGTTGACCTCCGTCAAGGCGTATGTATGGTAGCTGATTAGTGCTTATCTGCTGCATATGATGTGATTGGATTAGGGTAGTCGTACGACCTTATTGACCTCCGTCAAGGGTCGTGTGGGTGGGTTTAATTCAATCACGAAATGAACGGGTTGAACTTGACTAGTGGCCTATGGTTTGTTGATCTCCATCAAGGTCAAAGGTCGTTAGGGGTAAAAACAGATATTGGGAATTTCAAGTGTTCAAATTTGCAATGAGATTGCATACCTTCTATGAGATAGTTGGATCCCGATACCCACTGCGAGTAAGAGTTACTCCTGAGAGAGTTTTCCACTTTACAATTAGCTGATCCAGTAGGTGTCTAAAAAAAGGTGTTAACAGAGTTATGCCCCAGCAGAAATGAGGTTATTTAATTAGTTCCATACGAAAGAATGGGGAGACTCTCTCGGAGTACCAATACTAACCTGGCAGACCGATTGGCGAACTTTTAGAGTGTAATTAATCCCGGCTAATCTTACTTTTTATGGTTTGAAGGAAGATTTGATAAAAACAGTGGGAGCCATCCTGATTAGATAAGATAATAACCAATCTAATCTTGCAAAGAGCGCACGCTAAAGCGTTTCCTTCTCTCTCTCTCTCCAAGTAGCGACCAATGACACGCCTTAATCAAGATAATAATATGGATGTATTGACCGAACCCGCTTATTATACTGAGCTGGGGAATGTTGGTTCCGCTTTTTCTTATGATTGTCATAAGTCTGAACAAGGAATAGGGGAATATCAGGATTCTTACGCCACCTGACCGAAGAAGGAGCATGTTGATGTATCTTCTTCAGGTGTATTCGTTACCGAGAACTGTTTCTCAGTTTGCTCTACGTCCTGGGTATTGGATACCGGATCAGGATCCCATATCTGTAATTTGTTATATGGGCTAAGAAGCGGTAGATGTTCACCGACGGAAGACGCGACCGGGACGTTGAGACGTCCGGCCTGAATTTCGAGGACAGATGCTATTTGGTTTTATCCGTCCACCTCTCCGAAGATGCCAAGTTGATTTATGGAACCGTGTATCGAAGGTGTAGACAGATGCGGCTGTTGTAGCAGACTTCGTCAGATTCCCCCTCATTTGAGGGGTTTCTGATTGTGGGGACGCACTTCCCTACAGGCGCAAGCCCCTGCAGTTAATTATGCTACCGCATCGCGGTAACCACTTTCTTCTTCTTTAGATGGTCACTTCGTGTCGTGTATGTTTGTTTTGTTTTTGGTTGCCCGTGGATTGTATACGGAGACTAATTTATGTTGTCGCCCGTAGGGTGTGGATTAGTCCAAATCCGTATCATCTTAGATTTGGGTTTGGGGTTAGGTTTAAGGATACGTTAGTCTCATTTGAGACTAAGATCAACTTAAACGTTTGTTAAGGACACGTTAATCCAATTTCAGACTAAGATCAACTTAACAGGATAATTTAGATCCAACAAAAGAGCATTCGGGCTCTATTGTTTTAGTTTAGGGACATTGCAGTCCAGTTTAAAGACATCATAGTCTGTAAAGTTTAAGGACATCATAGTCCATGGGTTTAAGGACCCCACAGTCCAAGATTAAGGACATCATAGTCCATGGGTTTAAGGACCCCACGGTCCAAGGTTAAGGACATCATAGTCCATGGGTTTAAGGACCGCACAGTCCAAGGTTAAGGACATCATAGTCCATGGGTTTAAGGACCCCAGAGTCCAAGATTAAGGACATCATAGTCCATGGGTTTAACGACCCCACAGTCCATGAAATGTCTGGTCGTCGGGACCCGTCACCTCTCTGAAGACGTTGAAGGATTACAACGACACATATCAAAGGAGTGCAGAGATGTACCCTCAAACCAATGTGGGTTGGGAGATCTGTAGTCTAATTTGAGACTAAGATCAATTAATTAGATTATGAGCACATGGGCTCAGTTGAATCTGAATTGAGGACTTATGGCCAACTGTCACGTCCCGAAAGTACGGAATATGACCGGCACTTAAACTACGAACGTCTCGAGGCGTACGTAATCTAAGTAAGCCAAAAACCCAGAAATCCAAACCAAGAAAAATAGTAGAGTGAAGGAAAACCAATTAAAACAAGTGGCTTCAATAGCATAAGCCGAATTATGAGGTTTAAAAAAAACATCAAACATTTCCCGAAAATTTCGGCAGAGTCTCCTTTGTAAAAACTGGCCCCCAAACGGGATACAACATGAATAGTATACGAAATCAAAAAGGCATCCCCAAGCGGGAGCTAGCTCTTCGTCAATCGACGGTCACAACCACACAAGCAATATAATATACAACGCCAAGGGCGAGGATCAAAACTCAAAAGGAAACTCAAAACCACCAGAAATCCACAGAAATATAACGCGCGACTCTAAGGTCGAAAGAATAAATATCACTCGTCTCTATCTCTAAAATAAATACATGTTTGGTTGATGGAACTTCTAGATACAACAGAATAATGATATACAAGATATATAATGGGGGTACGATACAAGTAAACCCACCTACTAGCAAGTCACCCGGAAATGGGAAGCAGTGCCAGCAAAGCCGTAATGAAACTTGTACGGCAAAACCTGCAAGGAACTGGGGCACAACGGGGGTGAGTTGCCAACTCGTGAATAGAAGAACATCTACGGAAAGAAATCGCATAAATAACGCAACCTAGGTCAATGATCATAATATATCCTCAATTATATATATAACATGCAGCCTGTAACAAAGGCTAGGGTAAATATCTAAACCGAGTGTAATCTCATGTGCCCGTGTCAGTGTCTCAGGTAGCAATATATCATATGAATGAGGTATGAATGCATGAAAACAGAATACATGTAAATGAAGAAACTATTTTCATAATTTAGTGAGATTTCCTTTGTATTTTTAAAATGAGGTATCATAATGAAATCAGCATAAAACAGTGCCTAGCATCGGCACAAAACGTAATCCCAATATCTCGATATCTCTGTATCACAGTCTCTGTACCTCAATATCTCGAAATCTCAATGTCTTAATCACAATATCTAGGACGCCGTCAGTCCAGACCGGCCCCTACCATCCATCTCAAGACCACGACGGTATCCTCCGGATATCCGACGCGTCGGGTAATATCACCGGTCGGTAGTGCTCCCATGCCAGGTTCAACGTCAACAACACGATCCTCTTGCCCCGGGGTACCGCACCGAGCCCACCATGTACCCGAAACGGTTCCTCCACTCCTCGAATCGGGTCTCGAAATCCATCAGCAAACTCATGGTGGACGACTCATACATCATGGGAAAACCGCACTTTTTATTTAAAAGAGAGGGAAGAAGCTTATACAAGTTTTGCGGTTTTCCCCCAAATCCAGAAAATCTCATAGAAATCCGAATCCAAATCATCAATAGCATATAAACCCATGAATATAGGCATAAGAATCCATGAATATGGCATAACAATGAATAACAGTATGCATGAAGTGACAAGTAATAACTACAATATCTAAGCTGGCATATAACGTAAGTACACTAATATTATGTCAAACTACTAGCTATCAAGCTAAGTTAAGCAATGATATTTTCTAAGGTGTATGTGACATGGCAATTACCGATTAAGATGTGTGTGAGCCGGCAAGTAAGTGTACGTGGTACATACGCATCATCGGTAATGGTGTTGGTGTCCTAACAGCATAATGTCAACAATGCAATATGAAATAACAATGTAAGTATGCGATGCGGAGCGAGCAACCAAAATGAGCGGGAGCTAAATATTAAACAATGGTGCCATTTGAAATAACACGAATCTTGGGGTTTTGAAAATAGGGGCTACTATGTTTTTATGAAAAAATACGTCCTTTGAAATATCCGTAGGATCCCTTGGGCTGTCTTTTAAAATACCCACGATTGGTTAGTTTTTGAAATAGGTAAGAATCGAATCTAATCTAACAACTAAACTAAACTAAAGGGCTAAGCTAACAAGCTGGACTACAGGTAAGGAAACCGCCTAACATCTGAGTCGATACATATACATACCTGTATATATATTAGTCGGTGATCCCGCCTCAATAATATCATATCCGATACCATTTTTATAATTAGACATCCCAAGTCAAGAGTGCGGATCAATCATCAAAATATAGCTCGTACGTAAATCCGTCGTACGGCATCCCCAAATATGGGTACGGGTTAATATCATATTCATCAAATTATTCATCTGGTATTCTCTTTATCCAAGATCAAAGTCCAGGGTACCGACCTATGTCTAGTACAATACTAATATCATCAATATAGTCATGATCTGACTACTGATCGACAGTCTCGTACAAACCGATATCATCAGCACATATCATCATCAAGGGGTATACATCGCCCAATACAGCCTAGTATCAATATCCTAGCATATCATATCTCATATCACGATCACATGTCGACCATTTTATTTATAGCACTATTCACCCGTATCGTCGTTCAAAGACCCTCTATAACATCAGGACGTATCTTAAATACGAATCCTGCCATATCACCGATATCACAACCTCAATACAAATCTCATCGACTCATCTCAAACCCAAGTTTCATCCTCAAATCCGTATGTGAACACATAGTCCCATACCCATGTGAACACATAACTATATATTCCCGAATAAGCACAAATGAAAGAAGAAAGTATGCAAGTATGGGTGGTTGTGTGCATGTGTGGTGCGACCACTACTCTAGGGTTTCGCGACACTAAATCATCCAAGAACACCAAATATCCATATTATCATCAATATACTCAAACAAAATATAATCAATATGTATATGTGTCTATACGTATTCGTATACATCACCACAAACTGTGGGGGTGCTATACGCCATCCACCCGACTTCTCCCCGTAGATATAAATCTACTCACCAGGTCCTCGCTCGCCGGTACCGAAGTCGCCACGCGCTTGCTTGTCGTCTCGAAGTCCACATGGGTACCTACATATCATAACGCACCGTATCGCATTATAATCCGACTCATGACCAAAACGACACACGAAACCCACATAGGTCAAAACCTATGGTTGCTTTCACAAATCAACCCAAAAACCCTCGACGTCGGTGCACAAACGCCAAACCATCGAGAAAAACCTAAACACACTCATTTGTACAATCACAAGCACTAATTATAATATAAAATAGCTTAAAATTCACAAAAACCCCAAATTCACTTTAAAAGCCATTTTTCCGAAAATCTAGCAAGCACAAATTACCCGTTTTAGTACAAAACTCGATGTTTAAACAAATCTAATGGCCATAATACTTATTAAACATCTTAAATAAGTCATAAAAACCATTTCCATTATTTAATCTCATTAAATTTCTTTAGCCCCAAAATTCTAGTTTACAATATACCTAAATTTTAACAATTTTATAGCAAAAATGCACAAACAACAATTTAGCTAGGATTTTCATGAACTAAAGACATTAAACCACACTTAATAATGTTAATGAAGTCAAGAAAAATCTAATTACATTTTTCTCTTAATCAAATTCAAGGTTTACAAAAACCTAGTTTGCAATTTAAGCAATTTGGACAAATTACATATAACAAGTGCAATTTAATCAACCAAACTAGGTTTTACATACATTAAGATGTTAAACTAAACCTTGCATCCCTAATGATATGATAAAAACCCTAATTGAAATCACAAGCCCTTACTATATTTTTCAAAATATTCAATTAATCCCAAACTATTAACTAATTATGCTAGATTTAAAGTATTCAAACAACAATTAGACATAAGGTTAAGAATTTACCCCCACAATCATCTTGAAATCTAGCACAAATCATGCTTCCCTTCACCAAGATCCATACTAGAATGGTCAAGTAAAAATGGGTAGGGATTAGATTTTGATTTTGTGGAATTTTTGAAGTATTTTGGATGATTTTTTTTGATGGAATTTTGAAGAGAAAAGAGAAGAAGAAATGGAGGGGGGGCTGCTGCTGCTAGTTTCAGCAGAGGAAGAGGGGAAAAAGGTGAGGGGATGATGCCAAAAGATCCAAGTCAAAGCCCCTCCCAATTACCATAATACCCCCACCTACTTTACTATATATAAAAACCTTATTTTAACCCATTTCTCACATGATTTAAGGTCAAAAAGAGGGAAATAAAATTCTTGGGCTGCTACAATAGTGTGGGGCCGGCCAAGGGGAGTGAGGGTGAGTGTGAGAGACTTTACAAAAAAATTCTATGCAAAAAGACCCCCCACAATACCATATTTGGAAGTTTTAGTTCAAAATAACTATATTTTTGTTTTCCATAAAATAAATTAATTAAAACTTGAAATAAAATACTAAAAAAATTATATTACAACTAGATTTTAATTAACATGATTTTAAAGATTAAAATTATCCCATTTAAATTTGTATTTATCGCTAATTTAATGTATTTTCTTACCGACTTAAAATAATATTAAAATAATTAATTTCGGAAAAATTTTCAGAAAATTTGAAATTTCAGCAGTGGCTCAATAAACACCAAATACTAGCAATTACATAGCTAGAATATGTATATTTAATTTTATAATAAAGATATTTGCATTTTGACTTTTTACAGAAAACCCCCTTATTTTACCGTTTTTTCGAAATTTCACCGAAACGATTTTCAAAACGTTACAATCTTCCCCCCTTAAAGAAATTCGGTCTCCGAATTTAAATTAAAACTCCCCCCAAATACTAAAACATCTAAGCAAAACCATCAAGTCGTCGGAGCTCCGAAATCATAAATACATAAAACAAATCGCAGCGCAGCGCATGCGCATGAAAAATGAGCATATAACTCAAATCAAAACTCCGTTAAGCATCCCGCAATCATCGGAGTCATGGGGAAGACATCAATGCCAAATCCAGAGCAAAACCAATATGATATAACTCGAAACTATACATGTAAATATCGAATCTATATATGTAAGTATCTGAAGGAAATGCATGCCAAATCTCTTTAAGTCGTTGTGCAACGCGTATAACACTGCACAGTGGCGGACGTCTATCATAAGAAAATAACTATATACATATATACCTTTGTTTGAAATGTACGTTCCACCGTTTTGGAAACAATTTAGAAAGGTCTCCTTGTTTTAAACATTTCGTGTCATATCAGACACGTAGGTAAATACTGAGGCTATAGCTCGCTTTTTGGAAATCCCTTCAATAACTATCAATGCATGCAAAATATATTCAGATACTGTCCTCTGACTAGTCCTGCTTAGTACGAAAACACATCGCAATTATCATAAAAAAACGTATTGCTCTATAAGAAATCAATCCCAAAATACGCGTATCAATACTCCGTGCGTCTGGTGCGCACGACAATCAAAATCCATATACGTGCCATATAAGTGCACAGAAACAAGATCTAAGTGCATCGGGTGTGCACAAAGCATCTGTCGTAGGCAACGTGTGTGCCTGACAGCAAAATCAGATGCATCTGACATGCACGAAAAAATTCTCGATTTAGTGCATCTGGTGTGCACCAAAATCGCATCTCAAGACATGCGCTCAACATGCGCGAAAACCCAAAACCAGGGGCATCCATCATGCACGAAATCATGAAATCTAATATCAAGCGCCGAACATGCGCAAAATCAAATCAGGTGCACGAGGTGCACAAAAAAAATATCGAGTATCACAATCGAAATCGAAGTCCAGTGCATCTAAGTGCACAAAAGGCGTATCACTGCACTGCAAGCATATATAAACTATACAGAGTGCAGGAACCAAATCGTGTGCGTGCATACGCACAAATCAACTCAAATGTCTAAAACCGTAAAATCACAAACATGTGAAACCAAAGCACGAAAACGATATCAAGTGCAACACTGTGCAAAGATCGTAAATCCTCAATCATCAAAATCAAATCATAAGAATAAATCACCCAAAACATCGAAATCAATAATGGCGGAATAGTACCGCTCAAGTGCATCCTCTAAGAATCTCGGGCCAACTGTCGCGGTCACTAGTGGGACGTCTCGTCGATGATCATGAACTCTGGCCTGCTGGTGTGCGTAACAATGACCACTCCTGGGTCAAGGTCTTCACTGTGAATTACCAATCTCTAGGTCCATCGGCTCATCGGCCCTGTCAGGTGTGCTAACGGGGATGATTCTGTTCTGGCACTTCTCTGGTCATCTCTCGGTCAATCATCGCGACCACTCGTAAGACAGCATATCACTGGCGTCGGCCTCTGGCTCTCTGAATGTACGTGACACATCTGATCCTGGGTGCAAGTATCATTGCACTCGTATGCCATATGAGATGATCAATTTTAGAAGACAAGGGTGTATTTGAGGTTCAGTCAAAGGGAAGTCTTGCCTCTGGAAGACTGGTTCGAATATAGTGTTAAACACTAGCATATATTTGGCGATCGCGTATTCCCACGTGATGCACTCAAAACATTGTTAAACTCTAAAAGTGAAGCGCTAACGTAGGGTCACGTGAGGCACCTGAGGATTGGGCCAGGCTTCCTTTATTTTTTCTCAGAATAATCAAATAAGTGTTAAACACTTAATCTTCATGGCAATCACGTGTGGGCATGTGATGGATACCCATGCACTGGATATTAAAAGGATTTGTTAGGGGTCACGTGGGGACACGTGAGGGCGCCCATTCATTGGGTATTAATCCTTCAGTTTTTTTTCTTCTCTTTTTTAGAGAAGTGTTTTCCAGGGGTCACGTGGGGACACGTGAGACACCCCAAAATCGATTTTGCCCTTTTATTTTGAGAAGTCTGTTCAACGGTCACATGGGAACACATGACCGCATCTTATTTGTTCTCTTTTGGTCTCTAAGGGGGAGGGTCACGTGTTGCCACGTGATCATGTTAGGTACTTGATCCTTTTACGTGCATGGAGAGCTTAAGTCCCTTGTTTAAGAATTAAATTGTTTTATAGGGTTAAACCTTAATTTTATTTAGAGGAATTAAATTCCTATGTGTTTAAAAGAATTAAATTCTTTAAACCCAATTCTCCCTCTAAGTTTTGGATCTGCATGGCAGAATCTTCCCGATGAGAATTAAATTCTCAACTTATGGGGAAATCTGCTTCTGCAGATCCTCAACCATAGGAAGAACTAAGTTCTTATATTAAGGGTTAAACCCTATTTTTGTTGGAGGAATTAAATTCCTATATGCTTTGTGGGAGAATATAATTCTCTGAACTTAGTTCTTCCCTTAGGTTTTATATCTGCATGGCAGAATCTCCCCGATGAGAATTAAATTCTCAACTTATGAGAAGATCTGCTTCTGTAGACCTTCAAACAAAGGAAGAACTAAGTAGTTATTCAGAAGAGTTAAACTCTTAGTTTGAGAATTAAATTCTCTGTTTCTTTTGTGGGAGCTTATAGGATGATCACTCACCTAGGATTTCTTTCTTTTCTTAAGAGACCTTCTTTTCTCTCTGGAGAATTAAATTCTCTTTTCTTTTGTATTCTCTTTTCTGTTGTTGTCTCTCTCTTTATGTTCTATCCTCCTTTTTCTTTTCTTCTTGGCTCCTATTTATAGGAGCAAGAAAAGAATCAGTTTGTTTAGTCAATCTTTCATTGAAAGATTTTGACTAATTTTGTAACCAACATGATCTTTTAGATCACTCGGTGAATTTTATTCACCATTGGATTTTTAATCCAAAAGATATTTTATTTGTTGTTCCTGGCAGATTTTAGGAAAATATTTCCTTGTATAGAAATTTTCTATAAATTAGTGATTTTTAATCATCGTTGGATTTTTAATCCAATGGTGCTCCACTTTACAGAGCGCAATCTTTTTTTGTTTAGAAAGATCTAGGGAAATATTCTACCATTAGGGTTTTTGATTCCCCTTAATTAGAATTTAATTCTATTAGTTCAGAGGGATCAAGAACCCATCACGTGTTGGCACGTGACCCCTGGTCACGTATGGGCATGTGATGCCCCATTTGGGGTTTTCCTTCTTTCAGCTCAGATGATTTAAGAGCCTATCACGTGTTGGCACGTGACCTTATTGATTTAAGCATCCAATTAGAGTTTAATTCTATTATTCTGAGGACTTAAGAGTCCATCACATGTTAGCACGTGACCCCATCAGTTAGGCCTTTTATTAGAATTTAATTCTATTATTTCAAAGGGCTAAGGGACCCATCACGTGGTGGCACGTGACCCTATCTCAAATTGTGTATCTCAGGGCCTATAACTTTGCTCATAGAAGGTCACGTATCCCCACGTGATGCCCGATCACGTGTGGGCACGTGATGCTCCTCTTGTGTATTTCCTTGCTGCTTTATTCAGTTTCCATGAGGGAACAAATGCCTCCACAGCGTTGTTCTCACGTGTTTGCACGTGAGTGCAACGCTTTCATCTTTGTGGCCGTTGGATTTGCCTAGGGAAGGGGGCAGATTAACCGTTTCCCATCACATCCTATAAATGCAAGGGTCTCTTCAGAAGCGCCTCCACTCTTTCATCTTCTTCCTTGTTCATTTTCCTTTGAGAATTTAATTCTCTTCCTCAGAGCTCAGTTCTCTGTTCTAAAAATTTCAGAGTTTAACTCTGTCCAAGAAAGAATCTCGTCTTCAGGTAATGGTTTTGAACGATTGAAGAACTTTTATAAAAAAAACTCTTTGGATTTTAAACCCACACCAAGGGTTTTTCCCTTCAAAGAACTCATCTTTCTGATGTCCTAAGAATGCTCGATCTTTAGGTAGCAAACCCCAAATGTTGGCCACTTTCCGGATCTCAGGGTTTTGACGATGGTACCTGTTTCCTTGTGGAATTTAAATCCATTTCAAAGAGCTTAGATCTTAAAATTTTTCTGGGAATTTAATTCCTCTGTTCAAAAGGGATTTAATTCCTCTAAAGAACTTAGTTCTCTTGGGATTTTTCATCCTGAGTTGTTCTTTCAAAAATAGTTTTGGAAAGATCCTTCTTGATTTGCACAGAGTTTCTGCAATGGGTTTTCTCCTTGGGGGAATGTGTAAAGTTGTTTGAATTTATTGAGAATCTTCCTTTTGTTCTCATAATGATTACCCTGCATCATCATTAGTGGGCCGCCATCTTGATTTTGTGGGGCCCCTGTGTTTTGTAAACCATGGTCCCATGAAATAAGTTGTTTATCGTTTTCTTCCATTGTCCTCTTATATATATATACTTATACACACACACACACACACACACACACACACATATGGGATTTACTAACGGTTTCCCCTTCCTTTATTTCAGGAACAATGGCTTCTCTTCCATACTTTCCCTTTACTCGCTCAAATGCAGCTTTTCCTCAATCACCGTCGGACGAAGAAGTGATGGCAATGATCAGGGATCACGACCCGGATTGCACCAACTTACTTTTATGGGGAACCTGATACGGGCATATCATCCGCGGTCGCCAAAGCTTTCTTTGCGAGGTGCCAGCAGAACCTCTCCGCCCATTCTTGCCGATGGACCGTCCACTGACTGCTTTTGCTGTAGAGGTGGCGGATTGGACTCTTATAGGCCGGCTCGAGCTGTCGATAGTTGGGATACCAAACCAACCTGTGCCGGCCATAGATATCTTGGGGCGTCGTATTTGCCAAGGCGAAGCCCAGCCATGGGGACAAGTCTACAAGATAGGGTTTACCCATCGCCATCCCATGGGCTATCTTCTCTGGGCTCGTTACATCCTGTCCGCCCATCGTGCGCGACTACAGAAGGTCGGGCTTTACCAGGAGTTATACGCGTCTCTCTTCCATTATCAGTCTTTTCACGTATGGTGGGTTAAAGCCTTCCTTAATCAATGGAATCTTCCCACCAACACTTTCTTGTTAGGGGACCGCGAAGTTTCGATTTCTTTGGAAGAGTTTCGCGAGATCTCGGGTTTACCGATCAAGGGAGCGCCTTACGAAGAATTGTTGCCCTCTGACGAGTATGCCTTCGAGACTATGCCCGCTACGCTTGACGGCTTGTCGACTGAAAATGCCGTCCGTCACAAGTACCCGAGTCTAATCAAGACTCTAGGGATTTTTGAGAACCTGTTCACAGAGTCAGAAGAACAGGGTGTCACTTTTAAAGCTTTATCGCCTGCTTCCTTCATGGAGATGTTCTATCAAAGGCGGCTCCGAAGTTCGCGAACATCAACGACCCCTTCGGGTTTGGTTTAAATAGGCTACCGGCTAGAGAAGAGGATTTTCCCTAGTTCTACATTCCAGTCTTGTCGGCTGTACCTTTCGAGTCGATCGCAGCTCCTGACATGGATGAAGAAACTTTCTTCATCGGTTTTATCAGCATTTAGCTCAGTTGGTTTGTCGTCCCAACGCACCATCGATTCATGAGAGCCTCGGTCATTTACCCTTCTCATCGCATTGTCGAAGGGACGCGATTAGCCCTGGGCATTGCAGGGATATCGCATCTGTACCATGGGCTAAGCACTGCAGCCAATACCTCAACCTTAGGCGTAGACGTAGTGAGTTTCTCTCTTCATTATTTTATGTCATAGATTGAGATGCACGTGCTAGGGGCATTTGCTGCGCACCAGAGACCCGGCTTTTATGATGCTTATACCTTTCCGCGGCTCATGAGGTTGGTGGACGCTTCTGCTCCTAACCCAACTCAATTTGGGGCTCTTCGTGTGCTGCTCAATCCGTATGCCACCGAAGGCGGAATGGTACTTAATGATCGAATCCTCTCTGCTCCCTCGGGAACTGTTCAACAGCCTTTTGATTTGTCGAAAGAGGGAGCACCCAACTTAAAGCCCAAGGAAGACATGCACTTGTATTCGATCAGACCCAGTTATCTGGTGTTCTGTCGAAACAATGCGGCTCTTTTCATGCGGTACAATCCACACCGCTTTGCCCGACAATTAGGTTATGACCAGGGTGTTCCATTTGAAGCATTCATGGTGGAGCCTAGCTCTTCTTTGGAAGCTGTTCGTGACGCCACCCACCATTTCATGAGGCTGAACACAGGTTCTCGTTCCATGATCCCCGATGCTGACTACATTCCGAGATGTGTGGGGGCTTTCACGGGTTGGTATCGCCACCGGGTTAGTCCAATCATTGCTGAGGAGAAGAGGATACTTTTTGGGCTTAGGGCTCCCGTCCCGCTCCAGGCTACGGGGATCCCACCGTGACCGCGGGTAAAGGTTCGCCCTACTTTGAGGGGTACTGGCGCCTTACTTATTCCTGAGGCGGTAGATGCGAGCCCGACTCCTCCTACTATTGGGCTGCCGACGCGCACTAGAGCTTAAGAGAGGGCTTCTGATAAAGTGCCGGTAACAGTTTCATCGGCTGCGGCGTCAGCGATGGCAGTGTCATCATCGGTAGCACCGCCGAGAGAGGATATTGAAGGCGAAGTGGGTCAACGTCGCACCAAAGCACCGAGGGGAAAGAAGCGAGCGTCTTCTGGTGTTAGCTCTGGGTCAAAGAGGCGAAAGAAGACAGTCACCAATCTGCTCAACTTTTTAGTGGGATCCGAGCCTATCTTTCAAGATGAACCAATAGCTATGCAAGAGCCGGATGGTGGTCTTCTTTTTCCAGGTTCATCTGCCGAGGAAGCCGCACAATTGGCTGAGGCTATAAGACGCTCCTAAGATGAGACTGAAAATGTGAGGGTCCCGAAGAGGCCTTATCCCGTCGTCATCTTCTACGAAGATCCTCCATCGATACGGCGGATATTTATAGGTTCTTTGAAAGAGGGAGGCGAGATAGCCCTTAAGCGGCCTATCTCGGCCGATGCCGAAGATGCGCTGTCGTTGTGGACTGGTGGCCATGAGTCTACCTTCGAACCCCGGCAAGCATACCTCCTCAGGAAGGAACGCCGGCTTGAAAAAGCCAAATTAGAGGCATCCTGGTGTATCGGTATGCATGATTTCTGTATTTTTCCTTTGGCAAATAATTTGTTTCGCTTTTTACGTCTTCTTATCTTCGTAAAACTTTTGCAGGGACTTCGGCCATGATAGAGGATCTGTGTTCGAGTCGTGCCTTGACTTTGGACTCTGTAAACATCCCCGGTGAGATACCAGTGAGTGTGGAGGGGGTCGATGCAGCTGTTCTTCCTAACGCAGGGCTTCCATTGGTGGCTTCCGTTCTCCCGGTGCTTGCTCTCCCGGAAGAGGCATCTTCATTGGCCGCAGATTCAATGGATCTTTCTGGTGACGGCCCGGAGACTGTGGGACAGGTAGTCGAGGCCACCGTCCTTTCATTGGAGCCTGCAACAGTGGTCGCTGCTCCTCAATTGGAAGCTGTTATACCGGCCCGTGTCCCCGATGATGCGCCTGACGGTACGGAGGAAGCAGCCGAAGCGGCTATCCCTCCTGTTCAAAGCGGGAGGAGCATCGAAGGTAATCTTCTATATTTTATTTTAATAATCTCTCCATCATCTGAACCTTTCTGTCTTTTCAGAATTACGCGGATTGGCGGCGTCTATCGTTGATCTGTCTCCTCGAAAATCCTTTCAGCGTTTGCTAGAGATGGCTGCTCCGCAGGCAATATCCCCTCAACGCATCGTCCTCTCTTCCGGGCAAGGTTAGTGTTATTTGCCTTCTTCTCACTGCAATATTATTATTTCATATAACATTACCGATGTCTTCTGTTGTTCTGGAAGCCGATAACGAAGTTGAGATTCTTGACGGGCCTGGGGATCTTTTGGACCTTTCTTGCATGACTGTGGGTAAGTAAAATTTCGACGTTGTTCCATCTGCCCTTTGCTTGTAAGTCTCGCTAATTTTTTTTAAATCTTAACAGCTTTGCCAGTTCTTACCACGCTGGAATCTCACATCGTCATGCCACCCGGCCCCTATGCTCTACGTGCCTCTGAACGGATGGCAAAGCTAAGCCTTCATTCTTTGTCAGCTCTGATTCAAGACCTTCGTGCTGGTAGTTTGATCACGGCCGAAGAATTTGCCGCCGAAGCCAACAGTTCTCTCCCCTTTCTTGCTGCTTACCATAGCGAAACATTGGTACAAGTCTGGGTCGAGTTTTATCGTTGGGTGGAGGCTTGTTTGCATAGTCTTGAATGTATGCGCCTTCCTTTAGAGGTTGTGGCTGCAAAGGCGAGCTTGCAGGGGCTGATTGAACGGTGCACCGCAAATATGCTGTCATGCGAGAAAAGGCTCAGCCGAAAATTTTCAGAGAGGAAGCTGGCTTCAAATGCGCTGGGGGAACTTTAGGCTGAACTTACGGCCAAGACCAATCGTGCGTATGAACTGTGGCGGGTGCTTCAAGAAGCTATCAGGGAGGTGGTAGCTATTAATAAAGCCGTCATTTTTACCTGCGAGATGATTGAAGCCCACAAGGTCACTTAACAGGAGCTTGAAAGTCGACTTGCCTCATACCAGGCCCAACAGTCTCAAGGGGAGGCCCGTCTCGTAGCGATAAAAATTATGAAGCCGAGGCCCAGCGGAAAAAGGATGAACTGACAAATCTGTTACATCGTCCGCCGGTTTGAAAAATTGTATATTTTTTCCTTTTATTCTTCTTTTGTACATACTCCTGAATGAGAGTATTTTTTTATTCTTTCATAGGTTGTACTTTGTATTCATTTTGATTCATGAATAAAAGACATATTTTGCTTCATGGTGGTGTGTCCATTTTAGTAAACGCATTTTGTGGATAATCTATTTTGATCTCCTTGAAGGACAGCGATGGCTTAGGAGTCAGGTTCAGATCTGCCTCCTAAGGCTTTCCAACTTTATGAGCCGTGAGGGTCTCATAAAGATTTTCTCCCCACAGGTCGAGAGGATCCCGTGGGTGTATTTTCTCCTTAGGAGTCATGAGGATTCCTAAGTGCGTTTTCTCTTGAGAGTCGTAAGGATCTCAGAAGAGAATTTTCTCCTTACAAGTCGACAGGACTCGTAACTGATTGATGAGTTGACCTGCTCCCGAGTAAAATCATTGCTTTGACGGGGAGTTCGAGGATTTACTCTGGCAATTTCCCACGGAGTCAGGATTAACTTTAACCGTGTTCTACAGGGCCAGGAGGGGTTGAATTTATCCGCATTTCACGAAGTCAGGAGTTGACTCTATCCGCATTTCACGGAGTCAGGGGTTGACTTTATCCGCATTTCACGGAGTCAGGGGTTGTTCTGGACGTTTCCTACAGGGTCAGGATTGACATTAGCCGTGTTCTACGGGACTAGGAGGTGCTCTGGACGTTTCCTACGAGGTCAGGATTGACATTAGCCGTGTTCTACGGGATCAGGATTTGCTCTGGACGCTTCCCACAGGGTCATGATTGACATTAGCCGTGTTCTACGGGACCAGGATTTGCTCTGGACGCTTCCCACGGGGTCATAATTGACATTAGCCGTGTTCTACGGGACCAGGATTTGCTCTCGACGCTTCCCACGGGGTCAGGATTGACATTAGCCGTGTTCCACAGAACCAGGATTCGCTCTGGGACTTTCCCACGGGGTCAGGATTGACATTAGCCGTATTCTACGGGACCAGGAGGTGCTCTGGACGTTTCCCACGGGATCAGGATTGGCATTAGCCGTGTTCTACGAGACCAGGATTTGCTCTGGACGCTTCCCACGGGGTCAAGATTGACATTAGCCATGTTCTATGGGACCAGGAGGTGCTCTGGACGTTTCCCACGGGGTCAAGATTGATATTATGCGTGTTCTACGGGACCAGGAGGTGCTCTGGACATTTCCCACGGGGTCAGGATTGACATTAGTCGTGTTCTGCGGGACCAGGATTTGCTCTGGACGCTTCCCACGGGGTCAAGATTGACATTAGCCGTATTCTACGGAACCAGAAGGTGCTCTATCGGTTGTCTGTGAACCGTCGATCTTTGGAACAGGGACTTTGCCATGGCTCCAAGGTTGATTATTGCATTTGAATCCTGCCGGAATAAGGAGGAATGCTGTTGTGGGTCTCCAGGCTGTAGATGTAGCCGTTGAGACTTGGCTTTCTTTCTGATGGAGCCTGGTGGGAAGGTATGGTTCCCTTTTGTTTGTGCCCCTGGATTGTATACAGGAATCGATGTGATCTCACCAGTAGGGCAAAAGGTTTCATTTTATATATTTTTTCTTTCCGCGATGCACTATCATTTCAGCTTTTATATCGCGAAAGTCACGATTGCCCAATCATTTCGGCTATTTTTCGCGGTGCCCAATCATTTCGGCTATTTGTTTTATTTACTCGCTGCTTTTCATTACGAGTTGCCCAACCATTTCGGCTATTTTGTTTGCATACATTTTTACTTGATGATTTTGTTGCAAGTTGTCCCATCATTTCGGCTATTTCATATGCATTTATGGCTCGCTGACTTTTCGCTGCGAGTTTGGGATTTGATACCGATTTAGGCATCAGCATCGCTACAACTGGGATACTACCAGGAGCGAATCATCATTTGCCTCTGTCGATGTCGAACAAAGGTGGCTTAGCAAACAGGTTTAAGATACTATCGACTAAGGCTTTTGACTTTATGAGCCGTAAGGGTCTCATAAAGGTATTTCTCCCTACGAGTCGTGAGGATCTCGTAAGTGCTTTTTCTCCTTAAAAATCATAAGGATTCTTAAGTGTATGTCCTCTTATAAGTCGTAAGGATCTTACAAGAGTGTTTTCTTCTTATAAGTCGAGAGAACTTACAAGGGTAGTTCACTGTGTGAGCATATCTCTAGTCGCTGGTGGGACCTTGTTAGGGAAATGTTTATTCGCACCCGTGGATTGTATACAAGGGTCAATATTGAACTGCTTGTAAGGCAGCATCGGAGATTGTGATGGCTTAAGAACAGGTTCAGATCCCTGTAGCTTAAGGATTTTGAATCTTATGAGCCGTGAGGGTCTCATAAGAGGGTTCTCCTTATGAGTCATGAGGATCTCGCAAGTGTAATTTCTCCTTAGGAATCATGGGGATCTCTAAGTGTGTTTCTCCTTTGTGAGTCGTAAGGATCTCACGCAGGTATTTTCTCCTCACAAGGTCGAGAGGACCTTGCAAGTGTCTTTTAACGAGGTTGCGCCCTTTCGGGTTATCACAAAACTCGCCGGTAGCCCTGCTGTTTTTACTCAAGGAGCCCTTTCGGGTTTTCATCCGTGCCCATCTCGCTTATGGACATACCGTTTTCTTTTTTTCATTTTTTCTTTTAATTTTTTTTTGTGTCACCCTTGAGATGCTGATACCACTGTAGGGTTACTAGGCACACTCAAGAGGTTCCACAACTGATCAACCATGCCAAAATCAAATTTTACATGTGCCGAGAAACCCTAATGCTAGATCGTTAACTAGAGGTTAGGCGAAAAACATGCAAGTAAACAACTTTATTGCTAAGTGAAAGGGACTACAACCTTTGTAGATCCACTCCACCACTTCTTTAGCTCCGTGTTGACGTCCCTCCGCTGCGATCAACGGAATCCCGGACTCTAGCGATGGTTTCGTCGGAGAAATAATCGGGCTAGGTCGTTGACTTCGATGCCGAAAATGATCTACGTCGAGGCGACTCTAACTCAAGCTCCATCTTCATTTGGTCATGAACCTTGTGAATAAAACACCCTATACAACATGGCAAGTGGTAGAGGATGAAGAAAAAAGAAGTGGGTTCACTTTGGATTTGGATTTCTCACTTGATTTCAACACTTGAAATTTTCTAGCAAGCTGTCTTCACTTCATGAAGAAGATGAAGAAGAAAGAAAAGAATGAATAATGAATAATGGAAATAAAAATCAAGTGAAGTCTATCATTTAGCAACCATGGGTGAGTTAACTTGTGTAAAGAATAAACTAGGGTTTAGGTTGATGGTTAGGTTAAGGCATAAAACAAAATGGTTTGATTTTTCAAAGATGCTTAAAAGAAACTTCATGAAGCTTCAAGCAAGAAAACAAATAAAGCCACCATTTTGGTTTTTTCCAAATTAAATAAATAAATAAATAAATAAAACCTTAACCATTAACCTAAACTATGGTTTAAAGCATACACACCCAAGTTTGCATGTATCATCAAATATGATACAAACTAGTGCACAAACATATATCATATATACAATGTGCACAATCAAGTGAGAAAATCAATCTTAAGTGAACAAATGTAAGTGCACGGCGGCGCCCCGGCCGTCAATCCGATGGCCAAATGCGGAAGCGGTGATAAACTTTAATTTTCTTGAACTGGCAAACCGCCGCGCACTAATACCCGGATCGAACCATTAATTAGTCCTAGCTAACTACAAGAAAGGGAATAGAGATATACCGACGATCCAAGTCCTCCGGTCTTCTCGTCATCGTCCCGATCTCCTGCGGAATGTCCCGTCTCCTCCTCGTCGCCGGAAGTGCACCACATCGCCTACTTCTTTTACGGGCTCCCACCTCAATGCCGAGGCAACTCGGGCACGAAGCCGGCTACTCGACGTGCCCAAGATTTGCTGTAGAATGCGTAGTACTCAAGTCTCACTTTGGGGTTCATGGAGATTGCCATTGTGGTGGAGGAAGAAGAACTTGAAGAGTGGTGAGGAAAAATGTATCATGCAAAGAATGAATGTGACAATTTTTTTTCACTACCAAAAGAAAAGCCCCCACCCTCACTAGTGGCCGGCCAAGCATGATGGTGGTAGGTGGGAATGGAGTGAAGTCAAATGAAAGACAAGGGAGTGGGTGAGCTATCATGGAAGGAAGAATAATGAGTGATGATCAAAACAATATCATCACAAACAAAAACAAACACTCCAAAGCAACCATGATGACTCCAAATGGTCAAGCCATCATGAAGAAGTCAAGAAGTCAAGGTCAATGGAGCAACCATCATGATCCAACCAATAAGCAAAGACCCCCTCCAAAAATACTTATTTGCAACAATGCAAATAAGCCCTCCTCCACCAATCTTCGGCCAATGAACGATACAAAGGAAATTGGCCGAAACGGAAAGCAAACTGGCAACTCCAGAAAAGTGGTCCCGTAATAAATTACAGGAAAACCCCGATACTGTGCATACACACCCGCATCTGTATTTCGACCGAAATACAAATGCAATGAGACAAAATCTACACTGTACTATACTAGGATCCGGCTTATACCAAAACCGGCTAGTATTATCCGTTCGATCCTGATCTGTGCAATACCGCACGTATCTGATCGAACCCTGCCATATAACCATACGGCCTATAGTACAGACTGTCCGATCCTGATCCGTGCAATACCGCACGTATCTGATCGGACCCTGCCATATCTCCATACGGCCTCTACAACCTTTCGCCCGAAAGCTGAGTAACTGAATGTGGGGGACTCTAAAGACTCGTCAACACCTTGGTTGTGGATTTAACCACTAGCACGTTAGAGGTATAAGCCAATACATAACGGGCTACCAGGTATTGATCAAAAGGGACGTCTGTGAGCGAACTCAGCCTGACTCCCTACTGAGCCTGTCAGTGACAATATCCGTACAGTCCGGTCCGTTCGTCTATGAGCATCGCATGGCGGGCCTAGGGGGTTGGTAAAAGTCAGACCCCCAAAAGCGGTACAAGTCGTGTCGGAGTGTAGCCCAGAACACCCTGAGATACTACTGGAATACCTACCAGTAAATCTCCTTGCCTCGGCCGAGGGCTTTGTGTAATGGCTCTCCTAGACACAGCGCGACCTCACCCCCAATACCGGGAGAGACGAACCCCTGAAGATACGCTCACTGCCTCCATGTGGCTCGGGACTGTACCCAACTAAAACCTGTTTGCACGACTCCTTTGAGCCGTGGTAGGGTAGTAATCAAAGTACAGTGGGAACTCACACGAGACAAATGACGATCCCCAGGTCGATGAACTAACCTGCACACATGTCACCAGGGAACTGCCATCTGACGTCAGGTATATGACCAACTAGCATGTTCCCGGCGAGTCCTGTCCGGTGTACTCATAACCCAATGAGCACCTGTATACATCTTAGGTGATCCAACTGACACCAGTGGCTTGTGAGACCGGCCACCGCCCCTCGTCGGGGTCTCGACTGTATACACTAGTCTACTATGGAGAATCGATGCCCTGTCTCGAAACTCTCACGACTAGGGACCTTTTAAGGATATGCTTATAGACCCCAGCTCCCACTTATATGATCGCCCTCATACTGCTGGTGGTCAAGCAAGAATCCTAGGGGCTCTATCAACGTGTAATAGCGACGTGTCAGGTCACTTAAAACAGTACACGATGATAAAGGTAAACCAGATAGCATACTATCATCTCGAGTAAGACTGTCCTACCGGGATAGGTCCTCTATCAATCATTACAATCACGTACCTGTGACCTAATAATTGACTCTGAGGGCACTATCTCCAACAATCTCCCACTTGCACTCAAGGCTAATTATTGCGATGTCGTATACTCACAGCCCGTGTGATACCGAACACCCAACTCCTCTACTAGTCAGTCTCACAAAGCTCGTTTGCGAAACTATTGCGTTCGAGGAATAGCCTCAGTGAGTGGATCCGCTTAGTTGTTTCTTTCTATGTCTCTCTATATCTCAAGTTCGCGGAGAAAACCATCTCCCGAAATGAGCAATACCTGTCTTAGAATATGTCTGGATGTCTGATGGGACATAGCTCATAAATGAACTCCAAATCCAAACTTCTTAGACTGTATCGTCAACTGAACTTAATCAGTATCCTGCGTGCCATGCCTCCCTCAGTATTGCCTTGGACCACCTGTCCAAAATACTGCCCCTCATCAGAAGGAAAACTATAACTCTGACAACCTCCTTGTCGTCCATGTCACCTTGGAAGCCTGGAATGATAACTGTCTCCTGAATGAGGCTGTCGTTATCATCTCCCTAGAACATCCACTTATGTTCTAAAACTGCTTCCGACTGTTTCTCCAGGATTGGATTAATGTCAACTTATTGCATCTAGTGCAAGAACAACATCTGGTGTGGTACTTGACATCTCACGATTGACTCAATTTCCTGAGCAAGTGATCTGCCAATCATGCCCGTCCCTCTCCCCTTTAGTCTGTAAGACACCTTTGGAGAGGGTGACTCCATTACCTGCAGGTACACAACCGTGCCAGGAGTCGTCCATCCTAAATACTCTTAGAATGCTGTCAAGTACCCTGATTGGGAAACCACCCAAATCTAGATCTAAGACCATAGATCTAGTAACCAGTATGTCTGATACAAAATCCATTTCCTTTGTGGAGAAACCACTGTGTGACGACCAAAGTATAACCGATCGTAGTGTAGGAGTTTCTTTTCCTACTCTGTGTATATCATCCAAATACCAGGATATCACACCCTACTACCTTCTCAACAGATCCATCCCCTATTCTGATGAAGTCAAACCTATGACTGTCACGTCAGAAATAGATGATCTATCTCCGCTACATCTGCTTTAGTCTATAAATAGACATAAGCTACCTGTCCACCAATGCTTCCGCTGCTCCCACTGACTACGACAACCCTCTGGCAGAGTCATATACACGTACACTTCTAAAACTAGTTTAGAACGACGCTATACTCATCCTCCCGCCGGGTCTCGCACCCTGGAACAACAGCAATGGTAATTGTGGGTAAACAAGAACTTCCCTGTCACCGTCCTTGAGGCTACCGTAGTACCTCTCGGGTGCCTGAAGTTACCCACCTTATCTGCGGAGTGGCCAATGGAATGTCAATCCAGATTGAATCTTTAGGTTCCTTATCAAATCTTCAGTAATCGTTTGTGGTTCTGGAATCACTTCCAGTTCTACCATACTCCCACTACTGTTTTCTGAAAAAATCCATCTTTAATAAAACTGTGGCGAGTCTAGAACAATATCGCTATTGTTCATCCAGATGGTAGAAAGTCAACCCTCGTCATAGCCTGGGTCAACCCACAAACAGCCATTACAGAAACGTGCCTTGAGTTGTCCAGTGTCTGGTTTTAATCATAAACCGGACAACTCCCCGTACCTTAACATCGTTAAGATATGAACTGTTCTATATCCAATATAGAAACAGAGACACTGATTTAATTGAACCAGATTCAAATCATGCAGCTGTCCCCAGCGCATGTCAACTAAATGGAAGGAGGCCGATCAGTGTTACTCAACTTAGGAATACTTCCAATTATGAGTAACCTGAAAGAGAAGCAAGATCTCTTTATCATTACTATCAACTGAATACCATACACAAGTATCTACATCTTCGATCTCTTTGAAGAATCCCGATACTTGCTATACCTGGTTCTCTACTCTATTCAAATACCTATAACTTCTCCAAATCCGGACCCTGTGTTTCCACGAAACACCTGTCTAAAAACTAGAGAAGTCATAAGTAAACCGAATATAGTACGAGGACCAACCCCTCTGTCCTGATGGACCCTGGACAACATACAATACTCTGTATAAGTCCCTTGAGTCTGATAACTCATTCACTGTGTGTCGTAGGTTGAAAACTGTACTTATGGTTAAGAAGAATTACACCGCTGTTTAATGCTCCTTACCTAACCATCCACTGATATAGGTAAATGTCATAGACATAATTTCAGAAAGGTATATCTCACTCTATGAAAATAGACGTACAGATATATCAATTTGAAATTGGTGCATAACAGCGGATATTCAAAACCAAATATTTGCCGACCGGTAAACAGCCCAGGTGATTTCCTCAAATATCACTGATTACAACGAATCCCGATATAATGAGGATAATCACCCAATTCCCAATAACTTACTCCCACTCATCATCTGTAAAACCATACAGATGTGAGAATCGTACCCGGTAAATACATACCCTGGAGTAAGTATCTAATCGGGAAATCAGTTTTCCTTTAACATTACACAGTGAAGCTGAAACATTGAAATGTTCCGATGGGGTATTCTGGTATTCCTAGTAATGCCTCTTCCAGATTCACGACTGTAACCGTATAATTCTTTGCCACCTCTCCAAATCGCTTCATATGTCTTTAGTCTTTACCTTCTGCACACCCCTTTAGGCCAAATGGTTTTCTTCCTTCCCTACCGTTCGGCCCCAGCCTATGGTTTGGAAGAAGACTATCCAATAAGCATAATGGGTGTAATGTCCCAATCCTAGGAACACTCGCAATGCGAGAGAAGGTGAAGATAAAAGACACCTGAATAAATCTTATTCCTATTTCTCCTGAACCAGAATCCATCCCCGAACTGGAACAAGTTCCTTTCGAGTTCGTATATAACCATACGATGGAGTATCCAAATAAACTGTGGATCTTCGTAGTGATACGGAGTGTCCTGGAGAAATACAAAGGTGATGTGGGAGTGGTAACGAAATACCTGGTTTGGTCGTGAATATCTGTTGCAATTTACTTTGCCCTCTTACTAGTCCCTTGCTTTGTCTTAACTTAATACCTTCTGCACACCATCGTTATGCTAATTGGTTTTCTTCATTCCCCACTGGTCGGCACCAGCCTAAGGTTTGGAAGAAGACAATCCAATTTGCGTAATAGGTGTACTGCCCCTAAACCAAGGAGTACTCGTAACCTGAGAGAGGGTAAAAGGAAAAGACAACTGAATATTCCTATCCGTTTTCTCCAGAACCGGAAACCATCCTCGAATAAATTCTTTCGAGTTCGTATCTAACCATACGATGGTTTTGTCCAATGGAAGTGGACGTTCGTAGTAAAACGGGGTGTCCTGGAGAAAAGGGTAAAAGTAGGAGTGGCAATGAGGTTTGCAACTCTGACAATCCAAAAGCCGGTGTTTAAGAAGGTTCGGTCAACTTGGTCACTGAGTCAAAGTCTTAGGGTCGGGTCAAAGGTCGCTGCCAAAGAGAGAGAGAAAAGAAACACTCAGCGTGCACTCAAACCTAGATCAGAAAGGTCACCAATTTATCTAATCAGGAATCCTCCCACTGTACCTCAAATTCTCCTCCAAACCTGAAAGAAGAATTAGTCGGGGTCACCCGAGGAGTAAACTAACTCATCAGTGGGAATCGGGATCCAACTATCATTGCATGATAACGTGACGGAATCCGCTCACGCTATCACACTCCAGAAGGTATGCGCATATCTGGCAAGTTTCAGTTCTTTTGAAACTCCCGATGTGATTTCTGCCCCATGCTCTTATGACCTTGACTTTGGCCAACATATCATAAGTCACATGTCAAGTTCTGCCCGTCATTCTCCAGGTTAATTTGAATCCACCCGTACATACCTTTGACTTTGGCCAAAATGGCAGCACGACTGTCCCAAACCAACGCATCTATCTATGCTGCATATGAATAACCAACAGCTACCAAACACTGTGCCTTGACTTTGGCCAACATACACAGCTTGAATACTATTGACTACCCATATGAAACGACGGAGGGCTACGAATGGTTTCTGGCGAAAACCTTTAACGTAATGAACTTGATATCGTCGAAGGAACGGATAGCTTTTAAAAATATAGTGACGAAAACCTTCGCTAAAGAGGTCACTCCCGGTGAAGGGATCTCGGCTCTTTCCCCGTAGAATGGGGTGCAGGATATTCCAAATGAATACCACGATGCAAAGCAAAAGTAATCGGCTATAGTGAAGTTAATGCCCTGACGCAAACTTTTGTCCAAGGGGTCACTCCCGGTGAAGGGATCTCGGCCCTTGCCTCGTCGACTGAGGAGCAGGATATTCCAACTGAATACCACGATGCAAAACAAAAGTGAACGTCCTTGCAATAACAGCTTTTTGAAAAGTGTTCCAACAACATCAGATTAGGTTTGTTTTTACTTGCATTGATCCGAATCAATGCAGTCCCATCAATTGATCACACCAAAAAGAACGAAAATATACTGATGTACGTATATGCCATCCGCATTCGCCACTGGGTCCCGTCATTACCCGTTAGGTTAGCTAACTAACGACAGAGCGGGGACTGGACTAGCGCGGATGCAAAACATATATGACATCTACTAATATATATACCAATATATAGTATTTCGCTCAAGGCGTGAATAAAATGCAACATCACAGAAATGTACAGTATCACAGAAACAATACAGATATCTGGGATCCCCGGGTTTCACAGAGCCACTACTGAAACCCGACGTTCCCCTGGTCGTGTGGATAGCCTGTGCAATGAAATCCTAGACCCCTACGGACGCGGCAAGTTACCCGCCAAAACCTGAAGCGAGGCAGCCCCCTTCAGCAACGTGAATGGACCACCCAGCACTTCACGGAATCCGGTAACTTGGGCACCCCTCCTGGGTCAACCTGTACCCCCTACGAGTGCGGCGAATAGCCCGCCAATCCTAGAGTGAAGCCCCCTCCGTCTCAATGCCATGAGATGCGGGCTTGTTGCCCTCTAGAACCCGGCTATCCGTGCACCCCTCCGCGGGGCAATCCTAGTACAGAAAGTAAAATATACATACAACGGGTACATCGACCGCAACCAGGTCGTGCCCCAAAATAATAATACAAACAGACAGTGACGGCAGTCCACATGTCGGACGCTCGCCCCGCAATATCAAATGTACATAATACAACCACAACTGTACTAGCATTGCATCCAGGCTATCCCCCACGACCGATTCGCAATATCACAGCAAAAACAAAACATCAACGTGAAAGTCACGTTCGCAAATCCGTCTAACCGGGCTATAGCAGTTAGACCGGATTTACCGATCAAGTGACATTCACGGTCGCAGATATAATGTAAATACTGTGAAAAATGTGTTTAAAATATCCGATCGATCAAAAATTAACAAGTGGGCCCCCAATCAAAACTATAGCACTCACAGAAAACCTGGGCCCAATTTTAATATTCCAAAACCCATATTTTAAGCCCAGAAGGCCTCTGTACAAAATTGGTGAAGTGATCTCCACAGTGCGCGGCGGAAGGGCGGCGGGAAGGGGGTTTTCACGGCGGTTCCGCGCTCCCACTGTGGAGTTACTTCGTCGAATTTTTACAGAGCTCTTAGATTTTCCAGTACATCAATATTTTACAACCTGAAAAATTTTTCGAGACCAAAAATTTTCAACAGAAAATTGTCGATAGGAAAAACACGGTTTTGGAACTTTTTGATCGATCGGAAATGCAAACACATTAAACCAAGCTAGACTAAGTTAATGGCGTGGCTCTGATACCACTGTAAGTGCACGGCGGCGCCCCGGCCGTCAATCCGACGGCCAAATGCGGAAGCGGTGATAAACTTTAATTTTCTTGAACTGGCAAACCGCCGCGCACTAATACCCGGATCGAACCATTAATTAGTCCTAGCTAACTACAAGAAAGGGAATAGAGATATACCGACGATCCAAGTCCTCCGGTCTTCTCGTCATCGTCCCGATCTCCTGCGGAATGTCCCGTCTCCTCCTCGTCGCCGGAAGTGCACCACATCGCATACTTCTTTTACGGGCTCCCACCTCAATGCCGAGGCAACTCGGGCACTAAGCCGGCTACTCGACGTGCCCAAGATTTGCTGTAGAATGCGTAGTACTCAAGTCTCACTTTGGGGTTCATGGAGATTGCCATTGTGGTGGAGGAAGAAGAACTTGAAGAGAGGTGAGGAAAAATGTATCATGCAAAGAATGAATGTGACAATTTTTTTTCACTACCAAAAGAAAAGCCCCCACCCTCACTAGTGGCCGGCCAAGCATGATGGTGGTAGGTGGGAATGGAGTGAAGTCAAATGAAAGACAAGGGAGTGGGTGAGCTATCATGGAAGGAAGAATAATGAGTGATGATCAAAACAATATCATCACAAACAAAAACAAACACTCCAAAGCAACCATGATGACTCCAAATGGTCAAGCCATCATGAAGAAGTCAAGAAGTCAAGGTCAATGGAGCAACCATCATGATCCAACCAATAAGCAAAGACCCCCTCCAAAAATACTTATTTGCAACAATGCAAATAAGCCCTCCTCCACCAATCTTCGGCCAATGAACGATACAAAGGAAATTGGCCGAAACGGAAAGCAAACTGGCAACTCCAGAAAAGTGGTCCCGTAATAAATTACAGGAAAACCCCGATACTGTGCATACACACCCGCATCTGTATTTCGACCGAAATACAAATGCAATGAGACAAAATCTACACTGTACTATACTAGGATCCGGCTTATACCAAAACCGGCTAGTATTATCCGTTCGATCCTGATCTGTGCAATACCGCACGTATCTGATCGAACCCTGCCATATAACCATACGGCCTATAGTACAGACTGTCCGATCCTGATCCGTGCAATACCGCACGTATCTGATCGGACCCTGCCATATCTCCATACGGCCTCTACAACCTTTCGCCCGAAAGCTGAGTAACTGAATGTGGGGGACTCTAAAGACTCGTCAACACCTTGGTTGTGGATTTAACCACTAGCACGTTAGAGGTATAAGCCAATACATAACGGGCTACCAGGTATTGATCAAAAGGGACGTCTGTGAGCGAACTCAGCCTGACTCCCTACTGAGCCTGTCAGTGACAATATCCGTACAGTCCGGTCCGTTCGTCTATGAGCATCGCATGGCGGGCCTAGGGGGTTGGTAAAAGTCAGACCCCCAAAAGCGGTACAAGTCGTGTCGGAGTGTAGCCCAGAACACCCTGAGATACTACTGGAATACCTACCAGTAAATCTCCTTGCCTCGGCCGAGGGCTTTGTGTAATGGCTCTCCTAGACACAGCGCGACCTCACCCCCAATACCGGGAGAGACGAACCCCTGAAGATACGCTCACTGCCTCCATGTGGCTCGGGACTGTACCCAACTAAAACCTGTTTGCACGACTCCTTTGAGCCGTGGTAGGGTAGTAATCAAAGTACAGTGGGAACTCACACGAGACAAATGACGATCCCCAGGTCGATGAACTAACCTGCACACATGTCACCAGGGAACTGCCATCTGACGTCAGGTATATGACCAACTAGCATGTTCCCGGCGAGTCCTGTCCGGTGTACTCATAACCCAATGAGCACCTGTATACATCTTAGGTGATCCAACTGACACCAGTGGCTTGTGAGACCGGCCACCGCCCCTCGTCGGGGTCTCGACTGTATACACTAGTCTACTATGGAGAATCGATGCCCTGTCTCGAAACTCTCACGACTAGGGACCTTTTAAGGATATGCTTATAGACCCCAGCTCCCACTTATATGATCGCCCTCATACTGCTGGTGGTCAAGCAAGAATCCTAGGGGCTCTATCAACGTGTAATAGCGACGTGTCAGGTCACTTAAAACAGTACACGATGATAAAGGTAAACCAGATAGCATACTATCATCTCGAGTAAGACTGTCCTACCGGGATAGGTCCTCTATCAATCATTACAATCACGTACCTGTGACCTAATAATTGACTCTGAGGGCACTATCTCCAACAACAAATACTAGTTAATGTAAAGTAATATATCAAATATATAATTATACATTAAATCATTAAATCAACACTTGATTTAATGATCCGGTCATAGTGCATATAACCGACTAATATCAAGTGTATCAATGTATCGAATCAACACTTGATTCGGTAACCCGGCTATATCTCATATAACCGTCCAATGATACAGATCATGAGAATAGAATTCAGTATCACATACTAGTATTATTCTTGGTCCCGCACATATCTCATATGCGCTCCTATTTCGTTTCGATTGAGCCAGGAAACCTCTGTGTTGGACTCTAAAGACTCGTCAATACGCCAGCAGTAGGTGATGATCATATCAAACACCCACAAGCCGCAAGCGGTCTGCTAAACGTAACGCCACCCGGGTATTGAGCGATCAGAAGATCAACGAGCAAGCCCGCTCACACTCCTGTGAATCCAACCAGTAACACTTACCGTACAGTCCGGTCTGTTCGTCTGATATGTCGCATATCTCGCCTAAGGGTGGTAAACGTCAGACCCCAGTAGCTCGATAAGTCGTGTCGATATGAGGTCTATAACAGTTCGAGAAACTACTGATAACACTTACCAGTAAATCTCAGCAACCCTGGCCAGGGATTTCCGGTTATAGCCAATCGAACACAGCACAACATCAACTCCCTATACCGGGAGAGACGAATCCCCTCCTATCGCTCATTGCCTCCATGTGATTCGGGACTGTACCAAAAAACCACCATTTTGCACGCCCTCTTGGACGTGGTAAGGTGGAAATCAAAGCACAGTGGGAATCACACAAGACTCTATGACGATCTCGGGTCTACAGACTAACCTGTACCAGTGTCACCTGAGAACTGCCATCTGACGTAAGGTATAATACCATCCGGGAGTTCTCGGCGAGTCCGTCCAGAGTACCCAGTCTCTACTGAGTACCCGTTTATCATCTCTGATGTCAAACACCAATGGATATGGGATCATCCATCGCTCATCTGTATGGGTCGAGAAGGTATACGCTACTCTACTCTGGTATATCGATGCCCCGTCTCGATACACCCACGACTAGGGACCTTGAAGGATGTACTTATGGACTACCATGTCCCCACTAGTATGATCCGCATCATAGTCCAGGTAGTCAAGTACACATCCTAAGGTCTTTACCAACATGTAACAGAGAGACAATCAGTGTACTCGTTAAGGTAAAGAGCAACCAGATAGCATACTATCATGTCGAGCAAGAAACTCCTCCCTATATATGTCCAAGCATCCACTACAATATACATCCTATGTATAGTAATGGCCTCTAGGGCATACATATAACTAACAATCTCCCACTTGCACTAGGGCCATCTGATAGCAGTGGTAGTAGTATCTCATACTCAACCATCTCATAAAAGTCTCTCTTTGGGAAAAGGCCTTTGTGAGTGGATCCGCCGTGTTGTCCTCTTGGTCTACTCTCCTAACTTCGATCTCTTGGAGATCAACCATCTCCATGATCAGGTGATACTGCCTTAGAATATGTCTGGGTCACTGATGGGACCAGGGTTCCTGGGCCAAAGACACACTTCCATTGTCACACAATGGTAGGAACCTAGTTCATCTTATGAACTATTATACACCCAAACTGCCTCTTTGGTAGTATCTTTAATAGCGATGTTACCTGCCTTTATCGTCTAGTTTGCCAGGGTATCTAGCTTGGAACTCTTCCAAGATACCGCCCATCTACTGAGGGTAAAGACAATGCCTGTGACTGACATTCAGTCATCCTTATCACCCTGGAACCTTTCCAGTGATTCTCCCCAGGATCAATTGATACCATCCCACTACAGCTAGTGAGAATCCTAACATCCATTTAGATCTATCTCATAGATCAAAACCCAGGATTTAGGAGGTATCATTTTGATCCTGAATGGAGAATCCTTGTGATAAGCGGAGATTGACCGAGTGTGGCATAGGAAACTCCTTTTCTATCAAGAGTATGTCATCCACGTACTCTACAAGGATCACTACCATACTCTCTACTACCTTTTTGTATATACAAGGTTCAGCTACCATTTTGATGAAGTCAAACTCTTTGACTATCACATCAAAACAGACGTTCCAACTCCGCGATGCCTGCTTTATCACATAAAACATCTTGCACATGTTTCCGCTGCTCCCACTGTCTACGAAGCCCTCTGGCTGTGTACTTAAAGTCGCTCTCTTCTAAAACATCATTTAGAAAAGCTGTCATGACACCCAACCACCAGATATCGTAGTTATAGTATGTAGCCGTGGCAAGTAGGATATGGATAGACTTAAGCAAAGGCCCTAGAAAAAGGTTTCATCATTAGCCACAATTGTTCTATGACGCAAACCTTTAACAAGTCTAGCTTTGAAAGTCTCAACTTTTCCATGTACACCAAGTAATCTTCTCAAGATATACTTGCTCCTGATGGGGATTTAACCCTTCAGATAAAGCAACCAAAGTCCATACTTTGTTGGTGTATAAGGATTCCATCCCAGATCGCTAAGCATCCAGCCATTCTTACAGAGTCCCACTCCTGATGGCCAGCTCGAAACTAGTTGGGTCATCATCTCATGATGCAATCCTCACTCCCACTGTCATAGAGAAACCGAAGTATCTCTCAGGTGGGTGAGGAACCCTACTAGATCGGCGGAGAGGCTGAGGTTCGTTGGAATCTACTGAATCCTTTGGTTCCACCAAATCATCTGCTGTAGTTTGTATAGCTGGAACCTTTCCAGTTCTACATAACAGACCTTGCCTCGAGCTTGTCCAGATTTTGCTTTTAGGCATAGCCCGGACAACCCCAAATCTTAACCAACTTAAGATATGGGCTCTTCCCTTTCCATATCACATATGAAGTGGTAGGCATCTGATTTGATTGAAACCCTATTCAATAGGCATGCAGCTTCTCAAGTGCAAAAGTTCCAAAAGGAAATAGCAAACTCGGTAGTACTCATCATAGAGCACACCATATCACATAAGGTGCTATTGTTCCGCCCCGATACACCGACGTGCTGTGGTGTATACGGAGGAGTAATACTGAGAGAGAATCTCATTCTCCTTTAGAATAGTCCAGGATTTCCGTGCTCAAGTATTCTCCTCCTTGATCTCATCAAAGGACATAATACTTATACCCGTATTTTGGTTCTCTACATCTAAAATATATTCTGTGAATATCTCAAAAGGTTCGGACTTGTGTTTCAACAGAAACATATGGCTGAACCTTGAGAGATCATCAGAGAATGTAATGAAGCACAAAGAACCGGTCTTAGCATGTGTAGACAGGGGACCTTCATACATCAACATGTATCATCCTAAGAGTTCATTAACTCTTTCTCTGTTTCCAGTAAACGGAGCTATAGTCATCTTATCTTTGTGACAAGACTGGCAAGTTTCACAAGATGTAAATTCTAACTGATTTAAATATGCATCTATATGTAACTTCAACTAGTCGGCTCGCATTGATATGACCTAGTCTACAATACCTCAAGAAGAATTCGTTCATTTCTGAACTCTTCCTCTTGTGTGTGTTCTGTATACTAAGAACTGTAGTTCGACTTATAACATCAATGCTTTTAGATATCGTGCCTGAACCGATCAACTTTTGATATAGGAAATGTTCAAAACATTATCCATCAATACAAAATTATATCTTTTCTTTACTAATAAAGAGACTGATATGATTTTGTACATCAGGTTCGTTATCTAATAACATTTGTTCAGAATCAATGTATTTTGGTAATACAGGGTGACAGTGACCAACAGACTTGGCTGCAACAATTGCACCGTTTTCTGTCTCATGAAACTTATCACCCGTTCTCAGTTCTTTACCTATCTGTAGCCCATGTAACAGATTACATATGCGAGATCCTGATCCGATATCACATACTCAGGACGTAAAGGATACTGAGAAACAGTTCTATGTAACGAACACACCCGAAAATGATGCATCAACATGCACTTTCTTCGTTTGGGCGGCACGAGAAATCTGGTATTCCCCAATTTCCTGCTCTGTCTTATGAAACTTATAAGTTGGAGCGGGACCAACGTTCTCCAGCTCAGTATAACAAGCGGGTTCGGTCAATATATCCGTATTATTATCTTGATTAAGGCGTGATATGGTCGCTACCTGGAGAGAGAGAGAAGAAAACACTCAGCGTATGCTCTTGCAAGATCAGATTGGTTATTATTTTATCTAATCAGGATGGCTCCCACTGTTTTTATCAAATCTTCCTTCAAACCCTAAAAGGAAAGACTAGCCGGGATTAATTACACACTACAAGTTCGCCAATCTTTCAGCCAGGCCAGTGTCGGTACTTTGGGGGAGGTCCCCCGTGCTTTCGCGCGAACCTAATTAATGTAAACCTCGTTTTCCCAGAGGCGTAACCTCGTTAACACCTTTCTAGACACCTACTTGATCGGCTAATTGTAATGTGTAAAACTCTCCCAGGAGTAACTCTTACTCGCAGCGGGTATCGGGATCCAATTATCTCATAGAAGGTATGCAATCTCATTGCAAATTTCAACGCTTGAAATTCCCGATAGATTTTGCCCCTAGCGTTCTATGACCTTGACGAATACCAAACAACCCATAGTCCACTAGTCAAGTTCAACCCGTACATTTCTTGATTGAATTAAACCCACCCGCACGACCCTTGACGAATGCCAAACAACGCCGTACGAATACCCTAATCCAATCTGCATCATATGCATAAACAGATAAATACTAGTTAGCTACCGTACACTACGCCTTGACGAATGCCAAACTACCGCTGCATGAATACTAAGTAGTACTTATCTGAAATGACGGAGGGCTACGACAGGGTTTTAAGAAAACCCTTTGCGTAATGAACTTGATATCGTAGTAGAATCAAATGATTTTGAAATGGAGTGTTTTTGAGGCTTTTCTAGTTTTGCTAAAGGGGTCACTCCCGGTGAAGGGATCGTCGGCCCTTTCCTCGTCGAATGAGGTGCGAAATATATCATATATATCACTGTGCAAAGCAGAAACTATAGAAGCAATCAAAGGACAAACCGAGTGTGTAGCATCTGCCAGTTATTGCTAAAGGGGTCACTCCCGGTGAAGGGATCGTCGGCCCTTTCCTCATCGAATAAGGTGCAGGATGTTCTACAAGGAACACCGCGAAGCAAAGCAAGAACTGTAGCAACCTGTTTTTGAAAATTCGATTCCACAACATCTTTCAGGTTTCTTTTTCTTTCATTAATCATATTAATGAAGTCCCATCATTTAAGTCACCTAAACTTTACAGATAAATACGACGTACACTTATGCCATCCGCATTCGCCTCGATGTCCCCTCGTGTACCGTTAGGTTAGGTAACTAACGGCAGAGCGGGGCAGGGCTAGCGCGGGTGTAAAACATAAGTAACGTCTATATAATATATCATATATACTATATACAATATCTATCTGAAAAAATCACATGATCACATCACAGATAACGCAACAGAAAATTTCATATGAAATATTGGATATACTAGTACGTTCGTGTTTTATTTTGAGCCTGTATAAAACACGGATTCCACGGTCGTGATGAATAGCCAAACCCGCACCCCTAGACCCCTACGAGAGCGGCAAGCAACCCTACCAATTTTAGGGTTAGTAGACCCGGACTCGACTCCTCGAGATGGTCTCCCACTGGACCCTAGAACCCGGTTACTTGTGCTCCCCTCCTTGGGTCTATCCTAATGCGAAAAAATAAACAATATACAAATGGTGACATCATCCGCAATCTGGAAGTGACCCAATAAAAGAATATTACATACAAGTTTTTACATGAATAAAAATGAAAAACACTCATCTCACATAAAAAACCCCGGCTATTCAAACACGACGATCCAATATAACATATCCAGCAATACATAACATCATATGTCATCAACGTAAGTAAATATGCGCATCTCAATTGTCGTTGACATATAGCAACGAAACCGGCGATATCACATATTACACTTACGGTCGCAGAAAAGAAAGTGTAAAACTACAACAGTTGGAATCCGCAACCTCTTTAGAAATCGCATGCCTAATCAAACGAATTCCTTAGACATCGCATGCCTAACAATTATAAACCCCGCATTTTAGTCTCATTATCGAAAACACTTTTCAATATCAAGTCGGGCAATTCAACAAGATTCCCGGCATCCAGAACGAATGCTCGTCGCAAACTTTAGTAGACGGCCGCACCCCCGATACCCTCGACGAACTGCACTAAGGAGGAACACCGCTGCCGCGAGCACCCAAACGGATGCTTTCGGCGACAGTGTACTCCTACAGTCACTTGGTCGGGGCTATGGGGTGTGGCTGTCTATTAAGTTTACCCGGCGAGTATCCGCGTACGCTACGTGATTGCGACGGACTTTTGATCACATAAAAATTCTGTGGCAATCGATCAAGTGAGACTAGACTGTTAGATTTATATTATTCAAATCAGTTATCTTATAACTATTTGTGGATTCCAAATATTGTATCACATTCCAGATAAATAGAAAATGTCAAACTTTCCGATCGAACAATCAAACACCCAAGTTTTCCCGATAATAGCTCAACACATGAAATAAGTTTAAAAACATTAACTTCATGCCACAGTACCAACGGTCCAGCCGTAGAAGGGTCAAGCCAACGCCTCACATGTGGCACGCCGTACTACCCCAAACCCTAAGGTTCAAAGGGCAGTTCAAGACGGTCACATAATCGAGTTAAGGTTTGTTGTCTTCTAGAGGGTCCATCGCGTTACTTGCACTACTTAGAACGTTCTCAAACTACGGAAAAATGCAACACTTGGAAATTTCCCAGCAGGGGAAAAATTGGGTATTTATATCCGGTCGAACTTTTTAACATGTTCTAAAATTACCCGGAAAAACACATAGACAAAATTAAACAATCCGATCGAAACATCGAGTCCCCAATACACCCCAGATAACTCAACTCTTGAGTGAAATTTAAAAATTCCAAGAAAACACAGCAATTCCAGAAATAAATTACTGTGCAAACCAGGTGGCCTAACTCACCAATATAGCCACGGAACCGCCGCGCAAGCCAGGGTGGGGCCGCGGTTCCGCGGCGCATTGGTCGAGTTGGGGTCACGTGTTGCACAGTAACTCCTACAATAACCTGCTGAATTTTTTGGATATTTTTAATTTGGAAAAATCCACTGTTTACAACAATGTACAGAGAGGGGTAGCAATTAGGGTTTCGGGGTTCGATCGGGTTTCTAACTTCGTCTACACTTCGCCTAAGGCTCTAGCTAGGCTCTGATACCACTGTAGGGTTACTAGGCACACTCAAGAGGTTCCACAACTGATCAACCATGCCAAAATCTAATTTTACATGTGCCGAGAAATCCTAATGCTAGATCGTTAACTAGAGGTTAGGCGAAAAACATGCAAGTAAACAACTTTATTGCTAAGTGAAAAGGACTACAATCATTGTAGATCTGCTCCACCACTTCTTTAGCTCCGTGTTGACGTCCCTCCGCTGCGATCATCGGAATCCCGGACTCTAGCGATGGTTTCGTCGGAGAAATAATCGGGCTAGGTCGTTGACTTCGATGCCGAAGATGATCTACGTCGAGGCGACTATAACTCAAGCTCCATCTTCACTTGGTCATGAACCTTGTGAAGAAAACACCCTATACAACATGGCAAGTGGTAGAGGATGAAGAAATAGGAAGTTGGTTCACTTTGGATTTGGATTTCTTACTTGATTTCAACACTTGAAATTTTCTAGCAAACTGTCTTCACTTCATGAAGAAGAAAGAAAAGAGTGAATAATGAATAATGGAAATAAAAATCAAGTGAAGTCAATCATTTAGCAACCATGGGTGAGTTAACTTGTGTAAAGAATAAACTAGGGTTTAGGTTGATGATTAGGTTAAGGCATAAAACAAAATGGTTTGATTTTTCAAAGATGCTTAAAAGAAACTTCATGAAGCTTCAAGCAAGAAAACAAATAAAGCCACCATTTTGGTTTTTGCCAAATTAAATAAATAAATAAAACCTTAACCATTAACCTAAACTATGGTTTAAAGCATACACACCCAAGTTTGCATGTATCATCAAACATGATACAAACTAGTGCACAAACATATATCATATATACAATGTGCACAATCAAGTGAGAAAATCAATCTTAAGTGAACAAATACTAGTTAATGTAAAGTAATATATCAAATATATAATTATACATTAAATCATTAAATCAACACTTGATTTAATGATCCGGTCATACTGCATATAACCGACTAATATCAAGTGTATCAATGTATCGAATCAACACTTGATTCGGTAACCCGGCTATATCTCATATAACCGTCCAATGATACAGATCGCGAGAATAGAATTCAGTATCACCTACTGGTATTATTCTCGGTCCCGCACATATCTCATATACGCTCCTATTTCGTTTCGCTTGAGCCTGGAAACCTCTGTGTAGGACTCTAAAGACTCGTCAATACGCCGGCAGTAGGTGATGATCGTATCAAACACCCATAAGCCGCAAGCGGTCTGCTAAACGTAACGACCACCCGGGTATTGAGCGATCAGAAGATCAACGAGAAAGCCTGCTCACACTCCTGTGAATCCAACCAGTAACACTTACCGTACAGTCCGGTCTGTTCGTCTGATATGTCGCATATCTCGCCTAAGGTGGTAAACGTCAGACCCCAGTAGCTCGATAAGTCGTGTCGATATGAGGTCTATAACAGTTCGAGAAACTACTGATAACACTTACCAGTAAATCTCAGCAACCCTGGCCAGGGATTTCCGGTTATAGCCAATCGAACACAGCACAACATCAACTCCCTATACCGGGAGAGACGAATCCCCTCCTATCGCTCATTGCCTCCATGTGATTCAGGACTGTACCCAAAAACCACCGTTTTGCACGCCCTCTTGGACGTGGTAAGGTGGAAATCAAAGCACAGTAGGAATCACACAAGACTCTATGACGATCTCGGGTCTACAGACTAACCTGTACCAGTGTCACCTGAGAACTGCCATCTGACGTAAGGTATAATACCATCCGGGAGTTCTCGGCGAGTCCGTCCAGTGTACCCAGTCTCTACTGAGCACCCGTATATCATCTCTGATGTCAAACACCAATGGATATGGGATCATCCATCGCCCATCTGTATGGGTCGAGAGGGTATACGCTAGTCTACTCTGGTATATCGATGCCCCGTCTCGATACACCCACGACTAGGGACATTGAAGGATGTACTTATGGACTACCATGTCCCCACTAGTATGATCCGCATCATAGTCCAGGTAGTCAAGTACACATCCTAAGGGCTTTACCAACATGTAACAGAGAGACAATCACTGTACACGTTAAGGTAAAGAGCAACCAGATAGCATACTATCATGTCGAGCAAGAAAGTCCTCCCTATATATGTCCAAGCATCCACTACAATATACATCCTATGTATAGTAATGGCCTCTAGGGCATACATATAACTAACATAATGAACTACCACTCTTAGAAAGGGTAACTCTATCTCGAGGGGGAGCACCGCTTTTGTACCGAATAACAATGCATACGACGTTGTATTTGTGGCTGTTTTGAACGTAGTTCGATACGCACAGAGAGTTTCATGCAGTCTCTCGTGCCAGTCCTTCTTATTTCGAGACACCGTCTTTTTCACGAGCTTCGTCAAGGTCTTGTTGAAAGCCTCAGGTAGACCATTAGCTCGGGGATTATATACCGAAGAGTATCTCCAGCCTATATTATGTTGTTGTGCGAAGCGGCTGATCTTGTGGCTTCTGTACGCTGGCCCGTTATCGGAGATAATCCGTCGTGGAGTGCCGAACCGATAAGTGACGTGTGTCTTCAAGAAATGGAGAATGTTCTCCATCTTCACTTCCCTCAGCGGTACTACTTCTGTCCATTTAGAAAAGTAATCAGTTTTCGCCAAAATGAATCGATGTCCTCTAGACGACGCCAGTTCGATGGGTCCGATTATGTCGGTTCCCCACATTTCGAATGGCCAGCTAGCCACCGTTGGATGTAGCGGATTTGGATGCTGGTGGATAAAGTCCCCGTGAATTTGGCACGAGTGGCAATGCTTCGCGTATTCGAGGCAGTCCTGGATCATCGTGGGCCAATAGTAGCCCATCCTTTTGATCTTAAGCTTCATCTTTGGCCCGGCTTGATGAGAACCGCAGAGTCCGTCGTGAGTTTCTTGGATGACTCTCCTTGCTTCTTCAAGTCCCAGGCATCTTAGCGACAGAGAGTCAAATGATCTCTTGTATAGAGTAGCATTGACGAAAGCGAAAGACAGAGCTCGTTTCATGAGCTGATGTCTTGAGGACGCATCTTCTGGTGTTCGACGTGATTTCAAGTAGTCTATAAAGACTTCTCTCCAATCCTCATCCTTTTCCTGATCTTTTATCTGTCGGGCCGTTTGCTCGTTAGCTCCCTTTTCTTCGGACGACTCCGGAGAAATTTCTGCCGGCATAAGAACCCGACAGTTTTGCACAACGATCCTCACGTCATCGAGGTTCTCGCCGTCCAGTTCTTTAGCGAGTTTGGCTAATGCATCCGCTTTGCTATTTTCCGCACGCGGTACGCTTTCCAGGGTGTAGGAAGGAATTTGAGTCTGCAGTTGCTGCACTCTCTCGCCATACTTCACCAATTCTTGTTTGCACGTTTGATAGTCGACGTTTACTTGACTAACGATCACTTGGGAGACTCCGTATATGAGGAGGCTTTCGACTCTCAAGTCAAAAGCGATCTCAAGACCTGCTATTAAAGCATCATATTCGGCTTCATTGTTCGTCCTCGGCTCTGTCAAGGAAAAGGCAAAGCGCATTATCCCTCCTTGTGGGGTCATGAAGATGAGGCCTACCCCTGATTTAATTATGGGGGTGCTTTGTTTGCGCTTCTTCATGGAAGATGCTCCATCGAAGTAGAGTTCCCACTGGGTATCATTCTCTCTTCTCTCCCCGTTGATCGTGTCAAACGTGTACTCGTCAGGAAATTCGCAGTTCAAAGAAGAATCGGCAGGTATCAGATGCTCAGCGAGGAAGTCGGCGATGGCCTGACCTTTCACTGCCTTGAGGGGACGATAAGTTATCGAGAACTCCATCAAGATCATGGCCCATTAAGCGAGTCTTCCTGTTAGTATGGCTTTTGACATCAAGTATTTGAGAGGATCCACTTTTAATATGAGATGGACCTCATGCGCCAACACATAGTGTCTGAGCTTCGTTATCGTGAAGATCAACGCCAGGAAGTGTTTTTCAATGGGGGAGTAATTTCTTTCTTCCCCCAGGAGAACTCGACTCAAGTAGTAGAGGGCTCTCTCCTTCCCTTAGTCGTTTTCTTGTGCCCATAATGCACCTAGAGAACCTTCGAGGGTTGTTGTGTACAGGATGAGAGGTTTTCCTTTAATGGGAGTGGCCAGTACTGGCGGATTCTGCACGTATTGCTTGATTTCGTCCAGTGCGCTTTGGCATTTACGATCCCAGACGAACGGGGTTCCCTTTTTCATTAGGTGACTGTAAGGACGGCACTTGCCGGAGAGGTTGGCTAAGAATCGCCGGATATACGCGAGCTTTCCTTTGAGAGACCACAGCTTCTTGAGAGTTCTTGGCGGAGGCATTTCCATGATCGCCTTGATCTTCGATGGGTCTATCTCGATGCCTCGGTGTCGGACGACGAATCCTAGAAACTTGCCCGAGGAAACTCTGAACGCGCATTTGAGAGGGTTCATCTTCAAGCTGTATTTCCGAAGGCGCTGAAACACAATCTTCAGATGCTCTAAATGTTCTTCGTATGATTTGCTTTTAACTACGAGGTCGTCGATATAGCATTCGACAATTTCATGTATGAGGTCATCGAAAATCTTCGTCATGGCCCTCTGATAGGTGGCACCGGTGTTCTTTAGACCGAAAGGCATCACCTTGTAGCAGAATATGCCCAAAGGGGTCCTGAAAGCGGTATGCTTCTGGTCCTTGGGATGCATCTTTATCTCATTGTACCATGATGAGCCGTTCATGAAGGAGAAAACTTCGTGAGTGGACGTATTATCTATCATCAGCTCAGTGACCGGTACTGGAAAGTCGTCCTTCGGGCAAGGTTTGTTGAGATCCCGAAATTCCACGCATATGCGCACCGTCCCATTTTTCTTCATCACTGGGACGATGTTGGCAATCCAGTCAGGGTATTAAACTTCTTGGATGAAGCCGGAGTCAATTAGCTTCTTGACCTCGGCGTTGATACTAATTTCAAGTTCAAGCCGCATTCTTCTCCGCGCTTGTTTGATTGGCTTGATGTCCGGAGATATCGCCAATTTGTGCACAGCTACTTCTGGATCTAGTCCCGGCATTTCAAAGTAGTTCCATGTGAAGCAGTCTTTATACTGCATGAGCATGTCTTTTAGCGTAGCCACTCTTTCTTCAGACATCAACTCACTGACGAACGTCGGCCGCGAGTCACTTGCCGTCCCCAAGTCAATTTTCTTGATGTTATCTGCAGTAGTATGTTTCCCATCTTCCAACTCTTTTGGCTCCGGTGGAAACTCTGAGATCACTTCGTCATCATCATTTTCGAAGCACCAGGAGAGGTCATCCATATTCTCGGGTTGTTCTTCTTACAGCGTTATCACGTAACAGGTACGAGATCGCTTCCAAGACCGATGTTGGTCTGGTTCTACTCTCGTCGCATACGTGGCTTTAGGATCATGCTTCTGTGGTGGGTTTACTTCCAACTGCTGGATAGAACGAACCTGCCTCATTGATATTGGTCTTCGACTCAGTTCTTGAAGGTGAAGCAGTCTTCAAGAGAATGTCCTATTGCTCGGTGATAGGAGCAATAGTCCGGGTGAGAGACCTCGTCTGCTATCTCGGGGTGCTTGGACTTCGGGAGTGTCATCATCTGATGTTTTATGACAAGATCGAATATCTTCTTTGTCTTGTCTTGGGGAAAAGAATATGCTCGACCCATCTTCTTTATAAGAGACAGATCCTGGCTGCTCGATTATCGATCGCGTGGCTTCTTAGACCCGCTACGCTGTTGTCGAACGTTTTTTCCGTTCTTTAGTTTATTTTTGCCTCTGCGCCGGGTCTTTTGTATGACGGGCTGGCGAAGAAGAGCATCGTCACTCTCCGCGGCCTGCTGAAGGAGGTGCTGCGTCCTGGCTTTCTCGTAAATGGCCATTTTGCGGCTATGGTCATCCCGGACCTTCTGACTGTTAGTTGTATGTATGCCCTAGAGGCCAGTATTGTACAGATGATGTATATTATATTGGATGCTTGGACATATATAGAGATGACTTTCTTGCTCGATATGATAGTATGCTATCTGGTTGCTCTTTATCTTAACATGTATACTTGTCTCTTTATACTGTCTTATAATTGCATGTTGGTAAAACCCTTAGGATGTGTACTTGACTACCTGGACTATGATGCGGATCATACTAGTGGGGACATGGTAGTCCATAAGTACATCCTTCAAGGTCCCTAGTCGTGGGTGTATCGAGACGGGGCATCGATATACCAGTGTAGACTAGCGTATACGCTTCTCGACCCATGAGATGGGCGATGGATGATCCCATATCCATTGATGTTTGACATCAGAGATGGTATACGGGTGCTCAGTGAAGACTGGGTACACTGGACGGACTCGCCGAGAACTCCCAGATGGTATTATACCTCACGTCAGATGGCAGTTCTCTGGTGACACTTGTGCAGGTTAGTCTGTAGACCCGAGATCCTCATAGTGTCTTGTGTGATTCCCACTGTGCTTTGATTTCCACCTTACCACGTCCATGAGGGCGTGCAAATCGGTGGTTTTTGGGTACAGTCCCGAGTCACATGGAGGCAATGAGCGATAGGAGAGGTTTCGTCTCTCCCGGTATTGGGGGTTGATGTTGCGCTGTGCTCGATTGGCCGTAACAGGGAAGTCCCTGGCCAGGGCTGTTTTAGAGATTTACTATTAAGTGTTACCAGTAGTTTCTCGACCCGTTATGGGCCTCACATCGGCACGACTTATCGGTTATTGGGGTCTGACGTTTACCATCCCTAGGCTCGATATGCAGCATATCTGACGAAGAGACCGGACTGCACGGTAGTGTTGCCGGTTGGCTCAACGGGAGTTGTAGCAGGTTCCCTTGTTCTCTTCTGATCGCTCAATACCCAGGTGGCCGTTACGTTTAGCTGACCGCTTGCGGCTTGGGGGTGCTTGATATGATCATCACCCACTGCCGGCGTATTGACGAGTCTTAGAGTCCCACAAAGGAGTTATCTAGTCCAAGCGAAACGTTGTGGTGCGCGTATGCGATATGCGCATGGACCCGGTTAAAGTGCGCGTATAAGAAACCGTATATTAATCGGGCGGCTGGCTTTTGGTTGGGTCGTATGTGATATGGCCGGATTGGTAAATCAAGTGTTGATTTATCATTTAACCATTAGATTCTCACTAGAAATCCTTTCTTGTACTTTTGGATGTATGCATGCATGTATGCATTCCTTCTTGATTCATGCACATATGGATGTGCATGCACACATACATACATACATCATCCTTCATGGTTGTATATACATAGAAAATGGTGGCAATATAAGACTCACACCATGGTTTTATATATATAGATATATATTGTATTTGTGTTAAAAAGAAAAAGAAAAGAAAAGGATAATTCATGGTTTACTTTCTACACTCTTCTTTGACCTAACCATGCTCACCCACCATTTAACCATGGATTAACTTACCTTTTGTGTTTTAACTCAAATTCAATAATATCTTTATTGTTTAACCATGGTTTGAGATGAGAGGTGGAAAATATATATACATATATTTTCTATTTTTTCATGTGAGATTATCTTTTCACTTGTTCTAAAAAAGGCCATCATCTTCTTCCTCCTTCTTCCTATGCTCTCTAGATTTCTCTAGTGAGCAAATTACTCACCAAGTTAGGATTTTGAAGTGAGAAAAGCCACCACAACATCATTCTACACAAGTCTTGCCCACTTGTTTAGAGTGTTAGCTTCATTTCTTTCTTTTGATCAAGTGAAGTTGCAAGCTTGGACAAAGCGGACACCGGGTGGATTATCGTAGACCTAGAGGAGTTCAAGCGGACCTTTTCCAAACCCCAAGTAGCCGAGGAGTCTTGCGTAGGGAGCTACAAAGGTTGTACTCTCAAAACCCTAGCTTTTCTTACTTGTGATGATGTGCTGTGTTTGAAACCCTAATTTTCTAGGAATGATTCTTTGTGTGTTCACTTAGCACCCTAAAAATTTAATCTTTGGTACATGTGATGCTTCCAAACCATTCATAAGGTGCTAGGTAAACCTAACATAGGTATCAGAGCCGACCTAGAACATTAGGCGACACTTTAACGATTAAAACTCCGATCGCACAGAAAAATACGGTTTTTTAGCACTCTCTGGACATTTTTTCAAATCTGTTATTTTTCAGAATTAAAAATCCGTAAAAAATTCAGCACGGAAATCTAAGCACAAATGTAAAAAACGATGCCATGAACAGTACTTTCCACCGTGGAACCGCGGCAAGAGCCTGCTTGGGCCGCGGTTCCGCGGCCGTACGGATGAATCATTGTGTCGTTTTTGTACAGTAATTATTTTGTCTGCTTGTATATTTTTTAGGGTATTTTTTGTCACGACCCCCAGGGTACGGAACGTGACTGGCACTTAAATTTACGAAACGTCTCAAGACGTCCGTAAAATAAGTAAGCTAAAGCCCAGAAAACCAAAACCAAATAAGTAAAAGAGTAAAGAGAACCCAATCAATTGAGAACGAGTTTATCAAATAAGTCATATAAAAACCTTTTTAAAAACAATACAAATTTTTCCGAAAATTTCGGCAGAGTCTCCTTTGTAAATACGGGCCCCCAAAATGGGTACAACAAGAATATATACGAATCCAACAAATAAGGCATCCCCAAGCGGGAGCTAGCTCTTCGCCACAAGGCGGTCACAAATCCCACGCAATATAAAACAACATCACGCAAAATAATCATAAAGAAGCATGAGAAAAACAGCATGTCGACTCAAGTGAGCTCGACCCCAAAATACAGCATAAAAAGTCCACAAATCTCACAGTCTCATCTCTAGGTCAATATACAACAATACTGGTAGATACAGTAGATGGAGTACACTAGATACAAAGAATATACAAGGCGGTGCAAAAATAATAATATAACCCACCTAAGAGCAAAACCTCGAGTCTAGGCAAAAGAAGCAAGTGCGCCCGCCGCTACTGTACTGACGGAGTGGACCTGAAAAAGGCTGTGGCACAACGGGGGTGAGTTGCCAACTCGTGAGTAATAAATAACATCTACACAGGCTATCGAATGCATGCACACAAGCATCCTAGCATCTCAAATACAGGTAAGGCAGGACATAATAGCAGGTATGTATGCAATATGAATATACTAGCAGGTATGAATGCAATGCGAATCAACTCGTGATCTGAATGTGTAAGTATAAGAAAACATGTTTTTCCCTTTAAGAATCTCTTTTGAAATACCAGCACAATACCAATAGAATCAACAAGAACCTGTGTCCAGCAACGACACCTCAAAACTATCACAAATCTCATATATCCATGTCATAATATCTCTGGCCTCAGCCATCCGGCTGACCCAGCTCAATATCAAAATCTCATCATCTCACAGCCACGGTCGTTATCCTCTGGATATCTGCCGTGCCAAACAGTCACCGGTAGGTAATCCGTCCCCTGCCAGGCTCAACGTCAACACCACATTCATCTTGCCCCGGGGTACCATACCGGGCCCACCATGTACCCGTGACGGTTCCTCCACTCCTCAACACGGATCTCGAAAACCACAGCAAACTCATGGTGGACGACACTTTACATCACTAGAAAACCGCAATTACATATTTTAAAAACATGATAAGTTTAGAAATTTTGCGGCTTTCCCCCGAAATCCAGAAATATCATAAAATCTCAAGAAATCCTCATAAGTGCATATATCAATGGTGATGAATGCATATGGTATCAATAATTAAGCTACGATGTATGATTAATAGACTAGGAATGAACAAATAATATGATGAGGTACATGCACATGAATAGCAATCCTACGATTTCATTTTAAGGAATTAAAGGCAATAGCACAGGTTTAAGCATAAATTAGTAAAAGGTTTCAAATTATAGGTTATCTAGTGTGGTGGCATGGCAATTACCAGGGCGTGTGTGTAAGCATGAATAGTGCTCGTGCTGCATATAAAAACCCGGGCAATGGTGCAGATGTCCTATAAAATGGGTTCGCATATGTATGTCAATATAAGGCATGGATGCAACAAATAATCATATAAGTATTACACCCCTAATTACTAACATCACTAAGAATCTTTTAAGTTACTAAAACTATCGGGCGGCTTGCGCCATCCAACGATAGTCCCCCGTAGATGTTACATCTACTCACCGGAATCCCTAGCTAGTCACGTCCAATTACCGCTTTCCCCTTTCGTGCCGCGTCTGACGTCTCCGCGACCGAACCTGGAATTTACATCAATACAAACATAAGGTTACAAATCAAGAACGACGCAATTCCCTAACGAAAATACCATAGTTCACAAGCTAGGTACAACGTGCACAAGGTGCGCGGAACACACGCGAAAATCACAAAAACTCACTAAAACGTCGATTTGGTCGCCCGGAAAAACTAAAACCCGAACACCCAAAAATCCGCACTCACACATCCTAAATGTCATAGGATATGCCAAAAATGTCATCAAGACATCAAAAATAATTTATCACAAACTTTTATCACAAAACTAGTAAGCACAAACATTCAAAAAAAAACGACGCAACATCGCCGTTATGCGATAAAATGCTCACAATCCAACACAAACATCCAACTAACCCACTAAATAGCCGCTACAATAATTTTAAACCATTAACTATGCATCAAACCATAATTCCAACACAAACCCTTCTCTTGATTTTTGGTAATTAGCAACAACAATGAAAATTTCACACAAGTTAACTTAGATTAGCATAACATCAAGCCACTTAAGCAAAGTAACCATATAGGTTGGTTAAGTAAACAACTAGGTTAATTAAAAAGATTTAATTAACTAAAACATGGTTTCAAGAAACCCTAGTTTAATTTTCAACCATTAACTAAAAAAAACTAGATTAGGATTAACACTAAACAACTAGATTAAAGAATTCTAACCATATCAACTTAAAAGAGTAGAAATTATACCTCAAATCTATGGATCTAGCAAGAAGAAATTTGCTTCAATTGATGGCCTCAAAGCATCATGATCCAAGCAAGGGAGGTGAAGGAAAAAGGGATGAAGGATGGGGTTATTTTGTGAGCTTTAAATTGCAATTTTTGGAGCAAACTTTGAAGAATTTTTTTCAAGAAAATGAAAAGAGCAAAGAGATGAAGGGGGGCTGCTGGAATTCAGCTAGAATGAGGGAGAGGGGATGGTGTGGGGTGTGGGAAAAAGGTCTTGGTCAACTCCTACCAACCACAAAAGACCATACCCAAAAACAATTCAAAAACCTTTAAAATAAAACCCCATTTCCACACAATATACAAGTCAAAAGAGCATGGAATTTTCTTCCATGAGCTGCTAGAAATGGGTCGGCCTAGGGTGAGGGAAAAGTGAGAGAGAGTGCACAAAAAAAAAATTATGCAAAAAGACCCCGTACAAGTCCAAAATTGCAAGTTTTAGCTTAAAATTCAATAAATTTCGATTTCCATAATAAAAATTAGTTAAGACTCAAAATAAAATACTAAAAATTTATATTACAACTAGATTTTAATTAACATGATTTTAAAGATTAAAATTAGCCCAAAGAAATTTGTATTTATCGCTAATTTAATGTATTTTCTTACCGGCTTAAAATAATATTAAAAATTGAAAAATAGGTAAAAAAATTTAAATGACCAAAAATTAATAAGTAACTCATTAGCTACTAAAAACAAGCAATTAGCTATCCATTTTAGGTATAATTAGTCCTAAACTGCAAAATAACAAAAAGGACGGTTTACGGAAAAATACCGAATTTTCACCGATTTTCGGGAAAACACCAAAACAACTTTTCAAGGCGTTACAATCTTCCCCCCTTAAAGAAATTCGGTCCCTGAATTTAAAAATATAACTACGCGTACCTTCAAAGAGATGGGGATATTTCTTCCTCATCTCGCCCTCGGTCTCCCAAGTAACCTCCTCGCTGCTCGGGCCACGCCAAAGGACCTTGACGGTCGGTATAACTTTCGATCTCAACTTCTTCACCTGCCGATCCAGGATGGGCACCGGCTGCTCTGCAAAAGAAAGGTCGCGCTCTAGCTGGACTGTCGGGAGCTGAATCGCATGCGAAGGGTCGTGAAGGTACTTGCGGAGCATCGAAACATGGAAGACGGGGTGAACATCGGGAAAGCTGGGTGGAAGAGCCAAACGATATGCAACAGCGCCGACACGCTCGAGGATCTCGAAGGGACCTACGAATCTAGGGCTAAGCTTCCCCTTTCGCCCAAAACGCATCACGCCCTTCATCGGAGAGACCCTCAGAAAAACATGATCGCCAACTGCGAACTCTAACCTGCGACGGCGCCTGTCTGCATACGATTTCTGCCTGCTCTGAGCCGCTCTCATCCGGTCTCGGATCAACTGTATCTTCGCTGTCGTCTCCTCAACAAGCTGCGGCCCCAAAATGCTGTTCTCGCTGAGCTCTGTCCAACAGACGAGCGATCTGCATCTCCTCCCATACAATGCCTCGAAAGGTGCCATCTGAATAGTATCCTGGAAGCTGTTGTTGTAGGAGAACTCCACTAGAGGTAAATGACGATCCCAGCTACCGCCGAAGTCTAAAACGCACGCTCTGAGCATGTCCTCGAGAGTCTGAATGGTCCGCTCTGACTGTCCGTCGGTCTGCGGATGAAACACTGTGCTGAAGCTCAAACGAGTGCCCAAAACCTCCTGAAGTCTCTGCCAAAGTCGGCTGGTGAACTGGCTGCCTCGATCTGACACGATACAAGTCGGTACGCCATGCAACCGCACGATCTCGTCGATGTAAAGCTGGGCATACTGAGCGAAGCTGAAAGTCGTCTTCACTGGCAGGAAGTGAGCCACTTTCGTCAATCGATCTACGATCACCCAGATGGAGTCATACCCTCGACTGGTCCTGGGTAGACCCACAACGAAATCCATCGAAATCTGCTCCCATTTCCACTCCGGAATGGGTAACGGCTGTAGCTCTCCTGCGGGCCTCTGGTGCTCGGCCTTGACTTGCTGACAAGTCAGGTATCTCGATACAAACTCCGCAATGTCCCTCTTCATCCCGTCCCACCAGTAGGTCTCTCTCATATCATGGTACATCTTTGTGGAACCGGGGTGGACACTATACACTGATCGGTGTGCCTCCTCAAGAATGTCGTGCCGTAATCCATCAGCATCTGGTACGCACAGTCTAGATCTATAGAGTAAAATCCCCTGATCGTCAATCACGAACTCGGAAAATCTGCTCTGTCCCATCTGTGCCATGATCTCTGAGCAACGGTCGTCACTGCGCTGTGCCTCATATATACGGTCAAGCAACTGTGGGCGTGCACGAACATGCGCGAGCTGTCCCCCTGTCTGAGTGAACTCGAACTCAACTCGGCTGTCGCATAACATCTGCCAATCTGCTGACGACTGCCTCTGCACTGCGCGCAAAAAGGATAGACTACCCCCGGGCCTCCTACTCAACGCATCCGCCACTACATTCTCCTTACCTAGGTGATATAAGATCTCGCAGTCGTAGTCTTTCACCAACTCCATCCAACGACGCTGTCTGAGGTTCAGGTCTCGCTGCTGGAATATGTATTTTAAGCTCTTGTGGTATGTGAATATTTGGCACGACTCGCCATATAGGTAATGTCGCCAAATCTTCAATGCAAAGACCACTGCAGCCATCTCCAAATCATGAGTGGGGTAGTTCTGTTCATGCTTCTTCAACTGCCGAGAAGCATAAGCGATCACCCGGCCATGCTGCATCAATACGCATCCTAACCCCACTCGCGAAGTATCACAGTAGACCACCAATCCGCCTGATCCCGAAGGCAAAGATAATACCGGCGCCGTAGTCAAACAAGTCCATAGCTGCTGAAAACTGCGCTCGCACTCCTCTGTCCAAACGAAAGGAACTCCCTTCCGGGTCAAACCGGTGAAAGGTGCAGCTATACGGGAGAAGTCCTGAACAAAATGCCTGTAGTAGCCTGCCAGGCCTAGAAAACTACGGATCTTAGTAACCGATGTAGGTCGGGGCCACTGCTGAACAGCCTCAATCTTCTTCGGGTCCACACATATGCCGTCTCTCGTAACCACGTGACCCAAGAATCCGACGCTGTCCAGCCAGAATGCACACTTGGAGAACTTTGCGAACAGCTGGTGCTCCCTCAGAGTCTGTAACGTAATCCGCAAGTGCTGCTCGTGCTCTTCTCTGCTCCGGGAGTACACCAAGATATCGTTGATAAACACGATGATGAACAAGTCAAGATACGGCCTGAATGTACGGTTCATCAAATCCATGAATGCTGCTGGGGCGTTGGTGAGTCCGAACGACATCACCAAAAACTCATAGTGGCCGTAGCGCGTGCGGAAAGCTGTCCTCGGTATATCCTCCTGTCGAACTCGCAGCTGATGGTATCCTGATCGCAAGTCGATCCTCAAAAAATATCCCGCACCCTGAAGCTGGTCGAACAAATCATCAATGCGTGGCAACGGATATCTGTTCCGAACGGTAACTTTGTTCAGCTGGCGGTAGTCGATACATAAGCGCAAACTTCCATCCTTCTTCTTGACAAACAGGACCGGAGCACCCCACGGAGAAACACTAGGTCGAATAAGCCCCTTATCTAACAATTCCTGCAACTGATCCTTCAGCTCTCGAAGCTCTGCCGGGGCCATCCGATAAGGCGGTATAGAAATAGGTCCCCAGCCGGGAATCAAATCAATGCAGAACTCAACGGCGCGCTCAGGCGGTAGCCCAGGTAGCTCATCAGGGACAATATCAGGGAACTCACAAACAACCGGGACCCGGTCCAACGGAACCTCTGCAGCTTGAGAAACACAAATATACGCTAAGAATCCCTGACATCCCTTCCGCAAGAGCTGACCAGCGCGAAGAGACGAAATCAAGCTGGGAAGGGTGACGCTGCGGTCTCCCTGAAAAACAAGGACTGGCTCTCCCGGAAAGCTAAATATGACTTCCTTCTCACGGCAGTCCACCGAAGCATAACAAGTGGCTAGCCAATCCATGCCCAGAAGCACATCAAAGTCCAACATATCAAGGAGAATCAAATCAACTGATGAATCCCTCTCCCCGATACGAACGGAACACAATCGAAATACAAAACGAGCGACAAACGACTCGCCTACCGGAGTAACAACAACAAGCGGATGATCTAACGACGACGACTCACGGCCCAACATCGGTGCAAAGTGTGTAGATACGTATGAATGTGTGGAACCTGGGTCAAATAATACCCGTGCGTCGAAAGAACAAACTGGCAGGGTACCTGTCACAACGGCATTGGATGCCTGCGCATCCTGCGGTGTCAAAGCAAAAACTCGGGCCTGTCCTCCACCGATAGCGGGCTGACCTCGACCTCGTCCTCTGCCTCCTCGTCCTCTCTGAACAGGATCGCCGCGTCCACGGCCTCTGGGTGCACCTAACTGGCGTGGAGCATCGCCTGTGGCAGGAAGTAGGGCTCTCTGAGGAGGGGGTGGTGATGGTGGTAGGGTCACATGCGGAACTGTCACTGCTCCCTGTCGTCTCGCCGGACAGTCTCTGACAAGATGGTGCGGACTCCCGCACCCAAAACACCCTGGCGACGGCTGCTGTCCCTGGGGATAAGAACCATATAACTGTCCCCGTCCAAATCCTCTGCCAGGCCTATCTCTCGGAAAAAATCTGGCGCGCTTCCTCTGAGAGATGGTACATCGGTGCGAATCCTCTTCGGCCCAGAAACGGCCGAAGTCTGTGATATGCGTGCCTCCATCCGTAATGCCGCATCTATAGCAGCTGAATAAGTGTCGTAGTGCTGGGCGCCAATGGAAAGATATAGCTGGGCATTTAGTCCCTGTACGAACCTCTTCACCATCTTCTCTTCGGTATCCACCAAATACGGAGCATATCGGGATAACTGTGTAAACTGGATGTCATACTCAGACACTGTCATCCCAGGTGTCTTGACTAAGGCCTCGAAGCTGCGAGCTCTGGCGTCACGAACGCTCTCTGGGAGGAAACGAGCTAGAAAGACCGCTGTAAACTCGGCCCAAGTCATAGGCGGTAGACCTGCAGCTCGACCTCTCAAGACTGACTCCCACCATGTCTGCACGAGACCCTCTAGTCGGAAACTCGCAAGCTCTACCCATCGATCATCCGAACATCTCAGCGAATGGCAGATCCTGGCTAAACTGTCAAGGAACGTCTGTGGGTCCTCCGCTGCCTCGGTGCCGGAGAATACTGGAGGTCTCAGCCTCATGAAATCCTGTAGTGAAACCGGGATGGTCACGGTGGTAGTAGTAGGAGCAGGTATCATGGTCGTCTGTGATGTAGTAGGTATGTCATCCGGCCTCGGTGTACGACTGGCTGCAACTAGGGATCCTACCATCTGACGTAGCTCATGCATACTCCCCATCATCTGTCGCAACTCCTCCATACCAGTCTCAAGCCTATCCATACGGCCTGGGGAAGGGGGATCGGTCTGTCCCTGCGGTATAGGCATACCACCCTGCTCAGTCCAAGTCTCGGACAAGCCAGCTCGAATCTCGTCTCGGGCGGCAGCCCTCTGTGCCCTCGTAGCCTTCGGCGGCATAGTAGCTGTTACAGGAAAACGGATAGTAAGAACAGTGCAATAGGATCATAGGATACACGGAATTGAAGAAGGAATTTTCAAGCAAGTATATCCTAAAGTCACTTAGGCGGAGTACCGTATCGCAAGTATGCCGCGGACATACGCACGCTACGTTACCCTGCTTACGTCACTTACTCCATCTACCAAGGGTCATCCTACACTCAAAAAGGTAAAACCTATCGCTCTGATACCAACTTTGTCACGACCCGTAGGGTACGGAACGTGACTGGCACTTAAATTTACGAAACGTCTCAAGACGTCCGTAAAATAAGTAAGCCAAAGCCCAGAAAACCAAAACCAAATAAGCAAAAGAGTGAAGAGAACCCAATCAATTGAGAACGAGTTTATCAAATAAGTTATATAAAAACCTTTTTAAAAACAATACAAATTTTTCCGAAAATTTCCGCAGAGTCTCCTTTGTAAATACTGGCCCCCAAAATGGGTACAACAAGAATATATACGAATCCAACAAATAAGGCATCCCCAAGCGGGAGCTAGCTCTTCGCCACAAGGCGGTCACAAATCCCACGTAATATAAAACAACATCATGCAAAATAATCATAAAGAAGCATGAGAAAAACAGCATGTCGACTCAAGTGAGCTCGACCCCAAAATACAGCATAAAAAGTCCACAAATCTCACAGTCTCATCTCTAGGTCAATATACAACAATACTGGTAGATACAGTAGATGGAGTACACTAGATACAAAGAATATACAAGGTGGTGCAAAAATAATAATATAACCCACCTAAGAGCAAAACCTCGAGTCCAGGAAAAAGAAGCAAGTGCGCCCGCCGCTACTGTACTGACGGAGCGGACCTGAAAAAGGCTGTGGCACAACGGGGGTGAGTTGCCAACTCGTGAGTAATAAATAACATCTACACAGGCTATCGAATGCATGCACACAAGCATCCTAGCATCTCAAATACAGGTAAGGCAGGACATAATAGCAGGTATGTATGCAATATGAATATACTAGCAGGTATGAATGCAATGCGAATCAACTCGTGATCTGAATGTGTAAGTATAAGAAATCATGTTTTTCCCTTTAAGAATCTCTTTTGAAATACCAGCACAATACCAATAGAATCAACAAGAACCTGTTTCCGGCAACGACACCTCAAAACTATCACAAATCTCATATATCCATGTCATAGTATCTCTGGCCTCAGCCATCCGGCTGACCCAGCTCAATATCAAAATCTCATCATCTCGCGGCCACGGTCGGTATCCTCTGGATATACGCCGTGCCAAACAGTCACCGGTAGGTAATCCGTCCCCTGCCAGGCTCAACGTCAACACCACATTCATCTTGCCCCGGGGTACCATACCGGGCCCACCATGTACCCGTGACGGTTCCTCCACTCCTCGACACGGATCTCGAAAACCACAGCAAACTCATGGTGGACGAAACTTTATATCACTAGAAAACCGCAATTACATATTTTAAAAACATGATAAGTTTAGAAATTTTGCGGCTTTCCTCCAAAATCCAGAAATATCATAAAATCTCAAGAAATCCTCATAAGTGCATATATCAATGGTGATGAATGCATATGGTATCAATAATTAAGCTAGGATGTATGATTAATAGACTAGGCATGAACAAATAATATGATGAGGTACATGCACATGAATAGCAATCCTACGATTTCATTTTAAGGAATTAAAGGCAATAGCACAGGTTTAAGTATCAATTAGTAAAAGGTTTCAAATTATAGGTTATCTAGTGTGGTGGCATGGCAATTACCAGGGCGTGTGTGTAAGCATGAATAGTGCTCGTGCTGCATATAAAAACCCTGGCAATGGTGCAGGTGTCCTATAAAATGGGTTCGCATATGTATGTCAATATAAAGCATGGATGCAGCAAATAATCATATAAGTATTACACCCCTAATTACTAACATCACTAAGAATCTTTTAAGTTACTAAAACTATCGGGCGGCTTGCGCCATCCAACGATAGTCCCCCGTAGATGTTACATCTACTCACGGAATCCCTAGCTAGTCACGTCCAATCACCGCTTTCCCCTTTCGTGCCGCGTCTGACGTCTCCGCGACCGAACCTGGAATTTACATCAATACAAACATAAGGTTACAAATCAAGAACGACGCAATTCCCTAACGAAAATACCATAGTTCACAAGCTAGGTACAACGTGCACAAGGTGCGCGGAACACACGCGAAAATCGCAAAAACTCACTAAAACGTCGATTTGGTCGCCCGGAAAAACTAAAACCCGAACTCCAAAAAATCCGCACTCACACATCCTAAATGTCATAGGATATGCCAAAAATGTCATCAAGACATCAAAAATAATTTATCACAAAACTAGTAAGCACAAACATTCAAAAAAAAAACGACGCAACATCGCAGTTATGCGATAAAGTGCTCACAATCCAACACAAACATCCAACTAACCCACTAAATAGCCGCTACAATAATTTTAAACCATTAACTATGCATCAAACCATAATTCCAACACAAACCCTTCTCTTGATTTTTGGTAATTAGCAACAACAATGAAATTTTCACACAAGTTAACTTAGATTAGCATAACATCAAGCCACTTAAGCAAAGTAACCATATAGATTGGTTAAGTAAACAACTAGGTTAATTAAAAAGATTTAATTAACTAAAACATGGTTTTAAGAAACCCTAGTTTAATTTTCAACCATTAACTAAAAAAAACTAGATTAGGATTAACACTAAACAACTAGATTAAAGAATTCTAACCATATCAACTTAAAAGAGTAGAAATTATACCTCAAATCTATGGATCTAACAAGAAGAAATTTGCTTCAATTGATGGCCTCAAAGCATCATGATCCAAGCAAGGGAGGTGAAGGAAAAAGGGATGAAGGATGGGGTTATTTTGTGAGCTTTAAATTGCAATTTTTGGAGCAAACTTTGAAGAATTTTTTTGAAGAAAATGAAAAGAGCAAAGAGATGAAGGGGGGCTGCTGGAATTCGGCCAGAATGAGGGAGAGGGGATGGTGTGGGGTGTGGGAAAAAGGTCTTGGTCAACTCCTACCAACCACAAAAGACCATACCCAAAAACAATTCAAAAACCTTTAAAATAAAACCCCATTTCCACACAATATACAAGTCAAAAGAGCATGGAATTTTCTTCCATGAGCTGCTGGAAATGGGCCGGCCAAAGGTGAGGGAAAAGTGAGAGAGAGTGCACAAAAAAAAATTTATGCAAAAAGACCCCCTACAAGTCCAAAATTGCAAGTTTTAGCTTGAAATTCAATAAATTTCGATTTCCATAATAAAAATTAGTTAAAACTCAAAATAAAATACTAAAAATTTATAGTATAACTAGATTTTAATTAACATGATTTTATAGATTAAAATTAGCCCAAAGAAATTTGTATTTATCGCTAATTTAATGTATTTTCTTACCGGCTTAAAATAATATTAAAAATTGAAAAATAGGGAAAAAATTTTAAATGACCAAAAATTAAGAAGTAACTCATTAGCTACTAAAAACAAGCAATTAGCTATCCATTTTTGGTATAATTAGTCCTAAACTGCAAAATAACAAAAATAACGGTTTACGGAAAAATACCGAATTTTCACCGATTTTCGGGAAAACACCAAAACGACTTTTCAAGGCGTTACATTTTTAATCTGAATTTAGTGCTGTATATTCTGGAGATTGTTTTGGAGTCGGTGATTCGATCGGAATTTTGATTTCGTGTCTTTTCCGGGTAAATTAGAAAGTATTGAATTGTTCGAACGAGTATCATTTGCTCACTTTTCTCGGGGTTTAAATCTTTCCGAAATACGTGCAAGTTTTGTGGTGGACCCTCTAGAAGACAACAAACCTTAACTCGATTATGTGACCATCTTGAACTGCCTTTTGAACCTTTGGGTTTGGGGCAGTACGGCATGCCACATGTGAGGCGTTGGCTTGACCCTTCTACGGCTGGACCGCTACTACTGTGTCATACTCCGGGTTTTTGAACTCCGCTCAAGTGTTAAGCTTTAGGGAATTTTGGGTATTTGATCATTCGTTCGAAAACTTTAATACTGTCTATTTATCTGGAATGTGATGCAATGTGTGGAATTCATATAGTTAGACATGAAATACGAAGTATGTGATATTTCGCATTTACGATGTCTAAAGAGAATATGAATTCCAGATATTGCAGTTTTACATTTTCTTTTTTGTGACCGTAAGTGTAGTATGTAGTGGTATTGCCGATTGTCGTTGCTATACATCGACGACGATCGGTGTATGCATACTTACTTACGTTGATGATATGAGATATTATGGGTTGCTGAGATATGATGTGCAGGATTGTCGCAATTGAATAGCCGGGGGGTTTTATGTGAGATGAGAGTTTTATATTTTCATTCATGTATATTCAAATGTAATGTAATATTCTTTAATTTGGGGCACTTCCGGGTTGAGGTTGATGCCACCAGTGTTGTATATTATTTACTTTTTCGCATTAGGATGGACCCAAGGAGGCGAGCACAGGTGACCGGGTTTTGGGGTTCAGTGGGAGGCCATCTCGAGGAGTCGAGACCGGGTCTCCTAAACTCCAGAATTGGTAGGGTCGCTTGCCGCTCTCATAGGGGTCCAGGGTGTGGGCTTGGCTATTCATCGCGACTGTGGAATCCGTATTTTCTATTGTTGGCTAAATACTAAATACGGACGTCCTAGTATATCCCACATTATATCTATGTTTCTGCTGCGATATCTGTGATGTGATCATTTGATATGTTGTGATGGATATAGTATATAGTATATATGATATATTATATAAACATTACTTATGTTTTACACTCGCACTAGCCCTGCCCTGCTCTGTCGTTAGTTACCTAACCTAACGGTGCACGAGGGGACATCAAGGCGAATGCGGATGGCATAAGTGTACGCCATATTTATCTGTGATGTTTAGGTGACTTAAATGATGGGACTTCACTAATGTGATTAATCAAAGAAAAGAAACCTAAAAGATGTTGTAGAATCAAATTTTCAAATAAAAGGGTAGCTACAGTCTTGCTTTGCATAGCGGTATATATGATATACCCTGCACCTTATTCGATGGGGAAAGAGCCGAGATCCCTTCACCGGGAGTGACCTCTTTAGCAAAACTGGCAGATGCTACAAAACTCGGTTTGCTTTTGATTGCTTTTGGAGTTTTGCTTTGCATAGTGATATATATGATATATCCTGCACCTTATTCGATGAGGAAAGAGCCGAGATCCCTTCACCGGGAGTGACCACTTTAGAAAAACTAATAAAAGCCTCAAAATCACTCCATTTCAAAATTTACTAGATTCTACAACGATATCAAGTTCATTACGTAATAGGTTTTCAGAAAAGCCTGTCGTAGCCCTCCGTCATTTCAGATAAGTTGTATATAGTATTCGTGCTACATTTGTTGGCTTTCATCAAGGTGTAGTGTGCGGTAGCTATATGCTGCTTATCTGCTACATATGATGCGACTGGATTAGGGTAGTCGTACGGCTTTGTTGGCTTTCATCAAGGGTCGTGCGGGTGAGTTTAATTCAGTCAAGAAATGTACGGGTTGAACTTGACTAGCAGGCTATGGTTTGTTGGCTTTCGTCAAGATCATAGCACGTTAGGGGCAAAAGACTATCGGGAATTTCAAGTGTTGAAATTTGCAATGAGATTGCATACCTTCTATGAGATTGTTGGATCCCGATACCCACTGCGAGTAATTGTTACTTCCGGGAGAGTTTTACACAGGACAATTAGCCGATCAAGTAGGTGTCTAGAAAGGTGTCAACGGGGTTACGCCTCTGGGAAAACGAGGTTTACTTTAATTAGGTCCGTGCGAAAGCACGGGGAACCTCCCTCAAACTACCGACACTGGCCTGGCTGAAAGATCGGCGAAGTTGTAGGGTGTAATTAATCCCGGCTAGTCTTTCCATTTAGGGTTTGAAGGAAGATTTGATAAAAACAGTGGGAGCCATCCTGATTAGATAAAATAATAACCAATCTGATCTTGCAAGAGCATACGCCAAAGTGTTTTCTTCTCTCTCTCTCCAGGTAGCGACCATGTCATGCCTTAATCAAGATAATAATATGGATGTATTGACCGAACCTGCATGTTATACTGTGCTGGGGAACGTTGGTTCCGTTCTTTCTTATAAGAGTTATAGGACTGAACAGGACATAGGGGAATACCAGGATTCCCATGCCACCCGAATGAAGAAAATACATGATGATGCATTTTCTTCAGGTGTGTTCGTTACAGAGAACTGTTTCTCCATTTCCTCTACGTCCTGGGTATTGGATACCGGGTCAGGATCCCATATATGTAATCAGTTACATGGGCTTAAGAAAGGTAGAGAACTTGAAGAAGGTGATAAAGATATAAGAGTTGGAAATAGTGCAATTGTTGCAGCTAAAACCATCGGGGAATATCACCTTGTATTACCAACTGGTAATACATTGATTCTGAACGAATGCTATTACATGCTGAACCTGATATGCAACATTATATCGGTTTCTTTGTTGAGTAAAGAGGGTTATAATTTTGTATTACAGGATAATGTTATGAACATTTTCCGTAACCAAAAGTTGGTTGGATCAGGCACGTTGTGCAATGGCATTTATGTTCTAAATCAATCAACAATTCTGAGCATAACAAACACACACAAGAGGAATAGTTCAGAAATGAATGAATCCTTCTTGTGGTATTGTAGACTGGGTCACATCAATGCGACACGACTAGCTAAGTTGCATAAGGATGGATATTTGAAACCGTTCGAATTTTCATCTTATGAAACTTGCCAGTCATGTCTCAAAGGCAAGATGACCAAAACTCCGTTTACGGGACACGGAGAAAGAGTTACCGAACTCTTGGGACTGATATATAGTGATGTATGCGGTCCATGTCTACACATGCCAGGGATGGTTCTTCGTACTTCATTACATTCACTGACGATCTCTCAAGATACGGACATGTGTTCTTGATAAGACACAAGTCTGAAGCTTTTGAGAAATTTAGAGAATATAAACAAGAAGTCGAGAACCAAACCGGAAAAAGTATTAAAATCCTTCGATCTAATCGAGGAGGTGAATACTTAAGCAATGAATTCCTGGACTTCCTAAACGAGAATAGGATTCTCTCTCAGCTGACTCCTCCATATACACCACAGCACAACAGTGTATCAGAACGGAGGAACCGCACCCTATTAGATATGGTGCGCTCTATGATGAGCACAGCTGAGTTACCTATTTCCTTCTGGGGGTATGCGCTAAAGATAACCATACATCTATTGAATATGGTCCCCACCAAATCTGTGCCTACCACTCCATATGAGATATGGAAAGGGAAGAAACCATGTCTTAACTATATTAAGATATGGGGTTGTCCAGCCTATGTCAAACGACAAAATCCGGACAAACTCGAGGCACGGTCTGTTCTATTCAAATTTATAGGATATCCCAAGAATTCACAAGGCTATATCTTCTACCACACTGAGGAACAAAGAGTGTTTGTTTCTCGGCATGCCACCTTTTTAGAAAAGGAATTTCTTGCAAAAGAGATTAGTAGTCATGAGGTAGAACTGGAAGAGGTTCCAGCTACAAAAGCTGCAACAGAAGATCTGGTGGAACCAGAGTATTCCGTAGTTCCCGATGAACCCCAGCCACTCCGCAGATCTATTAGGGTTCCTCACCCACCTGAGAGATACTACAGTTTTCTCATAGATGGTGGGAGCGAGGACTGCATCATGGAGGATGATGACCCAACTAGCTTCGAGCAGGCCATCACGAGTAAGGACTCAATGAAATGGCTGGATGCAATGCGGTCCGAGATGGAATCCATGTACACCAACAAAGTATGGAATTTGGAAGTTTCTCCTGAAGGGGTAAAACCCATTGGGAGCAAGTGGATCTTCAAGAAAAAACTTGGTGTAGATGGGAAAGTGGAGACTTTCAAAGCTAGACTTGTTGCAAAGGGTTTTCGTCAAAGACCAGGTGTGGACTATGACGAAACCTTTTCTCCAGTGGCTATGCTTAAATCCATCCGGATCATGCTTGCCATCGCTGCATATCATGATTACGAAATCTGGCAAATGGATGTTAAGACCGCCTTTCTAAACGGTGATTTAGAAGAGTGCGTGTACATGACTCAGCCAGAGGGCTTCATAGATAGTGGGAGCAGCGGGAAGGTGTGCAATCTGCTTAAATCCATTTATGGAATAAAGCAAGCATCGCGGAGTTGGAACATCTGCTTTGACGTCGTTATCAAAGAGTTTGATTTCGTCAAAAACGTAGATGAACCTTGTATCTACAAGAAGGTGGCAGAGAGTAAGGTTTTCTTCCTCGTATTGTACGTAGACGACATACTCGTGATAGGACATGACATTCCTATGCTGCAATCGGTCAAGCTCTTCTTATCACAAAGATTCTCAATGAAAGATCTAGATGATGCCTCCTGCATATTGGGAAAAAGGATCTATAGAGATAGATCTAAAAGGATATTGGGATTGTCCCAATCCAGGTACATTGACACCATACTAAAGAGGTTTAGTATGGAAGAATCCAAGCGTGGGAACTTACCCACGATCTCTGGAGTTACTCTCTCCAAAAAGATGTCTCCCAAGACTGATTTGGAGAGAGCTCGCATGCAAGGGATACCCTATGCTTCGACTGTAAGCTCTATCATGTACGCGATGCTATGTACCAGACCCGATGTAGCATACTCACTAAGTATACTGAGTAGGTATCAAGCTGATCCTAGAAAGAGTCACTGGACAGCTGTGAAGAGCATTCTCAAGTATTTACGAAGGACTAAAGAGATGCTCTTGGTGTATGGTAGTGGAGAACTCCAAGAGGAGTCCTTTACCGACTCAAGCTTCAAGAGTGATAAGGACGACTCTAAGTCGCAGTCGGGATTTGTCTTTACCCTTTACGGAGGGACGGTTAGCTAGAAGAGTTCCAAGCAGGAAACCGTGGCAGACTCGACAATGGAGGCTGAATACATCGCTGCCAACGATGCTGCCAAAGAGGCTGTCTGGATCAAGAAGTTCATTACTGAACTTGGAGTGGTTCCATCCATTGAGAATCCAATACCTTTGTATTGCGATAACAATGGAGCGGTGGCTTTGGCCAAGGAACCCAGGTCTCATCAGCGATCCAGGCATATTCTGAGGCGGTATCACCTGATCCGGGAGATAGTTGATCGCCGGGAGATCGAGGTCAGGAGGGTTGACACGAAGAACAACACAGCGGATCCACTCACGAAGGCCATTCCCCAGATACAGTTTGAGAGACTCTTCGGGATGCTCGGTATGCGATACTACAGCAGCTGGCCCTAGTGCAAGTGGGAGATTGTTAGTTGTATGTATGCCCTAGAGGCCAGTATTGTACAGATGATGTATATTATATTGGATGCTTGGACATATATAGAGATGACTTTCTTGCTCGATATGATAGTATGCTATCTGGTTGCTCTTTATCTTAACATGTATACTTGTCTCTTTATACTGTCTTATAGTTGCATGTTGGTTAAGCCCTTAGGATGTGTAATTGACTACCAGGACTATTATGCGGATCATACTAGTGGGGACATGGTAGTCCATAAGTACATCCTTCAAGGTCCCTAGTCGTGGGTGTATCGAGACGGGGCATCGATATACCAGTGTAGACTAGCGTATACGCTTCTCGACCCATGAGATGGGCGATGGATGATCCCATATCCATTGATGTTTGACATCAGAGATGGTATACGGGTGCTCAGTGGAGACTGGGTATACTGGACGGACTCGCCGAGAACTCTCAGATGGTATTATACCTCACGTCAGATGGCAGTTCTCTGGTGACACTTGTGCAGGTTAGTCTGTAGACCCGAGATCGTCATAGAGTCTTGTGTGATTCCCACTGTGCTTTGATTTCCACCTTACCACGTCCATGAGGGCGTGCAAAACGGTGGTTTTTGGGTACAGTCCCGAGTCACATGGAGGCAATGAACAATAGGAGGGGTTTCGTCTCTCCCGGTATTGGGGGTTGATGTTGCGCTGTGCTCGATTGGCCGTAACAGGGAAGTCCCTGGCCAGGGCTGTTTTAGAGATTTACTGGTAAGTGTTACCAGTAGTTTCACGACCCGTTATGGGCTTCACATCGGCACGACATATCGGTTATTGGGGTCAGACGTTTACCATCCCTAGGCTCGATATGCGGCATATCTGACGAAGAGACCGGACTGCACGGTAGTGTTGCCGGTTGGCTCAACGGGAGTTGTAGCAGGTTCGCTTGTTCTCTTCTGATCGCTCAATACCCGGGTGGCCGTTACGTTTAGCTGACCGCTTGCAGCTTAGGGGTGCTTGATATGATCATCACCCACTGCCGGCGTATTGACGAGTCTTAGAGTCCCACAAAAGAGTTACCTAGTCCAGGCGAAACGTTGTGGTGCGCGTATGCGATATGCGCATGGACCCGGTTAAAATGCGCGTATAAGATACTGTATATTAATCGGGCGGCTGGCTTTTGATTGGGTCGTATGTGATATGGCCGGATTGGTAAATCAAGTGTTGATTTATCATTTAACCATTAGATTCTCACTAGAAATCATTTCTTGTACTTTTGGATGTATGCATGCATGTATGCATTCCTTCTTGATTCATGCACATATGGATGTGCATGCACACATACATACATACATCATCCTTCATGGTTGTATATACATAGAAAATGGTGGCAATATAAGACTCACACCATGGTTTTATATATATGGATATATATTGTATTTGTGTTAAAAAGAAAAAGAAAAGAAAAGGATAATTCATGGTTTACTTTCTACACTCTTCTTTGACCTAACCATACTCACCCACCATTTAACCATGGATTAACTTACCTTTTGTGTTTTAACTCAAATTCAATAATATCTTTATTTTTTAACCATGGTTTGAGATGAGAGGTGGAAAATATATATACATATATTTTCTATTTTTTCATGTGAGATTATCTTTTCTCTTGTTCTAAAAAAGGCCATCATCTTCTTCCTCCTTCTTCTTATGCTCTCTAGATTTCTCTAGTGAGCAAATTACTCACCAAGTTAGGATTTTGAAGTGAGAAAAGCCACCACAACATCATTCTACACAAGTCTTGCCCACTTGTTTAGAGTGTTAGCTTCATTTCTTTCTCTTGATCAAGTGAAGTTGCAAGCTTGGACAAAGCGGACTCCGGGTGGATCATCGTGGACCTAGAGGAGTTCAAGCGGACCTTTTCCAAACCCCAAGTAGCCGAGGAGTCTAGCGTAGGGAGCTACAAAGGTTGTACTCTCAAAACCCTAGCTTTTCTTACTTGTGATGATGTGTTGTGTTTGAAACCCTAATTTTCTAGGAATGATTCTTTGTGTGTTCACTTAGCACCCTAAAAATTTAATCTTTGGTACATGTGATGCTTCCAAACCCTTCATAAGGTGCTAGGTAAACCTAACACTGACCCGCTTCCCTTATTAGCTTGTCCATCTATTCTTCAAACGACGGACTTGGCATTTTAATGGCGGGACCTTGTTTTGGTTCAGGGTTAGCGTCTTTTAACAGAACATCTCCTTCTTCATCAAAGTCATGTATAACGTAGCGGATATGGAATCGTTACCGTTTCTTGGATTGAACATATCCAAGCCCGATCGTTTCCATTCTCCCGTTGGGCAATTTTTGCTGAGTTCCGGGGACGTCCCAGATCCTGTTGTAGAACTGAGCTTGTCGAGCAGTCTGTTTGAAGGGTACGCCTTGGCGCCTCAACATCCTTTTGAATCCTTTTGTATAGTGTGTGGGCAGCCGGATGGGCTGGAGCCTGTCAAGCGTAGAATCAGCGCCATGGCAGATTTCTTTCTCCACTCTGGTTTCCGCGGATCGATAAAAGAGGATCGTCTTTTCATCTCTTCACCTGGGAGGGACGAAGAATGTCTGCAGTTCCTGCACACCATAGGTATCAAGTGCGTCGAGCTCTTTGTAGTGCTGCCGCGGAACCATAGAGATTTGCAAACTTTGATCGTCGCCTGGCACGGTTTTTATGGATGGTCGAACAGAGAATACTGCATTGACTTCATCTTCAGAATCGCTGCCGAAGATCAACATAGGGGTAAACGGTCCGGATTTGTCGTATTGGGGCTGCCCCGAATAGACTATCTCTTCTTCCTCCTCGGTATCACTCCCGAAGACCGGAATGGTAGTGATAGCTTTTTGCTTGTCCTCCGGTTTATGGCATCTCTCCGTGTCGTCGAAGTCTGGTAAGAAGTACTTTGCATCTTCGTATTTTCGTACTTCATTCACGGAGAATAGGTTCAATTCCCCTGTTACGGTATATTCAAGCCCATCTTTGAAGTACTTCATACACTGATACTGTGTAGAAGGAATAATACAGTACCCATGTTACCAAGGCCGGCCGAGCAAAGCGTTGTAACATGTCTTGGCGTCAATGACGTGAAATTTGATGTTCGTGACGAACAGCCCAAAGCGTAATGTCAGTATCACAGACCCGAGCGTCCGTGATGACTAGGAGTCAAACCCGGAGATGGTGATTTTATCGCAAGCGGGTGCTGATCGCTCATGCAGATTTCTTTCAATACTCTTACATTGAGGAGATTGACGAAGGACCCATTATCAACCAGGATCTTGCCTATCTTAATATCATGACAGTATCCAGAGACATAAAAGGGAAGGTTATGCTTGCACATCTCGAGGAGGAGATCTTCATCGCCGAAGGTGATATCGGCTGCGTGCACTTCTTCCAACTCGTCCTTCATCTTTTCTTCGGCGAGGAAAGCTTGGAATTGCTCGGGCTCTTTTAGTGCCTTGATCAAAGAATCTCTCGCCTCTTTGGATAGCAGAAAGGCGTCGAGAATGCTTAGCTGTGAGGGTATCTTCCTTAGGTGTGCCAGAACGTTGTAATCCACCTTGTTTTTCTTGGGCGGATCCTTGGCTGTCAGCTCTTCGACGGCTTGGTCATCGAGGGTGATATCTTCAAGGACCTTTTCTTTTCCCTTATCCTTTTTGTTCGACCCCTTGTTTACGGGTCCAAGATTCTTATCAGGTAATTTGCGATTGCGCAGCTGAATGTTCTCGCAACTCTTCGGTTCTTCCTCTTTTTCTGAGGTGGATTCTTTGAAGAGAGGGCCAAGAACCATTTCTTCTTCAGAATCACTCCCGAAGGTGAGAACTTGCGATCCCCTGCTACCAACCATGTGACAGTTGCCCGCAGCTCTTCCACGCTCGTCTGTCGCATTTTTCCGCTATCGACGAGCTTCACGCTTCATCCTCTTGAAGTGTTGCCTATGAGCAACATACCCTTGCCACCAATTTTTAAAGGCGTTGCATTCTTCAGTATGGTGTGCAATCCTTCGATGATATAAATAGTAATTAGGATGCACATCCTCTAAATTAAGGTGTATTTCATCAGAAGTGTTTCCTTCGGAGGGTGGCAGTTTCATTCCCATCGATATGGCTTTGGCGAACCTTTTCTTCGTTTTAAGCCTGCTCTTGTCTGTCGCGGGCATTCCTCGGTCTGGTTGGGGCGCTTTAACTCTTTCATCCAGTCGCCGACATTTGGCTTTTCCAAATATGGCCATTTCACGCTCTCGATCAGCCTTACTTTTCAAAAGAGCTTCGTTCAGGAATGCATCAATCATCTCGTCTGACGGTCCAAAGAGCTCTAATTCGGGATCTACCCCCAGTTTCTCTGTGTCAGGAGCTTCTTCACCGTCTATCGACGAGTGAAAGATCACATGGCAGCTTGCCTCATAATCCTTAAGTTTATCTGACGAGTCTTCTCCATTGTTATCATCTCCGTCCTCAAGGACGTGGCTGAGAAACTCTTGAAGTGTGACCGGGGTTCGCGCCTTATGGTTATATTCTTCCAACGCATCGATATGTTTTTCCAAGTCCGTGCACTTGTCATTAGGCTTCACGGGCTTTTTGGTCTTTTTCTTCTTCTTCGAAGACTTTGACGGCTGGGTATGGGCGCTTTGACTATCACCACCAATTTTTGGAGTTAGGCGCGGCTTCAACATTCTTTCAATGACCTTGGGTTCCAACGGACTTTTCCATTTGATCACCGGGCATGTTTGGAGATCCTTTAGCATTCTTTTCGTTTTGGCTGAAAGAACGACCTCCCATGGAGCTTCTTCTATAAAAGAGTATGATGCCCCCGGTGTATCCGCCTTTTTGAGAGCGTGCGGTTGGGGCGGGTTTACTTTCTAATTCTCAGACAGTGCGAATTTGCCCTGTTGGTATTGGTTCTCAATCCACCCTTTGAAGACGAAGCAATCTTCGATTGGATGGCCTATCGCTTGGTGATAGGGGCTAAAATTGGGATTATTAGCCTCACCTGGTTGCAATGGGCGTTTTGGATCTGGCAAGTTGATGAGCCTGTTGTGCACCGCCAGCTCGAACAATTTCCTCGTTTTGTCCCGGGGAAACAAATAAGGGTGCTTCATTTTCTCATTAAAGAATCTTTGTCTCTCATCTGGGCGATCAGTTAGTTTTGGGCCACTGGGCTGCTATTGAGCATTGGCGACGAAGGTCGCTTTCCCTTTCCTTTTTTCATTTCGATATTCCAGGTTTGAAGAAGACGGTCTATGACCCATCTGGTCCATTTTGGTCAGTTTGTCAATCAAGGCCTGGAAAGTGGTCGGCTTGAAAAACATCATGAATTGTGAAATGGTCGCCTGAGGGTCGAGGGTCAAACAATCTCCTCATTTTGTCCTGGGGAAACGAATAAGGGGACTTCATTTTCTCATTAAAGAATCGCTTTCCCTCCTCGATGCGTTGTTCGCACTACAACCATAAATTCCTCCACCGTATCGCGTATTGGACCCAAGTTTCTCCCGGCTTCACCCTGATCAGTGCCGTGATTGGGGTACGTTCGCTAGCGCTCGCAAAACGTTGGGTGAATAGCAGCTCCATCTCTGCAAATGTCTTGATAGAGTCATTCGGGAGTTCTGAATACCACTCGAATGCCGTCTTCGACAAGCTGCCAACAAACTGGCGAAGCAGTAGTTTATCATCACCTCCAGTGTTGCCGCACAGAGCCCTAAATTGAGCAACGTGCTGGTGTGGATTTCCTGTCCCCTTATATACGTGGAATTTGGGGATCGTGTATCCCGGCGGGTACTTTATCTGGTCATACCAACCCAGTTAGGGTCGTCCAGTCCTAATAATTTGCCCAGCCGCTTCATTCGCCTGATGAACTCGTATCTGCTGAGCGATGTAGTCATCCAAGGAAGCTTTTGAGATGGTCTCCTCCTTAGCTGCTGACAGAGCCGGAAGAGGATTTGATGTCTCTTCTCTATCATCTTCAATTATTACTAGAGGATCTTCGGCTGGAGGGTCCGGCTGGATCATCATGCCCACCATATCATGGAATAGAAGGGCCATTTGTTTTATATTTGTCGCTTGTTCCGCGGCCTCTTTGTCCTTCTTCTCAAGCATTCTCCGAAGGAATTCGGCATCAGTTTCCTTCTCACGGCGCAGCTCCGAGGATGTCTCCGGGCATGCTTTCGATCCTGTGAGTGCGGCCATAGCTGTTAACATCTCTTGGAGCTTTTTTTGTTGTTGCTCCTGAGCCTTAGTCACTTATCGCGTAAGCGGTCAATCACCTGTGGAGATACGGCTATCCTCTTTTCCGGATGCCATATAGATAGTGTGCACCGCCATGCCCCCGGACTTGGGGTGTTTAGATCCAGTGTTCTTGCGATTCGTCGCAAACACCGGGATTTTCTCCAGCTTTCTCCTCTTGTGAGCGGTCGAAGTTGAGGGGCCGTTGCAGTGGACACCAAAGTAGCTGTCGCTTTCTGTGGTTTGAAAGGGTGATCCTCTTCTTGACGAACCTTCATCTTTTTCTGTCGGCGAGGATAGTTTTGTTCTACCACGGAGTCCCGGACCTATCGCCAAACTTTATAAATTTTAGACGACAGCCGCTGAGGGGGCTGCTCCAGCTTCGCCTTTGGGGCATTCTCCCTAAGTGGAGGAGATCTTTTCAGCACGGCAGTTGGCGAATTCCTGCGCACCCTGTTAAGTAGTTCAAAGTTGTTCCCAGTTGGAACAGCAGCATCAACTTCCACCATCGGAGCTGGTGGAGTCAGTCCAGAAGGGGAATTGCCCCCAGCTTTTATCACTCAGCGCCAGTGGAGACGTCGAGCATGTCGTGCTGCCGGGATCACCTCCACTGTTGGATCAGCTTTTCCATGCCCTCTGTTCTGATGAGAGTCTGCTGTTGGCGCCAGCCTGTCAAAGACAGATGCTCGTAGAGAGGGAATGGCCAATCTTAAAAAGGCCGATTTTCGTGCAGGGGAAACGGCCTTGGTTACTTCACCCGGAGTGGGAGCTGAAATGGCCAGTCCTGTGAAGACCGACCCCTTAGCCGGAGAAGCCGCCTTAGTGACTTCAGGAGTAGAAATGGCTATCCGCTTCGGGATAACGCCTTCTGGTATTGCGGGATTCTTCACGGGCCCGTTGGAGCTTTGGCCCGGTCTGCTGAAAACTGAGGCGCTTGGTTTGGGCGACCCGTTAAGAGGGGCCGCAGTAGTGGTAAGCCGATCAAAGACGGACTTTTTCTGAGCTTCTTGCAATGGTACAGGGGCGTTGAAGCTCATCGGTGGGAGCATGGTCCCAAAGAATAGCCCAGTGGTGGCTTGGGTTACTTGTTCCACTGGCATTGTAAAAAGGGAGGCCGCTTGGGGCCTGTAGGTTACTCCTCCAGATGAGACGGAACGGTAGTTGCAGTTGCAGTTGGAGCAGTTAGAGGCCATTGATGTTCTTTTTTTCTGCACGGGAGCAAAACCAAATCTTAGTACCTCGAACCCAAAGGCAACCATATTAAACCGCGATTCGTTCGCGAACACGACACACGAAGTGTAGAGTGGAAAGAGGAAAAGGTCCCACCGGGCGTGCCAGAATCTGTTCACCGCCGGAAGACGAGACCGGGACGTTGAGACGTCTGGCCTGAATTTCGAGGGCAGATACTATTTGGTTTTATCCGTCCACCTCTCCGAAGATGCCAAGTTGATTTATAGCACCGTGTATCGAAGGTTTAGACGGATGCGGTCACGTGAGGCACCTGAGGATTGGGCCAGGCTTCCTTTATTTTGTTCTCAGAATATTCAAATAAGTTAAACACTTAATCTTCATGGCAATCACGTGTGGGCACGTGATGGGTACCAATGCACTGGATATTGAAAGGATTTGTTAGGGGTAACGTGGGGACACGTGAGGGCACCCATGCATTGGGTATCAATCCTTCAGTTTTTTTATCTTCTCTTTTTAGAGAAGTGTTTGCCAGGGGTCACGTGGGGACACGTGAGGCACCCCAAAATCGATTCTGCCCTTTTATTTTGAGAAGTCTGTTCAAGGGTCACGTGGGAACACGTGACCGCATCTTATTCGTTCTCTTTTGGTCTCTGAGGGGGAGGGTCACGTGTTGCCATGTGATCATGTTGGGTACTTGATCCTTTTACGTGCATGGAGAGCTTAAGTCCCTTGTTTAAGAATTAAATTCTTTTATAGGGTTAAACCTTAATTTTATTTAGAGGAATTAAATTTCTATGTGTTTAAAAGAATTAAATTCTTTAAACCCAATTCTCCCTCTAAGTTTTGGATCTGCATTGCAGAATCTCCCCGATAAGAATTAAATTCTCAACTTATGGGGAGATCTGCTTCTGCGGATCTTCAACCATAGGAAGAACTAAGTTTTTATATTAAGGGTTAAACCCTATTTTTGTTGGAGGAATTAAATTTCTATATGCTTTGCGGGAGAATATAATTCTCTGAACTTAGTTCTTCCCTTAGGTTTTAAATCTGCATGGCAGACTCATCCCGATGAGAATTAAATTCTCAACTTATGGGGAGATCTGCTTCTGCAGACCTTCAAACAAAGGAAGAACTAAGTAGTTATTCAGAAGAGTTAAACTCTTAGTTTGAGAATTAAATTCTCTTTTTCTTTTGTGGGAGCTTATAAGTTGATCTCTCACCTAGGATTTTTTTCTTTTCTCAAGAGACCTTCTTTTCTCTCTGGAAAATTAAATTCTCTTTTCTTTTGTATTCTTTTTTCTGTTGTTGTCTCTCTCTTTAGGTTTTATCTTCCTTTTTCTTTTCTTCTTGGCTCCTATTTATAGGAGCAAGAAAAGAAGCAGTTTGTTTAGTCAATCTTTCATTGAAAGATTTTGATTGATTTTGTAACCAACATGATCTTTTAGATCACTCGGTGAATTTTATTCACCGTTGGATTTTTAATCCAAAAGATATTTTATTTGCTGTTCCTTGCAGATTTTAGGAAAATATTTCCTTGTATAGAATTTTTCTATAAATTGGTGATTTTTAATCACCGTTGGATTTTTAATCCAACGGTGCTCTACTGTACAAAGCGCAATTTTTTTTGTTCAGAAAGATCTAGGGAAATATTCTTCCATTAGGGTTTTTTGATTCCCTTAAATTAGAATTTAATTCTATTAGTTCAGAGGGATCAAGAACCTATCACATGTTGACACGCGACCCCTGATCACGTGTGGGCACGTGATGTCTCGTTTGGGGTTTTACTTCTTTCGGCTCAGATGATTTAAGAGCCTATCACGTGTTGGCACGTGACCCCATTGACTAAGCATCTAATTAGAATTTAATTCTATTATTCTAAGGACTTAAGATTCCATCATGTGTTAGCACGTGACCCCATCAGTTAGGCCTTTTATTAGAATTTAATTCTATTATTTCAAAGGGCTCAGGGACCCATCACGTGGTGGCACTTGATCCCATCTCAAATTGTGTATCTCAGCGCCTATAACTTTGCTCATAGAAGGTCATGTGTCTCCACGTGATGCCCGATCACGTGTGGGCACGTGATGCCCCTCTTGTGTATTTCCTTGCTGTTTTATTCAGTTCCCATGAGGGAAAAGTAAAGAACTGGGAAAGGGTGATATGTCTCTAAAAGTAGGGAATGATGCAATTGTTGCAGCCATAGCAGTTGGCGAATATCACCTAGTATTACCAAATGGTAATACAATGATTCTAAATGACTGTTATTACGTACCAAATATGATGTGCAATATTATATCAGTTTCTTTGTTGCATAAAAAAGGATATAACTTTGTGTTGGAGGATAATATTATGAACATTTTCCTAAATCAAATGTTAATTGGGTTTGGTACGTTAAGTAATGGTATATACGTTCTAAATCAAACTACAGTTCTAAACGTACAGAACACACATAAGAGGAAAAGTTCAGAAATGAACGAAACCTTCTTGTGGCATTGTAGACTAGGTTATATCAATTCGACAAGACTAGCTAAGTTACATAAGCATGCATATTTGCATCAGTTTGAATTTACATCTTATGAAACTTGCGAGTCATGTCTCAAAGGCAAGATGACCAAAACTCCATTTACTAGACACGGAGAAAGGGCTACTGAACTCTTGGGACTGATACATAGTGATGTATGTGGTTCTATGTCTACACATGCCAGGAATGGTTCCTCGTACTTTATTACATTCAGCGATGATCTCTCAAGTTTCGGACATGTATTCTTGTTGAAACTCAATCTGAAGTTTTTGAGAAATTCAAGGAATATAAGAGCGAACCAGAGAACCAAACGGATAAAAGTATTAAAATCCTTCGATCTGATCGGAAAGGAGAATACTTGAGCACAGAGTTCCGAAACTATTTAAAAGGGAATAGGATTCTCTCTCAACTTACTCCTCCGTATACACCACAGCACAACGGAGTATCGGAGCGGAGGAATCGCACCCTATTAGATATGGTGCGCTCTATAATGAGTAATGCTGGGTTACCGATTTCCTTTTAGGGTTATGCACTTGAGACAGCTGCATACCTATTGAATAGGGTTCTAACCAAATCAGTACCTACCACTCCATATGAGATATGGGAGTGAAAGAGACCATGTCTTAATTACATTAAGATATGGGGTTGTCCGACTTATGTCAACATGCAAAATCCGGACAAGCTCGAGGAAAGGTCAGTTATGTGCAAGTTTGTAGGATATCCCAAACATTCGCGAGGGCATATCTTCTTCTACCACACTGAGGAACAAAAAATGTTTGTTGCTCAACATGCCACCTTTTTAAAAAAGGAATTTCTTGCAAAATAAATTAGTGGTAATGAGATAGAGCTGGAAGAAGTTCCAGCAACACAAACTATAACTGACGATTTGGTAGAACTAGAGGATTAAATAGTCCCCGACGAATCTCAGCCACTCCACAAATCTAGTAAGGTTCCTCACCCACCTGATAGATACTACGGTTTTCTTATAGACGGTAGAGGACGGTGGGAGCGAGGATTGCATCATGGAAGATGATGACCCAACTAGTTTCGAGCAGGCTATCATAAGTGGAGACTCTGTGAAATGGCTAGATGCTATGCGATCTGAAATGGAATCCATGTACACCAACAAAGTATGGACTTTGGAAGTTGCTCCTGAAGGGGTAAAACCCATCGGGATCTTTAAGAAGAAAATTGGTGTAGATGGAAAAGTTGAGACTTTCAAAGCTAGACGTGTAGCAAAAGGTTTTCGTCAACGACCTGGTGTCAACTATGATGAAATCTTTTCTCCTATCGCCATGCTTAAGTCCATCAGGATCCTACTTGCCATTGCTGCATACCATGACTATAAAATCTGGCAGATGGAAGTCAAGCCCACTTTTCTAAATGGTGATTTAGAAGAGAGAGTGTACATGACACAGCCAGAGGGCTTCATAGACAGTGGGAGCAACGGAAGCGTGTGTAAGCTGCTTAAATCAATCTACGGATTAAAGTAGGCATCACGGAGCTGGAACATCTGTTTCGATGAAGCTATCAAAAAGTTTGACTTTATCAAAAACGTAGATGAACCTTGTATATACAAGAAGGTTATAGAGAGTAAGGTTGTCTTCCTCGTATTGTACGTGGATGACATACTCTTGATAGGAAATGATGTTCATATGCTACACTCGGTCAAGCTCTTCTTATCACACAAGTTCTCTATGAAAGATCTAGGTGATGTCTCATATATCCTGGAGATAAAGATCTATAGAGATAGGTCTAAGCGGATGTTGGGATTGTCCAATCCAGGTACATTTACACCATACTAAAGAGGTTTAGTATGGAAGATTCTAAGCGTGGTAATTTACCCGCTTGCTCAGGAATCACTCTCTCCAAAGATATGTCTCCTAAGACTGATTTTGAGAGGGCTCGCATGCAAAGGATACCCAATACTTCGGCAGTCCGGTCTATCATGTATGCGATGTTATGTACCAGACCAGATGTAACTTAATCACTAGATGTAGTGAGCAGGTATCAATCAAATCCTGGGGAAAAGCATTGGACAACTATGAAGAACATTCTTAAGTACTTGAGAAGGACTAAAGAAATGTTCTTGGTGTATGGTAACGGAGAACTCCAGGTGGAGTCCTTTACTGATTCGAGCTTCCAGAGTGATAAGGACGACGGTAAGTCAGTCTCGAGTTTTGTCTTCGCCCTCAATGGAGGGGCGATATGTTGGAAGAGTTCCAAGCAAGATACCGTAGCAGATGCGACGATGGAGGCTGAATACATCGCTACCAACGATGCTGCCAAAGAGGTTATTTGGATGAAAAAGTTCATAGCTGAACTTGGTGTGGTTCCAACTATTGAGCATCCAATACCTGTGTATTATGATAACAATGGAGCTGTGGCTTTGGCCAAGGAACCCCGGTCCCATCAGTGATCCAGACATATTCTTAGACGGTATCACCTAATCCGGAAGATAGTAGATTGACGAGAGATCGAGGTCAGGAGAGTTGACACGAAGGACAACGTAGCGGATCCACTCACGAAGGCCCTTCCACAGACGCAGTTTGAAAGACTTTTTGGGATGTTGGGTATGAGATACTACAACAACTGACCTTAGTACAAGTGGGAGATTGTTAGGAATATGTATGCCCTAGAGGCCATTATTGTATGATATAGTGGATGCTTTGACATATATATAGAGGACTTTCTTGCTCGACATAATAGTATGCTATCTGGTTGCTCTATATCTTAACATGTACACTTTTTGTAACACTTTAGGATTTCGATTAGTGTTAATTAAGCGATAATACGGGTTTTCTGTAAAAAGTTTACCAATTTGGTTTCCTCACATTTTATAAAATTTAATTAATAATTTATTGTTATTTGTTCTGCCTTGCACACACTTGTGCATGTTAATGTGAGGGTGTGTTTATGTTAATCTAGTTTAGTGACCATGACAACTTAACCTAATCCTAATCCTATCCTTGCTTAACCCTAATCCCTTGATATTTTTGTGTGAGGAAGATATTTCCTTTGTTATGTTTTGGATTAGGAGGAGGTGGCATGGTGAGTCATGAGAGGCATGGCTTGCATTAATGTGTGAGTTAATGCAAGGGTGCACTCACCTTACTTTCTCATTATTCTCACCTCTCTCTCTCTTTATCCTTTCATTCTCTCATTTCTTCTACCTCTCTCATTATTTTTCATCCCCTCTAAGCCTCAACTGAAGCCTTCACTACCCCTTCACTAAAACCTTGCAAAACTTCATCAAATCACCCAAATCACTTCTTAATCCTTGTTTTGCCTCTTAGATGCCTTGGAGCTTGGAAAGCTAGGATCTTTGAGCTTGTGGGAGTAGATAATGATCTTAAACTGTTAAATAGGTGTTTGCTATATTGTGTAGCTTATTCGTTTCAGTTTAGAAAGCTTAAAGTAATGTTTCGTGCACATATCGTATTTTTAGTGTCATGTTGTGATATCTGTGATCAACTGTGAACCTGTGTGTGTACTAGAAAATCTAGCGGTGTAGTTGTATTGTACCAGAGACCTTAAGACTTCACCTGAAACATGAGACCCACCTGCTCGTCTATGGCCGGCGACATGAAGCCAAAATCCGGCGACCTCGGCCTGTGAGGGGAGTTAGGGTTTAGGTTGTTCAGGGTAGCTGTCTGCTTTGGTTTTAGTGTGTTTGGTCCTGTTTGATTTTTGAGTTTTGAATGTATAAAGAATCTAGGATCACTTAGCTTGTTTCTAGTGTTACGACTACGCGCGTTATGTTATCCGACACGGTTCGTAATCTTGTGTAGCTTTTGCTCTTGAGTTGGTTTCATAGTGTCGCTACGCACGTAAGCCACTAGACGAACACTTGAGAGTATGTTTGGAGTTGATGTATCGGTCAAACGTAGTGGTTACGTGTTATTTGTCGATTGCTAATGTGAACTTGTTGTTATTGTTGTTCTATGATCTTAAGGACGCAGGCGGGAACTTCGGACGCTGCGAAGAAAGGAAAGCGAGTGGTTGGTTTTACTTAGCCCCAGGATCATCAGTGAGTAGATTTAATATCTATAGGGGAACGCCCGCATGGTGTTATGCGTCTGGGCTATATTAAGTGACATGACTATTAGTTATAAGTATATGGACATTGATTGTGCATGTGTACCTTTGTTGCATACCTCATTTCCTATTGTTTATGGACTTAGTATTAATGAGACACAACGCCATTATTGACGGTTCATGTTTCACGAGCACTAATTGCATGCTACACACACACCGTCGATAATTGCCATGACACGCACAACCCATATACATACGAGATGGAGTTGACACCTATACATATGTGATTTTGTATTGGTTAGGGACATTGAGACATTGATTCATATTCCTTTGTACATAAGACATATAGCATAACTGTATACCTACATGCTTACACATATGCCTTGCCATGCCTACATGCTAGTTACCCATATACCTATATGGTATTTTACCATTAGTGATAGGTATATATACATATGAGATATAGCTACATGTACATCTTCCATACACACTTACATACACCAGTATGGTATTACATCATTAGTGATAGGTATATACACATATGAGTATAGCTACATGTATATCATACCTACATACTTACATGTACACCCATATACCTTGATATAGCTACACATATACCTGAAGGGTATTACATCTTTATTGATAGGTATATACTTATACTTTGCTATAGCTACATGTTCACCTTTATATGATATTGCGTTGGATTTCGGAGAAATTAGGAACCGCATGATATATTTGATAACTTGTTGCAGTTAAATAGCGGTTTTTCCTTTATATGCTCATATTACTGTTTCATGTTGCATATATTATATTTTATGGATTTCGCATTGATATATGGTTTTTCATATGATATTTTCTGGATGTTTTACTCCTACGTGTGTGTGTGTGTGTGTGTGTCAGTGGTATGGGATGTTGATATATATATATATATATATATATATATATATGGTATATACATATCAGTGGTATAGGACGTTATTATATATGTACACCTACCTAATATATCATAATAATGATCTATGCAAATATTCATATTCATTACTTGACGTTTTCTGGATTTGAGGACCGTAGTAGTTCATGAAATTATGCATTGTTTGAAAAAACCAGTTTCTCTTGATATGATATTTCGATACTTCCACCATGAGATTTCTCGGTTCTGAGTATTGTATACCCCATGCGAAGAGTGGAGTGGGCCGTGTGCGGGTACATGGTGGGGCCCGGAGGCACCCTGGGGCAAAAAGATTGCAGATGATGGCGTTGAGCTCGATGCAGGGGATACTACCTTACCGGTGACATTACTTGGTTCCGACGGTTATCGTGGGGATACCGACCGGAGTCGTGGACATATGGATACGTGGAATTCGAGTGTCGAAGGTGGGCACTCGGGTTTCTGATAGAGCGTATGATACGTGCATATCAAGGCCGATCTGGACTGACGGAGCCCTAAATATGAGGGGCCGATCTGAACTGACGGAGCCCGAGGGCCGATCCGGACTGACGGAGCCATATATATATATATATATATATATATATATATATATATATATATATATATATGAGTATTTATGTGTCGATGCTAGACACTAGTTTTCATGATGTTTTCGGGTGTCGATGTTTGACACTCAGGTTCCATGAAACTTACATGATATGTTTTATTCCATACTCCGCATTTATTTGATATGCATTGTTTCATGTATTAGTAGTACCAGATAGAGTACCTTTCATGACTGTTGCATATACATATTGCTATTTATTGCTATTAGCTTGCATGTGATAGATTAGCATAGTACGTGCATACTTGCGATTACCTGCATATGTTATTTACTATTCATGAGTTGGCAACTCACCCCCGTTGTGTCACAGGGTTGTACAGGTTGTCCCTCAGGGCAGTCATGGTAGGGCTTTCATCTATCGTATCATCTTTTGCAGCGGATACCGCTACGGCTGACTGTGTGCAGTTTTGCAATAAGTGGGTTTTGCGGTTATCCGATGTTACTCATTGTATATTCGTTGTATCCAGTACTCTCTATCTACTAGTTCATGTATTGACTTACAGACGAGTTGTGAGGAAAATATTATATATTATTTTGTGACTCTGGATGCCACTTATGCTATTTTTATTGATATCGTCTTTTTCTTCGCTACGGCGTCGTATATCTGCTTGTGGTGGTTGTTTTCCGTCCTTGGGCGTGGATTTGCTCCCGTTGGGGATGCTTTTACATATATTTATGTTGTACCCTTTTTGGGGGCTTGTTTTTACAAAGGATGTGCTGCCAAAATTTTAAAAGTAAAAGTTGGACTTTAAAGAATTTTGATTGAGATTTCAAAAGTTTTAAAAAATGTTCTTATCAATAAATACTTTTGATGGTTTAGATTGTTGGGTTTTCGGCTTACTTAGATTGCGTTACGCCTGTGGACGTTAGGTTGTTTAAAGGCCGTCACGTGCCAAATTTTGGGTCGTGACAAAATTGGTATCAGAGCACTGGGTTTTACCTTTCGGAGTGTAGGATGATCTTGGTATGATGGAGTAAGTAGCTTAAGCAGAGTGATGTAGCGTGTGTATGTCCGCGGCATACTTACGACACGGTACTCCGCCTAAAGTGACCTAAATACTAATTGCTTGAAATTCCATCCGTGATTACATATATCTTTGTGATTCGATTTCCGTGTTCATATCGAATCCTATTTCCATTAATAGCCTTTTCCCACCAATGACTTTGAGGGCTCAGAGAGAGGCGGCAAGAGACGAGGTCAGAGTTGACTCGTTTGGTACGAGAACTGACCAGGACGGTACGCTCGTTGCACAGGAGTAGATTGATCCTCCTTTATTAGATCATATCGCTAGGTTTGAGGCAGATATGCAGGACTTGCGCCAGATGATGAGGTCGTTGGTTGAGGCCAGTCGAGCGCAGCGAAAGGAGGTTGCCATCCCTGTTACCTAGTTATTCCTTTGTATCAGCACACAGCATTGTGTTACGTATACAGCAGCAGTGGATGCAGCCCATTTAGCTGAGGAGCGTCTTCCTGAGACTTTGGGAGTTCCGAGACCGAGGAGGGCTCGTACTGGTATATCATCCCGGAGATAGATGTTTAGACGCCGCGACAGATATCGTTTAGGTCGTGGGAGTAGTAGAAGCTTGGGACGAGGATAGTTGTTTAGCTCTTATCCCCAGGAGGGTCGGCAGCCATTATATGGATGTTTTCGATGTGGGAGCCTTCAACACTTCGTCAGATATTGTTCCTTGGCACCACGTCAGACTTATGTTCAGAGAGGTCGTGGTCGCGGAGGGTTCATTCAAAGGGGACATGATGGTAGAGAAGGAGTTCAACCAGTTGCGGGTAGAGAAAAGACACGGGAGTTTGCTTCTACTCATCGGGAGGCGTGGGCGTCCAATGAAGAGTTTTGAGGTATTCTATTCGTATGTTCTTTTGTCGCACTTGTTTGTTTAATTCGGGATCTATGAACTTGTTTGTTTTACACACTTCGTGCGGTGGTTTGGCCGAGAGTCGTGTATGCTAGATCAGCCATTGTTGTGTTTACTCCTGTTAGCGATCCTTTGGTTGCGCGACACGTGTTTCGGTCATGTGCCAATCGGATAGGAAATAGAGGTTCGTCCATCGTTTTGATCCTTCTAGAGATGTTGTACTTTGACGTTCTCCCAGGCACGGAATAGTTGGCTACGTGCTATGCGTCTGTGGACAGCCGCGAGAAAACAGTCAGGTTTTGTTTTCCCGACGAGTCAGTTCTTGTTGTGCAGGGGGAACAGTGGTGCCGCCCCTCACAGCTTGATTTCAGCCTTTTTCACTAGTCGGCTTTTGAGGAGAAGATCTCGAGGATTCTTGTCTTTCATTTGTGATACCGGAGCCGCATGGGATTCGTTGGACCGGGTTCCTTTCGTACGAGAGTTTTCCGACGTTGTTCTAAATGAGCCGGCGGAGCTTAGGGGGCTTAAGGATCAGCTGCAGAGTTGCTAGATAGAGGAGGACTTGTACGTCCAAGTATTTCACTTTGGGGAGCTCCTATTCTGTTTGTCAAAAGAAGGACGGCAGTTTGAGATTGTGTATTGATTGATCGTCAATTGAACTAAGTTATGGTGAGGAAAGGTATCATTTACCTCGCATTGACGATTTCTTTGATCAGCTCCAGGGTGCGAGACATTTTTCTAAGTTTGATTTGGGTTCAGTTCATCATTTTGCTGGTTCAGAGTGATGACATTCCAAAGAATGCTTTTGTGCGCGCTACGGGCTTTATGAGTTTTGGTGGTGTTGTTGGACTCACCAATGCCCTAGCAGCATTCGTGGATGTGATGAACCAGATTCTTCAGGCCGTTCCTCGACCAGTGGATTGTTGTGTTATAGATGACATTCTGGTCTTTTCTAAGAGTCGTGAGGAACATGAGCAGCACTTGAGGATTGCTTTGCAGACATTGGGAGAGTACTAGTTGTTTGCTAAATTCTTGAAGTGTTCTTTCAGGCTTGTTTGTGTTGACTTCCTAGGTCATGTTGTTACGGGAGACGGTATTCGTATGGATCCAAGGAAGATCGAGGCCGTACAGCTTTGGCCCAGACCTGTTCAGGGACAGAGGTCCGCAGATTTTTGGGCTTAGCCGGTTTTTACCACCGTTTCGTGCAGGATTTCTTGAGTATCGCTGCACCGTTGACTGGATTGACCAGGGAAGGGGTTCCTTTTCTTTAGACTGGGGCATGCGTGCTAAGTTTTCAGTGGTTGAAGACTTGGTAGACGACTGCACCAGATCTATCTTGCTTTCTGGATCGGGCGACTTTGTCGTTTATTGTGATGTTTTGCGAGTGGGGCTCGATTGTGTACTGATATAGCATGATAGAGTTATCACTTATGCTTCCCGATAGTTGGAGGAAGTACGAGCAGGATTATCCCACTCATGATCTGGAGATGGCCGCGGTGGTCTTGCGCTGGAAATTTGGGGACACTAGTTGTACGGAGAGCCGTGTTAGATTTTCATGGACCACCAGAGCTTAGTATATATCTTCCTGCAGCAGGTTTTGATTGTTGAGACAGCGCCGTTAGATGGAGCTTGTGAAGGATTGTGATTTTGAGATCCTTTATTACCCAGGGCAAGGCGATTGTGGTAGCTGATGCTTTGAGTCGTAGGCCCGGGGGTAGCTTGTTCCAGTTGTGCGCAGTTCAGAGACAGTCTTTTGCAGATTTACAGTTCTTGTGCGACAGTTGAGTACAGTTTAAGTTCGCCTCTACTGAGGGGACAGCTTGCTCATGTCCGCGCCCGTCCACTTTTACTTAATCGTTTTTATGAGGCACAGCCCGCCGATGCTCGTTTGTTTGATATTCTGAGCATGTTCGGCAGGGTAAAGATTCGGAGTTCTTGATTAATGACCAGGGTGTGCTATGTTAGGGACTCGATGGTGCATACCCGATACTGATGGGTAGAGACGCGAGGTCCTAGAGCAGGCACATCAGTCAGCTTTCGGTGTTCACCCCAAGTGCCATCAAGATGTAACGTGACTTGTGAGTTAGTTACGGGTGAGCAGGGTTAAAGAGTGAAGTTAAGATTTCGTTTCGAGGTGCTTGTCTTGTCAGCGAGCTAAGGTTGAGCATTTGAGACCGGCTGGAGAGTTGCAACCTTTTTACCGTTCCAGAGTGGGAATGGGAGCAGATCTCCATGAAATTTGTTGTGGGTCTACCCAAGTCTAGTCGAGGGTATGACTCCATTCGGGTGATTGCTGTCCGGTTATTCTCAGTATGCTCAGTTTGCTCAGTTGTTCTTTGTTAAGTTGTGCGTTTGCACGGAGTTCCTTCTTGCGTTGTATCTAATAGAGGCATCTAATTCGCTAACCGTCGTTGGTAGAACCTTCAGGAAGACTTGGGTACTGGTTGAGCTTTAGCTCCGCTTTTCCATCTGTAGGCCGATGGTTAGATAGAGCGGACTATACAGACTCTGCAGGATATGCTTGTGCGTACATAATAAGTGTTTGTTGGCTGTGGGATCGTCACTTTCCATTGATGGAGTTCTCCTATGATAACGGTTATCAGGAGACGTTTCAAATGGAAAATTTTAGGCCTTATGTGTCAATCGCCAGTTTGTTTTACTGACTCCGCGAGAGCAGGATTTTAGACCCCAGCTAGTCCTGAGACTTCGGAGAAGATCCAGTTGATTCAGCTCAGGATGAGAGCAGTCAGTGCAGGAAGAAGTCTTATCCCGACCATGGTGGTCGCAGACTTGAGTTCGCAGTAGGAGATCATGTTTTCCTACAGATTTTTCCGATGAAAGGGCGTGTTGAATTTTGGGAAGCTTAGTCCCAGAATTATAGGTCATTTTGAGATCCTTGAAGCGAGTTAGTACCGTTGCCTATAATTTGGCACTTCCGCCCAGATTTTTGAGCATTCACCCCGTATTCCTTGTGTCGATACTTTGCAAATACCTTCATGACCTTTCTCAAATGATTCAGCATCAGACCATTTAGCTTGGACGCGATCTTTTCGCTCACCGGCAGCTAATAGTGTTAGTGGATCGGCAGGTGGAGAAACTTCGGTCAAGGGACTTGCCATCTGTGGAGGTTTTCTTAGGCGTAGCCCGTCTAGTGAGGAGATCACTTGGGAGGCTATGAGCGAGATGTGAAAATTTTGCACTCATCTCTTTGAAGGTACGCATAGTAAGAATTTTAATTCGGGGATGAATTTTCTTTAAGGGAGGAGATTATAACACCTTAGGATTTCGATTAGTGTTAATTAAGCGATAATGCGGGTTTTCTGTAAAAAGTTTACCAATTTGGTTTCCTCACATTTTATAACATCTAATTAATAATTTATTGTTATTTGTTATGGCTTGCACACACTTGTGTATGTTAATGTGAGGGTGTGTTTATGTTAATCTAGTTTTGTGACCATGACAACTTAACCTAATCCTAATCCTATCCTTGCTTAACTCTAAACCCTTGATATTTTTCTGTGAGGAAGATATTTCCTTTGTTTTGTTTTGGATTGGGAAGAGGTGGCATGGTGAGTCATGAGAGGCATGGCTTGCATTAATGTGTGAGTTAATGCAAGGGTGCACTCACCTCACTCTCTCATTATTCTCACCTCTCTCTCTCTCTCTTTATCCTTTCATTCTCTTAATTCTTTTATCTCTCTCATTATTTTTCATCCCCTCTAAGCCTCAACTGAAGCCTTCACTACCCCTTCACTAAAACCTTGCAAAACTTCATCAAATCTCACCCAAATCACTTCTTAATCCTTGTTTTGCCTCTTAAATGCCTTGGAGCTCAGAAAGCTAGGATCTTTGAGCTTGTGGGAGTAGGTAATGATCTCAAACTGTTAAATAGGTGTTTATTATGTTGTGTAGCTTATTCGTTTCAGTTTAGAACGCTTAAAGTAATGTTTCGTGAACATATTGTATTTTTAGTGTCATATTGTGATATCTGTGATCTGCTGTGAACCTGTATGTGTACTATAAAATCTAACAGTGTAGTTGTATTGTACCAAAGACCCTAAGACTTCACCTGAAACACGAGACCCACCTGCTCGGTTTTGGCCGGCGACATGAAGCCAAAATCCGGCGACCTCGGCCTGTGAGGGGAGTTAGGGTTTAGGTTGTTCAGAGTAGCTGTCTGCTTTGGTTTTAGTGTGTTTGGTCCTGTTTGATTTTTGAGTTTTGACTGTATACAGAATCTGGGATCACTTAGCTTGTTTCTAGTGTTACGACTACATGCATTACGTTATCCAACACGGTTCGTGATCTTGTGTAGATTTTTCTCTTGAGTTGGTTTCGTAGTTTCGCTACACACATTAGCCACTAGACGAACACTTGAGAGTATGTTTGGAGTTGATGCGTCAGTCAAACGTAGTGGTTACGTGTTATTTGTCAATTGCTAATGTGAACTTGTTATTATTGTTGTTTTATGATCTTCGGGACGCAGGCAGGGACTTCGAACGCTGCGAAGAAGGGAAAGAGAGTGGTTGGCTTTACTTAGCCCCAGGATCTTCAGTGAGTAGATTTAACATCTACAGGGGAATCGCCCCCATGGCGTTATGCGTCTGGGCTAGACTATGTGACATGACTATTAGTTATAAGTATATGCACATTGATTGCTCATGTGTACCTTTGTTGCATACCTCATTTCCTATTGTTTATGGACTTAGTATTAATGAGACACAACACCATTATTGACGGTTCATGTTTCACGAGCACTAATTGCATGCTACACACACACCGTCGATAATTGTCTGGACACCCACAACCTATATACATACAAGATGTAGTTGACACCTATACATACGTGATATTGTATTGGTTAGGGACATTGAGACATTGATTCATATTCCTTTGAGCATATGACATATAGCATACCTGTATACCTACATGTTTATACATATGCCTTGCCATGCCTACATGCTAGCTACCCATATACCTATATGGTGTTGTACCATTAGTGATAGGTATATACACATATGAGACATAGCTACATGTACATCTTGCATACACACTTACATACACCAGTATGGTATTACATCATTAGTGATAGGTATATACACATATGAAACATAGCAACATGTATATCATACCTACATACTTACATGTACATCCATATACCTTGATATAGCTACACATTTACCTGGAGGGTATTACATCTTTATTGATAGGTATATACTTATACCTTGCTATAGCTACATGTTCACCTTTATATTATGTTGCGTTGAATTTCGGAGAAATTAGGAACCGCATGATATATTTAATAACTTGTTGCAGTTATATAGCGGTTTTTCCTTTATATGCTCATATTACTGTTTCATGTTGCATATATTATATTTCATGGATTTCACATTGAGATATGGTTTTTCATATGATGTTTTCTGGTTGTTTTACTCCTGTGTATATATATATATATCAGTGGTATGGGACGTTGATATATATATATATATATATATATATATATATATATATATATATATATATATATATATATATATATTTATATATATATGTAAGTATGTATGTATGTATGTATGTATGTATATATAAGGTATATATATATATCAATGGTATGGGACGCTGTTATATATGTACACCTACCTAATATATCATCATAATGATCTATGCAAATATTCGTATTCATTACTTGATGTTTTCTGAATTTGAGAACCGTGGTAGTTCATGAAATTATGCATTATTTGAAAAACCCGGTTTCTCTTGATATGATATTTCGATGCTTCCACCATGAGATTTCTCGGTTCTGAGTATTGTATACCCCACGCGAGGAGTGGAGTGGGCCGTGTGCGGGTACATGGTGGGGCCCGGAGGCACCCCGGGGCAAGAAGATCGCAGATGATGGCGTTTAACTCGAGGCAGGGGATACTACCTTACCGGTGACTTTACATGGTTCCGGCGATTATCGTGGGGATACCGACATGAGTCGTGGACGTATGGATACGTGGAATTCGAGTGTCGAAGCTGGGCACTCGGGGTTCTGATAGAGCGTATGATACGTGCATATCAGGGCCGATCCGGACTGACGGAGCCTGAGGACCGATCCGGACTGACGGAGCCCTATATATATATATATATATATATATATATATATATATATATATATATGTAAGTCCGCGGCGGCGCCCCGGCCGTCGATCCAACGCCGGAAACACGGAAACAAAAACTTTCAAAAACTATTGAACCGGCACCACCGCACACTTTTCACCCGGATCGGGCCATTAACCTAGCTACTAGCAAACAAGAAAAGAGTAGAGAAGCGATACCAAGCGATCCGTGTCCTTCGGTCTTCGTCTCCACTCCGATCTCCCGCGGATACTACGTCTGTCAACTTCTCGTCGGAAAGGGCACCACGTAGCCGGAATCTTTTACGGGCTCCCACCTCTGGACCGAGGCAACTCGGGCGCGAAGTTGGCTAGCCGACGCGTCCAAGATTTGCTGTAGAATAATGTATGAAACTTGTCTCTTGGGGTTTAGCTGCCATGGATGTGGAGGAATGAAGACAAGGAAATATGGTGCTTTCATTTTTCCTTGCATGAAAAATGAAATGAAGAAAATTGCTCACACTCAAAATGAATCTCTCTCTCTCTCTCATATCATGTGGCCGGCCCCCCTTTAAGTGGGTGGGAAAAAAATGAATCATTTTCAAGAGGAGAAAAAGAAAAAGCTAAGATGATAATGGTCACACCATTTCTTTTCTCACCAAATCAAACAACCATCAAAAGAAAAGCAAAGGAAAAGACCATAAAAGAATCTCATCATGATGCTAGTCTCATCAAATAGCCACAAATGCAAGAAAGCCCCTCACAAGTAAGTTAATTGCAAACATGCAATTAACCCCCTCCAACGAAAAGTCCGGCCGTGAAGGAATGAAAGAAAACCGGCCGGAACGGAATGCAAACTGGCAACTTCAGAAAACTGATCCCGTAATAAATTACAGGAAAACCCCACTACTGCATATACATGCCCGCATTTGTATTCCCACTGAACGCAAATGCAAAGAGACAAAACTACACTATCTCATACTAGGATCCGGCTTAAACCAAAGCCGGCTAGTAAAAACCGTCCGATCATGATCCGTGCAATACCGCACGTATCTGATCGAACCCTGCCATATCTCCATACGGCCTCTACAGCGTTTCGCCCGAAACTTGAGTAACTGTGTGTGGTGGACTCTAAAGACTCGTCAATACTATGGCTGTGGATTTAACCACTAGCACGTCAGAGGTATTAGCCATACGTGACGGGCCACCAGCTATTGACCAAAAGGGACGTCGATGAGAGAACTCATCCTGACACCATACTGAGCCTGTCAGTGACAATATCCGTACAGTCCGGTCCGTTCGTCTATGAGCGTCGCATGGCGGGCCTAGGGGGTTGGTAAAAGTCAGACCCCTAATAGCGGTACAAGTCGTGTCGGAGTGTAGCCCAGAACACCCTGAGATACTACTGGAATACCTACCAGCAAATCTCCTGCCTTGGCCAAGGAATTTTCATGTTCTGGCTCTCCTAGACACAGCGCGACCTCACCCCCAATACCGGGAGAGACGAACCCCTGCAGATCCGCTCACTGCCTCCATGTGGCTCGGGACTGTACCCAACTAAAACCTGTTTGCACGACTCCTTTGAGCCGTGGTAGGGTAGTAATCAAAGCACAGTGGGAACTCACACGAGACAAATGACGATCTCAGGTCGATAAACTAACCTGTACACATGTCACCAGGGAACTGCTATCTGACCTCTGGTATAATCCCAACTAGCAGGTTCCCGGCGAGTCCTGTCCGGTGTACTCATAACCCAATGAGCACCTGTATACATCTTAGGTGAACCAACTGACACCAGTGGCTTGTGAGACCGGCCACCGCCCCTCGTCGGGGTCTCGACTATATACACTAGTCTACTCTGGAGAATCGATGCCCTGTCTCGAAACTCCCACGACTAGGGACCTTTTAAGGATGTGCTTATAGACTCCAGCTCTCACTTATATGATCGCCCTCATACTGCTGGTAGTCAAGTAAGAATCCTAGGGGCTCTATCAACGTGTAATAGCGACTCTTAAGGTCACCTAAAGCAGTACACGATGATAAAGATAAACCAGATAGCATATTATTATCTCGAGTAAGACTGTCCTACTGGGATAGGTCCTCCCCTCAATCATTGCAATCACGTGCCTGTGATCCAATAATTGACTCTGAGGGCAATATCTCCAACAATCTCCCGCTTGCACTCAAGGCTAATTATTGCGATGTCGCATACTCACAGCCCGTGTGATACCGAACACCCAACTCCTCTACTAGTCAGTCTCACCAAGCTCGTTTGCGAAACTATTGCGTTCGAGGAATAGCCTCAGTGAGTGGATCCGCTGTGGTGTATCTTTCTATGTCTCTCTTTATCTCAAGTTCGCGGGGAAAACCATCTCCCGAAATGAGCAATACCTGTCTTAGAATGTCTGGATGTCTGATGGGACCTAGCTCATAAATGAACTCCAAATCCAAACTTCTTAGACTGTATCGTCAACAGAACTTAATCAGTATCCTGCGCCATACCTTCCCTCAGTATCCTGCCTGGACCACCTGTCCAAAATACTGCCCCTCGTCAGAGGGAAAACTATAACTCTGACGGCCACTCTACCGTCCAGGTCACCTTGGAAGCCTGGAATGATAACCGTCTCATAAAGGAGGCTGTCGATATCATATCCCTAGAACATCCACTTATGTTCTAAAGCTGCTTCCGATTGTTTCTCCAGGATTGGATAAATATCAACTTGTTGCACCTACTGCAAGAACAACATCTGGTGTGGTACTTGACATCTCATGATCAACTCAATTGCCTAAGCAAGTGATCTGCCAATCATGCGTATCCCTCTCCCCTTTAGACTGTAAGACACCTTTAGAGAGGGAGACTCCATCACCTGCGGGTATACTACCGTGCCAGGAGTCGTCCATTCTAAATACTCATAGAATGTTGTCTAAGTACCCAGATTGGGAAACCACCCAAATCTAGATCTAATACCATAGATCCAGTAACCAGAATGTCCGATATAAGATCCAATTCCTATGTGGAGAAACAACTGTGTGACAACCAAAGTATAACCGATCGTAGTATAGGAAAATCACTTCCTATTCTGTGTATGTCATCCAAATACCAGGACATCACACCCTACTACCTTCTTAACAGATCCATCTCTTATTCTGATGAAGTCAAACCTATGACTGTCACATCAGAAATAGATGATCTATCTCCGCTATATCTGCTTTAGTCTATAAATAGACATAAGCCTGATGTCCACCAATGCTTCCGCTGCTCCCACTGACTACGACAACCCTATGGCAGAGTCATATAGGCGTACACTTCTAAAGCTAGTTTAGAACGACGCTATACTCATCCTCCTGCCGGATCTCACAGTCTGGAACAACAGCAATGGCAAGTCTGGGTAAACGAGAACCTCCCTGCCATCATCCTTGAGCATACCGAAGTACCTCTCGAGTGCCTGAGGTTACCCACCATGTCTGCGGAGTGGCCAAAGGAATGTCAAACCAGATTGAACCTTTAAGTTCTTATCAAATCTTCAGTAATCGTTTGCGGTTCTGGAATCACTTCTAATTCTACCATACTCCTACTACTGTTTTCTGAAAAAAAATCCATTTTTATTAAAACTGTGGCGAGTTAAGAACAATAACACTATTGATCTTCCAGATGGTAGAAAATCAACCCTCGTCATAGCCCGGGTCAACCCACAAACAGCCATTACAGAAACGTACCTTGAGTTATCCAGAGTCTGGTTTTAAGCATAAGCCAGACAACTCCCCGTATCTTAACAATGTCAAGATATGAACTGTTCTATATCCAATATAGAAACAGAGGCACTGATTTAATTGAACCAGATTCAAATTATGCAGCTGTCTCCAGTGCATGTCAACTAAATGGAAGGAGGCCGATCAGCGTTACTCAATTTAGGAATGCTTCCAATTATGAGTAACCTGAAAAAGAAGCAAGTTCTCTTAAACATTACTATCAACTGAATACCATTCACAAGTATCTACATCTTCGATCACCTTGAAGAATCCCGATACTTGCAATACCTGGTTCTCTACTTTACTCTTATACCTATAACTCCTCAAAACTTAGACCTTGTGTTTCTACGAAACACTTGTCTTAGAAGTAGAGAAGTTATAAGTAAACCGAATATAGTACGAGCACCTACCCCTCTGTCCTCATGGACACTGGATAATATACAATACTCTGTACAAGTCCTCTGAGTCTAATAACTCATTCACTGTGTGCCGTAGGTTGAAAACTGTACTTATGGTTAAGAAGAATTACACCGCTGTTCAATGCTCCTTACCTAACCATCCACTGATATAGGTAAATGTCATGGACATAATCTAAAAAGGTATATCTCACTCTATGAAAATAGACGTACAGATATATCAATTTGAAATTGGTGCACAACAACGGATATTCAAAACCATATATTTGCCGACCGGCAAACAACCCAGGTGACTTCCTCAAATATCACCAATTCCAACGAATCCCGATATAATGAGGATGGTCACCTAATTCTCAATAACTTACTCCCACTCATCATCTGTAAAACCATACAGATGTGAAAATCATACCTGGTAAATACATACCCTGGAGCAAGTGTCTAATTGGGAAATCAGTTTTCTTTTAACAGTACACAGTGAAACTGAAACATTGAAATGTTTCGATAGGGTATTCTGGTATTCCTAGTAATGCCTCTTCCATTATCCAGATTCACAACTGTAACCGTATATTTCTTTGCCACCTCTCCAAATCCCTTTTTATGTCTTTAGTCTTTACCTTCTGCACACCCCTTTAGGCCAAATGGTTTTCTTCCTTCCCTACCGTTCGGCACCAGCCTATGGTTTTGAAGAAGACTATCCAATAAGCATAATGGGTGTACTGTCCTAATCCTAGGAGCACTCGCAATGCGAGAGAAGGTGAAGATAAAAGACACCTGAATGAACTTTATTCCTATTTCTCCTGAACCAGGATCCATCCCCGAACTGGAACAAGTTCCTTTCGAGTTCGTATATAACCATATGATGGATTATCCAATAAACATGGGATCTTAAAAGTGATACGGAGTGTCCTAGAGAAATACAAAGGTGATTTAGGATTGGCGAAGAAATACTTGGTTTGGTCGTGAATAGCAGTCGCAATTTACTTTGCCCTCTTACTAATCCCTTTCTTTGTCTTAACTTAATACCTTCTATACACCGTTTTAGGCTAATTGGTTTTCTTCATTCCCCACCGTTCGGCACCAGCCTAAGGTTTGGAAGAAGACTATCCAATTTGCGTAATAGGTGTACTATCTCCTAAACCAAGGAGTACTCGCAATGAGAGAAGGTGAAAGGAAAAGACAACTGAATAGTCCTATTCGTTTTCTCCAGAACCGGAAACCATCCTCGAATTCCTTCGAGTTCGTATATAACCATACGATGGTTTTGTCCAATGGAAGTGGACGTTCGTAGTAATACGGGGTGTCCTGGAGAAAAGGGTAAAAGTAGGAGTGGCAATGAGGTTTGCAACTCTGACAATCCAAAAGCCAGTGTTAAAAAGGTTCGGTCAACTTGGTCACTGAGTCATGGTCTAGGGTTGGGTCAATGGTCGCTGCCAAAGAGAGAGAAAAGAAACACTCAGCGTGCACTCTAACCTAGATCAGAATGGTTATCACTTTATCTAATCTGGAAACCTCCCACTGTAACGTCAAATTCTTCCCCAAACCTGAAAGAAGAATTAACCGGGATCACCCGAGGAGTAAACCAACTCATCAGTGGGAATCGGGATCCAACTATCATCGCATGATAACGTGACGGAATCCGCTCACGCTATCACACTCCAGAAGGTATGCGCATATCTGGCAAGTTTCAGTTCTTTTGAAACTCCCGATATGGATTTTTGCCCCATGCTCTTATGACCTTGGCGTGAGGTCAAAATATCATAAGTCACATGTCAAGTTCTACCCATCATTATCCAGGTTAATTTGAACCCACCCATACATACTCTTGACGTAGGCCAAAGTAGTAGTACGACTGTCCCAAACCAACGCATCTATCTATGCAACAGATAAATACCCGGCAGCTACCAAACACTATGCCTTGGCGTGAGGTCAAAATACATAGCTTGAATACTACCGAATATTTAACTGAAATGATGGAGGGCTACGAATGGTTTCTGGCGAAAACCTTTAACGTAATGAACTTGATATCGTTGAAGGAACGGATAGCTTTTTTAAAAATATAGTGACGAAAACCTTTGCTAAAGAGGTCACTCTCGGTGAAGGGATCTCGGCTCTTTCCCCGTAGAATGAGGTGCAGGATATTCCAACTGAATACCACGATGCAAAGCAAAAGTAAACGGCTATAGTGAAGTTATTGCCCTGACGCAAACTTCTGTCCAAGGGGTCACTCCCGGTGAAGGGATCTCGGCCCTTGCCTCGTCGACTGAGGAGTAGGATATTCCAACCGAATACCACTGTGCAAAACAAAAGTGAACGTCCTTGCAATAACAGCCTTTTGAAAAGTGTTCCAACAACATCAGAATAGGTTTGTTTAGCTTGCATTAATCTGAATCAACGCAGTCCCATCAATTGATCACACCAAAAAGAACGAAAATAATGACGTACGTATATGCCATCCGCATTCGCCACTGGGTCCCGTCATCACCCGTTAGGTTACTTAACTAACAACAGAGCGGGGACTGGACTAGCGCGGATGTAAAACATATACAACATCTACTAGAATATATATAATATATAATTTTCGCTTAAGGCGTGATAAAATGCAACGACACAGAAATGTATAGCAACACAGAACAATACAGATATCTGGGATCCCCGGGTTTCATAGAGCCGCTACTGAAACCCGACGTTCCCCTGGACGTGTGGATAGTCTGTGCAATGAAATCCTAGACCCCTACGGGCGCGGCAAGTTACCCGCCAAAACCTGAAGCGAGGCAGCCCCCTTCAGCAACGTGAATGGACCACCCAGCACTTCACGGAATCCGGCAACTTGGGCACCCCTCCTGGGTCAACCTGTACCCCCTACGAGTGCAGCGAATAGCCCGCCAATTCTAGAGTAAAGCCCCCTCCGTCTCAATGCCATGAGATGCGGGTTCGTTGCCCTCTAGAACCCGGCTATCCGTGCACCCCTCCGCGGGGTAATCCTAGTACAGAAAGTAAAATATACATACAACGGGTACATCGACCGCAACCTGGTCGTGCCCCAAAATAATAATACAAACAGGCAGTGACGGCAGTCCACATGTCGGACGCTCATCCCGCAATATCAAATGTACATATAAAACAAAACTGTACTAACATTGCATCCAGGCTATCCCCCATGACCGATCCGCAACAACACAGCACAACACAGAACATCAACGTGAATGTCAAGTTCGCAAATCCGTCTAAAAGGGCTATAGCAGATAGAATAGATTTACCGATCGAGTGACATTCACGGTCGCAAATATAATGTAAATACTGTGAACTGGCATGTTTAAAATATCCGATCGACCAAATTTTATCAAGTGGGCCCCAAGCAGTACTGTAGCACTTACAGAAAATCTGGGCCCAAAAAGAATATCCCAAAACCCCTATTTCCAAGTCTAAAGCCCTCTGGAAAAATTTGGCATGCTGATCAGTTAAAAGCGCGGCGGAACCGCGGCCCAAGCATGGGTTTGGCCGCGGTTCCGCGGCGGTATGGAGTGATCTGGCAACCAAATTTTCACAGAATTCTTAGATTTTCATGCACAATATTCTGAAACAACCTGAAAAATTTTTGGAGCAGAAAAAATTTCGACAGAAAACACAATGCATTGAAAATACGGTTTTTGGGGATTTTTGTTCGATCGAGTTCTAAACATACTAGAGCAAGCTAGGCATGGTTAATGGCGTGGCTCTGATACCAATGTAAGTCCGCGGCGGCGCCCCGGCCGTCGATCCGACGCCGGAAACGCGAAAACAAAAACTTTCAAAAACTATTGAACCGGCACCACCGCACACTTTTCACCCGGATCGGGCCATTAACCTAGCTACTAGCAAACAAGAAAAGAGTAGAGAAGCTTTACCAAGCGATCCGTGTCCTTCGGTCTTCGTCTCCACTCCGATCTCCCGCGGATACTACGTCCGTCAACTTCTCGTCGGAAAGGGCACCACGTAGCCGGAATCTTTTACGGGCTCCCACCTCTGGACCGAGGCAACTCGGGTGCGAAGTTGGCTAGCCGACGCGTCCAAGATTTGCTGTAGAATAATGTATGAAACTTGTCTCTTGGGGTTTAGCTGCCATGGATGTGGAGGAATGAAGACAAGGAAATATGGTGCTTTCATTTTTCCTTGCATGAAAAATGAGATGAAGAAAATTGCTCACACTCAAAATGAATCTCTCTCTCTCTCATATCATGTGGCCGGCCCCCCTTTAAGTGGGTGGAAAAAAAATGAATCATTTTCAAGAGGAGAAAAAGAAAAAGCTAAGATGATAATGGTCACACCATTTCTTTTCTCACCAAATCAAACAACCATCAAAAGAAAAGCAAAGGAAAAGACCATAAAAGAATCTCATCATGATGCTAGTCTCATCAAATAGCCACAAATGCAAGAAACCCCTCACAAGTAAGTTAATTGCAAACATGCAATTAACCCCCTCCAACGAAAAGTCCGGCCGTGAAGGAATGAAAGAAAACCGGCCGGAACGGAATGCAAACTGGCAACTTCAGAAAACTGATCCCGTAATAAATTACAGGAAAACCCCACTACTGCATATACATGCCCGCATTTGTATTCCCACTGAACGCAAATGCAAAGAGACAAAACTACACTATCTCATACTAGGATCTGGCTTAAACCAAAGCCGGCTAGTAAAAACCGTCCGATCACGATCCGTGCAATACCGCACGTATCTGATCGAACCCTGCCATATCTCCATACGGCCTCTACAGCGTTTCGCCCGAAACTTGAGTAACTGTGTGTGGTGGACTCTAAAGACTCGTCAATACTATGGCTGTGGATTTAACCACTAGCACGTCAGAGGTATTAGCCATACGTGACGGGCCACCAGCTATTGACCAAAAGGGACGTCGATGAGAGAACTCATCCTGACACCATACTGAGCCTGTCAGTGACAATATCCGTACAGTCCGGTCCGTTCGTCTATGAGCATCGCATGGCGGGCCTAGGGGGTTGGTAAAAGTCAGACCCCCAATAGCGGTACAAGTCGTGTCGGAGTGTAGCCCAGAACACTCTGAGATACTACTGGAATACCTACCAGCAAATCTCCTGCCTTGGCCAAGGACTTTTCATGTTCTGGCTCTCCTAGACACAGCGCGACCTCACCCCCAATACCGGGAGAGACGAACCCCTGCAGATCCGCTCACTGCCTCCATGTGGCTCGGGACAGTACCTAACTAAAACCTGTTTGCACGACTCCTTTGAGCCGTGGTAGGGTAGTAATCAAAGCACAGTGGGAACTCACACGAGACAAATGACGATCTCAGGTCGATGAACTAACCTGTACACATGTCACCAGGGAACTGCTATCTGACCTCGGGTATAATCCCAACTAGCAGGTTCCCGGCGAGTCCTGTCCGGTGTACTCATAACCCAATGAGCACCTGTATACATCTTAGGTGAACCAACTGACACCAGTGGCTTGTGAGACCGGCCACCGCCCCTCGTCGGGGTCTCGACTATATACACTAGTCTACTCTGGAGAATCGATGCCCTGTCTCGAAACTCCCACGACTAGGGACCTTTTAAGGATGTGCTTATAGACTCCAGCTCTCACTTATATGATCGCCCTCATACTGCTGGTAGTCAAGTAAGAATCCTAGGGGCTCTATCAACGTGTAATAGCGACTCGTAAGGTCACCTAAAGAAGTACACGATGATAAAGATAAACCAGATAGCATACTATCATCTCGAGTAAGACTGTCCTACTGGGATAGGTCCTCCCCTCAATCATTGCAATCACGTGCCTGTGATCCAATAATTGACTCTGATGGCACTATCTCCAACAATATATATATATATGAGTATTTATGTGTCAATGCTAGACACTAGTTTTCATGATGTTTTCGGGTGTCGATGTTTGAAACTCAGGTTCCATAAGACTTACAGGATATATTTTATTCCATACTCCGTATTTATTTGATATGCATTGTTTCATGTATTAGTAGTACCTGATAGAGTACTTTTCATGACTGTTGCATATACATATTGCTATTTATTGCTATTAGCTTGCATATGATAGATTAGCGCGGTACGTGCATACTTGCGATTACCTGCATATGTTATTTACTATTCACGATTTGGCAACTCACCCCCGTTGTGCCACAGGGTTGTACAGGTTGTCCCTCAAAGCAGTCACGGCAGGGCTTTCATCTATCGTATCATCATTTGCAGCGGATACTGCTACGGCTGACTGTGTGCAGTTTTGCTATAGGTGGGTTTTGCGGTTATTCGATGTTGCTTATTGTATATTCATTGTTTCCAGTACTCTCCATCTACTACTTCATGTATTGACTTATAGACGAGTTGTGAGAACGATATTGTATATTATTTTGTGACTCTGGATGTCGTTTATGCTGTTTTTATTGATATCATCTTTTTCTTCGCTACGGCTTCGTATATCTGCTTGTGGTGGTTGTTTTCCGCCCTTGGACGTGGATTTGCTCCCGTTGAGGATGCTTTTACTTATATTTTTGTTGTACCTTTTTAGGGGCTTGTTTTTACAAAAGTTGTGCTGCCAAAATTTTAAAGGAAGTAAAATTTGGAATTTAAAGAATTTTGATTGATATTTCAAAAGTTTTAAAAAATGTTCTTATCACTTACTACTTTTGAAAGTTTAGATTGCTGAGTTTTCGGTTTACTTAGATTGTGTTACGCCTGTGGACGTTTCGTAGTTAAGGGCCGTCACGTGCCAAATTTTGGGTCGTGACACTTTTATTATTATACTGTCTCGCGGACACATGTTGATAAAACCCTTAGGATGTTAGCTTGACTAGCAAAACTATGATGCGGATCATACTACTAGGACTTATGTAGTCCAAAAGCACATCCTTTAAAAGTTCCTAGTTAAGGGAGTATCAAGACAGGCATCGATATTCCAGAGTAGAATAATGTGTACGTTTTCTTGACCCTGTAGGGGCGATGGTTAATCTCATATCCATTGGTGTTTGACATGAAAGATTGTACACAGGTGCTCATTAGAGAATGGGTACACCGAACAAGACGCGCCGAGAACTCCTAGTTGGTACTATACCTATCATCAGATAATAGTTCTCTGGTGACACTGGTACAGATTTGTCTGTAAACACGAGATCGTCATAGTGTCTTATGTGGCTCCCACAGTGCTTTGATTTCCATCCTATTACGGCTCAAAGGAGTCGTGCAAACAGGTGGATTTTGGGTACAGTTCCGAGTCATATGGAGGCAGTGAGCGAAAGGAGGGATTTCATCTCTCCCGGTATTGGGAGTTGATATTGCGCTATGCTCGATTGGCTATAATAGTAAGTCCCTGGCCAGGGCTAATAAGATTTACAGGTAAGTGTTATCTGTAGTTTCTCGAACCATTATGAGCCATACATCGGCATAACTTATCAAGTTACTGGGTCTAACGATTCCATCCAAAGACTCGATATGTGACATATAACACAAAGAGACCGGACTGTATGGTAAGTGTTACTTATAGGCTTCATGGGAGTTTGGACAAGCTTGCTTGTTGATCTTCTATTCACTCAATAACTGGGTAGCCGTTACATCCAGGTAGTACCGCTGAAAACTTGTGGATAACTGATGTGATCATTACCTACTGTTGGCGTATTGACTAGTCTTTAGAGTCTCACACAGAAGTTTTCTAGTTCAAGCAAAACAAAGTAGGGCACATATTTTGATATGTGCGGGGCCCTGATTAAATACGAGTATGTGGTATCGTATTCTAATCTGGCAGTTATTTGATATCAGTTAGGTTATATGTGATATAACCGGATTATTGAATCAAGTGTTGATTTGATAATGTGATATATGTAGGGTTCCTAGGCACCCTAATGAGGTCTCACAAGGCATCAACCATGCCAATTTCAAATTTAAACGGTGCCGAGAAACCCTAGAACGGATCGTTGGCTAGATTTCTAGGCGAAAAAGTAAACTAGTTAACATCTTAACTAAAGTTTAAACGGAAATACAACCTTTGTAGATCCGGTGCTCCACCTCCATAGCTCCGCAACGAAGTCCCCTCGCTGTCCAAATGAATTCCCGGGCTCTAGCGTCGGCTTCGTCGGAGAAATGGCGAGCTAGGTCGTCGATGTCCATGCCGAAGATGATCTACGTCGAGGCATCGCTAGATCAAGCTCCACCTTCACCAAGCCATGAAAACTTATGAAGGAAACACCCTATACTACTTGGCAATAGGTAGAGGATGAAGAAATAGGAAGTGGGTTCACTTTAGAATTGGATTTCTCACTCTAATTCATCAATCACCATTGATGAAGTAAGCTTCTTCATGGAAGAAGAAGATGAAGAAGATGAATATTGTTATGATAAGAATTAATTAAAATAGAAAAGAAAATCCATTCTTATCATAACTCTTACCATGGTTAAGTGTAGAGAGAGAACTATAGTTAAGTGGAGTGGTTAGGTTTTAACATGAGACAAAATGGTGACTTAATGAAAGCTTCATAAAGCTTCATATACAAACAAAGAAAAGCCACCATTTTCTCACTCTTTTTCTTTTTCCAAATGAATAATTAAATGAAATAAATGAATAAGAAAATAATAAACCCTAACCACTCATAAAATCATGGTTCAATCTTTACACAAACTCAAGTTTGCATGCATCATCAAACATGATACAAGCAAGTGCACAAAATCATATCGCATATGCAATGCGCACACCCGAGCGAGAAAATCCATTTAAAGTGAACCGATACTAGTTAATGCAAAGTAATATATCAAATATATAATTATGCATTAAATCATTAAATCAACACTTGATTTAACGATCCGGTCATATCGCATATAACCGACTAGTATCATTAGTAACAACTTATCGAATCAACACTTGATCCGATAACCCGGCTATATCGCATATAACCGATCAATGTCACATCGCGAGAATCGAATACAGTATCACATACTGGTATTATTCTCAGTCCCGCACATATCTCATATGCGCTCCTATTTCGTTTTGCTTGAGTCAGGAAACCTCTGTGTAGGACTCTAAAGACTCGTCAATACGCCGGCAGCAGATGATGATCATATCAAGCATCCACAAGCCGCAAGCGGTCTGCTAAACGTAACGGCCACCCGGGTATTGAGCGATCAGAAGATCGACGAGCAAGCCCGCTCACACTTCAGTGAATCCAACCAGTAACACTACCGTACAGTCCGGTCTGATCGTCTGATATGTCGCATATCTCGCCTAGGGGTGGTAAACGTCAGACCCCAATAGCTCGATAAGTCGTGTCGATATGAGGTCTATAACTGTTCGAGAAACTACTGGTAACACTTACCAGTAAATCTCAGCAACCCTGGCCAGGGATTTCCTGTTATAGCCAATCGAACACAGCGCAACATCAACTCCCTATACCGGGAGAGACGAATCCCCTCCTATCGCTCATTGCCTCCATGTGACTCGGGACTGTACCCAAAAACCACCGTTTTGCATGCCCTCTTGGACGTGGTAAGATGGAAATCAAAGCACAGTGGGAACCACACAAGACTCTATGACGATCTCGGGTCAACAGACTGCTCTGTACCAGTGTCACCAGAGAACTGCCATCTGACGTGAGGTATAATACCATCTGGGAGTTCTCGGCGAGTCCGTCCAGTGTACCCAGTCTCTACTGAGCACCCGTATATCATCTCCGATGTCAAACACCAATGGATATGGGATCATCCATCGCCCATCTGTATGGGTCGAGAAGGTACACGCTAGTCTACTCTGGTATATCGATGCCCCGTCTCGATACACCCATGACTAGGGACTTTGAAGGATGTACTTATGGACTACCATGTCCCCACTAGTATGATCCGCATCATAGTCCAGGTAGTCAAGTACACATCCTAAGGGCTTTACCAACATGTAACAGGGAGACAATCAGTGTACACGTTAAGGTAAAGATCAACCAGATAGCATACTATCATGTCGAGCAAGAAAGTCCTCCCTATATATGTCCCAGTATCCACTACAATATACATTCTATGTATAGTAATAGCCTCTAGGGCATACATATAACTAACAATCTCCCACTTGCACTAGGGCCATCTGTAGCAGTGGTTGCAGTATCTCATACTCAACCATCCCATAAAAGTCTCTCTCTGGGAACAGGCCTTTGTGAGTGGATCCGCTGTGTTGTTCTCTGAGTCTACTCTCCTAACCTCGACCTCCCTGGAGATCAACCATCTCCATGATCAAGTGATACTGCCTTAGAATATGTCTGGATCACTGATGGGACTGGCGTTCCTTGGCATAAGCCACAACTCCATTGTCACACAATGGGAGGAACATAGTTCATCTCATGAACTAATATACACCCAAACAGCCTCTTTGGTAGCATCTTAAGTAGCGATGTATCCAGCCTTCATCGTCTAGTATGTCACGGTATCTAGCTTGGAACTCTTCCAACATACCGTCCCTCCACTGAGGGTAAAGACAATGCCTGTGACTGACACTCAGTCGTTATTATCACCCTGGAACACTTCCAGTGATTCTCCCCGGGATCGATTGATATCATCTCACTACAACTAGTGAGAATCCTAACATCCAATTAAATCTATCTCATAGATCCAAAACTCAGGATTTATAAGGTATCATTTTGATCCAATGTGGAGAGTAATTGTGATAAGCGGAGATTGATCGAGCGTAGCAAAGGAAACTCCTTCCCTATCAAGAGTATGTCATCCACGTACTTCTACGAGGATCACCACCATACTCCCTACTACCCTTTTGTTTATACAAGGTTCATCTACCATTTTGATGATGTCAAACTCTTTGACTAATCCATCAAAACAGATGTTCCAACTCCGCGATGCCTGCTTTATCCTATAAAGCATCTTGCACACGTTTCCGCTGCTCCCACTGTCTACGAAGCCCTCTGGCTGTGTACTTATAGACGCACTCTTCTAAATCATCATTTAGAAAAGCAGTCAAGACACCCAACCACTAAAGATCGTAGTCATGATATGTAGCCGTGGCAAGTAGGATCTGGATGGACTTAAGCATAGCTCCTTAGAAAAGGTTTCATCATTATCCTCACCTGGTCAATGATGCAGACTTTTAACAAGTCTAGCTTTGAAAGTCTCAACTTTTCGATGTACACCAAGTAATCTTCTCAAGATATACTTGCTCCTGATGGGGATTTAACCCTTCAGATATAGCAACCAAAGTCCATACTTTGTTGGTGTATAAGGATTCCATCTCAGATCGATAAACATCCAGCCATTCTTACAGAGTCTCACTCTTGATGGCCAGCTCGAAACTAGTTGGGTCATCATCTCATGATGCATTCCTCGCTCCCACTGTCATAGAGAAACCGAAGTATCTCTCAGGTGGGTGAGGAACCCTACTAGATCGGTGGAGAGGCTGAGGTTCGTTGGTATCTACTGAATCCTTTGGTTGTACCAAATCATCTGCTGTAGTTTGTATAGCTGGAACACTTCCAGTTCCACATAACAGACCTTGCCTCGAGCTTGTCCGGATTTTGCTTTTAGACTTAGGCCGGACAACCCCAAATCTTAACTAGCTTAAGACATGGGCTCTTCCCTTTCCATATCACATATGAAGTGGTAGGCATCTGATTTGATTCGAACCCTATTCAATAGGTATGCAACTTCTCAAGTGCATAACACCCAATAGGAAAAAGGTAACTCAGTAGTACTCATCATAGAGCACACCATATCATATAGGGTGTGATTGCTCCGCCCCGATATACCATCGTGCTATGGTGTATCCGGAGGAGTAATGCTGAGAGAGAATCTCATTCTCCTTTAGAATAATCCAGGATTTCCGTGCACAAGTATTCTCCTCCTTGATCTCATCATAGGACATAATACTTATACCCGTATTAGTTCTCTACTTCTAACTTATATTCTGTGAATATCTCAAAAGGTTCGGACTTGTGTTTCAACAGGAATATAGGTCTGAATCTCGAAAGATCATCAGAGAATGTAATAAAGTACAAAGAACCGGTCTTGGAATGTGTAGACAGGAGACCTTACATACATCAACATGTATCATCCCAAGAGTTCACTAACTCTTTCTCTGTTTCCAGTAAACGGAGCTATGGTCATCTTATCTCTGTGACATGACTGGCTAGTTTCACAAGATGTAAATTCAAACTGATTTAAATATGCATCTAAAATGTAACTTCAGCCAGTCGGATCGCATTGATATGACCTAGTCTACAATGCCTCAAGAAGGATTCGTTCATTTCTGAACTCTTCCACTTGTGTGTGTTCCGTATACTAAGAACTGTAGTTTGATTTAGAACATTAATGCATTTAGATAACGTGCCTGAACCGATCAACTTTTGATATAGGAAATGTTCAAAACATTATCCAACAATACAAAATTTTATCATTTCTTTACTAATAAAGAGACTGATATGATTTTGTATATCAGGTTCGGTATCTAACAACATTCATTCAGAATCAATGTATTGTAATACAGGGTGACAGTGACCAACAGACTTGGCAGCAACACTTGCCCCGTTTTCTGCCTCATGAAACTTATCACCCGTTCTCAGTTCTCTACCTATCTATAGCCCTATGTAACAGATTACATATCTGGGATCCTGATCCGGTATCATATACCCAGGACGTAAAGGATACTGAGAAACAGTTCTGTATAATGAACAAACCCGAAGATGATGCATCAGCATGCACTCTCTTCGTTTGGGCGGCACGGGAAATCTGGTATTCCCCAATTTCCTGCTCTGTCTTTTAACAATTATAAGTTGGAGCGGGACCAACGTTCCCCAGCTCAGTATAACAAGCGGGTTCGGTCAATATTCCGTATTATTATCTTGATTAAGGCGTGATATGGTCGCTACCTGGAGAGAGAGAGAAGAAAACACTCAGCGTGCGCTCTTTCAAGAATAGATTGGTTATTATTTTATCTAATCAGGATGGCTCACACTGCATTTTATCAAATCTTCCTTCAAACCCTAAAAGGAAAGACTAGCCGGGATTAATTACACACTACAAGTTCGCCAATCTTTCAGCCAAGCCAGTGTCGGTACTTTGAGAGAGGTCCCCCGTGCTTTCGCACGAACCTAATTAATGTAAAACTCGTTTTCCCAGAGGCGTAACCCCGTTAACACCTTTCTAGACACCTACTTGATCGGCTAATTGTAATGTGTAAAACTCTCCCAGGAGTAACTCTTACTCGCAGCAGGTATCGGGATCCAACTATCTCATAGAATGTATGCAATCTCATTGCAAATTTCAACACTTGAAATTCCCGATAATATTTTGCCCCCAGCGTCCTATGACCTTGACGGAGGTCAACAAACCATAGGCTACTAGTCAAGTTCAACCCGTAATTTCTTGATCGAATTAAACCCACCCGCACGACCCTTGACGGAGGTCAACAAGGCCGCACGACTACCCTAATCCAATCTGTATCATATGCATAAGCAGATAAATACTAGTTAGCTACCGCACACTACGCCTTGACGGAGGTCAACAAACGTAGCATGAATACTAAATAGGACTTATCTGAAATGACGGAGGGCTACGACAGGTTTTTCTGAAAACCTATTGCGTAATGAACTTGATATCGTTGTAGGATCGAATGAATTTTGAAATGGAGTGTTTTTTAGGCTTTTCTAGTTTTGCTAAAGGAGTCACTCCCGGTGAAGGGATCGTCGGTCCTTTCCTCGTCGAATGAGGTGCGGGATATATCATATATATATCACTATGCAAAGCAGAAACTCTTAAAAGCAATCAAAAGACAAACCGAGTGTGTAGCATCTGCCAGTTATTGCTGAAGGAGTCACTCCCGGTGAAGGGATCTCAGTCCTTTCCTTATCGAATAAGGTGCAAGATATATCATACATACCTCTGTGCAAAGCAAGAACTGTAGCTACCTGTTTTAATTTTGAAATTTGATTCTACAACATCTTAGGTTTCTTTTATTTCATTAATCTCATTAATGAAGTCCCATCATTTATGTACCTAAACATCACAGATAGATATGACGTACACTTATGCCATCCGCATTCGCCTCGATGTCCCCTCGTGCACCGTTAGGTTAGGTAACTAACGACAGAGCAGGGCAGGGCTAGCGCGGGTGTAAAACATAAGTAACGTCTATATAATATATCATATATACTATATACTATATCCATCACAGAAACACATCAGAGATATTGCAGCAGAAGAAACATATGAAATATTGGATATACTAGGACGTCCGTGTTTTCAATACGAGCCAGTATAAAACACGGATTCCACGGTCGTGATGAATAGCCAAACTCACACCCCTAGACCCCTAAGAGAGCGGCAAGCAACCCTACCAATTCTAGAGTTAGGAGACCCGGACTCAACTCCTCGAGTTGGTCTCCCACTGGACTCCAGAACCCGGTTACTTGTGCTCCCCTCCTTGGGTCTATCCTAGTGCGGAAAAGTAAATAATATACAAAGGGTGGCATCTTCCGCAACCTGGAAGTGCCCCAATAAAAGAATATTACATACAGATTTTTACATGAATGAAAATGAAAAACACTCATCTCACATAAAAACCCCCGGCTATTCAAACACGACGATCCAATATAACATATCCAGCAACACATAACATCACATGTCATCAACGTAAGTAAATATACGCATCCCAATTGTCGTTGACATATAGCAACGAAACCGGCGATATCACATATTACACTTACGGTCACAGAAAAGAAAGTGTAAAACTACAACAGTTGGAATCCGCAACCTGCATAGACATCGCATGCCTAATCATTATAAACCCCGCATTTTAGTCTCAAAATCGAAAACACTTTTCAATATCAAGTCGGGCAATTCAACAAGATTCCCAACATCCTGATCGAATGCTCGTCGCAAACTTTAGTAGGCGGCTTCACCCCCGATACCGTCGACGAAGTGCACCAAGGCGGAACACCGCTACCGCGAGCACCCGGACGGATGCTTTCGGCGACGGGGTTCTCCTACAGTCACTTGGTCGGGGCTATGGAGTGAGGCTGTCTATTAAGTTTACCCGGCGAGTATCCGCGTACGCTACGTGATTGCGACGGACTTTTGATCACATCAAAATTCCGTGGCAACCGATCAAGTGAGACTAAACTGCTATGTTTATAACATTCATTCAGTTATCTCATAACTTCTTGTGAATTCCAATTATTGTATCCCATTCCAGATAAATAGGAAATGTTAAACTTTTCGATCGAACAGTCAAACACCCAAGTTTTCCCGATACAGATCAACACATGAAATAAGTCTAACAACATTCAGTTCGTGCCTCAGTACCAACGGTCCAGCCGTAGAAGGGTCAAGCCAACGCCTCACATGTGGCACGCCGTACTGCCCCAAACCCGAAGGTTCAAAGGGCAGTTCAAGACGGTCACATAATCGAGTTAAGGTTTGTTGTCTTCTAGAGGGTCCATCGAGTTACTTGCACTACTTAGAACGTCGTTAAACTACGGAAAAATCCAACACTTGGAAATTTCCCGACAGGGGAAAAATTGGGTATTTATATCCGGTCGAACTTTTTAACATATTCTAAAAATTATCCGGAAAGCCACACAGACAAAATTTGATACTCCGATCGAAACACCGAATCCCCAAATCAATCCCAGAAAATTCAACTCTTGAATAAAAATTAAAAATTCCCAGAAAATCCAGCATAATTAATTAGGAGTTACTGTGTAAGATTTACTGAACAATGAGGCCGTACGGCCGCGGAACCGCCGCACGAGCCATGCTCGTGGCGCGGATCCGCGGCAGGTTGATGGAGTCAGACACTCGAACTTCACAGTAACTCTTAAAATCGCCTGCTGAGTTTTCTGCATATTTTTAATGTTGAAAAATCCCAGATTATAGAAAAAGGACAGAGAGCATGTTTGGAATTGGGTTTCGGGTTCGTTCGGACTTTAAATTGTGTCTAGACTTCGCCTAAGGCTCTAGCTAGGCTCTGATACCACTGTAGGGTTTCTAGGCACCCTAATGAGGTCTCACAAGGCATCAACCATGCCAATTTCAAATTTAAACGGTGCCGAGAAACCCTAGAACGGATCGTTGGCTAGATTTCTAGGCGAAAATGTAAACTTGTTAACATCTTAACTAAAGTTTAAACGGAAATACAATCTTTGTATATCCGGTGCTCCACCTCCATAGCTCCGCAACGAAGTCCCCTCGCTGTCCAAATGAATTCCCGGGCTCTAGCGTCGGCTTCGTCGGAGAAATGGCGAGCTAGGTCGTCGATGTCCATGCCGAAGATGACCTACGTCGAGGCATCGCTAGATCAAGCTCCACCTTCACCAAGCCATGAAAACTTGTGAAGGAAACACCCTATACTACTTGGCAAGAGGTAGAGGATGAAGAAATAGGAAGTGGGTTCACTTTAGAATTGGATTTCTCACTCTAATTCATCAATCACCATTGATGAAGTAAGCTTCTTCATGGAAGAAGAAGATGAAGAAGATGAATATTGTTATGATAAGAATTAATTAAAATAGAAAAGAAAATCTATTCTTATCATAACTCTTGCCATGGTTAAGTGTAAAGAGAGAACTATAGTTAAGTGGAGTGGTTAGGTTTTAACATGAGACAAAATGGTGACTTAATGAAAGCTTCATAAAGCTTCATATACAAACAAAGAAAAGCCACCATTTTCTCACTCTTTTTCTTTTTCCAAATGAATAATTAAATGAAATAAATGAATAAGAAAATAATAAACCCTAACCACTCATAAAACCATGGTTCAATCTTTACACAAACTCAAGTTTGCATGCATCATCAAACATGATACAAGCAAGTGCACAAAATCATATCGCATATGCAATGCGCACACCCGAGCGAGAAAATCCATTTAAAGTGAACCGATACTAGTTAATGCAAAGTAATATATCAAATATATAATTATGCATTAAATCATTAAATCAACACTTGATTTAACGATCCGGTCATATCGCATATAACCGACTAGTATCATTAGTAACAACTTATCGAATCAACACTTGATCCGATAACCCGGCTATATCGCATATAACCGATCAATGTCACATCGCGAGAATCGAATACAGTATCACATACTAGTATTATTCTCGGTCCCGCACATATCTCATATGCGCTCCTATTTCGTTTTGCTTGAGCCAGGAAACCTCTGTGTAGGACTCTAAAGACTCGTCAATACGCCGGAAGCAGATGATGATCATATCAAGCATCCACAAGCCGCAAGCGGTCTGCTAAACGTAACGGCCACCAGGGTATTGAGCGATCAGAAGATCGACGAGCAAGCCCGCTCACACTCCAGTGAATCCAACCAGTAACACTACCGTACAGTCCGGTCTGATCGTCTGATATGTCGCATATCTCGCCTAGGGGTGGTAAACGTCAGACCCCAATAGCTCGATAAGTCGTGTCGATATGAGGTCTATAACTGTTCGAGAAACTACTGGTAACACTTACCAGTAAATCTCAGCAACCCTGGCCAGGGATTTCCTGTTATAGCCAATCGAACACAGCGCAACGTCAACTCCCTATACCGGGAGAGACGAATCCCCTCCTATCGCTCATTGCCTCCATGTGACTCGGGACTGTACCCAAAAACCACCGTTTTGCACGCCCTCTTGGACGTGGTAAGCTGGAAATCAAAGCACAGTGGGAACCACACAAGACTCTATGACGATCTCGGGTCAACAGACTGCTCTGTACCAGTGTCACCAGAGAACTGCCATCTGACGTGAGGTATAATACCATCTGGGAGTTCTCGGCGAGTCCGTCCAGTGTACCCAGTCTCTACTGAGCACCCGTATATCATCTCCGATGTCAAACACTAATGGATATGGGATCATCCATCGCCCATCTGTATGGGTCGAGAAGGTACACGCTAGTCTACTCTGGTATATCGATGCCCCGTCTCGATACACCCACGACTAGGGACTTTGAAGGATGTACTTATGGACTACCATGTCCCCACTAGTATGATCCGCATCATAGTCCAGGTAGTCAAGTACAGATCCTAAGGGCTTTACCAACATGTAACAGGGAGACAATCAGTGTACACGTTAAGGTAAAGATCAACCAGATAGCATACTATCATGTCGAGCAAGAAAGTCCTCCCTATATATGTCCCAGTATCCACTACAATATACATCCTATGTATAGTAATGGCCTCTAGGGCATACATATAACTAACAATATACAGATAAATGATATTAGTCGGTTATATGTGACATAACCGGATTATTAAATCAAGTGTTGATTTAATAATTTAATATATATTTATATTTGATATAATTATATGTTAACTAATATTAAGCTCACTAATTATTTTGTTTTCTTAATATATATATATATATATATATATATATATTAATATGTGTGTGTGTGTGCGTCTATATATATATATATATTATGTAGCATGGTTGAACTTCTCTTTTGAGAAAATAGAAATGAGGGGGAAAATAAGGAGATATTTTGGGTTTGAGGAATGGGGTGAAGCATGGCTTTTATATTTATTTATTCATTTGCTTGCACTATTGAAGCATGGTTCAATTTATTTATTGAAATAAATTCCATGCTTCAATAAGTGAGGAGATTATGTGAGTCATTATTCATTCTATTCTTCACTTGATATTTTTTTGAAAGCTCATTTTACTTACACTCTCTCTAGCTCTCTCCATCTTCTTCTTCCTCAACTTCAATGCACTAACCCTCACATGTGATGTGAACCATAGGGCTTTGCATCAACCTAGTGAGCTTAGAACCCCTACTTCACCATTCTACACTTTATTAGCACTTAAGTTTAGAATATTTCCTTCACTAAAGAGAGTTTAGTGAAAAGATAGCTTGGATTAGAGGAACATCGGGTGGATCATCTTCGACCCGAAGATCGCAAAGCAAGTTCGTGTACTTCTTCAACTGGAGCCTAGAGGAGTCGTAGAGACTACTACCCAGAGTTTTAGAAGAGAAGGATACGGTCTACAAAAGTTGTAATATCTTTCTCTTTGTGTAAAGTTCTTCATATCATGCTTAAACCCTAATCATCTAGTTAGATCCTTGGTTGGTCTAACTTAGCACCCCGAAAATTTTAAAGTTGCATACACGATGCAGGTTTTGACCAAGTGGTGGTGCTAGGGTAGAATTTCATAGAGATGCGCCAGTATGAAGGCCATGCGCCAATGAAGATATGTTCCAATAAAGAAATGTGCCAATATGGGCATAGGCGCCAGAGACCCGCTACGTGGTATGCGCCACAACACATGGGCGTTAATATTGAATGCACGAGAGACAAAAAAAATCATATACATGCACCAATACCTATTTTATACATGGCATGAGCACAATCCTGATGCGCCAATGATTCAATATGTCAGAGGCCCATATATCTTTGTTCGTATGACATGTGGCATGCGCCAGAACTTCTGGGCGCCAATACATATGTTCCATAGCAAATTCTTAGTCCGAATTGACTAAGTAGCATCCATGATATTTCTTAAGCCCATATGGTCATATATTTTAAGTTGACCTTTAATCTAAAACAAGATTAATGTCCCTTAAATATATTTCCTAAGTCGATATTAGTCCCATATACAACTTATAGTCCTTAGACATATACCCTGAACTGATGGAACATATGACCTAGGGTCAATCTAAATCTGAGATTTAAGGATTTAAACTAATCTGCACCTATGGGCGACGACATATTAGTCTCTGTATACAATCCAAGGGCAACCCTAATAAACAATATATATAACATGACACGAAGTGATATATCTGGAGAAGGTGAAAGTTTTTATCATGTAGTGATAACGTACTTAACTGCTGGGGGTGCGCCTGCAGGAAAAAACGTCCCCACAATCAAAATCCCCTCATATGAGAGGGGAAATCTAATAAGTCTACTACAACGGTCGCATCCATCCAAACCTCCGATATACGGTGCCATAAATCAACTTGGTATCTTCGGAGAGATGGACGGATATATTCCATATAGCATCTGCCCCCAGATTCAAGCCGAGACGCGCTCCCCGCGTCTTGGTTGAATTTTTCTGGCGGTAAACAATTACCACACTGCAGAAGGTATGCGCAAAATTAGCAAGTTTCCTTTATATTTGAAACTCCCAATACGGTTTTTTCCCCCAAGCATCTTATGACCTTGACGGAGGCCAAAAAATTATAAGTCGCAAGTCAAGCTCTACTTATCATTGTCCTGATTAATTCAGACCCACCCATACGCACCCTTGACGGAAGGCAAGAAGGTTGTTTGACTGTTATAGATTAATGCATTTCTATGCTGTAAATAAGCAACACTTAGCCACCGTACAGTATGCCTTGACGAAGGCCAACAAATATAGCACGAATACTAAACGCTATTTATCTGAAATGACGGAGGGCTACAGTTGGGTTTTGGCGAAAAACCATTAATGTAATAAACTTGATATCGTTGAAAGAACTCGAGTGGCTTTGAAAAGGAGTGGTTTAGGCTCCGCGTTTAAAACGTGTGATTTTAAAGAAAACCGAGTAGTTTATGATAACATAAACTTTTGCTTAAGAGTGAACTCCTCGTGAAGGGATCAAAGCTCTTTCCTCATCGAATGAGGTGCGGGATATTCCTAACCGAATACCACTATGCAAAGCAAAAGAATAAAACTATAGGTTTTAAAATTTTGTTCCAACAATATCATTTAGGTTTGTTTTCCTTACATTAAATATATAATGCAGTCTCATCAATTAAGTTTCTAAGCCACACCAAAAACAACCAAAAATAGCATGCTTTTATATGCCATCCGCACTCGCCACGGGGTCTCGGGACTTTACCGTAAGGTTACATAATTTACGGTAGGACGGGGACAAGGCTAGCGCGGATGCAAAACATATAGAAGCATATATATATATATATATATATATATATATATATATATATATATATATATATATATATATCATCACAAACATATAAAAACATCACATGCAGATGGCAAACAAAATGGAATAGTGGATAAATTAGGATCCTCACATTTCATTTAAGCCGCAAATAAGACGCGATATTCCCCAGTCGTATGGATAGCTCGTACAACATCGATCCTAGACCCTTACGAGTGCAGAAAGCCACCTTCCAATTCTAGAAATTGGGTAACCCACTCTCAATATCATGAGTCGGTCACCCGTCGCTTTCTAGAATCATAACTTGGGCACTCCTCCATGAGTCCATCCTATAACCCCTATAAGTGCGGCGAGTAACCCGCCAATTCTAAAGAGAGGCGGCTCGGTCTCAAACACCATAAAACAGCCACCTACTGCACTCTAGAACCCGGCTGCTCGAGTACTTCTCCTGGGTTAATCCTAGTATAGAAATGAAATATATACAATGGTGACATCGACCGCATCCTGGTCGAGCCCCAATAAAAGATTATACATAATATGAAAACAGAGGCCTCAAGTTAGAGCTTGCCCCGAACAAATAAATACAACATAATAAAAGAAAACTGTAAAAGCATCATCACACGAGGGGCTATCCGTCATGACAATCTGGCTAAACCATACACACACACACACATAAGCATAAGAAGCGGCAGCATATGTGAAACCCCGTCTAACCGAACATATACAAATTAGACGACGTTTAACAACAGATATACAAATATACAAAACATAAACGATGCTAAAATTTTGACTGAAACTATCCCGAGTTGCTCGTATGTTAAAACTACATAAACTGAAATCTGGGGCAAAAAGAGATATACCAAAAATCAAGTTTCCATGATTCCAAGCAACTGATAAAATCCAGGGAATTTTTGAAAATGTTGTGCCGACCAACCCTTCTTTAGCTTGACCAGAAAAATTCCAACAGTCCTCGAATTTTGTGCCATGTTTTATTTCAAAAATACAAGTCCACTGGTATATGCTAAAAGAATTTCAGGTATCGTTTTCAAAAATGGACATAAACTTGGAATCGGAAACTAAATTCGGTTTAATTTTCGGTTTGGAAACTAAAATATTGTCTTACCCTAGTTCTAGTGTTTAGTTGGATTTGATACAATTGAAAGTTTCTAGTGCCCTTGCCACTGCAACGGCAGCTGATACGGAATCGGAAAAACAAAAATTTCAAGAGGAGCACTAGAAACTAATCCCTAGCAATCGTTCCAAGCACTAAACTAGAAAACTAAGCATGAAAGGTTTAGGGATTACAACCTTTGTCGTGTGTCCAACCAATCATAGAAGACCCCTCCAAGCTCTTCGTAAGCTGTCGGGAAATAAGCTTTTGAGGCGACCGTCCTTGCCGAAGATGATCAACCTGAGGAAAACCAATCCAAACTCCAGCTTCACCTAGTGAAGTAACCGATGCTCCAAACTTGCTAGAAATGGAGTGTGGGTGTCATGCCCCGCTTCCAGTAGACGGAAATGGTGACGTGGTAAGCCTGCGGCATATTTATCTAGAGAAGATCATTCCATAAATAAATATACTAAGTGTATTGAAACGATATTACATAATGAAAGAATAAATGGAGACTGTAAAATTTTTCAACAAATAACTTTATTTACATTTAACTTCCAATATTTACAAGTACATGAGTTTCAGCTGGAAAGTAAATACAATAAAAGAAAATGCCTAAACATGTGACATACTGAAGAAAAGTAAAACTGAGCTAGTCCTGAGTAGCGATCCAGTTATAGTCCTCCTCCGTGGCCTCCACTTCTTATGTCTTGATCGTATCTGACGAACATTCCAAGAGAAAAAAAGTGGGTAGAATGCCCGTCAGCGAACTAGCGCTTGGTAAGCCCCAAGGTAAGACTAAAGAAAAATTGACAAGTATATATATATATATATATATATATATATATATATATATTACGAGTAATAGTATATGCTCACGGGTAACTATATACTATAGGTCTCTATATGGTCACTATGTTAACATTAAGTTCCAAGTGAATGTCAACACAGCCGTAGAAGTATTCACAAGCTTAAGAGTAGGCCCCAGGAGCAAGGAAACATGGGCCCATTTCATGTGTTAGCATCGGGCCTCTAGGCTATGGATGAGTCAACCCGACTGATATTCGAGTAAAATAAAAAAGAGGTTAATACGGTACTCCTGAAGCTCCATTAAATTCACGCAAGAAACTATCCCAAGCACCTCGAATATAATATATATTATAACTGTATAGTATACTTAATTAACTTGATTGACTGGTTATAACATGTCTTGATCGAAACCATAGATTTCAAAAGGTGTAGAATGAAGTCAGGTGAGTCAAGTAATATGTGAGTCATGACAATTGCAATCTTGGTTCTTGTCAAGTTGGTTTGAGTAGATTGGGTTCGAGTTCATATTCGGGTTTAGATTCGAGTTGGGTTAGAGTTCGAGTTTGTGTTCGAGTTCATGTTTAGATTCGAGTTTGGATTCAAGTTCATGTCTTTTCATGTGAATTGATGTAAATTGTTAAAAATCTTATGTTCGCGAGAAATCAGCAACTGCTGCACATGGACTGCAGGATTTGTGTATTTTTCCAAGACAGTTGCCATTTGATAACTCCGTTAAGTTGTCTATTCTGAATAGACAAGCACTTACTTTCTCCGGCTCCCCGGGGCTCAAGAGAATTGATCCCGCTTAAACCTATATTAATCTAAAGTCCTTAAGTATTGTTTGCATATCTCGAGAGGGTCTTATGAAAAATACTTTAATATTGTTTAAAATAAATCTCGAGAGTGATTTATAATATTTAGGGTTTTTATGAACATGTATTTTAATTGTTGTGGTATTTTAGTGATAACACCTAGCTTTTAGAAGTTTACAGTATTTTTATGAAAACTAGCATTTTTGGAAACTTGATGGTATTTTATTAAAATTTCTAATCTTTTATTTATTTTTTAAATATGAGCTCATAATATGTTTTTATTGAAAATACGGATTCATAGTTTTATATAATTTTCCAAAATTTAGTTTGTTTAGAAAAGTCGTATTTCTTAAAAACCGTATTTTTATTTCCTTTCGAGATTGAATACTCCGTGAGGAGTTCTACATCTCACTCTATTATCCCCAGGATGTGCGATAATCCGCACCATCCATTAGTGGGTCCTCTAACGAGGGTTGTAGAGGCGTAATTGCCAAAGATTCCAAAAATACCGATTAAAAGAAACCCGTTTTGAAAGGGTATGGTATTTTAATGTAAAACATATTCCTTAAATAAACCATATATTGGAATACCGTGTTATGAAACCATAGTATGCATGTGGGGTAGGTCGTTACCCCGTGAAGTTTTCCTATTAGGTAGATAAACTAGTTATCGAGAAAGGTTATACTAAAGTTCATGGTATTTTAATGAAAAAGTCCGTTATTTGATTATTGAACATAAAATTTTGGTTACGTCAAAAGACAATAGATGTAAGTTTTGTTTTAAAAAGATTTTAGGATGATTATATGACATGTAGACCTATCAAGCATGACAAAATATTTAAATGAAAAGGTGGTTACGTGTTAACTCCGCTTTTGTCAATATTTTCTTAGAAGGCGAATTGAGGTGAGATAAATGGAGAGAAGGGTGACTTACTAGTTTAAACTGTTAACAAGGATGAGGGGAAGCCTTCGGGTGGCGTGATGTCTTCGGAAAGATTTCGGTCGTCGAGTTTGGCTTGCTACTCCACTTGGGTGCTTAATTCCACTTGGTACTTAAAGTGTTTGAGAGAATTTTTGATAGAAATTTTAGAATGGTGAAGAGTTAGGGCATGGGATGGTATTTATACTGATTAATTAGGGTTTGGGAATTAAAAATTTGGATTAAATGAATTAAAATGGTGTAAAATGGTGAATTTAAAGGTCACTGTTTAATTGCAGGGAAACCAAACAGTGCAGAGGAGTTCAGGGCAGTTGAAGAGACGAGTGTACAAAGCATGGGGGGATTTAGGGCTATATCGACCGTCGACGCCGGCCATTTGGGAAGATTGGGCAGTCGGATTTCAAAGGCTTGCCTCGAGATTCGTGCCACGTGTGTATATCTGTGTTTACTCCTCTTTTTGCCTGTTTGATTCTTCTAAAACTTTTCATTTCTCCGTGAATTGCACGTGCAACTCTTCGGCTTCCAAAAAATTAAAAAGAAAAATCTAAAAATAATTATGTCTGATGGGAATCGAACACACAGGATACGTCACTGCAGTGCAGAAGCTTTACCAGTGAGTTATAAGTTGTTTCTTACTTTTATTGAAAAAAATAACTTATAACTTTTACACAGGTTGTAATAGCCTTTTCTGTAAAATAAACAATAAATTTTTTGTACAGGAATTTCAGAGTCGTTACATTCTACCTTCCTTATAAAAATTTTGTTCTCAAAATTTACTTTTGCATAGAGACTAATTTTCAAAGAGATAAGGGTATCGTGTACGCATATCTTCTTTTTGCTCCAATGTCGATTCTCCCGGCGAGTCTTTTCTCCACATAACCCGGACCAAGTTACCTCCTTGTTCCGCAATGTCTTCACTTTTCGGTCCAGGATCTCAACTGGTTATTGCTCGCAGGTTAGGTCAGTCTGTACCATGAGCTCTGAGTGATCAAGTATATGGATGGGGTCGCTCACATATCGTCGTAGCTGGGATATGTGGAACACGTTGGTGGTAGTGCTAAACGGTACGCCACTTCTCCAACTCGTTCGAGTATGTCGAACGGTCCTATATATCTTAGACTTAATTTGCCCTTTTTGCCAAAACGTATCACTCCTCTGTTTGGAGAGATCTTCAAGAACACATAGTCTCCGGGTTGGAACTCCGGATGTCGACGCTTTGCATCTGCTCAATGCTTCTGTCAGTCTTGGGCTATGCGCATCCTTTCTCTGATCGTGCAAACTATATCTATCATTGCTATGATCATCTCTGGTCTAAGGAGTTCATGATCTCCAACGTCGTCCCATCTCAGCGGTGTAAGTATATCATGCATATAGCTAGAGGAAAAATACGATGCGGAATGGTAAAATCAAAATTTTCTACCAAGCATGGTATACTACCCAAGTGATCATCCTAAAACTACTACATGCATGAACTAAAAAGGCTAAAAGCTGAGATAGAAAAATCATACTACTTATGATGCTTCTTATTTCAAGCTCCAAGATGTGTAGCAAGGTGGCTCCTTTGATTTGAACTCCTAATTAGGTCTTCTATAGTTCACCGGCTTGAGTCTTGTTGTCGGCCCTTTCCATCGAAGCTGATCCACGGCGATGAGTGGCAACTCAAGCTACTCCTTCTTCTTTGCTAGTTGCTAAGTAGCAAATAGAAGTATGTGTCGTATGTAATGGTGAAGGGTTTCTCCCTTTTTCGCTCTATTTCTTTTTCTTTTGATATCCTTTTATTTTGGTCATGAATTTTTGCAAGTATGAAAGAGAGAGAGGATGGGAGTTAGGTTATGCTCACACTCACCATGCTCTCATGATCCTAGCCATGCCATCTCTCTCTTCTATCATCCTAACACATGTCCTAGGGTGTGTGTGATGGTTACCCAACACCCTTAGACATGCACAAATGAGATAAAGAAAAAAGATAAAAGGAAAAATATTTATCATGGTTAAATAAAGATATACTAGCCATGATAAAAAGATACTATTCACATCACATAGAACAATAAAATAAAGAGAGAGGGGGAGATTTATGATATTAGGTTAATTACATGTATTATCACATAATCACATATAATTAAACTTGTCATTGAATTAACAATTAATACAATGACCCGGTTTATCTCATTAAACCGGCTAGTATCATAACCCGACCGGCTAAAAAACGAACGTCTAACCGGACCCTGCACGCATCCTATGTGTGCAATACATTATTTCGCACGAGTGAACACTACATATGTGTGGGACTCTAAAGACCTGTCAACATGCTGGCAGTAAGTTGTCGAATCACATCCTTACCTTACAAGCACGTCAGCGGTACTAGCTATACGTAACGACCACCCAGGTATTGAACGAATGTAAAGGTCGACAAGAAAACTTGCCCGTAGCCTACAGAGCCTATTGATGACACTTACCGTACAGTCCGATCTGTTCATCTGAGAATGTCGTATATAGGGTCTGGGAGGTGGTACCCGTCAGACTCTCACTAACCCGATGAATCGTGCAAGCATAAAGCTCATAACCATATGAGAAACTAATGATAATGCCTATCAATAAAACTCGCTTGCCCTGGTCAGGGACTTATGGTTATAGCTAGTCTCACACAGCGCAACATCAACACCCCATACCGGGAAAGACGAATCCCTTCTGATCGCTCATTGCCTCTACATGATCCGGGACTGTACCCAATCACTACCTGTTTGCACAGCCCTTTAAGGCTATGGTAGAGTAGTAATCTAAGTACAATGGGGACCATATGAGACACTATGACGATCTCAGGTCTACAGACGAACCTATACTTATGGCACTAGAGAACTGCTATCTGACGATAGGTATAGTACCATGTAGGAGTTCTCGACGAGTCCGTTCGGTGTACTCAGTCTCTAACAAGCACCTGCATACAATCATTAGTGTCAAACACCAATGGTTGTGGGATCAACCATCGCTCTATACTGGGTCGAGAAACGTATACACTAGTCTACTCTGGAATATCGATGCCCTGTCTCGATAATCCTACGACTAGGAACTTTTTAAGGATGTGCTGATCAACTACCCAGGGCCCACTAGTATGATCGACATGATAGTCCTGGTAGTTAAGCAAAGATCCTAAGGGCTCTATCAACATGTATAACTTAGAGCAAGATATAAATGTATACACGTTAAGATAACGTCAAAACCAGATAGTTCACTATCATTTTGAGCAAGTTTATTCTATGCATACATGTCCCTGATGTCCAATATAAAGTACAATAATGGCCTCTAGGGCATACATATCCAACAAGCGGGGAACGACACTTCCGTCTGCAGAGTGCTGTGAAAGGTGTCATCCCAATGCTTGCCTGATATTTGTTGTTGTATGAAAACTCCACAAGGTGTAAGTTATCTTCCCACAAACCTCCGAAGTCTCACATACAGGCTCTCAGCATGTCTTCCAGAATCTGAATTGTTCGCTCGGATTGTCTGTCCGTTTGTGGATGATACGCTGATTAGTCTAAAATATTGCATATTTGAATGAACATTTTCCCTTTTATTGTTAAGTACTAAAAGGTGTTTATTGTAAATATAGAACATATGAGAGTTTATTTGTAAAAAGTTTATTATCATATGTTTCTATATTTTAATTAACATAATGAGGGAAAATATATGCATATAATATTTAAATGAAACCTTAGTAATTAAAATATGCATATCATATCAAATATTTCTAATCAATATTCTAAACATTTAATATCATATAAAATGGTTAGGATAATATCTCAAAAAATACCAAATGCTACTAACACTTTGATTTGAGATATTATGCAGATATTAGCTCAGGGCTGGAACCCAAGAAATCCGAGTTAAATCGAGATGTCGAAATCCAATCTGCTAAAAATATAGAAGCAAATCAAGAGATCTAGTAACGGCAGAGACTCGGTGTATGATTTAGAGAATCTAGACCTCAAAAGGATCTCCACATGTCAACACAAGAGACCAGAAGAAATCCCAAAACATGATGCCACTAGGTTGCGGTGGATCCGCGGCTAAATTAAGGGATATGCAGCGGAACCGCGGCTCAATAAGGGCCAAAGGATATGAGATTTTGTGACTTGGATCTTAACAGCATATATTCACTTATGGCATTTAGGGTTTCTGGTTTCTGTGACTATATATAGGACCGAGAGATGCACATTAAAGATCATCACCGATGAGACAGATCCAAGAGGACCACGTATCTGAGTGATCATCATCTATTCATCTACCTCCTACAAGAGAGAGATCTAAAGCAAACTAAGGTTCTTGTAATCTACTTTCTATGGAGCAAAATTGTAAATATAATAGCTGATTAATAAAGGTAGTGTTTTTATTATTCTTTTTGCAATTAATTTCTGCACTTACTTTCTGTATCTTAATCATGTTTTCACTTTTCTTCATCATTTCATCTACTTTAAACATGAGCAAGTAATTCCTAACACGTTAGGGTTCATAGGATTCGGTAGAACAATAAATGAGAAAATCTTTTAATTTCTTTTATACATTTTAAAGTTTATAAACTTTATCAAAATAAATGTTAATATCCTTATCGGGCACGCTACCAATTTATTGATACTCACGACCACGATTTGAGATTGGTTTAACACTTGTTATGTTAAGGGCTAGACATGAATCGAGATCAATGCAAGGATAAGGGTTAGTAGTGGGGAAACCCTAGTTTCTTCCAAAAAAAACCATAATCTACATTCATCACTATCGATCTAGTTTTAAGCTATTAAAAGATAAAAGAGTCATTTTTAATTAGTCATCCATTACTACTAAGTCCTATGAACCCTACAAGTCTCTTCTTCAATCAACTCGTCTAAAGCAAGAAAAGCGTTCATGTTTCCCTGTGGACGACCCGTACTCATCGCGGCTAGCTACTAGCGACACTGTCTTGATTGCGGTTACTTTATAAAACACTCTTTAGCAAATCAATCAAATGGCGTCGTTGCCGAGGAAACGGTCGTAATTGTTTTCTTGTTATTCGGTTTGATTTCTTATAAAATTCGGCAACCATAAAATAAAATAAAATAAAAACCGCATCTTGCATATTTAATGACTATTGTGTGAGTTTTTCAAGAGAATCTGGAGTAACTGGAGCAAGGAAATAGAGATTCAGAGATTTCAACTTAGACCAGAGGAGCATAAGGAGCGCTGAAAAAATATTGGTAAAAGATCCCTCAAAACCGCCGCGGAACCGCGGCGGAACCAGTGGTTTGGCAGCGAAACCGCGGCACTGTGGGTGAATTGCGACCCCAAAATGCTCTGGTATTTTCATAAGATTTTTCTCTCTCCTCTAAAGCTCCAATAAATTGATTCTACCTGCAGGATTCTTTACAAATATCGCCGCTAAAAATATTTTTGCGTGTTTTAGATTTTGGTTTGTTTTGTATATCAGAAACGGATATTAAGGGGCAATAAACACAAATTCAGATTAGGTGGAGATTTCATCACCCTTCTTAAAGCCCCATAAATCAGAAACGTGCATACGCATAACCCTACTTTAATAAAAAATATCTAGACCAAGCCCTAAGGACGGTCGCGCTAAATTAAAACAGAGGAGGGTCATGGGTAATCTATTGCTTATCCGTATTTTTTCTTGTAGTGTCTAAGGTAAGTGTGACTAAGAAAAGTGGTTACTTAATTAGGCCCGCTATTTCGGTGATTCGTATAGCGAATACCTCCCACTTACCTGGCACTTCCATGGCCATAAGATTGATAAGGAGGCAGTAGAGAATTGATCCTGCGACTTGTCCTTTGGAAGTCTAGGAGTGGTCTAGTGACTTAACTTAGGAGACCCTAGTGCTAGCGGTTGATTGTGAATTTTGTGATTTGTTGAGTCAAGCCTCGAGTCTCTCTTTCAAAGAAAAAAAATTCCAAAATCCAAAAAGAGCTTAAATCATTACCATCACCCTCTTTTCCTTTCACTTTCTTATAATGCGTAACCCAAATAGACGAACTCTTGCCGAGCTTTTCTATCCAGAACCTAATATATCTTGTTTTCGTAACTGCTTCAATACAAAATCCGACTCTACTATGTCTTCAAGAGATAGGACAGAGCAAGTGGAAAAGAACAATTGGATACTTCACTCAAGGTCCTATCAACTGCATCAAAATTCAACATCTTCTTATGTTGATAATCCATTTAAGGCGAGTGAGAGAACTCCTAAACACATGTCCATTGCTGAGCATATTGCGAAGGCTGAAAGTCAAAGTTTCAATCCTTTCACTAATCCAAAACCGTTAGGACAACAAACACCATCATTTCCATATGAAAATATTGATACTCATTTTGAGACGAATATGACATCTTCTACACGCATGACCATTGCTGAACAAATAGCAATTGCAAGTTGCCAACTAACCAACCAATCTCAATATTCTTCATATCACAATGTTGATCATAATCCTGTTTATGAAACTTGGGTTCACCCTTCTAATTCTTATCCACGGTACTAAACTTTCACACGCTGTCATGTTGACACTTATCTTGAGACTAATGGGACAAATCAGAAACGCATGTCGATTGCGGAATACATTGAACTCGCCCGAAGCCAACAATTAAAGGCATATCTTCTTAACATTTCTCTTCAGGATAATGTAGCAAATCATAAATGCATGTCGATTGCGGAACACGTTGAACTTGCCCGTAGCAAACAATTAGACACTTTCCAACCATACTCAACCTCCTCACCTTATCTAGAGAGTGCTTCTGAAAATCAATTAGGAATTATTGGAACTTCTTCACAAACCATGTCTAGTCCTGAAGTATAGTTGGAATTGAGCAGTGAAAAAGATCAAGAGATCCATCAAAGTCAAACCAAAACCAATTCTTTTGATCTCGACACCTTCCATCCTGCACCCCAACCGAATATATTCAATGTTCAACCGCTTCATAGTCTAAGTGATAAGGTGCCTGAGAATAACATATTTGACTTTGCTAACAGTGAGTGTGAAAGAAAGCTTGACACCATTTCAAATCAAACCGTTTCTTATTCGACTACACTTGATATTTCAAACCTTCCAACTCTATCAAGTGAACCAAGTGATTTATCAATTGAGGATAGTATAATTGATGAATTCTTGAATACCAATTCGTTTGATTTAACCGAAGGTGTTAGTGAGAGCGGTGATGAGAATATCGTTGAAGATGAACCCGTCATGTTGGATGAGTTGGATTCTCCTACCCATCATGTCCCTTCTATTGAATACGAACATCTTCCTGTACAATTAACCGATCCTATTCTTATCACCGACTTATCCGATAAGTAGAACGATATTCGGCCTTCATCTCCCACATCTGGTTCAACAATACTCAACACACAAGTTTGTTTACCCATTTCATTACCCACTTTCTTTGGTTCTTCTAATCTTCTTTCAACTCCACCGAGTTTTGATGAATCACACTCCGATATTTCGAGTTCTTTGATTCTTGAAAGACCACTCGATTTAGACTCTTTTGAGAAGGATGGAGATGATCATTTCGAATCTCCTACCTCCATATTTTCTGACGAATCAAATGTTTCGAATCTTGGTGCGCAAAAGACCGACCTTAGAACTTTCAAACGTCCTAGTGAATCTGCATATTCCATTGATATAGAAATCGATGAAATTATTACTCGGACCATTGATGAAAGTTTTGAAGACATTTTCGCCGAAGAACTCGCATTCCTAAAAGACATGGATGTTGTGATGAATCAACCTCTACCGGAAGAAGTTGAACTGCCACCCTTTCTTCTAATCAAGTACGAGAAATCGAATATTCCACTCATTCCTAATCATTCACATTCTCATTTTCATCCACCATCACTGTTTCGTCTCTACCAACTGAGACGTAAATCCGATCGATTACGCCTCTTATCTCCCCACTTCTTCACGTCTATGATCTTCTACCAACCATGGTGTTACATTAATAAAATATTCGAATGGTTGGTGTTGACTTTTGGTCTTTGTAAAGGTTTGCATAGACCAATAACTTTACCCCCCCCCTCTTATAATTTTAAATGCTTAATACTGTTTTACTCAAGTTTGGGGGGGGAGAGAAAATATTTTGGCTCTTGAAAGAAAATTAATTTTTTACAAAATTGTGAACCAAAAATAAGTTTAGGGGAGGATTTCACTGTCATTGTCTTTTTTTCCCCTTTTGCTAATAATTGAAAACTTTTCCTCCCAAGTCTACAGGTTTGAGCTTAAATGATAATATCAGTGAGGACACTGCTGCAAATAGATTTGGGGGAGGTTTGTGCTTATTCATGCATCATTTCTGCATTATACTAAATTAAAGCACAAAAAAAAAATTTGATATTAAAAGTTGAAAAGTGAAAAATACATATGAAAGATAAGAAGAGATTTAAGAAAAGCAAAAAAATTAGATGTTTTAAAACGAAACTAGTAATATGTAGTCATGAGCTGTTGTCCTAAGGGTTAGTAAGATAAAGGGAATCACTAATTTGAGGATAGAAATAAGCCTGAAAAATAGTCCCTATTCTTGAGTCCAAACGTCTAAACGTTAATACCCTACTACATGCACTTGCACACATCTTGAAACTTGGGATAGTAGAGAATACCTTGAAATGCTCTTGTCTAAAAGCCTTACTATGAAGGGGGAAAAAATAATACATAAATCAAAAAAATATAAATGACATAAAAAATTGGTGAAGAAAAATGAACACTGGTTTTGTAATTACTTAAGACAGCATAAAAAAATATAGCGAGGGTACCTTATCACCTAGGGCCTTAGACCAACTGGATTGAAAGCCGCTGCTAAGACTTAGGTGTTGCAAGACTAGGATATTGCTAATTATTCCTTAAAGAGTGAGCACATTTGGTAATCGGTTGGTTAGTACCTCAAGAAGTATTAACGGTCGCATGAAGAATGTGTGAACAATTCCATCTATAAAACATTCACCGACTAAAAAGTACAAAGGAAGATGGACAAGAGTATGGTAGCTTGAATTGAATTCTCTAAGTGCGGAGATGTCTTTTATGTAGGGTTACTAGGCACTGTCACAAAGTTCTACAAGGCATCAACCATGCCCGATTTAAAATTTAGAAGTGCCGAACAACCCAAAACTAGGATCTTTGCTAGATAATTAGGGTTAAACATGCAAGTAAATATCTTTACAACTAAGAGAGAGGGATTACAACCTTTGTAGTCCACTCCTTCGCTTCATAAGCTCCGAGTGGAAGTCCCTTCGCCGCGATCCATGATCTCCCGGATTCAAGAAATGCTCCACAACCCGAATGATCCATGCTTGCTTGTAGTCTTCCTTTTTAAAGATGATCTACCTTGAAGTTTCTTTAACTCAAGCTCCCACTCACTAATCAAGTATTAATAATGTGAACACCCTAATCTAATTGGCTAGATTAGATGAGGATGATGAAGCAGGATTTATGCTCTCTTTTATTTTCATAATCTCACACTAATTCATCACAAAACTCAAAGCTAGAAACCTTTGCAAGGAGTAAGAAAAAGATGAACTCATTTGTTATGAATAATGAATTGTAATAATAATTACAAATGCAACCATGGTTGATAAAAGAAAAGTCTAACCATTGTAGAAAGTTAACTAGGGTAAAGGGTTTGGGTTGGGTTTAAAAATATCTCACAAAATATCAACATATAATATCTTAGCTCAAAACAAAATAAAAGATTCTAGAAGCTACAAGAAAGAGCTAATCCAAATCAAACCCTAACCATGTTTAATCTCCACTAATCATGTTGCATTAGTAATCATAACTTATTACAATATTATATATCACATATATAATATATTTTTGTAACAAAAGAAAATAATACAACTAACATATATCGCATATATATCAATGTATTACCCGGTGAGAAAATAAATCAATAAAGCGAGCCAATATTAGATAATGTAATGTAATATATCACATATATAATTATACATTAAATTATCGAATCAACACTTGATCCGACAATCCGGCTATTTCTCAAATAACCGACTAATATATATATCTGTACCGATTCATCAAATCAACACTTGATCCGATGACCCGTCTGATATCAAATATCGCGAGAACAGAATACGGTATCTCATATCGTATTATCCTCGGTCATGCACATATCATATATGTGCCCCTACTCTGTTTTGCCTGAGTCAAGAAACCTCTGTGTAGAACTCTAAAGAATCGTCAATACGCCGGAAGTAGGTGATGATCATATCAAACACCCACAAGCTGCAAGCGGTCAACTAAACGTAACATCCACCCAGGTATTGAGCGATCAGAAGATCAACAAGCAAGCCTGTACATTCTCTTGTGAATCCAATCAGTAACACTCCCGTACAGTCCGGTCTCTTCGTCTGATATGTTGCATATCTAGTCTAGGGGTGGTATACGTCAGACCCCAATAACCGATAAGTTGTGTCGATGTGAGGCTCATAACGGGTCGAGAAACTACTGGTAACACTTACAAGCAAATCTCTAAATCATCCCTGGCCAGGGACTTTCAGCTATAGCCAATCGAACATAGCACAACATCAACTTCCTATACTGGGAGAGAAGAATCCCCTCCTATCGCTCATTGCCTCCATATGATTCGGGACTGTACCAAAAGCCATCGTTTTGCACGCCCTCTTGGACGTGGTAAGGTGGAAATCAAAGCACAGTGGGAATCACACAAGACTCTATGACGATCTCGGATCTACAGACTAACCTGTACTAGTGTCACCAGAGAACTGCCATCTGACGTGAGGTATAATACCATCTGGGAGTTCTCGGCGAGCCCGTCCAGTGTACCCAGTCCCCACTGAGCACCCGTACACCATCTCTGATGTCAAAACACCAATGGATATGGGATCATCCATCGCCCATCATATGGGTCAAGATGCATATACGCTAGTCTACTCTGGTGTATCGATGCCCTGTCTCGATACACCCTTGACTAGGAACAGTTATAGGATGTACTCGTCGACTACCCTGGCCCCACTAGTATGATCTCATCATAGTCCCAGTAGTCGAGTACATATCCTAAGGGCTTTATCAACATGTGAGAGCAAGACAATAAACTAATACAAGTCAACATGTTAAGATAAAGTGAAACCAAATAGCATACTATCATGTTGAGAAAGAAAGTCCTCTCTATATATATCCAAGCATCCATTATAATATACATCATATGTACAACAATGGCCTCTAGGGCATATATATAACTAACAATCTCCTACTTGCACTAAGGCCAACTGTTGTAGTATCTCATACCTAACATCCCGAATAATCTCTCAAACTGTATCTGGGGAATGGCCTTTGTGAGTGGATCCGCAGTGTTATCCTTCGTATCAACTCTCCTGACCTCGATCTCCCGGCGATCAACTATCTCCCTGATCAGGTGATACCGCCTCAGAATATGTCTGGACTTCTGATGGGACCTAGGTTCCTTGGCCAAAGCCACAGCTCCATTGTTATCACAATACAGAGGTATTGTATGCTCAATGGATGGAACCACACCAAGTTCACTAATGAACTTCTTTACCCAGACGGCCTCTTTGGCAGCATCGTTGGCAGCGATGTATTCAGCCTCCATAGTCGAGTCTGCAACGGTTTCCTGTTTGGAACTCTTCCAACACACCGCCCCTCCATTAAGGGTAAAGACAAATCCCGAGTGCGACTTAGAGTCGTCCTTATCACTTTGGAAGCTTGAATCGGTAAAGGACTCCACCAGGAGTTCTCCGTTGCCATACACCAAGAACATATCTTTAGTCCTTCGCAAGTACTTAAGAATGTTCTTCACAGCTGTCCAGTGACTCTCTCTAGGATCTGCTTGATACCGACTCACTGCACTTAGTGAGTATGCTACATCGGGTCTGGTACATAGCATCGCATACATGATAGAGCCTACTGCCGAAGCATAGGATATCCCTTGCATGCGAGCTCTCTCCAAATCTGTCTTGGGAGACATCTCGTTGGAGAGAGTGATTCCAGAGATCGTGGGTTGGTTCCCACTCTTGGGTTTTTCCATACTAAACCTCTTTAGTATGGTGTCAATGTACCTGAATTGGGACAATCCCAGTATCCTTTTAGATCTATCTCTATAGATCCTGATTCCCAGTATGCAGGAGGCATCACCTAGATCTTTCATTAAGAATCTTTGTGATAAGACGAGCTTGACAGAATGCAGCATAGAAACATCATTTCCTATCAAGATTATGTCATCCACATACAATACGGGGAATACAACCTTACTCTCTGCAACCTTCTTGTAAATACAAGGTTCATCTATATTTTTAATGAAGTTGAACTCTTTGACTACAACATCAAAACAGATGTTCCAACTCCGCGATGCTTGCTTTAACCCATAGATGGATTTAAGCAGCTTGCACACATTTCCGCTGCTCCCACTATCTACGAAGCCCTCTGGCTGAGTCATGTACACGCACTCTTCTAAATCACCGTTTAGAAAGGCGGTCTTAACATCCATTTGCCAGATTTCGTAGTCATGGTATGCAGCAATGGCAAGTAAGATCCGGATGGACTTAAGCATAGCCACTGGAGAAAAGGTTTCGTCATAATCCATACCTGGTCGTTGACGAAAACCCTTTGCAACAAGTCTAGCTTTGAAAGTCTCAACTTTTCCATCTACACTAAATTTCTTCTTAAAGATCCATTTGCTCCCAATGGGTTTTACCCCTTCAGGAGCAACTTCCAAAGTCCATACTTTGTTGGTGTACATGGATTCCATCTCAGATCGCATTGCATCCAGCCATTTCATAGAGTCACCACACGTGATGGCCTGCTCGAAACAAGTCGGGTCATCATCTTCCATGATGCAATCCTCGCTTCCACCATCAATGAGAAAACCGTAGTATCTCTCAGGTGGATGAGAAACCCTACTAGATCGGCGGAGAGGCTGAGGTTCGTTGGTTACTATCGAGTTCTCGGGTTCCACCAAATCTTCAGTTTGAGTTTGTGTAGCCGGAATTTCTTCCAGTTCAACCTCATCGCCACTAATTTCTTTTGCAAGAAATTCCTTTTCCAAAAAGGTGGCATGTCGAGAAACAAACACCTTTTGTTCCTCGCGATGGTAGAAAAGATATCCATGTGAATGTTTGGGATATCCCACAAACTTGCATAGAACTGACCGTGCCTCGAGTTTGTCTGGATTTTGCCTTTTGACATAAGCCGGATAACCCCATATCTTAACTCGTTTAAGACATGGTCTCTTCTCACTCCATATCTCATATGGTATGGTAGGTACAGATTTAGTTGAAACTTGATTCAATAGGTATGCTGCTGTCTCCAGCGCATACCCCCAGAAGGAAATAAGTAACCCAGCTGTACTCATCATAGAGCGCACCATATCTAATAGGGTGCGATTCCTTCACTCCGATACACCGTTGTGCTGTGGTGTATAAGGAGGAGTAAGCTGAGAGAGAATCCCATTCTCTTTTAGATAGTCTAGGAACTCATTGCTCAAGTATTCTCCTCCTCAATCAGATCAAAGAATCTTAATAGTTTTGCCCGTTTGGTTCTCTACTTCGTGCTTATATTCTCTGAATTTCTCAAAAGCTTTAGACTTGTGTTTCATTAGGAACACATATCCGAATCTTGAGAGATCATCAGTGAATGTAATAAAGTAGGAAGAACCGTTCCTGGCATGTGTAGACATGGAACCGCATACATCACTATGTACCAGCCCTAAGAGTTCGGTAACTCTTTCTCCATGTCCACTAAACGGAGTTTTGGTCATTTTGCCTTTGAGACATGAATGGAAAGTTTCATAAGATGATAATTCGAACGGATTCAAATATCCATCCTTATGTAACTTAGCTAGTCGTGTCGCATTGATATGACCAAGTCTACAATGCCACAAGAAGGATTCGTTCATTTCTGAACTTTTCCTCTTGTGTGTGTTTTGTATATTAAGGACTGTATTTTGATTGAGAATGAATATGCCATTATTTAACGAGCCTGATCCAATCAACTTTTGATTTAGGAAGATGTTCATAACATTATCCTGTATTACAAAATTATATCCTTCTTTACTTAATAAAGAAACTGATATAATGTTGCACATCATGTTCGGTATATAATAGCACTCATTCAGAATCAATGTATTACTACTTGGTAATACAAGGTGATATTCGCCAACTGCTTTGGCTGCAATATGTGTACCATTCCCTACGGTTACGGAATGATCACCCTTTCCCAGTTCTCTACCTTTACGTAGCCCATGTAACAAATTACATATGTGGGATTCCGATCCGGTATCTGATTCCCAGGACGTAGGGTGAACTAAGAAACAGTTTTCAATAACTAACACATCCGAAGAAGGTGCATCAACATGCTTGTTCGTCGTTTGGGCGGCGTGAAAATCCAGATATTCTCCTATTCCCTGATCAGTCTTATAACACTTATAAGAAAGAACGGGACCAACGTTCCCCTGCTCAGTATAATAAGCTGATTCAGTCAATACATCCATATTATTATCTTGATTAAGGCCTGACATGGTTGCTACCTGGAGAGAGAGAAAAGAAAACACTTTAGCGTATGCTCTTGCAAGATTTAGATTGGTTATTATCTTATCTAATCAGGATGTCTCCCACTGTTTTTATCAAATCTTCCTTCAAACCCTAAAAGGAAAGACTAACCGGGATTAATTACACCTTACAAGTTCGCCAATCTTTCAGCCAAACCAGTGTTGGTACTTTGAGGGAGGTTACGGACCTAATTAAAGTAAACCTCGTTTTCCCAGAGGCATAACCCCGTTAACACCTTTCTAAACACCTACTTGATCGGCTAATTGTCCTGTGTAAAATTCTCCCAGGAGTAACTCTTACTCGCAGTGGGTATCAGGATCCAACTATCTCATAGGAGGTATGCAATCTCATTGCAAATTTCAACACTTGAAATTCCCGATAATGCTTTTACCCCTAACCCCTATGACCTTGACAAAGGCCAACAAACCATAGGAAGCTAGTCAAGTTCAACCTGTCATTTCTTGATTGAAATAAACCCACCTGCACGACCCTTGACAAAGGCCAACAAGGTCGTACGACTACCCTAATCCAATCGCATCACATGCTTAAACAGATAAGTACAAGTCAGCTACCGCACACTACGCCTTGACAAAGGCCAACAAACGCAGCACGAATACTAAATAGTCTTTATCTGAAATGACGGAGGGCTACGCAGGTTTTTCAGAAAACCATGAGCGTAATGAACATGATATCGTTGTAGAAACAAGTGATTTTGAAAAGGAGTGATTTTGAGGATTTTCTAGTTTCGCGAAAGAGGTCACTCCTGGTGAAGAGATCTCGGCTCTTTCCCCATCGAATAAGGTGCAGGATATATCATATATACCGCTGTGCAAAGCAAGAACTATATAAGCTGTCAAAAACTAAACCGTGAGTTTGTAGCATCTGCCAGTTTTGCTAAAGAGGTCACTCCTGGTGAAGGGATCTCGGCTCTTTCCTCATCGAATAAGGTGCAGGGTATATCATATATACCGCTATGCAAAGCAAAACTGTAGTTACCCTTTTTATAAAGTTTTGATTCTACTATATCTTTTAGCTTTCTTTTCTTTTATTAATCTCATTAATAAATCCCATCAGCTTATGCTTCCTAAGCATCACAGTAGAAACGAAAGCATTAATATTTATATATCAGCATATATATATAGTATAAGCATTCGTCTCAGGCAGTAATATGATCTCATCACAGAACATTGCAGCAGAGGATAACATATGAAATATGTGATATACTAGGACGTCCGTGTTTTATATCGAGCCTGTATAAAACACGGATTCCACGGTCGCGATGAATAGCCAAACCCACATCCCTAGACCCCTACGAGAGCGGCAAGCAACACTGCCAATTCTAGGGTTAGGAGACCCGGTCTCGACTCCTCGAGATGGCCTCCCACTGTACCCTAGAATCCGGTTACTTGTGCTCCCCTCCTTGGGTCTACCTAATGCGGAAAAGTAAATAATATACAAAGGTGACATCAACTTCAACCCGGAAGTGCCCTAATAAAAGAATATTACATACAATTGAATTTTACATGAATGAAAATAAAAACCCTCATCTCACATAAAACCCCCGGCTATTCAGAACACGACAATCCAATATAACATATTACGGCAACACATAATATCTCATATCATCAACGTAAGCAAGTATGCGTATCCCGATTGTTGTTGATGTATAGCAACGAAGCCGGCGATACCACATATACTACGCTTATGGTCACAGAAAAAGAAAGTGTAAAACTGCAATATTTGGAATCCACAATCACTTTAGACATCGCAAATCCGAAATATCACATACTTCACATTTCATGCCTAACTATACGAATTCCACATATTGTATCACATTCCAGATAAATAGACAATATTAAACTTTCCGATCGAATAATCAAATATCCAATATTTCCCAAATAGCTCAACACTTGAGCGGAGTTCAAAAAATCCAAGAACATGTCACAGCCCAAATGAACCAGCCGTAGAAGATTCAAACCAACGCCTCACATGTGGCAACGCTAAACCACTACAAACCCAAGGGTTCAGTGGAAGTTTTGACGGTCACATAATCAAGTTAAGGTTGCGTTCTTCTAGAGGGTTCACAGATATGCTTGCATGGTTTTTCGAATGTTTTAAACTAAAGAAAAATTTAACACTTGAATGTTTTTCGTGTCGGGAAAAAGTGAGTTATTGATATCCGTTCGAACATTTTAACACGTTCTAAATTATCCGGAAAACAGAACGAAATTAAACTTTCCGATCGAATCAACGAGTATAAAAGATCTCCAGAAAACTCAACACATGAGTAAGATTAAAAATACCCAGAAGCATGTACAAATACCTACGGATGTTACTGTGCAAAAAACTAACCTAAATACCCCTGTACGGCCGCGGAACCGCCGCGCAAGGCATGGTATTGCCGCGGTTCCGCGGCGGTTTGTGGGGATTACTGGCTCGTTTTTCACAGTAATTCATAGAATTCCCTGCTGATTTTTTGAGTATTTTTAATGCAGAAAAAATCACATTTTTAAAAAATTTCCAGAGAGGGGGTCAAAACCGACATTACGGGGTTCGATCGGACTTTTAACTTCGTATACACGTCTCTTAATGCTCTAGCTAGGCTCTGATACCACTGTAGGGTTAGTAGGCACTGTCACAAGGTTCTACAAGGTATCAACCATGCCCGATTTAAAATTTAGAAGTGCCGAACAACCCAAAGCTAGGATCTTTGCTAGATAATTAGGGTTAAACATGCAAGTAAACATCTTTACAACTAAGAGAGAAGGATAAGCTCCGAGTAGAAGTCCCTTCGTCGCGATCCATGATCTCCCGGACTCAAAAGAGGCTCCACAACCCGAATGATGCATGCTTACTTGTAGTCTTCCTTTTCAAAGATGATCTACCTTGAAGTTTCTTTAACTCAAGCTCTCACTCACTAATCAAGTATTAATGATGTGAACACCCTAATCTAATTGGCTAGATTAGATGAGGATGAAGAAGTAGGATTTATGCTCTCTTTTATTTTCATATCTCACACTAATTCAACACAAAACTCAAAGCTAAAAAGCTTTGCAAGGAGGAAGAAGAAGATGAACTCATTTGTGATGAATAATGAATTGTAATAATAATTATAAATGCAACCATGGTTGATAAAAGAAAGGGCTAACCATTGTAGAGAGTTAACTAGGGTTAAGGGTTGTAGGGTTACTAGGCACTCTCACAAGGTTCTATAAGGCATCAACCATGCCAGATTTAAATTTTAAACGTGCCGAACAACCCTAGCCAAGATCTTAGACTAGAGATTAGGTGAAACAAAGCAAGTAAACAACTTTACTTCTAAGAGTTTGGGATTACAACCTTTGTAGTCCGGTCCTTCACTTCATAAGCTCCGTGTTGTGGTCCCTTCGCTGCGATCATCAAGTTCCCGGACTCTAGAGAGGCTCCACGAAGAGGAAGATGCAAGCTTGCTTCCGATCTTCGATAACAAAGATGATCTTGTTAGTGCATATGCCCTAGAGGCCATTACTGTATCATACTAGTTTGTATATTACTTAATGGAAGCTTGGGATATTCACAGTTGTATAGACAATCTTGCTCAAAATGATAGTATGCTACTTAGTTTGTTTCTACTTTAATGTGTGCATGTGTTTCTTTTAGCATATCGCCTATACACATTAGTGGAGCCCTTAAAATCTTTACTTGATTACCAGAGTTGTGATGGCAGTCACACTAGTAGGGGCTGGGTAATCTACAAGCACATCCTTATACAGGTCCCTAGTCGTAGGATTATCGAGACGGGGTATTGATACTCCGGAGTAGACTAGCGTATGCGCTTCTCATCCCAGCAGGGGAGATGGTCTGTCCCACAGCCATCAGTACGTCATACTGGAGATAGTATGCGGGTGCTCGTTAGGTTACGAGTACACTGGACAGGACTCGTCGGGAACTGTTAGTTGGTACTATACCTATCGTCAGATAACAGTTCCCAGGTGACAGGAGTATAGCTTAGTCCGTCGACTTGACACTGCTACTTCGCCTCGAGTGTGTTCCCACTGTACTTTGATTACTACTCTACCACGGCTCAAAGGAGTCATGCAAACAGGTAGTAGTTAGGTGCAGTCCCGAAGCACTTGGAGGCAGTAGCGGTTAGACAGGATTCATCTCTCCCGGTATTGAGGGTTGATATCGCGCTGTGTCTAGGAGAGCCATTACACATAGTCGTCCCTGTAAGTCGATGTACTACACCCCATGACTTGCGGGGAGGCGGAAAAATGAAAAACGATCTTGTTCTTTGCGTAAATATCGACTAACCGAAGAATCTTTGCTAAACTATAACTAACAAGAAACATAGAAGTTGTTAACTACTATGAGAAGTGATTATACCTAATGAACTGTGTCCTTCGTCTTTTCGTTCTCCACCTCCTCTCCGACCTTCTCTATGTAGTAGATGATCCACCCGAGAGCTTTACTCCAAGCTTCACCTCTAAACTTGAGGTAACTAGGTTTCTTTAGTTGCTAATCAAAGTACCTAGATGATATAGAGAAGGATTATGGATTAGTTAGTCTATTCTAATCCTTGGTCTCAACACATCAGTGGTAGGATTTGGGATTGAAGAGAGAGTGAGCTTGAGGAGAGAGAAGGTGAGCATGAGAATGAGAAGAGATAATGAACTCCTTTGAATATATAAAGCATAATTTTTTATGAAATAAATAATATAAATCATTTAACAACCATGCTTCATTGATTCAAATGAGTGATTCATCTCATGAGTCATTAGATCAATAAATGATGCATTAACTCCATTGATGAATCACACAAATGAGTCACTAAATCAATAAATGCAAATGCCACCTTAACCCCCAAGTCAACATCCTTCTAGAAGCTTCTCGCGAAATTACGAGAACGCCCCTCCTATCTGTGAAAACATGGAAAAACTTTAGACGTATAAATCCAATAATCCGATACTAGAATCCGGCTTAAACCAAAGCCGGCTAGTAAAAACTGTCCGAATATCGTACGTGCGTAAACACATGTATGCGTCCGAACCCTTGTCGTAAAACCATACGACCTCTATATCGTTTCGCCTGGAGCAGGGAAACTCTTTGTGTGGGACTCTAAAGACTCGACTACTACGATGGCAGTGGGTTTAACTACAGACCGCAAGCGGCACTAGCTGTACGTAACGGTCCCCAGGTAGATGTCGATAAGAAGGCCGATGAGGAAACCCATCCGAACTCCTACTGAGCCTGATGTGACAATCTCCGTACAGTCCGGTCTGTTCGTCTAAGACTATCGCATATCGGGCCTAGGGGCGGCAAGCGTCAGTCCCCTAATAGCGGTATAAATCGTGTCGGAGTGAAGCCCATTACACCCTGAGAAACTACTGAAACCTACCAGTAAATCTCGCTTGCCCTGGCCAGGGACTTTGCGTAATGGCTCTCTGACACAGCGCGATACCAACTCCCAATATCGGGAGAGACGAATCATCTCTAACCGCCACTGCCTGCAAGTGCTCGGGACTGCACCCAACTGCTACCGGTTTGCTCGACTCCTTTGAGCCATGGTAGGGTAGCAATCTAAGAACAGTGGGACACACTCGAGGCGAAGTAGCAGTGTTAAGTCTGCGGACTATGCTATACTCATGTCACCTGGGAACTGTTAACTGACGACGGGTATAATACCAACCAACAGTTCCCTGCGAGTCCTGTCCGGTGTACCCGTAACCCAACGAGCACCTGTATACTATCTCCAGTACGACGTACTGACGGCTGTGGGAAAAACCATCTCCCCAACTGGGATGAGAAGCGTACACACTAGTCTACTCCGGAGTATCGATGCCCTGTCTCGATAATCCTACGACTAGGGACCTGAAAAAGGATGTGCTTATAGACTACCCAGCCCCCACTAGTGTGACTGCCATCACAACACTCGTAGTCAAGAAAGATCCTAAGAGCTCTGTCAATACGTATACTCACATATGAAGATAGATAAAACCAAGGAGCATACTACCATGTTTAGCAAGACTGTTATATAACTGTGAATATCCCAAGCTTCCATTAAGTAATATACAAGCTAGAATGGTACAATAATGGCCCCTAGGGCATATACACTAACAATCTCCCACTTGCACTAGGGCCATGTACTGGCATATCGAAGACCGATGATCTCGAGTAGCCTCTCGAACTGAATCTGAGGTAGGGCCTTTGTGAATGGATCAGCAATGTTCTCTTCAGTAGCAACTCTCCGGACCTCGATCTCCCGGCGATCTATGATCTCCCTGATCAGGTGATACCGCCTTAAGATGTGTCTGGACTTCTGATGGGACCTTGGTTCCTTCGCTAATGCTATAGCTCCGTTGTTGTCGCAATACAGAGGTATTGGATCAACTATGGTAGGAACCACCTGAAGTTCTGTTAGGAACTTCTTCATCCAGACCGCTTCTTTTGCGGCAACGCAAGCAGTAATATACTCTGCTTCCATAGTCGAGTCAGCAACGATGTCCTGCTTGGAACTCTTCCAGCACACCGCCCCTCCATTGAGGGTAAATACATAACCAAACATGGACTTGGAATCGTCCTTATCACTCTGGAAGCCGGAATCAGCAAAGGCCTCCATCTTGAGGTCTTTTCCGCCGTAAACCAAGAACATCTCCTTAGTCCTTCTCAGGTACTTGAAAATGTTCTTTACTGCTATCTAGTGCTTCTCCCTTGGGTCTGACTGATACCGGCTTACCACGCTGAGTGCGTAAGCTACATCTGGTCCGGTGCACAACATCGCATACATTATAGAGCCTACCGAAGAAGCGTAGGGTATAATGGACATGTGTTCCCTTTCCAAATCAGTCTTGGGAGACATCTCTTTGGATAGGGTGATTCCATGACAAGCCGGTAGATTACCGCGCTTAGATCTTCCATACTGAATCTTTTCAGTATAGTGTTGATATACCTGGACTGCGAAAGTCCCAACATCCTCTTGGATCTATCACGATAGATCCGGATCCCCAGAATGTAAAAGGCGTCACCCAGGTCTTTCATGGAGAACCTGTGTGACAAGAATCCTTTGACAGATTGTAGCATAGGAATGTCATTTCCTATCAATAGAATGTCATCCACGTACAATACGTGGAATACGACAGTTCGTGCTACAACTTTCTATATATACATGGTTCATCTAGATTTTTGATAAAGTCATATTCATTGACCGTTTCATCAAAACAGATGTTCCAACTCCGCGATGCCTGCTTTAGTCCATAAATGGACTTAAGCAACTTGCATATTCCCGCTGCCCCCACTCTGATTGAAACCCTCTGGCTGATCCATATAGACGCACTCTTCTAAATTACCATTCAGAAAAGCCGTATTTACGTCCATCTGCCAGATTTCAGAATCATGGAAGGCAGCAATAGCAAGAAGGACCCGAATGGATTTGAGCAAGGCCACTGGGGAAAAAGCTTCGTCATAGTCCAAACCAGGTCTTCGACGAAAACCCTTTGCAACAAGTCTAGCCTTATAGGTTTCCACCTGTCCATCTACACCAATCTTTTTCTTGAAGATCCATTTGTATCCTATGGGTTTTACCCCATCTGGAGCAAAGTCCAAAGTCCATACTTTGTTGGTGTACATAGACTCCATTTCGGTCCGCATTGCATCTAGACATCGTACCGAGTCACCGCCCTGGGTGGCCTGCTGGAAGCCAGTAGGTTCATCATCATCAATGACGCAATCCTCTCTATCCCCATCTATGAGAAAACCGTAGTATCTCTCAGGCGGATGAGACGGCCTACTACTCCTGCGGAGGGGTGCAGTAATGTCCTGTTCTTCTTGAACTACTGGTTCTACCAAACTTTCCGTAGTAGTTTGTGGTTCTGGAATTTCTTCCAGTTCTATTTCGCTCCCACTTGTTTCCTTTTCTAAAAACTGGTGTTCTAGAAAATGGGCATTACGAGAAACAAAAACCTTTTGTTCCTCTGCGTAATAGAATAGATACCCCCTGGAGTTCTTTGGATATCCCACAAACTTACATAGTACTGATCGTGCCTCGAGCTTGTCCACATGCTGCTTTTTAACAAAAGCTGGACATCCCCATATCTTCATGTACGGAAGATGGGGTTTCTTCCCACTCCACATCTGATATGGAGTGGTAGGCACAGTCTTGGTAGGAACCATGTTCAAAATATATGCCGCTGATTCTAGCGCATAACCCTAGAAAGATCGCGGTAACTCAGCATTACTCATCATGGAACGTACCATATCTAATAAGGTTCGATTCCGTCTCTCCGATACACCGTTATGCTGTGGAGTGTATGGAGGAGTAAGCTGAGAGAGAATTCCTTTCTCTTTTAGGTAACCTAGGAACTCGGCACTTAAGTATTCACCAGCTCGATCAGATCTTAGTGTCTTGATACTTTTGCCGGTTTGGTTTTCTACTTCATTCTTATACTCCTGGAATTTCTCAAAAGCCTCGGATTTATGTTTCATCAGATAAATGAATCCGTACCTAGAGTAATCATCCGTAAAAGTAATATAATAGGAAAAATCACCTCTTGCATGTGTAGACATTGGACCACATACATCGCTGTGTATGAGTCCTAAGAGCTCGCTCGCTCTTACTCCATGTCCAGTGAATGGAGTCTTTGTTATCTTTCCTTTGAGACATGATTCACAAGTGGCATAAGTTTGATATTCGAACGAGTTCAAATATCCTTCTCTATGTAACTTAGTTAACCTTGTCCAATTGATGTGACCCAGTCTACAATGCCATAAGAAAGCCTTATTTAATTCTGGAGACTTTCTTTTTAGTGTGTTCTGGACATTGAAAATCTGTAGTTGGTTTAAGACATATATACTGTTATCCATTGTACCGGACCCAATCAAACTAAGATTAAGGTGTATGGTAACAACAACACTTACAAACGTGAAATCATAACCTTTATTTGATAACAAGGAAACTGATATGATATTACACGTTATGCTAGGTACACAAAAACAGTTATGTAAAACCAAAATGTGTCCACTTGTCAATCCCAGGTGATAATCCCCGACGGACACAGCTCCCACACTAGCTCCGTTAGCAACTTTTAGGGTCATATCACCTTCCTTCAGCACCCTACGGTTTCTCAGTGCCTGCAATGAATTGCATATATGAGATCCTGATCCGGTATCCAATACCCAGGAAGTAGAGTTGATTGACAGACAATTCTCAATTACAAACACACCTGAAGTCGAAGCCATAGCTTGCTTCGGTTCCTGGTTCTTGGCGTTCCATGCCTTGCAGTCTTTCTTCCAGTGCCCTTTCCTTTGACAATGGAAGCACTCATCCTGGGCCACTACTGGCACCGCAATCTTTTTCTTTCCCTTCGCTCCCACCGTACTAACACCTCCTCTAGGTTTGGTGGCGGCCTTCTTCTTCCTTCCTTTGGCCTTAGCCTTGGACCTGGAAGAAGAAGCACCGCTAACAAACATAGCGGGTGTTTCCCTTGCCTTCTGCAAGGTGCCCTCTGCACTCCTCAACATGTTAAGGAGTTCTGAAAGTTCAACTTCTTTTCTTTGAATGTTGAAGTTCAGAATAAACTGGGCGTAGGTGGAAGGGAGGGACTGGAGAATAAGGTCTGTATAGAGCTCATTATCCAAAGTCGTCCCAAGGTCTGCGAGCTCTTCAATATAGCCAATCATCTTTAGGACATGTTCTCCTACCGATGATCCGATGGCCAACCTCGCCTGAAATAGATTCTTTGAGGTCTCGTATCTTGTTATACGAGATTGCTCTCCATACAGATCTTTTGTATGGAGAAATATGGATTCAAGATCCATATCCTCGTGCCTCCTCTGATGTTCATTGTTCATCGAGGCAAGCACGATGCACTTGGCCTTCGCGCAATCTATCTCCCAGGTTTTGCGGATTTCCTTATCCGCATTACTGGATTTGAGACCTAGGACTTCAGGTGCCTTAGTGGTGAGGACATACCCCAACTTGTCATAGGTCAAAGCCATTTTGACATTCCGCAGCCAATCTTTATAGTTTGGCCCTGTCAGTATATTTTTTTCTAAAAGTAACTTATGTATAGTCATTTTCATGGTCACTGCAAGTAGGAGAGAGAGAAGAAACACTTTAGCATGATGCTCTTGCAAGTTTAGAGTGGTTTTTAATTTATCTAAACTGGATGGCTCCCACTGTTTTTCGAATCCCTCCTCAAACCAAAAAGGAAGAACTAACCAGGACTATTCTCACCGTACAATACTTGCTTAACCGTTCAGCCAAGCCAGTGTCGATACTTCGAGGAAGGTTTTCCAACGCTTTCACGAAGTTCCTTAATTAAATAACCTCTTTTTTCTGGGGGCGTAACCCCGCTGACACCTTTCTCGACACCTACTTGGTTTATAGCATTGATCGTTAAGTGACGAATCTCCTGATGAGTAGTATATACTCACAGTAGGACCGGGATCCAAATATCACCGTAGGATAATGTTGAAGGAATCCTACCAACATTTATCAAACTCCAAATGGAATGCATTTCTTTGCAAATTTCAGTTTCTTTAGAAATTCTCGATATAAATTTTTGCCCCATGCTCTTATGACCTTGGCGTTAGATCAAAATGTCATAAGTCACATGTCAAGTTCTACCGATCATTATCTTGTTAATTTGAACCCATCCGTATATATCCTTGACGTTCGGCCAAAATGATAATACGACTGTCCTAAACTAACTCATATATCTATGCAACAAATGAATACCCAGCAGCTACCAAACACTATGCCTTGGCGTTAGGTCAAAATACATAGCTTGAATACTACTGAATACTCAAATGAAATGACGGAGGGCTACGAATGGTTTTGGCGAAACCGTGAACGTAGTGAACTTGATATAACCGAAGGAACCTGATAGCTTTTTAAAAGGAGTGGTTAAAGCTCCGCAATTAAAAATATCTTCTGTTTTAAAATTAACCGAGTGGTTTCTTTTAAATTGTTCCAATGATTAAACTTTGGTTTATTTTTCTTTGCATTAATAATAATGCGTCCCATCATTAACCTATCATTGCAGAAAACAACGAAAATACAACGTCCTCTTATGCCATCCGTATTCGCTACTGGGTCTCGTCATCACCCGTTAGGTTACTTAACTAACGGCAGAGCGGGGGCTGGGCTAGCGCGGATGTAAAACATAAGTGACGTCTAAATAGCTATCATATATAGATATTGTACATTCGTCAGACGCAATAATAGGCATTCCAGATCACAGATGAACATTATTGGATATGCAAGCAATCCGCGTTTCTTTTGAGCCTGCAACGAAAGACGGATTACACAGTTGTGATGAATAGCCATTATCCCACCCTAGACCCCTACGGGTACGGAAAACTACCCGCCAACTACGGTATAAGTCGTGTCGGAGTGAAGCCCATTATACCCTGAGAAACAACTGGAACCTACCAGTAAATCTCGCTTGCCTTGGCCAGGGACTTTGCGTAATGGATCTCTTACACAGCGCGATATCAACTCCCAATATCAGGAGAGACGAATCCTGTCTAACCGCCACTGCCTCCAAGTGCTCGGGACTGCACCCAACTGCTACCTGTTTGCACGACTCCTTTGAGCCGTAGTAGGGTAGCATTCTAAGAACAGTGGGACACAATCGAGGCGAAGTAGCAGTGTCAAGTCTGCGGACTATGCTGTACTCATGTCACCTGGGAACTGTTAACTGATGACAGGTATAATACCAACCAACAATTCCCTGCGAGTCCTGTCCGGTGTACCCGTAACCCAACGAGCACCCGTATACTTTCTCCAGTACGACGTACTGACAGCTGTGGGACAGACCATCTCCCCAACTGGAATGAGAAGCGTACACACAAGTCTACTCCGGATTATCGATGCCCTGTCTCGATAATCCTACGACTAGGGACCTGAAAAAGGATGTGCTTATAGACTACCCAGCCCCCCTAGTGTGACTGCCATCACAACGCTGGTAGTCAAGCAAGATCCTAAGAGCTCTATCAATACGTATACTCACATATTAAGATAGATAAAACCAAGTAGCATACTACCATGTTTAGCAAGACTGTTATATAACTGTGAATATCCCAAGCTTCCATTAAGTAATATACAAGCTAGTATGATACAATAATGGCCCCTAGGGCATATATACTAACAGTCCCTGGCCAGGGCAAGCGAGAATTACTGGTAGTGTTTCCAGTAGTTTCTCAGGGTGTTCTGGGCTATACTCCGGCACGACTTGTACCGCTATTAGGGGTCTGACGTTTACCGCCCCCTAGGCCCGCCATGCGATACTCTCAGACGAACAGACCGGACTGTACGGAGATTGTCACATTCAGGCGCAGTAGGAGTTCGGATGGGTTTACCTCATCGGCCTTCTTATCGACATCTACCTGGGGACCGTTACGTACAGCTAGTGCCGCTTGCGGTCTGTGGTTAAACCCACTGCCAGCGTAGTGTCGAGCCTTTTGAGTCCCACACAGAGAGTTTCCCTGCACTGAGCGAAAGGTGTAGAGGCTGTATGGTTTTACGGCAAGGCTACGATCACTTACGTGCACTTGTGCGCGTATGCTGTTCGGGCAGACAATGCTAGTGGGTTTTGGTTTAAGCCGGATCCTAGTATTGTATGTATGGATTAGTTTTGTCTTCTGTGCATGCGCATTCTACGGAATGCGGATGCGGGTGTGTATGCACAGTTGTGAGGAGCGAAGAAGAAGGAGGTGCCTCATTAGGGTTTTGACAGTTGGTTCGGTCAAAACCATTATGAGGCGGGGACATTATTTACTAATCTTTTTAATGATAATTATGTTATGGCTAATTGCTTTGACCATTTGACCATACTTGACCTTGTTGACATTTCGACCATTGTTGACTAGGATCTTTCACGTGAGATCTAGAGTCTTCTTTTTGTTTTGGTTTTATTTTGTGATGATAATGGTCAAATCAAGGTAGCCATCAACTTTATCATGATAAGAGATTAGTAATGATAATGTTTATGGATCATTATTCTCTTCTCATTCTCTCTCTTCAAATGAGAAGCTCCCATGGTTCCTCCTCTTTCTTCCTCCTCTAGATTTTTCCTTTGCTCTCATGTGTTGAGAAAATAAGGATCTAAATTGACAAATAAATCCATCTTCTTCTTCTACACCACCTAGGACATCAAGCATAGCACACTTGTTGCCCTAGTTACATCGGCTTGAGGTGGAGCTCGGAACACAAACTCTCGGATGGATCGTCTTCGACTCTAGGAGGCCGTGGAGGTGACCAAGATCCGGATCGATCCTCGGAGCAAGCATGGACGAGGAGGAAAGCGGAAAGAAGACCCGAAGGACTTGGTTCGTGAGGTATAATCTCTTGAGCATAGTAGATAGAACCTCTAGTTAGTTTGCTAGGTTTTGTTTAGCAAAGATCTGCTAGCTTCTAGTCTATGTTGCCTTAAGAAAAAAATCGTTTTTACCTATTCCGCCTCCCCGTAAACACCGGGGTGGGCAACGTGGACTTACAGTGGTATCAGAGCCTAGCTAAATAACAACTAGCATGTTAGCAAAGTATTTAGAATTTCGATCCGAGAAAAAATTGCAAAACACGTCAAAATCCTCAAGTTTCTGCCGATTTTTAAAACAGCCCTAAAAATATTTCCACATATCTTAAAAATCCGTGCAGGGTTTTCTGGGAACACAAAAGAAAAACGAGCCCACGATTCGACCAGACCGCCGCGGAAGCGCGGCGAAACCATGCGTTTCGCCGCGGATCCGCGGCCGAGTCAACTCGGTCGCGACTCGGATTTGTTGCGGTGTTCTTATTTTGACGTTTTGTGATTTTTAAAGTATTTTCCAGAGAACAAAGTTGTGTTTGGGGTAGTTACAAATTGGTGTTTTGATCGAAGTTCTACAAACTTTTGCTAAATGGTAATATCTGTAATGTGATATATGCACTGAACGTCAACTAATCGCTATACGTCGATTAGTGGGGGTTGTGCATATCTGTGATCTGCAATGTTGTTGGATTGTGTATATGAACTTGTTGGATTGTCGCGGATGAATAGCCGGGGGTTGTGAGATGAGAGTTTTCTTTATCTTTCAATTGATGTAATATGTAAATTGATGTAATATTATTTTATGGCCGCACATCCGGGATGAGGTTGTAGTCGCCATTGTATATTATTTCTTTTACTGTTTTTGCTCCTAGGATAGACCCAAGGTGGGGTGAATAAACTACCGGGTATTTTGAAGTGCCGAGTTGCCTACTCACGTTGTTGAGGGAGGTTGCTTCACTTCGGCTACTTGGCGGGTAGTTTGCTGCACCCGTAGGGGTCTAGGGTGGGGTTTGGCTATTCATCGCGACCGTGTAATCCGTCTTTCGTTGCAGGCTCGAACGAAACACGGATTCCTAGCATATCCAATGTGTTCATCTGTGATCTGGAATGGCTATAATTACATCTGATGAATGTATATATGTATATATGATATCTAGTAGGCGTTGCTTATGTTTTGCATCCGTGCTAGTCCAGCCTCCGCTCTGTCGTTAGTTAAGTAACCTAACGGGTGATGACGGGGCCCCGTGGCGAATGTGGATGGCATAAGCGTACGTCATATTTTCGTTGTTTTCTGCAATGGTAGGATTAAATGATGGGACGCATTAAATTAATGCAAGAAAATAAACCAAAGTTAAGTCGTTGGAACAATTTCAAAACTACTCGGTTTCTTCTCAAAACAAAAACTTTTAAAAATGCGGAGCTTAAACCACTCCTTTTAAAATCTATCAAGGTTCCTTCGATTATATCAAGTTCACTACGTTCACGGTTTTTCCAAAACCATTCGTAGCCCTCCGTCATTTCATATGAATATTCAATAAAATTCAAGCTGTGTTTGTTGACCTTCGTCAAGGCATAATGATTGGTAGCTGTTGGGTGTTCGTATGTAGTATAGATAGATGCGTTGATTTGGGATAGTCGTATTACCTTGTTGACCTTCGTCAAGGGTATATACGGGTGGGTTCAAATTAACCTGGACAATGATAGGTAGAACTTGACATGTGACTTATGATTTGTTGACCTTCGTCAAGGTCATAAGAGCATGGAGCAAAAATCCACATCGGGAGTTTCTAAAGAAACTGAAACTTGCTGGTGTTGCATACCATTTGGAATGTGATGATTCTGGTAGGATTCCTTCAGTTTTATCACACGATGATATTTGGATCCCGATCCTACTGTGAGTATATACTACTCCTCGGGAACTTTCTCACTTAACGATCAATACTATAAACCAAGTAGGTGTCTAGAAAGGTGTTAGCGGGGCTACACCCACAGGGAAAAGAGGTTATTTAATTAAGAAACTTCACGAAAGCGTCGTAAAACCTCCCTCGAAGTATCAACACTGGCCTGGCCGAACGGTTAAGCAAGTATTGTACGGTGAGATCGATCCCGACTAATTCTTCTTTTATGGTTTGAGGAAGGATTCGAGAAACAGTGGGAGCCATCCTGTTTAGATAAACTAAAAACCAATCTAAACTTGCAAGAGCATCATGCTGAGTGTTTTCTTCTCTCTCTCTCTCTTAATTGCAGCGACCCAGTGATCATACATAGGTTACATCTAAATAATAAAATGACTGAATCTGACTGTTATGACTGGCAAAGGTCTGTCCAGATGTCCATTACCCATGACAGGTTAGGACACCTCTTAACTAATCAAACCCCTGCCGTCTCAGGACCAGTTTCCACTGTCGCGGATATTGATATCCGTAAGACATCGGAAAAAGACTGTGCGAATGCCAAGTGCCTCGTGTTGACCTCAGTTGATGGTGCATACCAGAGGCAGCACGAGAAGATAGACTTAGTTTCTATCTTCCTCCATAACAAAGATTTATATGGAGAGCAATCTCGTATCGCAAGATATGAGACCTCGAACGAATTGCTTCAAGCGAGGTTGGCTATCGGGTCATCTGTAGGGGGCAATGTCCTTACAGAGACCAGCTATTTTGATGAGCTCACGGACCTGAAGACCACGTTGAGGAACGGGTCAAATACTGACTTGATTCTACAGTCTCTGCCCTCTACTTATACCCTGAAGGAAACCAGGGAAGTAGAAGGAAAGGGAAGGGCAAAAGTTTCGGGACTGGATGTAGTAAAGGAGGGACGTTCCTATTGTTACGGGAATGAACATTGGTAGAAGGATTGCAGGGCTAGCAAAGCCAGTAGCCAGGATTCGAAGCATGTTGTGGCTTCGGCTTCGGATGTGTTTGCAGTAGAAAACTGTATGTCAGTTAACCCTACTTCCTAGGTATTGGATACCGGATCAGGATCTCACATCTGTAATTCATTACAGGCTCTGAGAAACCGTAGAGTTATCAGGATAGGTTATATGACTCTCAGGGTTACCAACGGAATGAGCATGGATGCTGAATCCGTAGGGGAATATCATCTTGGACTGACAACTGAGCAGATATTGATTCTGCGTAACTGTTTGTATGTATCTAGTGCGACTTGTAATATCATATCTGTATCCTTACTTTCTAAGGAAGGATATGATTTTACTTTTGTAAGCGATGTGGTCCACATCCACCTAAATCAAGTTCTGATTGGGTCAGGTACATTAGAAAACGGGATATACGTATTGAATCAAACTCAGGTTTCCAGTGTCCAAAACACAGTTAAAAGAAAGTCTCCGGAAACAAATCAGGCTTTCTTATGGCATTGTAGACTGGGTCACATTAATGAGACACGGTTAACAAAGTTACATAAAGAGGGATACTTGAATCCGTTCGAGTATCAGTCTTATGCTACTTGTGAATTTTGTTTCATGGGAAAGATGACAAAGACTCCGTTCACTGGACACGGAATAAGAGCGAGCGAGCTCTTGGGACTCATACACAGTGACGTGTGTGGTCCAATGTCTACACATGCGCGAAGTGGTTATTCATACTTCATTACTTTTACGGATGATTTCTCTAGGTATGGACATGTCTTCCTGATGAAGCATAAATCCGAGGCCTGTGAGAAATTTTGGGAATACAAGAATGAAGTTGAAAAACAAACAGGCAAAAGTATCAAGACACTGAGATCTGATCGAGGTGGTGAATACTTGAGTGCCGAGTTTCTGGGCTACTTAAAAGGGAATGGAATTCTCTCTCAACTTACTCCTCCATACACACCACAACACAACGATGTATCGGAAAGGCGGAATCGAACTCTATTGGATATGGTTCGTTCCATGATGGGTAAGGCTGAGTTACCGCGATCTTTCTGGGGTTATGCACTAGAAACAGCTGCATATCTTTTGAACAAGGCTCCTACCAAGACTGTGCCTACCACTCCATATCAGATGTGGAGTGGGAAGAAACCATGTCTTAAGTATCTTAATACATGGGGATGTCCAGCTTTTGTAAAGAAGCAGCATGCGGACAAGCTCGAGGCACGCTCAGTACTGTGTAAGTTTGTGGGATACCCCAAGAACTCTAGGGGGTATCTTTTCTATTCCGCAGAGGAACAAAAGGTTTTTGTTTCTCAGCATGCCCACTTCTTGGAAACTGAATTTTTAGAAAGTCAGATAACTGGGAGCGCAATAGAACTGGAAGAAATTCCAGAACCACAAGCTATTACTGAAAGCTTTGAAGAACCAGAAGTTTCAGGAGAACCGGACATCCCAGCGCCACTCCGCAGGAGTAGTACGCAGTCTCATCTGCCCGAGAGATACTACGGTTTTCTCATAAACGGGGATCGAGAGGATTGCGTAATTAATAATAATGAGCCTACTAGCTTCCAGCAAGCCATTCAGAGCGGTGACTTAGTAAAATGGCTGGATGCAATGCGGACCGAGATGGAGTCCATATACACCAACAAAATTTGGACTTTGGACATTGCTCCAGAAGGGGTAAAACCCGTAGGCTGCAAATGGATCTTCAGAAAGAAGATTGGTGTAGATGGGCAGGTTGAAACCTATAAAGCTAGACTTGTTGCAATGGGTTTTCATCAAAGACCTGGTTTGGACTATAACGAGACCTTTTCTCCAGTGGCTATGCTCAAATCCATTCGGATCCTTCTTGCCATTGCTGCCTTCCACGATTATGAGATCTGGCAAATGAACGTAAAGACGTCTTTCCTAAATGGAAATTTGGAAGAGTGCGTCTATATGGATCAGCCGGAGGGATTCATTCAGAGTGGGAGCAGCGGTAAAGTATGCAAGTTGCTTAAGCCCATCTATGGGCTGAAGCAGGCATCGCGGAGTTGGAACATCTGCTTTGATGATACTGTCAAAGAATTTGACTTTATCAAAAACCCAGATGAACCATGCATTTACAGAAAGATTGTAGGGAGAACTGTGGTATTCCTCGTCTTGTACGTGGATGACATTTTCCTAATAGAAAATGATATTCCTATGCTACAGTCAGCCAAAGGATTCTTGTCACAGAGGTTCTCCATGAAGGACCTGGGCGATGCCAACTACATTCTAGGGATCCAGATCTATCATGATAGATCTAAGAGAATGTTAGGACTTTCGCAGTCCAGGTACATCGACACCATACTGAAACGATTCAGTATGGAAGATTCAAAGCGCGGTAATCTACCGGCTTGTCACGGAATCACCCTCTCCAAAGATATGTCTCCCAAGACTGATTTGGAAAGGGCTTGCATGTCATCTATACCCTACGCATTTGCGGTAGGCTCTATAATGTATGCGATGTTGTGTACCAGACCAGATGTAGCATACGCGTTGAGCATTGTAAGCCGGTATCAGTCGGACCCAGGGAAGAAACACTGGATAGCAGTAAAGAACATTCTCAAGTACTTGAGAAGGACTAAGAAGATGTTCTTAGTGTATGGCGGAAAAGACCTCCAGATCGAGACCTTCGCTGACTCCAGCTTCCAGAGTGACAAGGATGACTCTAAGTCCATGTCGGGTTATGTCTTTACCCTCGATAGAGGGACGGTTTGCTGGAAGAGCTCCAAGCAGGAAACCGTTGCTGACTCAACTATGGAAGCGGAGTACATAGCTGCTTGCGATGCCGCAAAAGAAGCTGTCTGAATGAAGAAGTTCCTCATGGAGCTTCAGGTGGTTCCTACCATTGTTGATCCAATACCGCTGTATTGTGACAACAACGGCACTATAGCTTTAGCGAAGGAACCCACCTCCGAAAGACGGCGCGACAGACGTCTTGCCTGAAATTCGGGGTAGATACTAATTGGTGCTATCCGTCTACCTCTCCAAAGATGCCAAGTTGATTTATAGTACCGTGTATCGAAGGTTTAAATGGATGCGTCCGATGTAGCAGACTTCGTCAGATTCCCCCTCGCTTGAGGAGTTTTTTTTATTGTGGGGACGCACTTCCCTGCAGGCGTAAGCCTCTGCAGTTAATTACGCTACCGCATTGCGATAACAACTTTCTCCTTCTCAAGATGGACACTTCGTGTCGTGTGTGTTTGTTTTGTGTTTGGTTGCCCGTGGATTGTATACGGAGACTGAGTTATGTCATCGCCCGTAGGGCGTGGACTAGTCCAAATCCGTATTATCTTAGATTTGGGTTTGGGGGTTTGGGTTTAAGGATACGTTAGCCTCATTTGAGACTAAGATCGACTTAAACGTTTGTTAAGGATACGTTAGTCTAGTTTTAGACTAAGATCAACTTAACGGGGTCGTTTAGATCCAACAAGAGAGCAATTAAGGGAGGGCCTGTTGTTTAGTTTAGTGACATTGCGGTCAATAGGTAGTTTAAGGACATCGCGGTCCAATGTTAGTTTTAAGACGTTGCGGTCAAGGTTAAGGACATCATAGTCCGTGGATTTAAGGACTCCACAGTCCGGCATTAGTTTTAAGACATCACGGTCAAGGTTAAGGACATCATAGTCCGTTGTTAGTTTTAAGACATCCCGGTCAAGGTTAAGGACATCATAGTCCGTGGATTTTAAGGACTCCAAAGTCCGGCATTAGTTTTAAGACGTCACGGTCAAGGTTAAGGACATCATAGTCCATGAGTTTAAGGACCCCACAGTCCGTATCAATGTGTGGTCATCGAGACCCGTTAGCTCTTTGAAGACGTTGAGGAATTACAACGCCAAGTATCAAAGGAGTGAAGAGATGTACCCATGAACCAAGGTAGATTAAATAATCTTTGGCCCAATTTGGAACTAAGACCAATTAATTATATTATGAGCCCATTAGCCCAGTTAAGTTTGAATTGAGGACTTATGGCCAGCTTAGGCTAAATCCAATCATGTTTAGAATATTGGCCCTCTGTTGGTTCATTGAAGGAGAGGCTTTGCCTCTAGAAACTTAGCCAATTGGGCTAAAGCTAGTGTTAAACACTAATGACCAACAGTGTTGAACACAGGGAATAAGATTTGCAAGTTAGTGTTAAACACTGACAGATAATCAATGTTAAACACTAGCAACAGGGCTTTCAAATTAGTGTTAAACACTGAAGCAAATCAGTGTTAAACACTGGAAACAGATATTTCAAATTAGTGTTGAACACTAAAGCAAATCAGTGTTAAACACTGGAAACTGAGATTTCAAAGTAGTGTTAAACACTAAAGCAAATCAGTGTTAAACATTGGGAACAAAGTTTTCAAATTAGTGTTAAACACTAAGAAATCAGAGTTAAACACTGGGAACAAAGTTTTCAAATTAGTGTTAAACACTGAGGAGAGAGGGGTCACGTGTGGACACATGAGAGCGCCCTGATTCCCCTTATTTTATTCTGCCGAAAGTATTGAATACTTTTTATAATTGCTCTTGGAGCATCACATGCTATCACGTGATGGGAATGTGGGTTTTTAACTGTTAAAGATTTTGCCAAGGGGTCACGTAGTAGCACGTGAGGGCGCACATAGCTTCTGTTTGCTTTTTCCTTGTATCCTTCAGGGGTCACGTGGGGCACGTGAAGCGTTGCCTCAAAGTTCTTTTCTGTGGATCTTTACAGGGGTTACGTGGTAGCACGTGACTCTGGTTCTTTGCATGTTTTAAAGATCTGTTCATCTTTTAAGAATTAAATTCTTTATAGGGTTAAACCCTAGCAATAAACTTTAAAGAAATTAAATTCCTATTTTCTTTTGAAGAATTATATTCTTAGATAGGGTTAAACCCTAATTTCTTTTCTGTAGGAATTAAATTCCCTATATATGTAAAGAATTAAATTCTGGCATGGGGTGAAACCCTAATTTCTTTTTTTAAGGGAATTAAATTCCTGTGGGTTTGAGAGAATTAAGTTCTCAATTAGGGTTAAACCCTAGTTCTGTCCATTTTGAAGGAATCAAATTCCTGTAATATAGGGTTAAACCCTAATTTTATCTCAAAGGAATTAAATTCCTATAATTCTGTAAGAATTAAATTCTCAAAACGCAATTCCTCCTCTTTGTTTTAGATCTGCATGGCAGGATCTCAACCCAATGAGAATTAAATTCTCAATTCATGGGGAGATGTGCACTTTGTAGATCCTCCACCAGAGAAAGAACTAAGTTCTTTTCTTTATATAAGAGTTAAACTCTTTTGAGAATTAAATTCTCTTTTGAAGTCTCTCTTTTCTTACCTAGGGTTTTTTCTTTTGCAGAGAATCAAATTCTTCCTTCTTAATTTTCAAGATTCCCCAGGCTCTATATCTCTCTCTGTCCCTATATATCTAAAAAAACTCTCTCCTTTGGCTCCTATTTATAGGAGAAGGAAAAGAATCAATCTGTTTTAGTGAATCTTTCATTAAAAGATTTGATTTGTTTATTGAGAGATTTGATTTATCTTCATCATTAATCTGGGCCTTTAGATTATTAGGTGAATTTTATTCACCATTGGATTTTAAATCCAAAGATATCTCTTTGTTATTTCGGTTAGATTTATGGGGAAATCTTTCCATGTCCAAGATTTTTCCATAAATTGGTGATATTTAATCACCTTCAGATTCTTGATCCAACGGTTTCAGATAATTCTTCTCCATTTTGGAAAGATTTGAATGATCTCTCCTCAGAATTTTATTCTGTTAAAGAATAAGGCTTTTAAAGCCGGTCGCGTGTGGCCATGTGACCGTTGGTCACATGTGAGCACGTGACCCCTGGTCACGTGTAAGCACATGACCCCTGGAATGGGCTTCTCTTCTTCTGCGCTCTGTTCTCTGCCGCTGCTTAACCATCACGTGCCAACACGTGACCACTGGTCACGTGTGAGCACGTGATGCCTCTTCTGAAGCTTTTTCCTGATTTTTAATCAGGGAACAAATGCCCCCACAGCGTTGTTCTCATGTGTCTGCACGTGAGTGCAACGCTGTCACTTTTGTGACCGTCGGATCTGCCTTGGGAGTAGGGTAGATGAAACGTTTTCCATCCCATCTTATAAATGCCCATGTCCTTTCAGAAGAGCCTCCACTTTGCTTCATCTTCCTCCTTGCAAACTTTTTTCTGAGAATTTAATTCTCCTTCTCCAGAGCTTAGTTCTCTGCTCCACAATCTTCAGAGTTTAACTTTGTTCAGGGAAAACCCATCCCTTCAGGTAGTGATCTTTGAACGATCGAGGAACCCTTATATATATTTTTCAAAAACTCTCTGGATTTTAAATCCACACCCAGGGTTTCACCCCTTTTAACATGAACCCATTTTTTCTTCAAGTTCATCAACAAAAATAGAAAACCATTTAATCTTCGAACAGTAGATCTCTCAGGGTTCATCTGATCTTTAGGGAGATGATGGTGGCGGTTCAAATCCATGGAATTTAATTCCTTCCCAAGAAATGTTTCTGGGAATTTAATTCCCCTTTTCAAAAGGAATTTAATTCCTACGAAGAACTAAGTTCTTCCCATGGGGGCTTCTTAGGGTTTTCTTGCCCTGGGTTGTCTCTTTAACATCCGAGAAGAAGAGGTTTGCCATGTCCTTTCCTGGGAATTTAATTCCCTTGATTCTGTTTGATTTGTCACAGAGTCCAAAATAGATTTCTTTTTAGGGGAGTGTGTAGGGTCACTTGAATCCCGCTGCCTATTTGATTAGAATATTCCCTTTGTCTCATTATGATTGCTGTGTCTCCTCATTAGCCAGCCGTCATCTTGATTTCATGGGACCCACATATTTTGTAACTAATGGTCCTACCAAACAAGTCCTCTGTCACTTTCTTCAACTGTCTTTATATATTTATGCTCATATATATATATATATATATATATATATATATATATATATATACATACATACATACATACATACATATATGTTCCTGGCTTCACTTTTGACAGTTTTCCTTTACTTTGTTTCAGGTGCGATGGCTTCTGTTCCGTGCTTTCCCTTCACTCGCTCGGAGGCCGCTTTTCCTCAATCACCATCCGATGAGGAAGCGATGGCGATGATCCGGGCTCATGACCCGAACTGCACTAGCTTACTTCTATTGGGAACTTGATACAGCCATATCATCCGGGGTCACCGGAGTTTTCTCTGTGAAGTGCCGACAGAGCCCACTTTCCCGTTCTTGCCGATGGACCCTCCGAGGACGGTTTTCGCTGTGGAAATGCCAAATTGGACTCCAACGGGACGGCTCGAGCCTTCAACAACCGGTATCCCGAACCATCCGATCCCCGCTATAGATATCCTGGGATGACGCATTTGCCAGGGTGAGGCCCACTCATGGGGACAGATTTATAAGATAGGGCTCACACCTCGACACCCCACGGGCTACCTCCTCTGGGCTCGCTATATCCTTGCTACCCATCGTGCGCGGCTGCAGAAGATCGAGCTTTACCAGGCAATATATGCGTCGCTCTTCCAATATCAATCCCCGCATGTTTGGTGGGTTAAGGCGTTCTTGAATCAATGGAATCTCCCCACCAACACTTTTCTTCTGGGGGACAGAGAGGTTTCGATCACTTTAGGGGAATTTTATGAGATCTCGGGGCTGCCAATTCGAGGGACACTTTATGAGGAGTTGCTGCCTTATGATGAATACGTCTTTGAACCCGAGCCCGCACTGCTTGACGGCTTGTCTGCTGAGAACGCCGTCCGCCACAAGCATCCCAGCTTAATCAAGGTGCTAGGTATCTTTGATGGATTGTTCACCGAATCTGAGGAGCAAGGCGTTACTTTTAAGAGCTTCTTTGCCTATTTCCTTCGCGAGGGCGTCTTGTCGAAGACAGCTCCGAAGTTCCCAAATATTAAAGACCCCTTTGGGTTTGGTCCGAAGAAGCTGCCGACTAATGAATCGGATCTACCGCAGTACTACAGCCCCATAATGTCGCCGATGTCTTTTGAATCCATTGCAGCTCCCGGCATGGATAAGGAGTCGTTCTTCGTTGGGCTTATCAGTGTCTGGCTCAACTGGTTTGTCATCCCTATGCATCGCCGCTTTATGAGAGTTTCGGTCATCTATCCGGCTCACCGTATAGCTGAGGGAACGCGACTGGCCGTTGGCATCCCGGCATTGGCGCATCTCTATCACGGGTTGGGCGCTACAGCTAATACTTCCACCCCTGGCGTAGATGTGGTAAATTTTTTGCTTCACTACTTTACGTCTTGAATCGAAATGCACATCTTGGGTGCTTTCGCTAAGCATCAAAGGCCCGCATTCTACGACGCCTATACCTTCCCGCGGCTTATGCGATTGGTGGATGCTTCTGCCGCTGACCCGACTCAATTCGGGGCTATTCGGGCGTTGATTTCTCCTTATGCTACTGCTGGCGGGTTGGTATTTAATGATCGGATCTTATCTTCTTCCGCGGGTTCAGCCTAGCCGCTTTGGGACCGGTCAATAGATAACGCGCCCTTTTTCAAGCCTCGGGAGGCCGCGCGCTTATACACAATTAGACCGGATTACCTGGTATTCCATCAGGATTGCGCGGCCCTCTTCATGCGGTACAACCTGCATCGCTTTGCCTGGCAGTTTGGCTACGATCAGGGCGTCCCGTTTGAGGCTTTCATAGTCGCGCCGGTTCCTTCGCTCGAGGCCGTTCGAGATGCCGCCCATCATTTTGTGAGGCTGAACACCCGTTCCCAGTTCATGATCCCCGATGCTGATTACAAGCCTCGATGCGTGGGGTCGTTCATGGGCTGGTATCTCCATCGGGTCAACCCGATTATTATTGAGGAAAGAAGGGTACTTCTTGGCCATGGTGCCCCTACTCAGGTTCTGGCCACGGGAGATACTCTACGACCGCGCGCCCCGGTCCGCTTTCCGCTGAGGGATACCGGCACCGCGCTTATTCCAAGAGAGTCGAGAGTGGATCTTACCCCAACAGCTGGTATGCCCCTGGGTACTCGGTCGCGGGGTAAACGGGCTCCGGTAACAGCGCCACCACCCGAGGCAGCACCGCCCCCCGCGGCGTCGACAATGGAGGTGTCATCCTCGGTTGTGGCACCGGGTGAGGGTGACAGGGATGAGGGTGTTGAGGGTGTTGAGGGCGACATGGGCCGACGCCGCACTAAGGCTCCGCGGGGAAGGAAGCGGCCTTCCTCGGCAACCGGCTCTGGGTCCAAGCGTCGAAGGAAGGTTGCTACTAACTTGCTCGACTCTTTAATAGAGTCTAAGCCCATTCTTGAGGATGAACTGTTGGCCCTGCAGGAATCAGATGCTGGACTACTTTTCCCAAGTTCGGCCGCCGAGGAAGCCGCACAATTGGCTGAGGCCATACGGCGTTCTAAAGATGAGTTTCAGAACGCAAGGGTTCCTAAGAAAGCTTATCCTGCCTTAATCTTCTATGAAGACCATTCATGGATCCGGCGGCGGTTTATTGGCCCTTTGGAGGAGTGGGGAGAAAGGGCGCTGAAGCAGGCCGCTTCGGAGGATGCTGCGAACGCGCTTTCCTTATGGACCGGCGGCCACGAGTCCACCCTCGAACCCCGACAAGCACGCCTCCTTGAGAAGGAGCATCGACTTGAAGAATCCATATTGAAGGCTTCCCTGCGCATTGGTATGTTTTTTATACTTCTTTGCAGTTTTTCAGATTGTTTATGCCCGTACATATGTATTCTTATTCTTGTGTAGATTGTGCAGAGTTCTCGACGATGGGGGAGGTCCCTACGGGCTTGTTGAAGCTAAAGCCCGTTGACATTCCCGATGCAGCCTTGCTCGATGTGGAGGGGGCTGACGAGGCTGTTCCTCTTGCCATAGAGCCTCCAGTGGCGGTTCCTGATCACGGAGCGCTTGCTCCTTTGGTAGAGGCTCCTTTGGGGGTTGTCGTCCCAACGACTCTTCCCGCGGGCGGTCCAGAGGCTGGAGGAAAGGTAGTCGGGACTACCCTCCCTTTGCTGGAGCCAGAGATCACGGCGGAGGCCGTTGAAGCCGCCATCCCCCAGACTCAGAATGGGAGGAGTGTTGAAGGTAACCTTCTACATTTTAAATTAGCAATCTTTCTGTTGTCTGAACTCTTTTGTTTTCCCAGAATTGCGCGGGCTGGCGGCCTCTATCGCTGATTTGTCTCCTCGGCAATCGTTTCAGCGTCTATTGGAGATGGCAGCTCCGCAAGTGATCTCCCCTCAACGCATCGTCCTCTCATTTGGACAAGGTTAGTGTCGTTCGCCATTTCTTATAGTATCGCTGTTATTTTGCGTATTGACATTGATGTTCTCTACAGTTTTGGAGGCCGATGACGAGGTCGAGGTCCTCGAAGGGCCAGGGGAACCTTCGGCTCCTACTTGCATGTCCGTGGGTAAGTGATATTTCAATATAGTCCCACTTGTTCCTTTGCTTAAGAGTTTTACTGACATTTTTCAAATCTGAACAGTCTTGCCAGCCCCCATAGCTCTGGACTCGCGCATCGCCATGCCGCCCGGCCCCTCTGCTTTGCGAGCCTCAGAGCGCTTAGCCCAGTTAAGCCTTGTCTCCTTGTCATCTTTGATCGAGGAGCTTCGTGCTGACAGCACAACCACAGCTGAAGCATTTTCCGCCGAAGCTAACGGTTCTCTTCCTTTTCTTGCCACCTACCATAGTGAAGAGGTGGTGTGAGTCTGGGTGGAGTTCTGTCGGCAGGTGGAGGCTTGCTTGCACGCCCTTGAGTGTTCCCGCCTTTCCTCGGAGGCCGTGGCTGCAAAGGCGGACTTGCGGGGGCTGGTAGCACGGTGCGCGGCAAGCATGGCATCATGCGAGAAGAGGCTCGGCCGCAAATTCTCAGAAAGGGAGCTGGCCTCTAAGGCATTGAGCGAGCTTCAAACCAACCTCACAGCTAAAGCCAATAAAGCGTATGAACTCTGGCGGGTACTTCAAGAGTCTATCAGAGAGGTGGTGGCTCTTGATAAAGCTGTCGTGTTCACTCATGAATGAGTCAAGGCTCACAAGGCTACTGAGAAAGAGCTCGAAGGCCGGCTCGCCTCGTATCAGGCCCAGCAGGCTCAGGAGGGGGCCCGTCTTCTGGCGATCCTGAATCATGAGTTGTGGCCCAGCAAAAGAAGGATGAGCTAGCAAAATTGCTAAATCGCCCGCCGGCTTGAAAACTTGTATCTTTTCCTTTCTTTTTGTACATACTTCTGAATGAGAGTATTTTCTTTTTGTTCTTTCATGAATTGTACTTTGTATCCATTTTGGTTTATGAATAAAGACATATTTTTTCTTCTCAATGGTGTGTCTCCTTTTTATTGAATATATTCTGCGGCCAATTTATCTTGGTCTCTTTGCAGGGCAGCGATGGCTTAGGATTCAGGGTTAAGATCTGCCTCCTAAGACTTTTGAGATTTATGAGCCGTGAGGGTGTCATAAAGAGTTTTTCTCCCTACAGGTCGAGAGGATCATGTAGGTGTAAGTTCTCCTTAAGAATCGTGAGGATTCTTAAGCGGGTTTTCCCTTGGGAGTCGTAAAGATCTCACAAGAGAGTTTTCTTCCTTACCGGTCGTGAGGACCCGCAAGTGCTGGGTGCGGTCGCCCTTATCCGTATTTCATGGAGTCAGGGGTTGCTTTGGGATGTTTTTCAAGGTACCATAGTTTAAAGACATCGCGGTCAAGATTAAGGACCTCATAGTCCGTGGGTTTAAGGACTCCACAGTCCAAGGTTACTTTTAAGACATCACGGTCAAGGTTAAGGACATCATAGTCCGTGGGTTTAAGGACTCCATAGTCCAATGTTAGTTTTAAGACATCACGGTCAAGATTAAGGACATCATAGTCCGTGGATTTAAGGACTCCACAGTCTAATGTTAGTTTTAAGACATCACGGTCAAGGTTAAGGACATCATAGTCCGTGGATATAAGGACTCCACGGTCCGATGTTAGTTTTAAGACATCATGGTCAAGATTAAGGACATCATAGTCCATGGATTTAAGGACTCCACAGTCCGATGTTAGTTTTAAGACATCACGGTCAAGCTTAAGGATGTCATAGTCCGTGGATTTAAGGACTCCACAGTCCAATGTTAGTTTTAAGATATCACGGTCAAGGTTAAGGACGTCATAGTCCGTGGTTTTAAGGACTCCACAGTCCGATGTTAGTTTTAAGACATCACGGTCAAGGTTAAGGACCTCATAGTCCGTGGATTTAAGAACTCCACAGTCCATGAAACGTGTGGTTACTGGGACCCGTCATCTCTTCGAAGACGTTAAGGAATTACAACGCTAAATATCAAAGGAATGACGAGATGTACCCTTGAACCAAGCTAAAATCTGTCTAGAATCATGGTGGTTGATCGTTAGTTATAAGACATTACGGTCAAGGTTAAGGACATCATAGTCCGTGGATTTTAAGGACTCCACTGTCCAATGTTTGCTCTGGATGCTTCATACAGGTTCACTGACGTGCTTGGCGAGGACCAAGCTCCGCTCTGGGCGTTTTCCGCGGGGTCAAAGAGTGACGTTATCCGCGTTCCACATGACCAGGAATTTTGCACTAGATGCTTCACACGGGTTCACTGCCGTGTTCGGCGAGGACTAGGCTCCGCTCTGGATGCTTCATACGGGTTCACTGCCATGCTCTGCGAGGACCAGGATCCGCTCTGGACGTTTTCCACGGGGTCAAAGAGTGACGTTATCCGCGTTCCACGTGACCAGGAATTTTGCGCTAGATGCTTCACACGGGTTCACTGTCGTATTCGGCGAGGACTAGGCTCTGCTCTGGATGCTTCACACGGGTTCACTGCCGTGCTCTGCGAGGACCAGGATCCGCTCTGGACGTTTTCCATGGGGTCAAAGAGTGACGTTATCCGCGTTCCACGTGACCGGAAATTTTGCTCTGGATGCTTCCCACAGGTTCACTGCCGTGTTCGGCGAGGACCAGGTTCCGCTCTGGACATTTTCCACGGGGTCAAAGAGTGACGTTATTCGCGTTCCACGTGACCAGGAATTTTGCTCTGGATGCTTCACACGGGTTCACTGCCGTGTTCTGCGAGGTCCAGGCTCCGCTCTGGACGTTTTCCACGGGGTCAAAGAGTGACGTTATCCGCGTTCCACGTGACCAGGAATTTTGCACTAGATGCTTCACACGGGTTCACTGCCATGCTTGGCGAGGTCTAGGCTCCGCTCTGGATGTTTTTTACGGGTCAAAGAGTGACGTTATCCGCGTTCCACGTGACCAGGAATTTTGCTCTGGATGCTTCACACGGGTTCGCTGCCGTGTTCTGCAAGGACCAGGCTCCGCTCTGGACGTTTTCCACGGGGTCAAAGAGTGACGTTATCCGCGTTCCACGTGACCAGGAATTTTGTTGATTGTATCCGCATTTCACGGAGTTGGGATTTGACTTTCGGTGATCTGTACACCACCGAGTCATGGAACTGGGAATCGCCGCTGTTCCGCTTTGCTCGAGGTCGTATTTGCCGCAACGAGACAAATGTTGAGACGATCTCTAGGTTATTTGTGGCCCGTCGAGATTCGGGTTCTTCTTCTGATGAAACCTGGGGGGAAAGGAGTATGATCCCTTCTTTGTTTGCGCTATACAGGGATTGATGTAACATCATCTATAGGGCATAAATTTAATTTTTTATTTTATCCTTTTTTTCCGCGATGCTTTATCATTGCAGCTTTTATATCGCGAAGGTCGTGATTGCCCCATCATTTCGGCTATTTTTCGCGGTGCCCAATCATTTTGGCTATTTATTTTATTTTTTACTCGCTACTTTTTATTGCGAGTTGCCCAATCATTTCGGCTATTTTTCATGCATACATTTTTACTTGCTGATTTTGTCGCAAGTTGCCCCATCATTTCGGCTATTTCGTATGCATGTGTGGCTTGTTGGCTTTTCGCTGCAAGCTTGGATTTATACACCGATTTCGGCATCAGCACCGCTACAACTGGGATGTTTCCAGGAGCGAATCATCATTTGTCTCTGTCGATGTTGAACAAAGGTGGCTTAGTAAACAGGGTTAAGGGTCATGTCGACTAAGGCTTTTGATTTTATGAGCCGTAAGGGTCTCACAAAGGTATTTCTCCCTACAAGTCGTGAGGATCTTGTAGGTGCGTTTTCTCCTTGGGAATCGTGAAGATTCCTAAGTGCATGTTCTCTTGTAAGTCGTAAGGATCTTACAAAAGCGTTTTCTCCTTATAAGTTGAGAGGACTTACAAGGGTTGTTCACTATATGAACATATCCCTAGTAACGGATAGGACTTGGTTAGGGAAATGTTATTCGCGCCCGTGGATTGTATACAAGGGTCGGTATTGAGCCACTTGTAGGGCAATATCAAAGGTTGTGGGGGGTTGCTTAAGAACAGGTTTGGGTCTCTGTAACTTAAGACTTTCAAATCTTATGAGCCGTGAGGGTCCCATAAGAGAGTTCTCCTTACGAGTCAAGAGGATCTCGCAAGTGTAATTTCTCCTTAGGAATCGTGAGGATTCCTAAGTGTGTTGCTCCCTTGTGAGTCGTAAGGAACTCACGCGGGTGGTTTCTCCTTACAAGGTCGTAAGAACCCTGCAAGTGTCCTTTAACGAGGTTGCGCCCTTTTGGGTTTTCACAAACACTCGCCGGCAGCCCTGCTGTTTTTACTCATGGAGCCCTTTCGGGTTTTCATCCGTGCCCATTTCGCTTATGGACATACCGTTTTTATTTTCATTATATTTTTTTTATATTTTTTTTGTATCGGCTTTGAGACGCTGCAATCCACTGCAGTTTATCGACGTCTCGGTCAACGGCTAGTTTTAGGACATAGTGGTCCGTTGTTAGGTTAAGGACATTTCGGTCCGTTGTTAGTTTAAGGACATTTCGGTCCGTTGTTGAAGAAGGCCTGTCACTACTTTATAGAGTTTAGGCTTAGGAAGATAGCGAGCGGACATAGTCGTCGTTATCTATCTTTGACCCGGGCCATGACTCGTTAGGAGTAGTATTTCTTCAGGAAGCGGCCGTTTATTGGCCTAAAAGGTCTTTCACCGTGCATATCCATGAGTAGATAGGCTCCACCCTGGTAGACCTTGTCTATGATGTACGGGCCTTCATAGTTCGGCTCGAATTTTCCCCGCTTGGCGCAATTTGGGATCATAGGTCTTTTGACCACTCGATGATATGAGCAGTAATTAGGGTGCCTCTCCGCCCCATTGAGCGTGTTTTCTTCCGAGGGTGGTAACTCCATTCCCATCGATATGGCTTTGGCAAATCTTTTCCTCATCTTGAATATGTTTTTATCCGCATCGGATGTCTTTTGATCTGGCGGGAGTGCTTCGACACTTTCGTTTAGTCGCCTGCGTTTGGCTCCTTCTGATGCGGCCATCTCACGCTCCCGATCGGCTTTACTTTTCAAACGAATCTCGTCTAGAAGGGCATCGATCATTTCATCTGTCGGCCATACAAGTTTTGGTTCAGGCTATGCCCCCATTTTCTCAGTGCCAGGAGTTTTTTCATCGTCCGTAAACGAGTGGGAGATCACATGACAACTTACCAGATATCCCTCGGATTCATCCGACGAGCTTTCTCCATTATCTTCCTCCAGAAAGACGTGGTTGAGGAACTCTTGGAGTGTGATGGGAGTCCGCGCCTTTTGATTGTACTCCTCCAGCGCATCAATCTGTTTCTGCAAGTCCGTGCGCTTGTCTCCAGGCTTCACGGGCTTCTTGGATTTCTTCTTCTTTTTCTTTTAAGATTTTGACGGCTGGTTGTGAGTGCTTGGGCCATCACCACCGATCTTTGGAGTTGGGCGCGGCTTCAGCATCCCTTCAATGATCTGGGGTTCCAGCAGTTTTTTCCCCCTGATCGCCGGGCAAGTCTGGAGCTTATTCAGCATTCTTTTGGTTTTTGCTGAAAGCACGATTTCCCATGGAGCTTCTTCAATGAAAGAGCAAGTCGCCCCCGGTGCGTCCGTCTTCTTAGGAGTGTGCGGTTGTGGCGGGTTCACCTTCCACTTCTCAGATAGCGCAAACTTGCCTTGTAGGTATTGATCTTCAATCCATCCTTTGAAGACGAAAGCTTACCGTTTGATGGTAAAGGCAATAATTGGGGTTATTCACCTCACTGGGTTGCGGCGGTCGCCTTTGGTTTGGCAAGTTGATAAGCCTGTTGCGTACCGCCAGCTCGAATAGCCTCTTCGTCTTATCCCGCGGGAATGAGTAGGGGCGCTTCATTTTCTCATTATAATACCGCCGTCTTTCTTCCAGTTGATCCGCCAGCTTTAGGGCACTGGGTTGCTGCTGAGCGTTCGCAACGAAGGTTGCCTTCCCTTTACCCTTGTCATTCCGAGGTTCCGGCTTCGGGGGAGACGGTCTATGACCCATCTGGTCCATCTAGGCCAACTTGTCGATCAAAGCCTGGAACGTGGTTGGCTTAAAGAACATCATGAACTGTGAGATAGTTGCATGAGGATCCAGGGTACCCACGAACATGCCCACCGCGGGAGCTTCCTCAATGCGTTGTTCGCATTTCTACCACAAGTTTCACCAGCATATAGCATACTGGACCCAGGTCTCGCCTGGTTTCACCCTGGCATTAATCAACACCGTTATCGGGGTGCGTTCACTGGCGCTCGCGAATCGCTGCGTAAATAGCAGCTCCATCTCCGCAAATGTTTTGACGGAGTCGTTCAGGAGCTCAGAGTACCACTCGAACGACGTTTCTGACAAGCTGCCGACAAACTGGCGAAGTAGCAATTTGTCGTCGCCTCCAGTGTTGCCACAAAGCGCCCTGAACTGGGCAACATGCTGGTGGGGATTGCCCGTCCCCTTATAGACATGGAATTTCGGTATTGTATAGCCCGGCGGGTACTTGATCTGATCATACCAGCTCGGATACGGCCGCCCTGTTCTGATAACTTGACCGGCTGCCTCAGTCGCCTGGTGAACCCGTATCTACTGAGCTATATATTCGTCCAAGTCAGCATTGGAAATTGTCTCCTCCTTGGCTGTTGACAGATCCGGTGGAGGATTTGATGTTTCTCCCTTGTCATCTTCAAGGACGATCGGAGGATCTTCAGCAGGAAGATCTTGTTGGATCATCATACCCAGGAGGATCTTGTTGGATCATCATACCCACCATGTCCTGGAACAGAAGGGTCATTCGCTTTATATTGGCTGCTTGTTCCGCAGCCTCTTTATCCTTCTTTTCCAGTATCCTACGAAGGAACTCAGCGTCAGTTTCCTGCTCCCGGCGTTGATCCAAGGATGCTTCGGGGCTTTCTTTTGGCCTAGTGAGTGCGGCCATCGCATTCATCATTTCTTGGAGCTTCTGCTGCTGCTCCTGAGCTTTAGTCACCGATCGCGTGAGCGGTCGATGACCTGTAGATGTACGGCTGTCCTCCTTCCTGGACGCCATGTAAACGGTATGCACCACTATGCCCCCAGACTTAGGGCATTTAGGCTTACTGTCTTTGACATTAGCTATAGGCGTAGGGACCTTCTCTGGCCTTACTCTCTTTTGAGTAATCGACGTTGAGGGAGCCGTTGCAGCGGGCACCCAAGTGGTTGTCGTCCTTTGTTGTTTGACAGGACAGTTCTTCTCTTCCCGAACCTTCACCCACTTCTGCCGGCGAGAGTAATCTTGGTCGATTACTGAGTCTTGGACCCGTCGCCAGACCTTATAAATCTTGGAGGATAGCCGTTGAGGGGGCTGCTCTGGCTTTGCATCTGTAATACTCTCCGCAGGTAGAGGAGATCTTTTTAGCATGGAGTCGGAGAGTTCTTGAGTACCCTCCTTAGCGGTTCAAAACTGTTCCCAGTTGGAACAGCGGCATCAACTTCCACCATCGGAGCCGGTGGAGTTAGCCCTGAGGGGGAGTTGCCCCCGGCCTTCCTTACTCGGCGCCAGTGGCGATGTCGAGCGTGTCGAGCTGTTAGGACTGGCTCGGCGATAGGGATAGTCTTGTCTTGCCCTCTATCCGGATGAGGCGCCGCTGGTGCCAGCCTCTTGAAGGCTGATGTCTTTTGAGTGGCGATGTTCAATCTGTCAAAAACAGACCCTCGAGTAGGAGCAGGAGCCGGAATAGTCAGCCTTGAAAAGACCGACTCTTTAGCAGGAGAAGCCGTCTTGACGACTTCAGGAATGGAGATGGCTGTCTTCTTTGCGATGGCCATGTCAGGAGTCATGGGCTTCTTGGCAGGCCCATTAGAATTCAGGTTTAGCCTGGTAAAGACTGAGGCTGCCGGCTTGACATTGGACGATCCGTTGAGAGGGGTCGTTGTAGCAGTGAGCCGATCGAATACCGACTTCTTTTGCGCTTCTGGTGCGGGCACTGGAATGGTGAAGCATGCAGGCGGGAGCATGGTCCCGAAGAACAGACCAGTGGTGGCCGGTGTCACCTGTTCCACTGGCATGGCAAGGATGGAGGCCGCTTGAGGCCCATAGGCTACACCTCCAGGTGAGGCGGAGCGTCTGTTACACTTGCATTTCGAGCAGCTCGAGCAGTTGGATGCCATTGATGCTTGATTTCTGCGCCAGGCAAAAGTCCAAATCTTCGTAACTTGAAACCCAAAGGCAACCATTAACAAACCACGATTCGCTCGCGAAGACGACACACGAAGTATGGAGTGGAAAGAGGAAAAGGTCCCACCGAGCGTGCCAGAATCTGTTCCCCTCCGAAAGACGGCGCGACAGACGTCTTGCCTGAAATTCGGGGCAGATGCTAATTGGTGCTATCCGTCTACCTCTCCGAAGATTCCAAGTTGATTTATGGCACCGTGTATCGAAGGTTTAAACGGATGCGTCCGATGTAGCAGACTTCGTCAGATTCCACCTCGCTTGAGGGGTTTTTTTTTATTGTGGGGACGCTCTTCCCTGCAGTTAATTACGCTACCACATTGCGGTAACAACTTTCTCCTTATCCAGATAGTCACTTCGTGTCGTTTGTGTTTGTTTTGTGTTTAGTTGACCGTGGATTGTATATGGAGACTGAGTTATGTCGTCGCCCGTAGGGCGTGGACTAGTCCAAATGCATATTATCTTAGATTTAGGTTTGGGGGTTTGGGTTTAAGGATACGTTAGCCTCATTTGAGACTAAGATCGACTTAAACGTTTGTTAAGGATACGTTAGTCTAGTTTTAGACTAAGATCAACTTAACGGGATCGTTTAGATCCAACAAGAGAGCAATTAAGGGGGGGCTGTTGTTTAGTTTAGTGACATTGCGGTCAATAGGTAGTTTAAGGACATCGCGGTCCAATGTCAGTTTTAAGACATTGCGGTCAAGGTTAAGGACATCATAGTCCATGGATTTAAGGACTCCACAGTCCGGCGTTAGTTTTAAGACATCACGGTCAAGGTTAAGGACATCATAGTCCGTTGTTAGTTTTAAGACATCCCGGTTAAGGTTAAGGACATCATAGTCCGTGGATTTTAAGGACTCCACAGTCCGACATTAGTTTTAAGACGTCACGGTCAAGGTTAAGGACATCATTGTCCATGAGTTTAAGGACCCCACAGTCCGTATCAATGTGTGGTCATCGGGACCCGTCACATCTTTAAAGACGTTGAGGAATTACAACGCCAAGTATCAAAGGAGTGCAGAGATGTACTCTTGAACTAAGGTAGATTAAATAATCTTTGGCCCAATTTGGAACTAAGACCAATTAATTATATTATGAGCCCATTAGCCCAGTTAAGTTTGAATTGAGGACTTATGGCCAGCTTGGGCTAAGTCCAATCATGTTTAGAATATTGGCCCTCTGTTGGTTCATTGAAGGAGAGGCTTTGCCTCTAGAAATTAGGCAATTGGGCTAAAGCTAGTGTTAAACACTAAAGACCAACAGTGTTGAACACTGGGAATAAAATTAGCAAGTTAGTGTTAAACACTAACAGATAATCAGTGTTAAACACTAGCAACAGGGCTTTCAAATTAGTGTTAAACACTGAAGCAAATCAGTGTTAAACACTGGAAACAGAGATTTCAAATTAGAGTTGAACACTAACGCAAATCAGTGTTAAACACTGGAAACAGGGATTTCAAATTAGTGTTAAACACTAAAGCAAATCAGTGTTAAACACTGGGAACAAAGTTTTCAAATTAGTGTTAAACACTAAGAAAATCAGTGTTAAACACTGGGAACAAAGTTTTCAAATTAGTGTTAAACACTGAGGAGAGAGGGGTCACGTGTGGACACGTGAGAGCGCCCTGATTCCCCTTATTTTATTCTGCCGAAAGTATTGAATACTTTCTATAATTGCTCTTGGAGCATCACGTGTTGTCACGTGATGGGAATGTGGGTTTTTAACTGTTAAAGCTTTTGCCAAGGGGCCACGTGGTAGCACGTGAGGGTGCCCATAGCTTCTGTTTGCTTTTTCTTTGTATCCTTCAGGGGTCACGTGGGGCACGTGAGGCGTTGCCTCAAAGTTCTTTTCTGTGGATCTTTACAGGGGTCACGTGGTAGCACGTGACTCTGGTTCTTTGCATGTTTTAAAGATCTGTTCATCTTTTAAGAATTAAATTCTTCATAGGGTTAAACCCTAGCAATAAACTTTAGAGGAATTAAATTCCTATTTTCTTCTGAAGAATTATATTCTTTGATAGGGTTAAACCCTAATTTCTTTTCTGTAGGAATTAAATTCCCCATATATGTAAAGAATTAAATTCTGGCACTTCCTATCGTCAGTTATCAGTTCCCAGGTGACATGAGTACAGCTTAGTCCGCTGACTTGACACTGTCACTTCGCCTCGAGTGTGTTCCCACTGTACTTTGATTACTACCCTACCACGGCTCAAAGGAGTCGTGCAAACAGGTAGTAGTTGGGTGCAGTCCCGAAGAACTTGGAGGCAGTGACGGTTAGACAGGATTCGTCTCTCCCGGTATTGTGGGTTGATATCGTGCTGTGTCTAGGAGAGCCATTACACAAAGTCCCTGGCCAGGGCAAGCGAGATATACTGGTAGGTTTCCAGTGTTATCTCAGGGTGTTCTGGGCTACACTCCGACATGACTTGTACCGCTATTAAGGGACTGACGTTTACCGCCCCGTAGGCCCGCCATGCGATATTCTCAGACGAACAGACCGGACTGTACGGATATTGTAACATACAGGCTCAGTAGGAGTTCGGATGGGTTCACCTCATCAGTCTTCTCATCGGCATCTACCTGGGTACCGTTACGTACAGCTAGTTCCGCTTGCGGTCTGTGGTTAAACCCACTGCCAGTGTAGTGTCGAGTATTTAGAGTCCCACACAGAGGGTTATTCGCCTTTGGGTAAAACAGAGTAGAGGTCGCATGGTTTTGCGACGGGGTTCGTTCACATCCGCGCACTTGTGCACGTTTGGTGTCCGGACAGTCATTACTAGCGGGCTCTGGTTTGAGCCAGATCCTAGTATATGTTTTGGGGTTAGTTTTATCTCATTGTATTCGTGTTCCTCGGAACACGAATGCGGGTGTGTATGCACAGTTGTTTGAGGCGGAGGAAGAGGATTTTCATTAGGGTTTTGGAACGGGTGTGTATGCACAGTTGACAGTTGTCTTTTTCTAAACCCTAATGAATATGTGAAATATCAATTAATAATATTAATTAAATGAAATTGGGTTATGGTTAGGGTTGTTGACTTGTTGACCAAGGTTGACTTGTTGACCAAGGTTGAAACATTGACCATCATCATTTCACTCCAAAGATGCTCTTTGATCTTTGCAAAAACATTTAATGTGAAATGATAATGGTCTTATCAAACCAACCATCACCTTTTTCATTTTGATTAATATTATTAATTAGATTAATTCACATATATTGGTTATAGTTGTAAAACTATTATCATTCTCTCATATTCATTCTCTCTCATCCTTTCTTCTTCCTCTTCCTCTAGCTCAATGAAAATTCATCTCATGTGTTGAGAAACATTTCCTTGGAGATAAAAGACCAAAGCCACTCTCTACTCATCCTAAAGTTGAAGGTCTAGCAAGCCAGACACTTTAGTTTTCTCAAGTTCGAGGAAGAAGCTCAAGGTAGAGACCCTCAGGTGGATCCATCTTCGGCAAGAGAAGGCGACGAGGAGAGAACCATCCGACCACCACAAGGAGTCCAAGAGAAGGAGTTCAAGTTAAGGTATAACCCCCTAACCGAGTAGATAAAGCTCTTGTTAGTTGCTTGTGTGTTGTTTAGCAAAGATCCGGGTTTTCTAGTCCATGTTACCATGACCCGAAAAATCGTTTTTCACCATTTCCGCAAGCCCGAAAGAACCGGGAGAGGTAACGTGGACTTACAGTGGTATCAGAGCCTAGCTAAACACACCCCAGCATGTTAGCAAAGTATCTAGAATTTCGATCGGACAAAAAAACCGCAAAACACCCCAAAAAATTCAAGTTTCTGCCGATTTTTATTTCTGCTCAAGAAATAATAAATCATGTACTAAAAATCGGCTCAGGCTTTTTAAAGAACAGGCAAGAAAAACGATCCAGTGAGTCGATCAACTCACCGCGGATCCGCGGCATGAGCTTGCTCCTGCCGCGGATCCGCGGCCGACTTGACTCGGCCGTGGATCGTTTCTCCTGCAGTGTTGTTGTGTTGGTGTTTTGTGATTTTTAGGATGGTTTGTTTCTGCCCAGAATTTCCAGAGAACAAATTTGTTTTTCGGATGGTTACAAATCCGTATTTTGATCGATTTTCTGTAGACTTTGACTAATGGGTTGTATCTGTATTGTTATATATGTATTGAACGTCTGCTAATCGCTATATGTCGATTAGTGGGGGTTATACATATCTGTGATCTGTAATGTTGATGGTATGTGTATATGAATACGTTGGATTGTCGCGGATGAATAGCCGGGGGTTGTGAGATGAGAGTTTTTTTTATCTTTCAATTCATGTAATATGTAAATTGATGTAATATTATTTATATAGCCGCACAACCGGGATGGGGTTGTAGCCGTCATTGTATAATTTCTTTTACTGTTTTTGCTCCTAAGATAGACCCAGGGTGGGGTGCACAAACTACCGGGTATCTCGAAGTGCCGAGTAGCCTACTCACGTCGTTGAAGAAGGTTGCTTCGCTTCGGGAACTTGGCAGGTAGTTTGCCGCACCCGTAGGGGTCTAGGGTTGGGTATTGGCTATTCATCGCGACCGTGTAATCCGCTTTTCGTTACAGGCTCGAACGGAATGCGGATTCCTAGTATATCCAATGTATTCATCTGTGATCTAGAATGGCTATCAATGCATCTGACGAATGTATATATTTATATGTAGATATCTATTTAGGCGTTGCTTATGTTTTGCATCCGCACTAGTCCAGCCCCCGCTCTGTCGTTAGTTAAGTAACCTAACGAGTGATGATAAAACCCCGTGGCGAATGCGGATGGCATAAGCGTACGTCATATTTTAGTTTTTTTCTGCAATGGTAGGATTAAATGATAGGACACATTAAATTAATGCAAGAAAATAAACCAAACTAGAGTCGTTGGAACACTTTCAAAACCACTCGGTTTCTTTTCAAAAACAACTTTTAAACGCGGAGCTTAAGCCACTCCTTTTAAAAGCTATCTCGTTCCATCGATTATATCAAGTTCACTACGTTCACGGTTTCGCCAAAACCATTCGTAGCCCTCCGTCGTTTCACATAGATAGTCAATAGTATTGAAGCTATGTTTGTTGGCCAAAGTCAAGGCATAGTGATTGATAGCTATTGGGTATTCATGTGCAGCATAGATAGATGGTTGGTTTGGGACAGTCGTACTGCCTTGTTGGCCAAAGTCAAGGGTAGGTACAGATGGGTTCAAATTAACATGGAGAATGACGGGTAGAACTTGACATGTGACTTATGATTTGTTGGCCAAAGTCAAGGTCATAAGAGCAAGGGGCAAAAATCCACATCGGGAGTTTCACAAGAAACTGAAACTTGCTAGCGCTGCATACCATTTGGAGTGTGATAATTCTGGTAGGATTCCTTCAGTTTTGTCACGCGATGAGATTTGGATCCCGATCCTACTGTGTGTATATGCTACTCCTCGGGAAATTTCTCACTTAACGATCAATGCTATAAACCTAGTAGGTGTCTAGAAAGGTGTTAGCGGGGCTACGCCCCTAAGGAAAAGAGGTTATTTAATTAAGGAACTTCGCGAAAGCGTTGGAAAACCTCCCTCGAAATACCAACACTGGCCTGGCTGAACGGTTAAGCAAGTATTGTACGGTGAGATTGATCCCGACTAATTCTTCCTTTTTGGTTTGAGGAGGGATTCGAGAGACAGTGGGAGCCATCCTGTTTAGACAAATTAAAAACCACTCTAAACTTGCAAGAGCATCATGCTAAAGTGTTTCTTCTCTCTCTCCTAATTGCAGCGACCAAGTATCATGACCGGACTTAAGTTACTACTAGATAAAAACATACTGACAGGGCCAAACTACAAAGATTGGCTCAGGAATGTCAAAATAACAATCCTTATGACAAGTTAGGGTATCTCCTTACCACCAAAGCTCCCCCTGTCCCAGATCCCAAAACCAGCCTCGCGGATAAGGAAATCCGTAAGACCTGGGAAATCGACTGCACGAAGGCCAAGTGCCTCGTGCTTGCCTCTATGGACAATGAACACCAGAGGAGGTACGAGAATATGGACCTTGAATCCATATTTCTCCATACAAAAGAACTGTATGGAGAGCAATCCCGTATCGCCAGATACGAAGTCTCGAAAAAGCTGTTTTCGGCGAGATTGGCCGTTGGATCATCGGTAGCGGAACACGTGCTTAAGATGATTGGCTTCATTGAGGAGCTCGCGGACCTTGGGACCACGTTAAAGAACGAGCTCTACACGGACTTGATTCTCCAGTCCCTTCCTTCCACTTACGCCCAGTTTATCCTGAACTTCAACTTGCAAGAAACAGAAGTTGAACTTTCAGAACTCCTCAACATGCTGAGGAGTGCAGAGGGCACCCTACAGAAAGGTAGGGAAACATCCACTTTGTTTGTAGGAGGATCTTCCTTTTCTAGGTCCAAGGCGAAAGCCAAAGGAAAGAAGAAGAAAACCCCCACCAAACCATGGGGCGGTGTTAGTAAAGTGGATACAAAGGGAAAGGCAAAGGCAACAAAGGTAGCGGGAAAGCTTGTGGGAAAAGAAGAATGCTTTTACTGTCACAAGAGTGGACACTGGAAAAAGGATTGCAGGGCTTGGAAGGCCAGAAACCAGGATCTGAAGCAAGTTGCGGCCTCAGCTTCAGGTGTGTATGTTATTGAAAACTGTCTATCAATAAACTCTACTTCCTGGGTATTGGATACCGGATCAGGATCTCATATCTGTAATTCTTTGCAGGCACTGAGAAAGCGTAGGGTTTTGAAGGCAGGTGATATGACCCTCAGAGTTGCAAACGGAGCTGGCATGGATGCTGAGTCCGTGAGGGACTATCACCTGGGAATGTCAGATGGACATGTTTTGGTTTTGCGTGATTGTTATTTTGTACCCAATGCAACCTGTAATATCATATCTGTATCTTTATTATCTAAAGAAGATTATGAATTTGCATTTGTAAGTAATGTTGTGAACATTCACCATAATCAAGTTTTGATTGGGTCAGGTACATTAAGCAATGGTATATACGTATTAAACCAACCATAAATTTTCAATGTCCAGAATACACACAAAAGAAAACCTCCGGAAACAAATCAGGCTTTCTTATGGCATTGTAGACTGGATCACATCAATGAGAGAAGGTTGACGAAGTTACATACAGAAGGATATTTGGATCCGTTCGAATATCAATCATATGCAACTTTTCAATCCAGTCTCAAAGGAAAGATGAAAAAGACTCCGTTCACTGGACATGGAGTAAGAGCGAGCGAGCTCTTGGGACTCGTACACAGCGATGTGTGCGGTCCAATGTCTACGCATGCGCGAAGCAGTTATTCTTACTTCATTACTTTTACGAATGACTTTTCAAGGTACGGATATGTCTTCCTAATGAAACATAAATCCGAAGCCTTTGGAAAATTCCAGGAATATAAGAATGAAGTAGAAAAACAAACAGGCAAAAGTATCAAGACACTGAGATCTGATCGAGGTGGTGAATACTTAAGTGCCGAGTTCCTGGATTACTTAAAAGAGAATAGAATTCTCTCTCAGCTTACTCCTCCATACACTCCGCAACATAACGGTGTATCGGAGAGACGGAACCAGACCCTATCGGATATGGTACGTTCCATGATGAGTAACGCTGAGTTACCGCGATCATTCTGGGGATATGCACTAGAATCAGCTGCATACCTTTTGAACCGAGTTCCAACTAAGACTGTGCCTACCACACCATATCAGATGTCGTGTGGGAAGAAACCCTATCTTAAGCACATTAAGACATGGGGACGTCCAGCTTTTGTCAAAATGCAGCATGTAGACAAACTCGAGGCACGCTCAGTACAGTGCAAGTTTGTAGGATATCCAAAGAACTCCAAGGGATATTTCTTCTATTGCGAAGAGGAACAAAAGGTTTTTGTTTCTCGTCATGCCCATTTCTTGGAAACTGAATTTTTGGAAAATCAGATAAGTGGGAGCGCAATAGAACTGGAAGAAATTCCAGAACCACGAGCTATTACTGAAAGCTTAGTAGAACCAGAGGGTTCGAAAGATCAGGACATTCCTGCGCCGCTCCGCAGGAGTAGTAGGCAGTCTCATCCGTCCGAGAGATACTACGGTTTTCTCATAGACGGGGATAGAGAGGATTGCATCATTGATAGTGATGAGCCGACTAGCTTCCAGCAGGCCATTCAGAGCGTTGACTCGGTAAAATGGCTGGATGCAATGCGGACCGAAATGGAGTCCATGTACACCAACAAAGTATGGACGTTGGACGTTGCTCCAGATGGGGTAAAACCCGTATGATGCAAGTGGATCTTCAAAAGGAAGATTGGTGTAGATGGACAGGTTGAGACCTATAAGGCTAGACTTGTTGCAAAGGGTTTTTGTCAAAGACCTGGTTTGACTATGACGAAACCTTTTCTCCAGTGGCTATGCTGAAATCCATTCGGATCCTTCTTGCCATTGCTGCCTTCCACGATTATGAGATTTGGCAGATGGACGTAAAGACCGCTTTTTTAAATGGAAATTTAGAGGAGTGTGTTTATATGGACCAGCCAGAGGGTTTCATTCAGAGTGGGAGCAGCGGAAAGGTGTGCAAGTTGCTTAAGTCCATCTATGGACTAAAGAAGGCATCGCGGAGTTGGAACATCTGTTTTGATGAGACGGTCAAAGAATTTAGCTTTATCAAAAATCCAGATGAACCATACATCTATAGTAGATTTGTAGCAAGAACTGTCGTATTCCTCGTTTTATACGTGGATGACATTCTCTTAATAGGAAATGGCATTCCTATGCTACAATCTGTCAAAGGGTTCTTGTCACACAAATTCTCCATGAAAGACCTGGGTGATGCCTCTTACATTCTGGGGATCCGGATCTATCGTGACAGATCCAAGAGGATATTAGGGCTTTCACAGTCTAGGTACATTGTCACGACCCGCAGGGTACGGAACGTGACTGGCACTTAAGTTTACGAAACGTCTAAAGGCGTCCGTAAAATAAGTAAGCCAAAAGCCCAGAAAAACAAAACCAATTAAGCAAAAGAGTGAAGAAAACCCAACATTCGAAAGCAAGTTTATCAAATAAGTCATGTGAAACCCTTTTTAAAAACAATACCAACTTTTCCCGAAAATTTCGGCAGAGTCTCCCTTGTAAATACTGGCCCCCAAAAATGGGTACAACAAAATATATACATGAATCCACAAAATAGGGCATCCCCAAGCGGGAGCTAGCTCTTCGCCATACGGCGGTCACAAATCCCACGCAATGTAAATGACAACAAGCATAATAAAGCATAAGGAAGCATGAAAAAGTAGCATGTCGGCTCAAGTGAGCTCGACCCCAAAATACAGCATAAAATCCACAAACCTCACTGTCTCATCTCTAGGTCAATATACAATAATCTGGTGGAAAACAGTAGATGGAGTACACTAGATACAAGAATATACAAGGTGGTACAAAAAATAACATAACCCACCTATGAGCAAATCTCGAGCTCAGGCAAAAGAGGCAAAAGACAAGTGCACCCGCCGCTACTGAACTGACGGAGCGGACCTGCAAAAGACTGTGGCACAACGGGGGTGAGTTGCCAACTCGTGAGTAATAAATAACATCTACAAAGGCTATCGTATGCATGCACACAAGCATCCTAGCATCTATAATACAGGTAAGACTGGATGCACTAGCAGGTGAGTATATAACATCAGTGTACTAATATGTATGCAACATGAATATCTGAGGTCTCAATAGGTATATATAAAAAATATTTTATCTCTTTTTGTTTTTGAAACTCTTTTAGAATGCCAGCATAATGTCAATGAATCGACGAAAATCGGTGTCCAGCAACGACACCCAAAAAGCTGTCTCAAATCTCATAAATCCATGTCATAGTGTCTCTGGCCTCAGCCATCCGGCTGACCCATCTCAGTATCAATATATCATCCTCTCGCGGCCCCGGTCGGTATCCTCTGGATATCCGCCGTGCCCAATGAAGTCACCGGTAGGTAATCCGTCCCCTGCCAGGCTCATCGTCATCACCACGAGCTTCTTGCCCCGGGGTACCCTACCGGGCCCACCATGTACCCGAAACGGTTCATCCAACTCCTCGAAACGGGTCTCCAAAAACCACAGCAAACTCATGGTGGACGACACTTACATCACTAGAAAACCGCAATTTACATATTTTAAAAATATAATAAGTTTAGAAATTTTTGCGGTTTTCCCCCGAAATCCAGCAATATCATAAAATCCCAAGAAATCCTCATAAGTGCATATATCAATGATAATGAATGCGTATGATATCAATAATCAAGATGCGATGTGTGATTAATGTATTAAGCATGAACAATTAATATGATGAAGTACATGCACATGACTAGCAATACTACGGTTTCATTTTTAAGGAATTAAAGGCAATAGTACCAGTTTAAGTACCAATTAGTAAAAGGTTTCAATTTAAAAGTTATCTAGTGTGGTGGCATGGCAATTACCAGGATGTGTGTGTAAACATGAATAGTGCTCGTGCTGCATATAAAGACCTGGTAATGGTGCATGTGTCCTACAATTGAGTTTGCGTATATGGGTATAACATATTGATCTAATTGCAGCAATTATCATGCCAGTATTATTATTCTAATGTCACAAGTGATTATCCAATTTACTATTTTCCAGTTTACTAAATCTATCGGGCGACTTGCGCCATCCAAACGATCGTCCCCCGTAGATGTTAAATCTACTCACCGGGATCCCTGGCTAGCTGTGTCCAATCACCGCCTTTCCCTTTCGCGCCGCGTCTGACGTTTCCGCGACCGAACCTGGAATTTACATCAGTACCAGACATAAGGTTACACATTCAAGAACGACGCAAAACCCCAACGAAACTACTAAAGTTCGCTAACTAGGTACAACGTGCACAAAGTGCGCGGAACAAACGCGAAAATCGCAAAAACTGCCAAAAAAACGCCGATTTGGGTCGCCCGGCAAAACTAAAACCCGACTACCCAAAAACCGCACTCACGCATCCTAAAAGTCGTAGGACAAGCCATACAATCATCAAGATATCAAAAATAAATCATCACATAATTTATATAAAAATCTAGTAAGCAGAAATTGCAATTTGATGTAAACATCGACAATTTAGCGACAAAGTCAACACCACCCAACACCAACATCCAAACTAACCAAATAGCTAGCCAATACACAAATTCTAAACCATTAACTAAGCTTAAAAATCTAATTTACATAACAAAACCTTCTCTTGATTTTTGTAATTAGCAAACATAAACCAAACTATATATGAGAAACCTTAATTTAACACTATATTTTAGCCTAATAAGCAAATTAACCACTTAGATTAAGGTTAGCAAAACACTAGATAGCAAATTAGGTTTAATCACTTAAATAATGCTTTCTAAAACTTAATCCACTCACTAATCAAGCTTCAAATATCATTTTCCATACATAACCCTCTCTTGAAAAACCTTAAAACAACAATTTACAACTAAAATCAACTTCTAAAATTACCTAAATTAGCATAATTAAAGACTACATAACAAGGTAACCATATAGATTAGTTCACTAACAACTAGATTAACTAATAAACAACTTAATTAATTATCATGGTTCAAAACCCTAGTTTAAACAAACTACTCATTTTAAACTAGATTAGAAATAAGCTAACTTTTAACACTAACCATACAATTAAAGGAATTAGCAACAAAAGAAAGTAACTTTGATGGAATTATACCTCTTGATCTATGGATCAAGCAAGAAGTTTGCTCCAAAGAATGGCTTCCTAGCTCCAAGATTCAAGCAAGAATGGCTAAGGATAATGATAGCATAAGGATTTTGTTTGGATTTTTGGAATTAATTCATGGATTTTGATGTATTTTCTTGAAGGAAAATGAAGAAAAATGCAAAGAAAAGAGATGAGGAAGAGGGGTGCAGGTTTCGGCCAGGTAGGAGGTATGGGGGAGGGTGTGGGGTGAGTGGGAAGGTCAAGGGTCAAGTTCCAAAGTCAATGTATCATACTTTATCCAATATATTTAAATTAATCCATAAACCAACAATTTAACTCAAGAAAGAAACCAAGAAGAGAGAGGCCAGAAATTTCTGGTCTCACACAAGGTGGGGCTGTCCTAGGGCAGAGGAAAAAGATAGAGGGGTTTTACAAAAGAAATTTTATGCAAAAAGGCCCCCTACAACTCAAAAATTGCAAGTTTTAGCCCAAAATTCAATAAATTCGTTTCAATTCATAAAAATTTGTTAAAAATCAAAATAAATTACTAAAAATTCATGTTATCACTAGATTATAATTATCATAATTTTAGAGATTAAATTTAGCCCGGAAAAATTTGTATTTATCGCTTAATTAATGTATTTTCTTACCGGCTTAAAATAATATTAAAAAAATTAAAAATAGGGAAAAAATTTTAAATGACCAAAATTTCATAATTAACTCATTAGTCACTAAAAACAAGTAATTACCTATCCATTTAAGGTATAATTAGCCCTAAACTGCAAAATATCGAGAAAGACGGTTTTCGGAAAAATACCGAATTTTCACCGAATTTCAGGAAAACACCAAAACGACTTTCAAGACGCTACATACATCGACACCATACTGAAAAGATTCAGTATGGAAGATTCCAAGCGCGGTAATCTACCGGCTTGTCACGGGATCACCCTCTCCAAAGAGATGTCTCCCAAGACTGATTTGGAAAGGGATCGCATGTCTATTATACCCTACGCTTCTGCGGTAGGCTCTATAATGTATGCGATGTTGTGTACCAGACCAAATGTAGCTTATGCACTGAGTGTGGTAAGCCGGTATCAGTCAATTTCTGGGGAGAAGCACTGGATAGCGGTAAAGAACATTCTCAAGTACCTGAGAAGGACTAAGGAGATGTTCTTGGTGTATGGCAAAAAAGACCTCCAGATCGAGGCCTTTGCTGACTCCAGCTTCCAGAGTGACAAGGATGATTCCAAGTCCATGTCGGGTTATGTCTTTACCCTCAATGGAGTGGCGGTGTGTTGGAAGAGTTCCAAACAAGAAACCGTTGCTGACTCAACGATGGAAGCGGAATATATCGCTGCTGCAGATGCCGCAAAAGAAGCCGTCTGGATAAGGAAGTTCTTGACAGAACTTCAGGTGGTTCCGTCCATTGTTGATCCAATACCTCTGTATTGCGACAAAAACGGGGCTATAGCTTTACCGAAGGAACCCAGGTCCCATCAGAGGTCCAGACACATCCTGAGGCGGTATCACCTGATCAGGGAGATCGTAGGTTGCCAGGAGATCGAGGTTCGGAGAGTTTCTACAGAAGATAACACTGCTGATCCATTCACGAAGGCCTTACCCCAGACTCAGTTCGAGCGGCTGATCGAGATGATAGGTCTTCGATACGCCAGTACATGGCCTTAGTGCAAGTGGGAGATTGTTAGTGTATATGCCCTAGAGGCCATTACTGTATCATACTGGTTTGTATATTACTTAATGGAAGCTTGGGATATTCACAGTTGTATAGACAATCTTGCTCAAAATAGTAGTATGCTACTTGGTTTGTTTCTACTTTAATGTGTACATGTGTTTCTTTTAGTATATCACCTATACACATTAGTGGAGCCCTTAGGATCTTTGCTTGATTACCAGCGTTGTGATGGCAGTCACACTCATGGGGGCTGGGTAATCCACAAGCACATCCTTATGTTGGTCCCTAATCGTAGGACTGTCGAGACAGGGCATCGATACTCCGGAGTAGACTAGCGTATGAGCTTCTCATCCCAGCATGGGAGACGGTCTGTCCCACAGCCGTCAGTACGTTGTACTTGAGATAGTATGCGGGTGCTCGTTAGGTTACGAGTACACTGGACAGGACTCTTCGGGAACTGTTGGTTGGTACTATACCTATCGTCGGCTATCAGTTCCTAGGTGACATGAGTACAGCTTAGTCCGCTGACTTGACACTGTCACTTCGCCTCGAGTGTGTTCCCACTGTACTTTGATTACTACCCTACCACGGCTCAAAGGAGTCGTGCAAACAGGTAGTAGTTGGGTGCAGTCCCGAAGCACTTGGAGGCAGTGACTGTTAGACGGGATTCGTCTCTCCCGGTATTGGGGGTTGATATCGCGCTGGGTCTAGGAGAGCCATTACACAAAGTCCCTGGCCAGGGCAAGCGAGATATACTGGTAGGTTTCCAGTGTTATCTCAGGGTGTTCTGGGCTACACTCCGACACAACTTATACCGCTATTAGGGGACTGACGTTTACCGCCCCCTAGGCCCGCCATGCGACATTCTCAGAAAAACAGACTGGACTGTACGGTGATTGTCATATACAGGCTCAGTAGGAGTTCGGATGGGTTCACCTCATCAGTCTTCTCATCCGCATCTACCTGTGGACCGTTACGTACAGCTAGTGCCGCTTACGGTCTGTGGTAAAACCCACTGCCAGCGTAGTGTCGAGTTTTTAGAGTCCCACACAGAGGGTTATTTTCCTTTGGGCAAAACAGAGTAGAGGTCGCATGGTTTTGCGACGGGGTTCGTTCACATCCGCGCACTTGTGCACGTTTGGTGTCCGGACAGTCATTACTAGCGGGCTCTGGTTTGAGCCAGATCCTAGTATATGTTTTGGGGTTAGTTTTATCTCATTGTATTCGTGTTTCTCGGAACACGAATGCGGGTGTGTATGCACAGTTGTTTGAGGCGGAGGAAGAGGATTTTCATTAGGGTTTTGGAACGGGTGTGTATGCACAGTTGACAGTTGTCTTTTTCCAAACCCTAATGAATATGTGAAATATCAATTAATAATATTAATTAAATGAAATTGGGTTATGGTTAGGTTTGTTGACTTGTTGACCAAGGTGGACTTGTTGACCAAGGTGGACTTGTTGACCATCATCATTTCACTCCAAAGATGCTCTTTGATCTTTGCAAAAACATTTAATGTGAAATGATAATGGTCTTATCAAACCAACCATCACCTTTTTCATTTTGATTAATATTATTAATTAGCTTAATTCACATATATTGGTTATGGTTGTAAAACTATTATCATTCTCTCATATTCATTCTCTCTCATCCTTTCTTCTTCCTCTTCCTCTAGCTCAAGGAAAATTCATCTCATGTGTTGAGAAACATTTCCTTGGAGATAAAACACCAAAGCCACTCTCTACTCATCCTAAGGTTGAAGGTCTAGCAAGCTGGACACTTTAGTTTTCTCAAGTTCGAGGATGAAGCTCAAGGTAGAGACCCTCAGGTGGATCCATCTTCGGCAAGAGAAGGCGACGAGGAGAGAACCATCCGACCACCACAAGGAGTCCAAGAGAAGGAGTTCAAGTTAAGGTATAACCCCCTAACCGAGTAGGTAAAGCTCTTGTTAGTTGCTTGTGTGTTGTTTAGCAAAGATCCGGGTTTTCTAGTCCATGTTACCATGACCCGAAAAATCGTTTTTCACCATTTCCGCATGCCCGAAAGAACCGGAAGAGGTAACGTGGACTTACAAATAATTCTTCACCATTTTGAAAAGATTTAAATGATCTCTCCTCAGAATTTAATTCTGTTAAAGAATAAGGCTTTTAAAGCCTGTCACGTGTGGCCACGTGACCCCTGATCACGTGTGAGCACGTGACCCCTGGAATGGGCTTCTCTTCTTCTGCGCTCTGTTCTCTGGCGCTGCTTAACCATCATGTGGCAACACGTGACCACTGGTCACGTGTGAGCACGTGATGCCTCTTCTGAAGCTTTTTCCTGATTTTTAATCAGGGAACACCAGGTCCCATCAGAAGTCCAGGCACATTTTGAGGCGGTACCACCTGATCAGGAAGATCGTAGGTCGCCGGGAGATCAAGGTGAAGAGAGTAGATTCGGAGAATAACACTGTAGATCCACTCATGAAGGCCATACCCCAGGCTCAATTCATGCGGCTGATCGAGATGATAGGTCTTCGATACGCCAGTACATGGCCTTAGTGCAAGTGGGAGATTGTTAGTGTATATGCCCTAGAGGCCATTACTGTATCATACTAGTTTGTATATTACTTAATATAAGCTTGGGATATTCACAGTTGTATAGAAAATCTTTCTCAAAATGGTAGTATGCTACTTGGTTTGTTTCTATTTTAATGTGTGCATGTGTTTCTTTTAGCATATCGCCTATACACATTAGTGGAGCCCTTAGGATCTTTGCTTGATTACCAGCGTTGTGATGGCAGTCGCACTAGTGGGGGCTGGGTAATCTACAAGCACATCCTTATACAGGTCCCTAGTCATAGGATTATGGAGACGGGGCATCGATACTCCGGAGTAGACTAGCGTATGCGCTTCTCATCCCAGCAGGGGAGATGGTCTGTCCTACAGCCATCAGTACGTCGTACTGGAGATAGTATGCGGGTGCTCGTTAGGTTACGAGTACATTGGACAGGACTCGTCAGGAACTGTTGGTTGGTACTATACCTATCGTCAGATAACAGTTCCCTGGTGACAGGAGTACAGCTTAGTCCGTCGACTTGATACTGCTACTTCGCCTTGAGTGTGTTCCCACTGTACTTTGATTACCACCCTACCACGGCTCAAAGGTGCCGTGCAAACAGGTAGTAGTTGGGTGCAGTCTCAAAGAACATGGAGGCAGTAGCGGGTAGACAGGATTCGTCTCTCCCGGTATTGGGGGTTGATATCGCGCTGTGTCTAGGAGAGCCATTACACATAGTCGTCCCTGGCCAGGGCAAGCGAGAATTCCTAGTAGTGTTTCCAGTAGTTTCTCAGGGTGTTCTGGGCTACACTCCGGCACGACTTGTACCGCTATTAGGGGTCTGACGTTTACCGCCCCCCTAGGCCCGCCATGCGATACTCTCAGACGAACAGACCGGACTGTACGGAGATTGTCACATTCAGGCTTAGTAGGAGTTCGGATGGGTTTACCTCATCGGCCTTCTTATCGACATCTACCTGGGGACCGTTACGTACAGCTAGTACCGCTTGCGGTCTACGGTTAAACCCACTGCCAGCATAGTGTCGAGTCTTTAGAGTCCCATACAGAGAGCTTCCCTGCACTGAGCGAAAGGTGTAGAGGCCGTATGGTTTTACGGCAGGGCTACGATCACTTACGTGCACTTGTGCGCTTATGCTGTTCGAGCAGACAATGCTAGTGGGTTTTGGTTTAAGCTAGATCCTATTATTGTATGGATGGATTAGTTTTGTCTTCTGTGCATTCGCATTCTACGGAATGCGGATGCGGGTGTGTATGCACAGTTGTGAGGAGCGAAGAAGAAGGAGGTGCCTCATTAGGGTTTTGACAGTTGGTTCGGTCAAAACCATTATGACCCGGTGACATTATTTACTAATCTTTTTAATGATAATTATGTTATGCCTAATTGCTTTGACCATTTGACCATACTTGACCTTGTTGACATTTTGACCATTGTTAACTAGGATCTTTCATGTGAGATCTAGAGTCTTCTTTTTGTTTATGTTTTATTTTGTGATGATAATGGTCAAATCAAGATAGCCATCAACTTTATCATGATAAGAGATTAGTGATGATAATGTTTATGGATCATTATTCTCTTCTCATTCTCTCTCTTCAAATGAGAAGCTCCCATGGTTCCTCCTCCTTCTTCCTCCTCTAGATTTTTTCTTTGCTCTCATGTGTTAAGAAAATAAGGATCTAAATTGACAAATAAATTCATCTTCTTCTTCTACACCACCTAGGACATCAACCATAGCACACATGTTGCCCTAGTTACCTCGGCTTGAGGTGGAGCTCGAAACACAAACTCTCGGGTGGATCGTCTTCGACTCTAGGAGGCCGCGGAGGTGACCAAGATCCGGATCGATCCTCGGAGCTAGCATGGACGAGGAGGAAAGCGGAAAGAAGACCCGAAGGACTTGGTTCGTGAGGTATAATCTCTTGAGCATAGTAGATAGATTCTCTAGTTAATTTTCTTGGTTTTGTTTAGCAAAGATCCTCTAGTTTCTAGTCCATGTTGCCTTAAGAAAAAAATTCGTTTTTTACCTATTCCGCCTCCCCGTAAGCACCGGGGTGGGCACCGTGGACTTACAGATCTACCTTGAAGAAATTCAAACCCAAGCTCTTGCTTTGCTAATCAAGTATTAGCAAAGCAAACACCCTAATCTAAGTGGCAAGAATAGATGAGGATGATGAAGTAGGAATTTAGCTCTCATTTGTTTTCAATTTCTCACTCATTTTCATCACTTTGCAAAAAGCTAGAAAGCTTTTCACTAAGAAAGAACAAGAAGAATATTATCAAATCCTTTTGTGATGAATAATCAAATCAAGTGAAGTTAGAAATGCAACCATGGGTTAAGAAAGAAAACTTAACCCTTGTAGAGATTCAACCATGGTTAAAGGGTTGGGTTGGGTTAAATCAAATATCTACAAAAATATCATCACATAATATCTTTGCAAGAAACAAAACAAAAGCTTCTAGAAGCTTCTAGAAAAAATTAACCCAAATCAAACCCTAACCATGTTTAATCTCCACTAATCATGTTGCATTTATAACCATAACATGTTATAATATTATATATCACATATACATTATTTATTGTAACAAAATAAAACAATACAATTAACATATATCACATATATATCAATGTATTACCCGAGTGAGAAAAAGAATCTTTAAGTGAGCTTATATTAGTTAATGTAATTTAATATATCATATATATAATTATACATTAAATTATCGAATCAACACTTGATCCGATAATCCGGCTATTTCACAAATAACTGACTAATATAATCTGTATCAGTTCATCGAATCAACACTTGATCCGATGACCCGGCTATATCACATATACCCGGCCGATATCACATATCGCGAGAATCTAATACGGTATCACATACACGTATTGTTATTGGTCCCGCACATATCACATATGTGCTCCTACTCCATTTTGCCTGAGCCAAGAAACTTCTGTGTAGGACTCTAAAGAATCGTCAAAACGCCGGAAGTAGGTGATGATCATATCAAACACCCACAAGCTGCAAGCGGTCAGCTAAACGTAACAGCCACCCAGGTATTGAGCGATCAGAAGATCGATAAGAAAGCCTGTACATTCTCCGGCGAATCCAATCAGTAACACTCTCATACAGTCCGGTCTTTTCGTCTGATATGTCGCTTATCTCGTCTTGGGGTGGTAAACGTCAAACCCCAGTAGCTTGATAAGTCATGTCGATATGAGGTCTATAACATTTCGAGAAACTACTGATAACACTTACCAGTAAATCTCAGCAACCCTGGCCAGGGATTTCCAGTTATAGCCAATCGAACATAGCGCAATATCAACTCCCTATACCGGGAGAGACGAAACCCCTCCTATCGCTCATTGCCTCCATGTGATTCGAAACTGTACCCAAAAGCCACCTTTTTGCACGCCCTCTTGGACGTGGTATGATGGAAATCAAAGCACGGTGGGAATCACACAAGACTCTATAACGATCTCGGGTCTGCAGACTAACCTGTACCAGTGTCACCAGAGAACTGCCATCTGACGTGAGGTATAATACCATCTGGGAGTTCTCGGTGAGTCCGTCCAGTGTACCCAGTCTCCACTGAGCACCCGTATACCTTCTCTAGATGTCAAACACCAATGAATATGGGATCATCCATCGCCCATCATATGAATAAAGAAGTGCATATGCTAGTCTATTTTGGAGTATCGATGCCCTATCTTGGTACTCCCACGACTAGGAACATTTGAAGGATGTACTTGGCGACTACACTATCCCCACTAGTATGATCCGCATCATAGTCCTGGTAGTCAAGTACTCATCCTAAGGGCTTTATCAACATGTAACATAGAGACAATCAGAGTACATGTTAAGATAAAGAGCAACCAGATAGCGTACTATCATGTTGAGCAAGAAAGTCCTCCCTATATATGTCCAAGCATCCACTACAATATACATCATATGTACAGTAATGGCCTCTAGGGCATACATATAACTAATAATCTCCCACTTGCACTAGGGCCATCTGTTGTGGTATCGCATACCCAACAATCAGCTGTGGTTGAAGTATCTCATACTCAACCATCCCATAAAAGTCTCTACTGGGAAACAGGCCTTTGTGAGTGGATCCGCGCTGTTGTCCTCTGTGTCTACTCTCCTAACCTCGATCTCCCTGGATATCAACCATCTCCATGATCAGGTAATACTGCCTAAGAATTATATCTGGATTTCTGATGGGACGGGGGTTCCCAGGCCAAAGCCATAACTCCATTGTCACACAATGGTTGGAACGAAGTTCATCTCATGAACTTATATATATCCAGACTGCCTCTTTGGTAGCATCCTTGGTAACGATGCATCTTGCCTTTAATCGTCTAGTAAGTCGCGGTATCTAGCTTGGAACTCTTCCAACATACCGTCCCTCCACTGAGGGTAAAGACAATGCCTGTGACTGACATTCAGTCGACCTTACTACCCTGGAACCATTCCAGTGGTTCTTCCTAGGATCAATTGATACCATTTCACTACAACTAGTGAGATTCCTAACATCCAATTAGATCTATCTCATATAGATCCAAAACCCAGGATTTAGGAGGTATCGCTTTGATCCTATATGGAGAATTCTTGTGATGAGCAGAGATAGACCGAGCGTAGCATAGGAAACTCCTTCCCTATCAAGAGTATGCCATCCACGTACTCTATGAGGATCACCACCATACTCCCTACTACCTTTTTGTATATACAAGGTTCATCTACCATTTTGATGAAGTCAAACTCTTTGACTACCATATCAAATCAGATGTTCCAACTCCGCGATACCTGCTTTATCACATAAAACATCTTGCATACGTTTTCGCTGCTCCCACTATCTATGAAGCCCTCTGGCTATGTACTTATAGACGCTCTCTTCCAAAACATCATTTAGAAAAGCAGTCATGACACCCAACCACTAGATATCGTAGTCATAGTATGTAACAGTGGCAGGTAGGATCTGGATGGACTTAAGCATAGCTTTGAAAAACTCAACTTTTCCATGTACACCAGGTAATCTTCTCAAGATATACTTGCTCCTGATGGGGATTTAACCCTTCAGATAAAGCAACCAAAGTCCATACTTTGTTGGTGTATAAGGATTCCATCTCAGATCGCTAAGCATCTAGCCATTCTTACAGAGTACTACTCCTGATGGCCTGCTCGAAACTAGTTAGGTCATCATCTCATGATGCAATCCTCGCTCCCACTGTCATAGAGAAACCGAAGTATCTATCAGGTGGGTAAGGAACCCTACTAGATCGGCGGAGAGCTGAGGTTCGTTGGAATCTATTGAATCCTTCGGATCTACCAAATCATATGCTATAGTTTTGTATAGCTGGAACTCTTTCCAGTTCTACCTCATGACCACTAATTTCTTCACAAGAAATTCCCTTTCACAAAGGTGGCATGCTGAGAAATAAAACATCTTTTGTTCCTCGGTTTGGTAGAAGATATTCCTTTGCGAATGCTTGGGATATCCAACAAATTTCTACAGAACTGACTTTGCCTCGAGCTTGTCCAGATTATACTTTTAGACATAGGCCGGACAACCCCAAATCTTAACATACTTAAGATATAGATCTTCCCATTCCATATCACATATGAAGTGGTAGGCACCTGATTTGATTGGAACCCTATTCAATAGGTATGCAACTTCTCAAGTGCATAATTCCCAAAAGGAAATAGGAAACTCAGTAGTACTCATCATAGAGCGCACCATATCAAATAGGGTGTAATTGCTCCATCCCGATACACCGATATGCTGTGGTGTATACGGAGGAGTAATGCTAAGAGAGAATCTCATTCTCCTTTAGAATAGTCCAGAAATCCCGTGCTCCAGTATTCTCCTTCTTGATCACATCAAAGGACATAATACTTATACCCATTTTGGTTCTCTACTTCTAACTCATATTCATTGAATTTCTCAAAAGGTTCAGACTTATGTTTCAACAGGAACATATGTCCGAACCTTGAGAGATAATCAGTGAATGTAATGAAGTATAAAGAACCGGTCCTGGCATATGTAGACAGGGGACCTACATACATCATCATGTATCAATCCGAAGAGTTCACTAACTCTTTCTCTATTTCCAATAAACAGAGCTGTGGTCATCTTATCTTTGTTACATGACCGGCGCGTTTCATAAGATGTAAATTCAAACTTATTTAAATATGCATCTAAATGTAACTTTGCTAGTCGGGTCGCATTGATATTACCTAGTCTACAATGCCTCAAGAAGGATTCGTTCATTTCTGAACTCTTCCTCTTGTGTGTGTTCTGTACACTAAGAACTGTGGTTTGATTTAGAACGTCTATGCTTTTAGATAACGTGCCTAAACCGATCAACTCTTAATATAGAAAATGTTCAAAACATTATCCAACAATACAAAATTATATCCTTCTTTACTAATAAAGAGACTGATACGATGTTGTATATCAGGTTCGGTATCTAATAACATTCATTCAGAATCAATGTATTTGTTAATACAGGGTGATAATTGCCAACAGACTTGGCTGCAACACTTGCACCGTTTCCATCTCATGAAACTTATCACTCGTTCTCAGTTCTCTACCTATCTGTAGTCCATGTAACAGATTACATATGCGGGATTATGATCCGGTATCTCATACCCAGGACGTAAAGGATACTGAGAAACAGTTCTCTGTAATGAACACACCCGAAGAAGATGCATCAGCATGCACTTTATTCGTTTGGGCGGCACGGGAATTCTGGTAATCCCCTATTTCCTGCTCTGTCTTATAACAATTATAAGTTGGAGAGAGACCAACGTTCCCCAGCTTAGTATAACAAGCGGGTTCGGTCAATACATCCGTATTAATATCTTGATTAAGGCGTGACATGGTCGCTACCTGGAGAAAGAGAGAAGAAAACACTCAGCGTATGCTCTTGAAAGATTAGATTGGTTATTAATATATCTAATCAGGATGTCTTCCACTGTTTTTGTCAAATGTTCCTTCAAACCCTAAAAGGAAAGACTGCCGGGATTAATTACACCTTACAAGTTCGCCAATCTTTCAGCCAGGCCAGTGCCGGTACTTTGAGAGAGGTTCCCCGTGCTTTCGCACGGACCTAATTAAAGTAAACCTCGTTTTCCCAGGGGCGTAACCCCGTTGACACCTTTCTAGACATCTACTTGATCGGCTAATTGTAATGTGTAAAACTCTCCCAGGAGTAACTCTGACTCGCAGCGGGTATCGGGATCCAACTATCTCATAGAAGGTATGCAATCTCATTGCAAATTTCAACACTTGAAATTCCCAATAATATTTTGCCCCAAGCGATCTATGACCTTGACTAAGTCAACAAACCATAGACCACAAGTAAAATTCAACCCGTCATTTCCTGATTGAATTAAACCCACCCGCACGACCCTTGACTAAGTCAACAAGGCCGCACGACTACTCTAATCCAATCGCATCATATGCTTTGCAGATAAGCACTAATCAGCTACCGCACACTACGCCTTGACTAAGTCAACAAATGCAGCACGAATACTAACTATTACTTATCTGAAATGACGGAGGGCTACGACAGGTTTTTAAGAAAACCCTTTGTGTAATGAACTTTATATCGTTATAGAATCGAGTGATTTTAAAAAGGAGTGTTTTTTAGGCTTTTCTAGTTTCGCTAAAGAGGTCAATCCCGGTGAAGGGATCTCGGCTCTTTCCTCATCGAATAAGGTGCGGGATATTTCACAAATATCACTATGCAAAGCAAAAACTATAGAAGCAATCAAATGACAAACCGAATATGCAGCATCTACTAGTTTCGCTAAAGAGGTCACTCCTGGTGAAGGGATCTCGGCTCTTTCCTTATCGAATAAGGTGCTGGATGTTCTACAAGGAATACCGCTATGCAAAGAAAGAACTAGAGCCACCAGTTTTTAAACAAGTTTCTACAACATCTTTAGGTTTCTTTTATTTCATTAATCTCATTAATGAAGTCCCATTTTATTATACTTCACAAGCATCAGATTTGAAACGAAATCAACAATATATAATATATATCTCATATATACAATATAAACATTTGTCTCAGGCAGTAATATGATCTCATCACAGAACATTGTAGTAGAAGAACATATATGAAATATTGGATATACTAGGAGGTTCGTGTTTTTAATACGAGCCTGTATAAAACACGGATTCCACGGTCGCGATGAATAGCCAAATCCACATCCCAAGACCCCTACGAGAGCGGCAAGTAACCCTACCAGTTCTAGAGTTAGGAGACCCGGTCTCGACTCCTCGATATGGTCTCCCACTGGACCCTAGAACTCGGTTACTTGTGCTTCCTGCCTTGGGTCTATCCTAATGCGGAAAAGTAAATAATATACAAAGGTGACATCATCCTCAGCCCGGAAGTGCCCAAATAAAAGAATATTACATACAAATGAATTTTACATGAATGAAAATGAAAAAGTCTCATCTCACATAAAAACCCCAGCTATTCAAAAACACGATGATCCAATATAACATATCACAGCAACACATAATATCACATATCATCAACGTAAGTAAATATGCTTATCCCAATTGTCATTGATGTATAGCAACGAAACCGACGATACACCACATATTACACTTACGGTCGCAGAAAAGAAAGTGTAAAACTACAACAGTTGGAATCCACAACCTCCTTAGACATCGCATGCCTAACCAAATGAATTCCTTAGACATCGCATGCCTAACAATTATAAACCCCGCATTTTAGTCTCAATATCGAAAACACTTTTTAATATCTAGTCGGGCAATTCAACAAGATTCATGATAACCTGATCGAATGCTCGTCGAAAACTTTAGTAGACGGCCGCACCCCCGATGCCGTCGACGAAGTGCACTAAGGCGGAACACCGCTGCCGCAAGCACCCGAACTGATGCTTTTGGCGACGGGTTCTCCTACAGTCACTTGGTCGGGGCTATGGGGCGTGTCTGTCTATTAAGTTTACCCGGCGAGTGGGTGCGTACGCTACGTGATTGCGACGGACTTTTGATCGCATCAAAATCCTGTAGCAACCGATCATCTGAGACTAAACTGCTAGATTTATAACATTCAAATTAGTTATCTCATAACTACTTGTGGATTCCAAATATTGTATCTCAATCCAGATAAATAGACAATGTTAAACTTTCCGATCGAATAAACAAACACCCAAAATTTCCCAAATGGCTCAACACTTGAGCGGAGTTTAAAAGCATCCATCATATGCCACAGTGCCAATGGTCCAGCCGTAGAAGGCTCAAACCAACGCCTCATATGTGGCAACGCCATACAGCCCCAAACCCTAAGCTTTAGAGGCAGTTCAGATGGTCACATAATCGAGTTAAGGTTTGTGTTCTTCTAGAGGGTCCACCGCGTTACTTGCACGACTTTGAACGTTCTTTAACTAAGGAAAAATCCAACACTTAGAAATTTTCCGACAGGGAAAAAAGTGAGTTATTGATATCCATTCGAACTTTTTAACACGTTCTAAAATTACCCGGAAAAACTTAAACGAAGTTAAACTTTCCGATCGAACCAACGAATACAAAATATCTCCAGAAAACTCAACACTTGAGTAATATTAAACATTCCCAGAAGCACTTGGTAATAGCTACGGATTGCCCATAGAAATTGCTAACCATGATTCCCTAGTACGGCTGCGGAACCGCCGCTAAAAGCCCATTATGGCCGCGGTTCCGCGGCTATTTGAGTGAATTAATGGCACGAATTTCACAGTTGTCTATACAATTACCTGCTTGATTTTCTGAGAAAAAATCAACATTTTAAAAAACTTCCAGAGAGGGGGTAAAACTCGATGTTTCGGGGCTCGATCAGACTTTAAACTTCGTCTAGACTTCGTCTAAAGCTCTAGCTTGGCTCTGATACCACTGTAGGGTTACTAGGCACTCTCACAAAGTTTTACAAGGCATCAACCATGCCCGATTTAAATTTTAGACGTGCTGAACAACCCTAACCAAGATCTTAGACTAGAGATTAGGTGAAACAAAGCAAGTAAACAACTTTAATATAAGAGTTTGGGATTACAACCTTTGTAGTTCGGTCTTTCACTTCATAAGCTCTGTGTTGTGGTCCCTTCACTGCGAACATCAAGTTCCCGGACTCTAGAGAGGCTCCACGTAGAGAAAGATGCAAGCTTGCTTCTGATCTTCGATAACAAAGATGATCTACCTTGAAGAAACTCAAACCCAAGCTCTTGCTTTGCTAATCAAGTATTAGCAAAGCAAACACCCTAATCTAAGTGGCAAGAATAGATGAGGATGATGAAGTAGGAATTTAGCTCTCATTTGTTTTCAATTTCTCACTCATTTTCATCACTTTGCAAAAAGCTAGAAAGCTTTTCACTAAGAAGAAGAAGAAGATTATTATCAAATCCTTTTGTGATGAATAATCAAATCAAGTAAGGTTAGAAATGCAACCATGGGTTAAGAAAGAAAACTTAACCCTTATAGAGATTCAACCATGGTTAAAGGGTTGGGTTGGGTTAAATCAAATATCTACAAAAATATCATCACATAATATCTTTGCAAGAAACAAAACAAAAGCTTCTAGAAGTTTCTAGAAAAAATTAACCAAAATCAAACCCTAACCATATTTAATCTCCACTAATCATGTTGCATTTATAACCATAACATGTTACAATATTACATATCACATATACATTATTTATTGTAACAAAATAAAATAATACAATTAACATATATCACATATATATCAATGTATTACCCGAGTGAGAAAAAGAATCTTTAAGTGAGCTTATATTAGTTAATGTAATTTAATATATCATATATATATTTATACATTAAATTATCGAATCAACACTTGATCCGATAATCCGACTATTTCACAAAAAACTGACTAATATAATCTGTATCAGTTCATCGAATCAACACTTGATCCGATGACCCGGCTATATCACATATACCCGGCCGATATCACATATCGCGAGAATCTAATACGGTATCACATACACGTATTGTTCTCGGTCCCGCACATATCACATATGTGCTCCTACTCCGTTTTGCCTGAGTCAAGACACCTCTGTATAGGACTCTAAAGAATCGTCAATACGCCGGCAGTAGGTGATGATCATATCAAACACCCACAAGCTGCAAGCCGTCAGCTAAACGTAACAGCCACCCAGGTATTGAGCGATCAGAAGATCGACAAGCAAGCCTGTACATTCTCCTGCAAATCCAATCAGTAACCCTCCCGTACAGTCCGGTCTCTTCGTCTGATATGTTGCATATCTCGCCTAGGGGTGGTAAACGTCAGACCCCAGTAGCTTGATAAGTCGTGTCGATATGAAGTCTATAACATTTTGAGAAACTACTGATAACACTTACCAGTAAATCTCAGCAACCCTGGCCAGGGATTTCCAGTTATAGCCAATCGAACACAGCACAACATCAACTCCCTATACCGGGAGAGACGAAACCCCTCCTATCGCTCATTGCCTCCATGTGATTCGAGACTGTACCCAAAAGCCACATTTTTGCATGCCCTCTTGTACATGGTATGATGGAAATCAAAGCACAGTGGGAATCACACAAGACTCTGTGACGATCTCGGGTCTACAGACTAACCTGTACCAGTGTCACTAGAGAACTGCCATCTGACGTGAGGTATAATACCATCTGGGAGTTCTCGGCGAGTCCGTCCAGTGTACCCAGTCTCCATTGAGCACCCGTATACCTTCTCTGATGTCAAACACTAATGAATATGGGATCATCCATCGCCCATCATATGGGTCAAGAAGCGCATACGCTAGTCTACTCTTGAGTATCGATGCCCTGTCTCGGTACTCCCACGACTAGGAACATTTGAAGGATGTACTTGGTGACTACACTGTCCCCATTAGTATGATCCGCATCATAGTCCTGGTAGTCAAGTACTCATCCTAAGGGCTTTATCAACATGTAACATAGAGAGAATCAGAGTACATGTTAAGATAAAGAGCAACCAGATAGCGTACTATCATGTCGATCAAGAAAGTCCTCCCTATATATGTCCAAGCATCTACTACAATATACATCGTATGTACAGTAATGGCCTCTAGGGCATACATATAACTAACAAGGGTTTGGGTTGGGTTTAAAAATATCTCACAAAATATCAACATATAATATCTTAGCTCAAAACAAAATAAAAGCTTCTAGAAGCTACAAGAAAGAGCTAACCCAAATCAAACCCTAACCATATTTAATCTCCACTAATCATGTTGCATTAGTAATCATAACTTGTTACAATATTATATATCACATATATAATATATTTTTGTAACAAAAGAAAATAATACAATTAACATATATCGCATATATATCAATGTATTACCCGGAGAGAAAATGAATCAATAAAGCGAGCCAATATTAGATAATGTAATGTAATATATCACATATATAATTATACATTAAATTATCGAATCAACACTTGATCCGACAATCCGGCTATTTCTCAAATAACCGACTAATATATATATCTGTACTGATTCATCGAATCAACACTTGATCCGATGACCGGCTGATATTAAATATCGCGAGAACAGAATACGGTATCTCATATCGCATTATCCTCGGTCATGCACATATCACATATGTACCCCTACTCCGTTTTGCCTGAGTCCAGAAACCTCTGTGTATGACTCTAAAGAATCGTCAATACGCCGGCAGTAGCTGATGATCATATCAAACACCCACAAGCTGCAAGCGGTCTGCTAAACGTAACAGCCACCTTGGTATTGAGCGATCAGAAGATCAACAAGCAAGCCTGTACATTCTCCTGTGAATCCAATCAGTAACACTCCCGTACAGTCGGTCTCTTCGTCTGATATGCTGCATATCTAGTCTAGGGGTGGTATACGTCAGACCCCAATAACCAATAAGTCGTGTCGATATGAGGCTCATAACGGGTCGAGAAACTACTGGTAACACTTACCAGCAAATCTCTAAATCAGCCCTGGCCAGGGACTTCCAGTTATAGCCAATCGAACACAGCACAACATCAACTCCCTATACCGGGAGAGACGAATCCCCTCCTATCGCTCATTGCCTCCATGTGATTCGGGAATGTATCCAAAAGCCACCGTTTTGCACGCCCTCTTGGACGTGGTAAGGTGGAAATCAAAGTACAGTGGGAATCACACAAGACTCTATGACGATCTCGGGTCTACAGACTAACCTGTACCAGTGTCACCAGAGAACTGCCATCTGACATGAGGTATAATACCATCTGGGAGTTCTCGGCAAGTCTGTCCAGTGTTCCCAGTCTCCACTGAGCACCCATACACCATCTCTGATGTCAAAACACCAATGGATATGGGATCATCCATCGCCCATCATATGGGTCAAGATGCGTATACGCTAGTCTACTCTGGTGTATCAATGCCCTGTCTCGATACACCCTCGACTAGGAACAGTTATAGGATGTACTCATCGACTACCCTGGCCCCACTAGTATGATCTCATCATAGTCCCAGTAGTCGAATACATATCCTAAGGGCTTTATCAACATGTGAGAGCAAGACAGTAAACTAATACAAGTCAACATATTAAGATAACGTGAAACCAAATAGCATACTATCATGTCGAGTAAGAAAGTCCTCTCTATATATATCCAAGCATCCATTATAATATACATCAAATGTACAACAATGGCCTCTAGGGCATATATATAACTAACATTTTACACACACGTAGAGGTATATGATCGATATTTGGAAGAAAGGTAGGGAGGAAGACTAAAGGAAATGTTTTATTGAAGGATAATGTGATTTCTAACAGCTTTTTATGACCATTAAGATAGGGCTCGTAGCTACTAAAAAGCAAGTGTAGTTTGAAACTCTTATCTTCAAGTTCTTTATTTTATATGTTTATCTTTGTATGTAACTTTCATCATCTTTCTTTTATTATGGGATTTTGTGGGTGTAATCCGCTGAAAACCCTCAGGAGACAACACTCCTCCTATTAAGGACATCTAGAGGTTTAAAGGTTTGTTGTACGTGCTCAGTGCAATCGTGTTGCCGATGAAAGTGTGCTAGGTTTTTCTTTTTCTTTTTCTTATCCTCTTTAATAACTAGTTTCCTCAGGACAATCAAAGTTAAATTTGGGGGTATTTGATTAGTCTAAAATATTGCACATTTGAATGAACATTTTCCCTTTTATTGTTAAGTACTAAAAGGTGTTTATTGTAAATATAGAACATATGAGGGTTTATTTGTAGAAAGTTTATTATCATATGTTTCTACATTTTAATTAACATAATGAGGGAAAATATATGCATATAATATTTAAATGAAATCTTAGTAATTAAAATATACATATCATATCAAATATTTCTAATCAATATTCTTAACATTAAATATCATATAAAATGGTTAGGATAATATCTCAAAAGTACCAAATGCTACTAACACTTTGATTTGAGATATTGTGCAGATATTAGCTCAGGGCAGGAACCCAAGAGATCCGAGTTAAATCAGGATTTCGGAATCGAATCTGCTAAAAATATATAAGCAAATCAGGAGATCTAGCAACGACAGAGACTCAGAATATGATTTGCAGAATCTAAAAATCAAAAGGATCTCCACATGTCAACACAAGAGACCAGAAGAAATCCTAAAACATGATGCCACTAGGTTGCGGCGGATCCGCAGCTAAATTGAGAGATATGCGGCGGAACCGCGGCTTAATAAAGGCCGTAGGATATGAGATTTTGTGGCTTGGATCTTAACAACATATATTCACTTATGGCATTTAGGGTTTCTAGTTTCTATGACTATATATGGGACCAAGAGCTGCACATTAAAGATCATCATCGATGAGATCAAGAGATCCAAGAGGTCCACGTATCCGAGTGATCATCATCTATTCATCTACTTCCTACAAGAGAGAGATTTAGAGCAAACTAGGGTTCTTGTAATCTACTTTCTACGGAGCAAAATTGGAAATACAATTGTTGATTAATAAAGGTAGTGTTTTTATTATTCTTTTTGCAATTAATTTCCGCACATACTTTCTGCACTTACTTTCTGCATCTTAATCATGTTTTCACTCTTCTTCATCATTTCTTCTACTTTAAACATGAGCGAGTAATTCCTAACTTGTTAGGATTCATAGGATGGGGTAGAACAATAGATGAGAAAATCTTTTAATTTCTTTTATACATTTTAAAGTTTATAAATTTTATCAAAATAAATGTTAACATCCTTATCGGGCGCACTACCGATTTATTGATACTCACGACCACGATTTGAGATTGGTTTAACACTTGTTATGTTAAGGGCTAAACATGAATAGAGATAAATGCAAGGATAAAGGTTAGTAGTGGGGAAACCCTAGTTTCTTCCAAAAAAACCATAATCTACATTCATGACTATCGATCTATATTTAAATATTAAAAGATAAAAGGAGTCATTTTTAATTAGCCATCCATTACTACTAAGTCCTATGAACCCTACAAGCCTTTTCTTTATAAATTCTATATCCGTAATGACAAAAGCACTATCCCATCTTCAATCAACTCGTCTAAAACAAGAAAAGAGTTCACGTTTCCCTGCGGACGACCCGTACTCATCGCGACTAGCTACTAGCGACACTATCTTGATTGTGGTTACTTTACAAAACACTATTTAGCAGATCAATCATACGTCGTGCTGAAATTCAGACTCGTCCCCAGGCTAGCTTGCAGACTCTGCCAAAACTATGGTCGGAATCTTGTATCACGATCGGAGACGATGCAGACAGGTACCCCATGTAATCTCACGATCTCCTACATGAGTTTATGGGTATCAAGTATGGTATATTTTGAAGGTATAAATCTTACTTTAGATTTTTGCTCACCTCCATGTACTTCCTTGCTAACGTCTCAGTTGACTGGCTAACTCTGAATGGAATAAAGTAAGACGACTTGGTGAGTCGATCCATAAAAACCCAAATTGCGTTGTTACCCTTCGTGCTACAAGGGAGAGCAGTCACGAAGTCCATGGTGATGTTCTGTCATATCCATTCTGGGATTGGTAATGGCTGAAGTAGACCAGCAGTTTTATGATGTTCAGCCTTCACTTGCTGACATACTAGACACTTTGCTACACTCCTTGCTGCTTCTCGCTTCATTCCATGCCACTCGTAATGTTGTCATAGATCCTTGTACATCTTTGTACCGCCGGGATGTACCGAGTACGGAGAGCTGTGAGCTTCTTTCATCAACTCTTCTCAAACAAGTCCGACTAGCACACATAAACGGCTTCCATATCGCAAGGATCCATCTCCATGGATGATGAAGTCAGTTCGAAGTCCACTTTCTACTTGTTCTCGGATCTTTTGTAGCTTGACATCATTTACTTGAGCTGCCTTGATCTGATTTACAAGAGTGGACTGGACTTGTAAGTTCATCAAATATGAAGCGTTACCTGGCATAACTATTTCGATCTCCAATCCGTGCAATTCTTGTTGTAACGTCCATTGAGCGGTGAGGTTCATTGCTAATGGCTGGCGACTAAGTGTATCAGGAACTACGTTCACCTTCCTAGGTTGATACCGTAGGTTGATATCGAAGTCCGCAATTAGTTCTAGACATCTTCTCTGCCGCATGTTGAGTTCCTTCTGAGTAAATACATACTTAAGACTTTTGTGGTCAGTGTATATATCCACTCATTCTCCCAAAAGATAGTGGCGCTAAATCTTGAGTGCGAAAACTACTGCTGCCAGTTCCAGATCGTGTGTTGGATAGTTGCGTTCATGAACTTTTAACTGCCTTGATGCAAAAGCCACAACTTTTCCATGCTGGTGTAGAACACATCCTAATCCTTTACCGGATGCATCATGCATATCGAATCCGCCATATTGATCCGGTATTACAAGAATAGATGCAAAGGTTAATCTCGACTTGAGTTCTACAAAAGCCTTCTCACATGCTTATGACCACATGAATGCTTCGTCATTATGTGTGGTTTGGTCATGAGTGTTGCGATCTTTTAGAATCTTTCAATGAATCGTCGGTAGTATCCTACTAAGCCCAAGAAACTTCTTATATCGTTCAACGTCTTTAGTGTCGGCCACTCGCTGACAGCTGACACCTTAGCTGGATCCACAGAGATTCCTTCGCCTGAAACAATATGTTCGAGAAATCCGACTTGATCTAGCCAAAATTCACACTTGTTGTACTTGGCATAGAGCTGATGTTGTCGTAATGTCTCCAGGACAATCCGTAAATGCTCGGCGTGCTCTTTCCGATTCTTTGAATACATCAGGATGTCGTCGATGAATATAACAAAAAACATGTCTAAGTACTCTCGGAAAACTTGGTTCATCAGGTTCATAAAGATGGAAGGTGCATTGGTCGCTCCAAATAGCATTACGAGATATTCATAATGGCCATAACGAGTGCTAAACGCCGTCTTCAGAATATCAGACTCTTTGACCTTCACCAGATGGTAACCCGAACGAAGATCTAGCTTTGAAAAGACATAAGATCCACTTAATTGTCACTTCATTCAAAGCTCAATAATCCACACACATCCTGTAGGAACCTTCCTTCTTCTTCACTAGTAACACCGGAGATCCCCAACTTGAAGTACTGGGTCGGATCTAACCTTTCTTCAGTAGTTCGTCCAACTGAATGCGGATCTTCTTCAATCCCTCCGGACTTGATCGGTACGGAGTTTTTATTACTGGTTGTGCGTCGGGTTGTAAATCGATGCTGAATTCAAAAGCTTGATCGGGAGGCAAACCTGATATATTTTTCGGGAATACATCCTCGAACTCTTGAACTACCTCTGGCTTCGATTCTTCCGCTTGCAACATTGCAACCTCTGCCTTCTTTGGTTTTTCTCTGTAGATCCTAGGCTCTAAGGTCTGGTCTTTTCTTTTGAAGTAGAACACTGGATGATCTGGTATTTCTAACACTACCCTCCTTTGGCGACAGTCGATGGTAGCGAAGAAAGTTCCCAGCCAGTCCATTCCCAAGACTACGTTGAAGTTCGGTATGTCTAGCACCTTGAACTCTGCATAAAATTCTCGACTGCAGACGACCTGTCATGACCCGAAATATTAGCTCGTGACCAGCACTTAAATCACGCAACGTCTAAAGGCGTAATGTAATTCAAGTAAGCCGAAACCCAGATATCTAAACTTTTTTAAGAAAATAAAAGAGGTGAAGTTTTGAAATAAAGGTATAAGGAAATCAAGTTTTCTTAAAGCATAGAAAAGGGACATAAAAATGCAAGTGAAAATTTCTAGTTTGAAAATATGTTTCGTCTTTTAAAAATTTGGGCAGCACCTCCTTTGTATATTATGATCCAAAATTATAAATACATAATGACAATAAAGGCATCCCCAAGCGGGAGCTAGCTCTTCGCCAAACGGCGGATCATAACCACGCAAGACAGTATATATAAGTATACGACACCCAACGGCAAAGTTCACCACAAAAGATAAAGAAATAAGCAAGACATCAAAACCACAAGTAGCGAAAAATCACTCGCTCTAAGTCTCGCAACCACAAGTCTCACTAAGTCTCAATACTTATACAAATACTAGTTTGATTGATGGAGTTGACTAGATACAATATGAAATATAAATACAAGAGGGGGCACGATACAAATGTCCCACCTATCCAAGCAAAACACTCGAATGCAATTGTGTGCCAGCGATGCCGCTACCGATCCATGTGGTCAACCTGCAAGGACCATGGCACAACGGAGGTGAGTTGCCAACTCGTGAGTAGAAAAACATCTACAAGTAGAAATCGAATAAACAACGACTCCTAGGTCAACTATATCATAAAGGTAATACTATGATATCTAGGGTGACCGTATCTACATCTGTGCCATCAATATCATCAATGTCTATATGCATGTGGCTAACATCCAACGATATAATCACTGTATGTATGCATGTGGATCCCGTCCACGTGTCAACCAATGACACAACAACATCATGCATGTAAATATCATAAAAACATATGCATGAAAATATGAGGATATAAATCAATCTGTGTCCCTCACGACACATCAAAATCATGGAACTGGAGTGTCTAATCTCGACACTCGAAAACATCATGAAAACCGTGTCCAGCATCGATACGTAAATCCTCATATATCTCGGGCTCCGACTGTGGGATCGGCCCGCGGGCTCCAGCAGACGAGTCGGCCCATATCCATCTCTCGACTCCGGTCAGTATCCTCCGGATAACCGCCAGGTCCAACCAATCACCGGTAGGTACTAGCCACCCTGCTAGGCTCATCGTCTACTCCACAAAAAACATTTCTCGCCCCAGGGAACCATACCAGGTCCACCATGAACCCGCAAACGGAATCATCCACCTCCTCGAATCGGGTTTCACATATCACACGTCTCAGAACCGAGAAAACGCATGGTGGACGCACTGAAATATCATATCAAGAGAAACCGGGTTTTTAAAACAATACATACTTCTTTTAAAATGTCCACGGTTCTCAAATCCAGAAATCTCATGAAAACAGCATATCTCAATGCGTATAAGCGTAAAGCATGATGTATGCGACATATAACAGAAATGTAAGCATATCCGTATATCATGCAACATGGAACAGTAATATGCACATATCGAGGGAAAACCGCTCATTTAAATGAATCCGGTTTTAAAATATACCAAGTGGTTCCTAAATCTCCAAAATCGAATGCAATATCGTATAGAGGTGCATATGTGTATATACGCAAGTATGGACGTACAAATGTGTAGCTATAGCAAGTATATTATGCAAGGGGTCATATCCTGATGCAGCAGTTTTACTGTGTAGTGACATGGCAATTATCGATGAAGAAGTGTGTGAGCCGGCAAATCTGTGTACGTATAACATACGCATCATCGATAATGGTGTAAGTGTACTAGCACAGGTATATGCAATGCAATGAGAATAACATGAATGCAGCATAAGGTAAATCATATGCAATGCTGACGGGTATACGTATCTAACATGACCGAGTCGGTGAATCTAACCATCGGCATCTAGCCTCACAACATCACGTATGGTATAATCTATCGTACGGCATCCTCTAGTCAAGGGTATCGATCAATCATCAAGTCAAACTCATCACGTACGGAAAATCATCGTACGGCGGCATTAAACCATTAGGGATCCTATCAACCTATAAGATAATGAAGGTACGGCCTAATGTCACGTACGGCCTATCATTCATGATTCACCACATATAAATATATCTATATACCTATGTCCCAGGTCATATCCATAACAAGCTCATATCAGGGGATCGGCAAGGGTATCAATCATCTCAATCGACTCGCATCTTATATTCTTTTCATCGCATTAATATCCCACATCTTGTCAATTTTACATATACATTCTACCTTTACTATAAGCATACGTATCTAATCTAACATACACACCCGAACCATACAATCAGTTTTATAAAGATGCGAATCGTAGTTTTGAAAGTAGGGGCTACGGTATTTTTAAGGAAAATATATCGTTTGAAAATCCGTAACGTCCCTCAAGGTATCTGTTTAAAAGATGCATACGATTCTTCAGTTTGGAAAAAGGTATCGTTCGCATGACACATTTACGTCAGCTATCTAGTCCTATAGTATCCAATACGGCAATATCATCGAACATCATTCTCAAATCTTGCCATCACGTATTAATCATATTATATCACTATAATCTCCTATTGAATTCCCTTTACAACTACTTATCTATATCTAATAATTTGCATCCTTAAACATCAATTTAGGACATCTTTCCTATCATACCATGTCATCTAAACCATAAGCTATAACTTTAAGTCATGGTATTTCTTATTTCCTACAATTCTCTAACCTTATTCATAAGTTTCTAACATGGTTACCTTAACCATACTCTATATATCGGTTTCCATCAAAGTTTGCGGGGGTGCTATACGCCATCCACTCGACTTCCCCCGTAGATATAGATCTACTCACCTTGCTCCTTGCTTGCCGATGTCGATAACGCCATGCTCCGTCGCCTCGGAATCCACGCAAGGGTACCTACAATAATACACAATCGCAATCGCTATTAAAATCGAATCCGGAAAACCGATACGGCACACGGTGCGCTCATAGGTTAAAACCTATAGGCTACGCGTGCAAAAAAAATCAAACAACCCTTGTTGTTGACGTACAAACGCTCAACAACAAAATACAACATCAAATACTAAAACCAAAAAATCCAAAATACGGAAAACATAGCCAAAAACACCCCAATGTGCTCCCAGATTTCACTCTAGGCCAAACTAAGGAATTTTGCATACATGGTTGCTCTAGATATCACCTAAGGGACCCACCAACCAAAAATCAACAAATTCCACCAAAATGTGGCCGCAATTTGCGGCCACAATGAATAAATCTGCAGCCGGATTAAGGAATTTTGGTCTCGGGTTTCAGGGATTGCTTCAAAATCACCTGCACACATCACTGCCAAGGGAACTTATTTTATGGTGGTCTCGGATCATCCCAGATTCCTATATACCATCACTAAATCCATAAAAACCCGATATCGACGAATCTAAAGTTCGTATTTTGGGGTTTTGGTCACTGGTCCAGGTCAAGTATTGGTCTCCAGGATCTTATACACCCTCACTACAGCTCACAAGTCCACAAGTCACCAAATCTTCTCTTGAATTTCCAAGTATCACAAATCCACCACTAAACGAATTCCAATCTTAAAAAAAATGCTAGGAAATCAAAACTACACTAAATGAAAAGAGATATACCTCATGGTTACACCAAAGCAAAACCCTAGAAGTCCCAAAGATATCAAAATCCCACTTTACTTGGTCCATTGGGTAGAGGATGAAGAGGTGGTCATTTTTTGTGAAAAGGGTACAGGATTTTGAGGAAGGTTTGGAGATGGATTTTTGAGGTTGAAGGTGGAGGAAGATGAGGAAGAAGAAGGAGAAGAAAATGGTGGAGAATCAAATGAGGCAGCCTCCTCTCTCTCTCTCTCAATTATTCTCACACTCTCTCTCCAAGCATGCTTAGCTCTCATCATTATGTCCCCTCTCTCTCTCCTCAAGTCATCATGACACCTTTTTCTTTTCTTTTCTTTTCTCACCACAATAAAACCATAACATAAACAACACAAATGAACATGTAACCAAATGAAACATGTCATGGTGCACTAACCATAAAAACTATAGAAATACGAATTTGGTTTAATCGCGATTAGCAGTGCACTAATCGGGTTTTTATTTAAACTGCATATAATAAATTTTAAAAAATGCCAAATCCTTTAAATATATTTTTAAATGAATAAATCATTTTAATTTCACAATTATTGGTATATATTTATACCCTTTTTCGAAAACCCCAATTTCGCAAATCGGCAGTTTTTCGGAAAATATATTATTTTAATATTAAATTCCAAAAATAATATTTTATATTTTCAGAAATGTTACACGACCACTGGACACAGATCGTATCCAAAAATTTCTTTTAGAACATCGTTCTCTGAACTAACATTCCAGCTGGATACGAGTGGTTTAACTGGGATCACATGAGTTCGGACGAACCGTTGCGACATAAACCAATGTGATGCCCCAGTGTCGAAGAGCGCAAGTACAGGTAGCGAGGCTACTAAGATTGTACCTAAGTCGTATGGGATAGGTTTAGGTATAACAAATATAAAATGGTTATGAATTGAAATGACTTGAAAGAGAATAGGGAAGAGATTTACCAGTGATAACCTGACCCGTTGCTTCGGCCTCTTCGACCGGCATAGTGAATGCTTGGCGTTGTTCATATCAGAATTTTGCATTATTATATTCCCCATTCTTAATCATATTACAAATAAATAGGTGCTTTTGATCCATGTCTGCTAAAGAGTTGCAGGTTACAGGTTCTCAGAACAATACAATGAAATTCAAGAAAATACGCTACAAATGTGAGACTATGACCAACAATTAGATGAATCTGTATTGATACCGCCTACCAGTTTAAGGAACAAATAACGATCAATGAACAGTTCAATTGCACAAAGTACGAGGGCAGCACAGGATTAAAGACTTCAACGTGAAACTCACGGCGAAAAGTCCACAACATTCTGCACTGTGGAAATCTGGAAGAAAATAGAAGATATTCTGAGAAACCAAATGAAGAAAACAAAAGTAAACAGCAATATAAAGCAACCCTGGAAAGTTGAGACAGAGAACCCCCAAGATGGCCGCGGATCCGCAGCCAAACATGGCATTCCGCCGCGGTTCTGCGGCCGTGCAGTGCACGTGTCGGTGCAAAGTGTCGGTGGTGTCGGTGCTTTGACCCGGCTTTCTTAGGGTAGTATTATAAATTCAGATGTGGATCAGATGTAAATCCTAAGTTTTCTCCTATCTATAAATAGGAGAGCTGAAAGCCAAATAAATTGTGCCTCTTTTGGGTGCCTCTTTGGAGATGCATCTTTTTAATTTCTAGGTTAGATTTTAATTCCCTTGTAATCGTCAAGAGGTCATCAATAAAGGTATTTTTATCGTGCATTCTTTTATCTGAATTTAATTCCTGAATCTTTATCTTTCTTTTATTATCTGCAACTTAGATAGTTTTTATCTCTAAAACATAAAAATGAATCCAATTGTTAATACCCTAATGAGTGAGTAATTCCTCACTTGTTAGGGTTAGGATTGGGAAGGCTAGAGAGATGGAAATCTCTCTCATTCCTTTCATTGCTCGTATAAATTAATTGATTGGGGCTCTATTTAAATTAACCACACACCGCTCACTATGGCACCCTATCCTACGAGATAGCGGTGATTCCCTAGTTAATACCGGTTGTGGTTGATTTACTTAGAGGTTAGGGCTAAAGAGTTAAGAAAGGACAGACAAGGACCAAATGGAAGAAACTATGTTTCTTCCTAGTCATGCTAATCCCCGTTGTTGACTATTACCCTAACACCTATGTTCTTAACTAGGGCAAAGAAAGCAGTGGATAGAATTCTTTTTCCAAACTAATCTAATCCTAACCCTAGCAAGACTTTTAATCAATTTTAATCTCATTCTTAGATCTTAAAATAAAACCCGACTTGATCGGATCAACTCGTTAGAACATAAAGAAAAGAAATCCATCTCCCTATGGACCGACCCGTACTCAACCGGCTAGCTACCAAGCAACACCATTATTGATTGCGGTATTCTTAACTTTGATTTAAAACGCACGCACGCAAAACATCTCTCAATCAAATGGCGTTGTTGCCGGGGAGACGGTACTCTCTTTCTTTATGTAATTTCGGGTTATTAAAAAAAATTTAAAAAGTATAAAAATTGAAAAAAAAATTAAAACAACAAAAAAAATAAATAAATAAAAACATAAAAAATATCTTCTTGTTATTTTTTGAAGGGTATTGTGTGAATTGTGCAGGAAAAGAAGACGGACAGATTCAGATCTGGAAAATCCCAGTGAACAAATCAAGAAAGAGCAGATCTGAACAAACAGAGGAGAACCACAACAGATAACAGAAAAATTTTGACGGCCTGATCCAACTGAACCACCGCAGAACCGCGGCTAAAAGAGGTGTTTGACCGCGGTCAAATTGCTGACGTCAGCGCCCAAAAATTCTCTGTAAGTATTTTCTCTTCTCTTCTACCCCCTGAACTCCACTGAAAAATTTTCCTGCAGGGTTCTTTGCGCAAAATCTTCTCTCTCCAATAAATTGTTTTTGGTGCAGGATTCTTTGCGCCGCAAATAAAAAAAATTTGGCTAGTGTTTTAGATTTTGTGTGTTAATTGCTTTGCATATTTAAAACGGACTTTTAAGGGGCTATAACACCAATCCAGATTGGGTGGGGATTTCATTACCCTTCCTAAGACCCCCAGAAATCACAAAAAGCATATGCATCAACCCTCGAGTTAATTAAAAAAATATCTAGACTCGGCCAATTAAGGACTGTCGCGCTCATTACGACAGAGGAAGATTGTGGGCAATCGATCGTTTATCTAAACCTGATTTTGTGGTGCCTAGGCTAGACAAGTGGGAAAGGTAATTTTAAAAGGCCCGTTTCACGGTGATTCATGAGCGGATCCCTCCTTTCTTAACTTGTGCTTATCTGGCCACAATTGACGGTGAAGAGGCGAATTGAGGGACATCTCACAACTTACCCTTTGAACCAGTTAGGAGCAGTCTAGTTGACTTAGGAGACCCCAGCTCTAGGTATGATTGTGCATGTTTTAACTGTGAATATTTAAAATTGTGCCGTAAGTCCGTACACATTCTTGCAAAAACTCTTTCTAGAAATAAAAAAAACACTTTCAAAAATTTCAAAGCTCCAAAAACAAACAATTTTTTTTTTACAAAAATAAAAAAAAATCAAAAATTAAAATTAAAAAAAATATATCGCATTCTTCTTCTTCTCCTTTCTCTCATCACATCATAGGTACCCCACCTCGCAAAACTCTTGCCGAACTTTGGTACCCTCAACCAGACATTATTTCCTACGCTCATTGTTTTGGCCGAATTTCGGACAACCCCTCCATACCCAAAATTTCTTTGAAAGATCGAACAGATGCGTCTAGGACAACCAGTTGGACTCCGCAATCCACCTTATATCAACCATTTCAACCTTCACCACCTTCTTACGTTGATACTCCTTTTAAGATTCCGGTTGTAACTCCGAAACCCTTGTCTATTGCTGAACATATTGAACAATCTCGTAGCCGATTTTTCACTCCTTTCAACACTTCCAGTTCTTGGGATCAACAATTCCATTCACCTTTTTATCCAAATGTTGATCCTACTACTGTCCAACCATTCAATTCCTATCCATCCTACCCAACTGTTGCACCTTCCCTAGACATTACTTCTGAACAGCCATTTGGGAGTTTCCAGTATCCAAACAACTTTGAATCTTTTACTGAAACCCCTTCACAACCCATATATAGTCTGGAACAATCGTTGAAAGATTTTATGGTAGTGTCATGCCAAAATATGAGGGATTTGAATGCGTTCATGGCCGCCCTTATACAACCTAGTGACCCGGTATCTAGTTTCCAACCAGCTCCAAATTTTCCAATGTATGATGAGGCGGTTGAACAGATTGAGAATTCGAGTGGTGAGAGTGAGTTGTACACCCTTCCAAATCAAACATACCCATCCCCAATTGAATCCCACAACTCTGGTTTTGAATGTCTATCGAGTGTCCCATGTGATTCATCAATTGAAGATAGAATGAGTAATGAGTTGTGCGACTTTGTAGTGTTTGATTTACCTGATTGTGAAGGGTCCCTTTCGAATGAAACCATCACCAATCCTTTTGACCTCTACACCTCCACTCTAGAACCTGAATTGATTAATATCCATGCTTTTGATGAGGTGTCTAAAAAAATTGATTTTCACTTGATTGAGGATATCGACGCTGGGAATATTTCGGATGATGAACCCACAGATTTGGATGAGTTTTTCTCTCCAATTCATCATCCCGAGTCATTAAATGTTTTTCCCGAACTTCATATGCGTCTTGATTTTGATGAGAATTGCATGGATAAGCTAAATTTTGAGGAGAGATAGTATTGAGGATGAACCAGTTTTTCTTGATGAATCGGATTTTCCAATTCATCCTGTCCCTTCCACTGACTGTGTATACCCTCCTGAACTTTTAATTGCTGCCCTTCCTAAATCACTCCCCTTCATCCTTCCCATAGTTCCGACCGCGCAAGAAACCGTTACACTTTCATTTTCAATGTCTGGTTTACCAAGTTCGACGTACCCATGTTTTCTCACGAATCTTGAGGGATTTGATCTCATTTCTCCGTGGGTTGATAGATTAGCACAATCGCTTTTTACACATCGGTCATTACAAATTGTGTAATTTATACACTGCATTTTCACCCTCAAGTTCGTATTCCACTTCTTTCTCCCATTGTCTCTGGTTCTTCTTCTAATCTTCCTTTAATGATAGCGAGTGTTAATGAATCATAATCTGATATCTTGAGTTCGATAATTCCAGAAAGCTAACTTGATTTAGATACTTTCGAAAATAAGGTAGATGAATTTTTCGAGTCTCCTACCTCTAAAATTTTTTACAAATCAAGCGTATTGAATTCTGGCGTGACACTTATTGACATTGAAACGTTCAATCGGACCATCGATGGAAGTTTCGAAAATATTTTCGCCGACAAACTCGCATTCCTAAACGACACAGATTTTGTGATTAATCAACCTCCACCTGAAGAAGTCGAACCACCACCATTTCCTTTTCCCTTCCGCCATTCTTCTCCTCACCTGAGACCGTATACTGCATTTATCTCCATACGGTCTCGTGTGTTTCTCCTTTCTTTTCTCTACACTCCATTCTTTCACCAACCACACCATTATAACGATAAAATTTTTGAATGGTTGGTGCTAACGTTTGGCCTGTGTAAGGCCTTGTATAGCTTGACACTGTGTTTTTCTCCCCCCAATTCTGAACTTTAACGCTTAAACAGTGGAAACACTGTTCCACTTAAGTTTGGGGGATCTTTTTGTGTATATATATTTTGTTTTCTTTTTCTGTTAATAATAAATAAAAAAATTTAAAAAAATTAATAATAAACAGGGGAGCGCCGACAAATTTGACCCTCTTGGTGTAGTCTGACAGTGAGGGCACTGTCACGTTTAAGTTTGGGGGTGTGCTCGGTAAGCTTTCTTCCTTCGCATTCATATGTATATTTTTGCATTTGCATACTTATTTTAAAACCCATAAAAATCAAAAATTAAAAAAATATATATACAAATTTCAATTTTGGACATAATTGACTTAAATTTAATATGACGGTTGAATAGTAGGGCAAAACTAGATCCTAAACTTGGTAAATTAAAAACCCTAAAAATAACATTTCTTAAAGTTTAACTGTAGAAAATATATGTTCTTATAGTTTATTTAGAAATAGGCAAATTTTGAATTCAGTTCTTGGGCTTAGTCAAAATAAGGAAAAAGTGCTGAAATTTTTATTTATAGTGTAAGTCTGAAAAATAAATTCTGAAACTTTAGTCTAAATCCTGAAAATATATACCCTACTACATGCACTAACACACATCTTGAAACTTGGAATAGTAGAGTATACCTTGAAATTCTCTTGTTTAAAATCCTTAGTATGAAAGGAAAATAAAAGTATAAGTATGAATAAAGAGATATAAAAAAATGAACACTGGTTTTGTAATTATTTAAGGCTGCATAAATAAAAATATATATAGCGAGGGTGCTTTATCACCTAGTGCCTTAGACCAACTGGTTTGGGAGTCACTGCTAAACCTTAGGTATTGCAAGATGAGGATTTACGCCTAAATGCGCAAGCACATTTTGTAATCGGTCGTTAGTACCTCAAGAAGTATTAACGGTCGCATGAAGAATGTGTAAGCAATTTCTTCTAAAATTCACCAACTAAAAGTACTTTGGACGATGGACAAGAGTATGATAACTTGAATTGAATTTCCAAGTGTACGGATGATACATACACACACGTAGGGGTATATGATTGGGGTTTGGATGAAAGATAGGGCATATACCTTCAGTAGAAATGATAAAAATTCCTAAGTTGAGATGAAACCTTAGAAGGAAAATTCAAAAGATACTGAAAACTTAATAAATTTACAGAATTCATATACGATCTTAAGTTAAATGATAAGTGAGTGTGAAAAATATGGGTTGATGGTTTCTAAGTTAATGATAATAGAATTTCTTGCTAGAATACTGAATTGAAAAATGAAAATCAACAGACCAAATTGATCGGATTTTGTGGGTAGTATACACTGAAAACCCTCAGGAGACAACACTCCTCCTACTAGGGACACCTAGAGGTTTAACGGCTTGTTGCACGAGATCAGTGCAATCGCGATTCCCTGCGAAAGTGAGGTTAGGATTTTTTCAAGAATAAAATTGGATTTGCTCGGAACGAGCAAAAGATAAGTTTGAGGGTATTTGTTCATATCAGAATTTTGCCTTATTATATTCCCCATTCTTAATCATATTACAAATAAATAGGTGCTTTTGATCCATATCTGCTAAATAGTTGCAGGTTATAGGTTCTCAGAACAATACGGTGAAATTCAGGAAAAAACGCTACAAATGTGAGACTACGACCAACAACTAGATGAATCTGTATTGATGCCGCCTACCAGTTTAAGGAACAAACAACGATCAATGAACAGTTCAATTGCACAAAGTACGAGAGCAGCACAGGATTAAAGACTTCAACGCGAAGCTCACGGCGAAAAGTCCACAACATTCTGCACTGTGGAAATCTGGAAGAAAATAGAAGATATTTTGAGAAACCAAGTGAAGAAAACAGAAGTAAACAGCAACATGAAGCAACCCTAGAAAGTTGAGACAGAGAACCCCTAAGATGGCCGCGGATCCACGGCCAAACATGGCATTCCGCCGCCGTTCCGCGGCCGTGCAGTGCACATGTCGGTGCAAAGTGTTGGTGGGGTCGGTGCTTTGACCCGGCTTTCTTAGGATAGTATTGTAAATTCAGATGTGGATCAGATGTAAACCCTAGGGTTTCTCCTATCTATAAATAGGAGAGCCGAAAGCCAAATAAATTGTGCCTCTTTTGGGTGCCTCTTTGGAGATGCATCTTTTTAATTTCTAGGTTAGATTTTAATTCCCTTGTAATGTCAAGAGGTCATCAATAAAGGTATTTTTATCATGCATTCTTTTATCTGAATTTAATTCCTGAATTTTTATCTGTCTTTTATTATCTGCAACTTAGATAGTTTTTATCTCTAAAACATAAAAATGAATTCAATTGTTAATACCCTAATGAGTGAGTAATTCCTCACTTGTTAGGGTTAGGATCGGGAAGGCTTGAGAGATGGAAATCCCTCTCATTCCTTTTATTGCTCGTATAAATTAATTGATTAGGGCTCTATTTAAATTAACCACACACCGCTCACTATGGCACCCTATCCTACGAGATAGCGGTGACTCCCTAGTTAAGACCGGTTGTCGTTGATTTACATAGAGGTTAGGGCTAAGAGTTAAGAAAGGACGGATAAGGACCAAATGGAAGAAACTATGTTTCTTCCTAGTCGTGCTAATCCACTTTGTTGACTATTACCCTAATACATATATTCTTAACTAGGGCAAAGAAAGCAGTGGGTAGAATTCTTTTTCCAAACTAACCTAATCTTAACCCTAGCAAGACTTTTAATCAATTTTAATCTCATTCTTAGATCTTAAAACAAAACCCGACTTGATCGGATTAACTCGTTAGAATATAAAGAAAAGGAATCCATCTCCCTATGGACATATCCATACTCAACCGGCTAGCTACCAAGCGACACCGTTATTGATTGCGGTATTCTTAACTTTGATTTAAAACGCACGCACGCAAAACATCTCTCAATCAGGCGTTGCGGCACTTTTCTCTATGCCTGGTTAAACACTCGGCGTTGGGGTTGAGTAGTCTGGCTGCGGGGAGCTGGAGCTGGTAAAACTAACCGGGTAGAAGGAGCTTGGATAGCCTGTCTAGCTGAAGGGTTGTTGGGTCCTCGGTTCTGGGGACATGCTCTAATGGCGTGAGTAGAAGACCCACAGATCAGGCGCAAGTTGTTCGCCCTTCGATAGTTCTTCACGAGATTGTTAGTGTATATACCCTAGGGGCCATTATTGTATCATACTAGCTTGTATATTACTTAATGGAAGCTTGGGATATTCACAGTTATATAATAGTCTTGCTAAACATGGTAGTATGCTACTTGGTTTTATCTATCTTAATATATGAGTATACGTATTGATAGAGCTCTTAGGATCTTGCTTGACTACCAGCGTTGTGATGGCAGTCACACTAGTGGGGGCTGGGTAGTCTACAAGCACATCCTTTTTCAGGTCCCTAGTCGTAGGATTATCGAGACAGGGCATCGATACTCCGGGGTAGACTAGTGTGTACGCTTCTCATCCCAGTTGGGGAGATGGTCTGTCCCACAGCCGTCAGTACGTCGTACTGGAGATAGTATACAGGTGCTCGTTGGGTTACGGGTACACCGGACAGGACTCGCAGGGAACTGTTGGTTGGTATTATACCCGTCGTCAGTTAACAGTTCCCTGGTGACATGAGTACAGCATAGTCCGCAGACTTGACACTGCTACTTCGCCTCGAGTGTGTCCCACTGTTCTTAGATTGCTACCCTACCACGGCTCAAAGGAGTCGTGCAAACAGGTAGCAGTTGGGTGCAGTCCCAAGCACTTGGAGGCAGTGGCGGTTAGACAGGATTCGTCTCTCCCGGTATTGGGAGTTGATATCACGCTGTGTCAGAGAGCCATTACGCAAAGTCCCTGGCCAGGGCAAGCGAGATTTACTGGTAGGTTCCAGTTGTTTCTCAAGGTGTAATGGGCTACACTCCGATACGACTTATACCGCTATTAGGGGACTGACGCTTGCCGCCCCCCTAGGCCCGATATGCGATAGTCTTAGACGAATGGACCGGACTGTACGGAGATTGTCACATCAGGCTCAGTAGGAGTTCGGATGGGTTTCCTCATCGGCCTTCTTATCGACATCTACCTGGTGACCGTTACGTACAGCTAGTGCCGCTTGCGGTCTGTGGTTAAACCCACTGCCAGCGTAGTAGTCGAGTCTTTAGAGTCTCACACAGAGAGTTTCCCTGCTCCAGGCGAAACGATATAGAGGTCATATGGTTTTACGACAAGGGTTCGGACGCATACGTGTGTTTACGCACGTACGACATTCGGACAGTTTTTACTAGCCGGCTTTGGTTTAAACCAGATTCTATTAGATTTATACAGTCTAAAGTTTTTCCGTGTTTTCACGGATAGGAGGGGCGTTCTCGTAATTTCACGAGAAGCTTCTAGAAGGATGGTGACTTGGGGGTTTAGGTGGCATTAGCATTTATTGTTTTAATGACTCATTTGTGTGATTCATCCATGGAGTTAATGCTTCATTAATTGTTCTAATGACTCATGAGATGAATCACTCATATGAATAAATGAAGCATGGTTGTTAAATCATTTATTTATTTATTTGATAAAAGATAATGCTTCATATATATTCAAATGAGTTCATTATTTCTTCTCATTCTCATGCTCACCTTCTCTCTCCTCAAGCTCACTCTCTCTTCAAACCCTAATCCTACCACTCATGTGTTGAGACCAAGGATTAGAATAGACTAATTAATCCATAACCCTTCTCTATATCATCTAGGTATTTTGATTAGCAACTAAAGAAACCTAGTTATCTCAAGTTTAAAGGTGAAGCTTGGAGTAAAGCTCTCGGGTGGATCATCTACTACATAGAGAAGGCCGAAGAGGAGGTGGAGAACGAAAAGACGAAGGACACGGTTCATTAGGTATAATCACTTCTCATAGTAGTTAACAACTTCTATATTTCATGTTAGTTATAGTTTAGCAAAGATTCTTCGGTTAGTCGATGTTTACGCAAAGAACAAGACCGTTTTTCATTTTTCCGCCTCCCCGCAAGTCGTGGGGTGTAGTACATCGACTTACAGAGATGCCATGTTCTTTTGCAGTAGATGCAAAAGTCTGGCCTGTTGTTAGCGAATGAACCTACTAGCCTCTGAGATGGTCCATTGAAGGTTGGCCTGGAAGAGGCCCCTCCCGTGATCTGGTGCACAGGGCATTTCACACCGACTGTCTGCGGCCTGCCCTTCTTCACAACTGCCTCATAGTGTCGGGTAGCTTTCAAAGCAAGCTCATGGGTTGGGAAATCCCCTATAGCGAGTGCAGCTTGGATTTCAGGGTCCAACCCTTGCTGAAATCATCGTGCCCGAATCTCAGCAGTAGGAATAAGATGTGCAGCGAACCTGTTACGACCTTGTGTTAGCAGTATTGTAAGTGAAATCAGAAAATTGAATTTGAGATAATATTTTACCTGCCGAGCATGGTAAACTCAGCATTATATTCATCCACTAAGTTGACCCACATCGAGCCTTACTGTAAATGGATAAATTGCTACTCCATATCGAAACAGGCAGTCTCTGGGAAGTACTTGGCATCGAATTGGTCTCGGAATATTCTCCATTCTATAGGTTGCGTGAGACGGCTCTCCTCAGTCTTCCACCAAACTCTGGCGTTATTGGTCAGTTGCAACTTAGCAACTCTCACCCAGGCAATATCTGGCACTTGAGCTGCTTCCAGGTCATCCTCAATCGCTTGAGCCCATTCTTCTGTTTCAAGCGGACTCTCTTTACCCAAGAAGTTCATTGGGTGCAATGCCCGAAATTGCTTAACTCCGGGTGCTTCGGTTTGGGGACGATGCATAAGGATAGCAGTCTGCTTCTGCTGACCCTCCAATAGGCTCTTGATAGCCTCAAGCAGTACCATTTGCTCATTGATAGGAGCTGCAAAGGAAGGTGTCGAGACCCGATTCTTGCTCACGGAACAAAGTTCCACACGAAACAAAGTGCCACGCTAAATGTCATGCCAAGAGGGCGAGGGCCACCTCTTGAATCCGTGGGACCCACTGCAGAACAATGGGAATCTTCGGAACACATTCCGAAAGAGGACCGAACTGCATTATAAATGTAATGATACCACCCTCAATTACAGACGCGCCTTTTAAGTGAACCGGCACTATAGGAGCTTGAGAACTCCGTAGTTAAGTGTGCTCAGGTTAGGGAAGTCCTGGGATGGGTGACCTCCTGGGAAGTGGCCCCTGGTCGGATCCGGTTCGCTCTAAAGGGCAAAACCGTGCGGTTTCGGCCAGAGCAGACAATGCTATCTGTACTGGGGCATGGGGCGTTACATTTATGGTGGCCCATGCAGATCCCTCAATAGCAGGTAAGTGACACGCTAATTGTCATGCCAACGGGAAGGGGGCCACCTCTTGAGTCCGTGGGACCTACTGTAGAACACTGGGAATTTTCGGAACACATTCTGAAAGAGGACCGAACAGCATTATAAATGTAATGATACCACCTTCAATTATAGAGGCGCCTTTTAAGTGAACCGGCACTACAGGAGCTTGGGAACTCCGTAGTTAAGCGTGCTCGGGTTAGGGAAATCCTGGGTCGGGTTCGATTCGCTCTAAAGAGCAAAACCGTGTGGTTTCGGCTAGAGCGGACAATACCATCTATACTAGGATGTGGGACGTTCCAGTAAGTGGTGGTGGTAGTGTAGACGGTGGAGTATTGCCGTTGACATTGATGCCGATGTTATTCAGAGAGTCCATCACCTTGATATAAAAAATAGGTTAAGTGGATTCAAGAAATTTGAAATGCAAGATTGTTGAATTCATTGATTCTTGTGGTATATTGTTTAAAACTTCATAAAGAATTGACCTTCATGGGCCACCAATAAAAACCTGTCATGTCCTGCTTTCCAGTAGACGAAAATGGTGACATGGCAAACCCGCGGCATATTTATCCAGAGAAGGTCATTCCCTAAATAAATATACTAAGCGTATTGAAACAATATTACACAATACAAGAATAAATGGAGACTGTGAAATTTTTCAACAAATATCTTTATTTACATTCAACTTCCAATATTTACAAGTATATGAGTTTCAGCTGGAAAGTAAATACAATAAAAGAAAATGCCTAAACATGTGGCATACTGAAGAAAAGTGAAGTTGAGCTAGTCCTGAGTAGCGATCCGGTTATAGTCCTCCTCCGCGGCCTCCACTTCCTCCGTCTCGACCGTTTCTGACGAACATTCCAAAAGAAGAAAAATGGGTGGAATGCCCGTCAGCGAACTAGCGCTCGATAAGTCCCAAGGTAAGAGTAAATAAAAAATGACAAATATATATATATATGACGAGTAAGATTATATGTTCATGGGTAAGTATATACTATAGGTCTCTATATGGTCACTATATTAACGTTAAGTTCCAAGTGTGAATGTCAACACAGCCGTAGAAGTATTTACAAGCTCGAGAGTGGGGCCCCAGGAAAAAGGAAATACTGGCCTGTTTCATGTGTTAGAATCGGGGCTCTAGGCTGTGGATGAGTCAACCCGACTGATACTCGAGTAAAATAAAAAAGAGGTTAATACGGGACTCCTGAAGCTCCGTTGGATTCACACAAGAAACTATCCCATGCACCCCGAGTATAATATATATTATAATCGTATAGTATACTTAATTAACTTGATTCGCTAGTTATAACATGTCTTGATCGAAACCATAGATTGCAAAAGGTGTAGAATAAAGTCGAGTGAGCCGAGTAATATATGAGTCATAACAATTGCAATCTTGGTTCGAGTCAAGTTGGTTCGAGTAGATTGGGTTCGAGTTTAGATTCGAGTTGGGTTAAAATTCGAGTTTGTGTTCGAGTTCGAGTTCAAGTTTAGGTTCGAGTTTGGATTCGATTTCATGTCTTTTTCATGTGAATTGATGTAAATTGTTAAAAATCTTATGTTCGGGAGAAATCGGCAACTGCTGCACATGGACAGCAGGATTTGTGTATTTTTCCAAGACAATTACCATTTAATAACTCCGTTAAGTTGTCTAACCTGAATAGGCAAGCACTCACTTTCTCCGGCTCGCCGGGGCTCAAGAGAATTGATCCCGCTTAAACTCATATTAATCTAAAGTCCTTAAGTGTTGTTTGTATATCTCGAGGGGGTTTTATGAAAAATACTTTAATATTGTTTAAAATAAATCTCGAGGGTGATTTATAATAATTAAGGTTTTCATGAACATGTATTTTAATTGTTGTGGTATTTTAGAGATAACACCTAGCTTTTAGAAGTTTACGATATTTTTATGAAAACTAGCTCTTTTGGAAATTTGGTGGTATTTTATTTAAAATTCTAACCTTTCATTTTTATTAAAAAAAAATGAGTTCATAATATATTTTTATTGAAAATACAGATTCATAGTTTTATATAATTTTCCAAAATTTAGTTTGTTTAAAAAAGTCGTATTTCTTAAAAACCGTATTTTTATTTCCTTTCGAGACCGAATACTCCGTGAGGAATTCTGCATCTCGCTCTACTATCTCCAGGATGTGCAATAATCCGCACCATCTATTAGCAAGTCCACTAATGAGGGTTGTAGATGCTTAATTACCAAGGATTCCAAAAATATCGATTAAAAGAAACCCGTTTTGAAAGGGTGTGGTATTTTAATGTAAAACTTATTCTTTAAATAAACCATATATTGGAATACCGTGCTATGAAACCATAGTGTGCATGTGGGGTAGGTCGTTACCCCATAAAGTTTTCCTAATAGGTAGATAAACTAGTTATCGAGAAAGGTTATACTAAAATTCATGGTATTTTAATGAAATGGTCCGTTATTTGATTATTGAAGAAATTTTGGTTACGTCAAAAGGCAATAGATATGAGTTTTGTTTTAAAAAGATATTAGGGTGATTATGTGACATGAAGACCTATCAAGCATGATAAAATATTTAAATAAGAAGATGGTTACATGTTAACTCCGCTTTTGTCGATATTTTCTTAGAAGACGAATTAAGATGAGATAAATGGAGATAAGAGGGAATTATTAGTTTAAAGCGTTAACAGGGATGAGGGGATGCCTTTGGGTGTCATGGTGTCATCGGAAAGGGTTCGGTCGTCGAGTTTGGTTTGCTACTCCACTTGGATGCTTAACTCCACTTGGTACTTAGAGAGTTTGAGAGAATTTTTGCTAGAAATTCTAGAATGGGGGAGAACTAGGACATGAAGTGGTATTTATAGTGAACAATTAGGGTTTGGGAATTAAAAATTTGGATTATATGAATTAAAATGGTGTTAAATGGTGAATTTAAAGGTCGATGTTTAATTGCAGGGAAATCAAACAGTGCAAAGGAGTTGATGGGAGTTAAAGAGACGAGTGTGCAAAGCACGGAAGAATTTGGGGCTATATCGACTGTTGGCGCCGGCCATTTGGGAAGAACAGGCAGTCGGATTTCAAAGGCTTGCCTCGAAATTTGTGCTACGTATGTATATCTGTGTTTACTCTTTTTTGCGCCTGTTTGATTTTTCTAAAACTTTTCGTTTCTCCGTGAATTGCACGTGAAACTTTTGGACTTCCAAAAAATTAAAAAGAAAAATCTATAAATAATTAGGTCTGAAGGGAATCGAACACGCAGGCTGCGTCACAGCAGTGCAGAAGCTTTACCAGTGAGCTATAAATTATTTCTTGCTTTTATTGAACAAAAATAACTTATAACTCTTACACAGATTGTAATACCCTTTTCTGTATAATAAACGAGAAATTTTTTGTACAGGAATTTCAGAGTCGTTACAGTGGGGATGTAGGATTTTTCCACTATTATTTTTACTCTAAAACAAAACTTAAGAGAGCAATGAAGGAGGAGGAGAAATAGAATGAGAGCTAACCATAATACAAATGAGCTAAGTCATGGAATGAATGAGAGAATGACTTCAATTCTCTTTTCAACCATCAAATAAAATATCACAACAATTTTTAATAAACATTTGAAGCCCATCCCTCTCTATATATCCTTAACCATACCCAAAACCAACTCACCCTCCACCTCATTTTCTATTGATTTTCTAAAAATAAAATCAAATAATAAGATGTCCTCCTTCTAGAAGTATTCCGTATAAATACGAAATATATCCTCCGGTTTACGTATCTAAATATATATACGTGTATCCGTATTAAAATACGAATAGCCATGTGAGAGAAAATGAATAGTGAACATAATACTAAAATATATATATATATATAAATTATTAAATCAAAACTTGATTTAGTAATCCGGTTTAATCCTAAATCGGCTGGTATTATCAACCGTCCGATTAAAGTCTGTGTAGCCAGTATACGTATTTAATCGGACCTCTGCACGTACCAACTGTTAGTTATATGCCCTAGAGGCCATTACTGTATCATACTAGTTTGTATATTACTTAATGAAATCTTGGGATATTCACAGTTGTATAGACAATCTTGCTCAAAATGGTAGTATGCTACTTGGTTTGTTTCTACTTTAATGTGTACATGTGTTTCTTTTAGTATATCACCTATACACATTAGTGGAGCCTTTAGGATCTTTGCTTGATTACCAGCGTTGTGATGGCAGTCACACTCGTGGGGGCTGGATAATCCATAAGCACATCCTTATACAGGTCCCTAGTCGTAGGACAATCGAGACAGGGCATCGATACTCCGGAGTAGACTAGCGTATGCGCTTCTCATCCCAGCTGGGGAGACGGTCTGTCCCACAGCCGTCAGTACGTCATACTTGAGATAGTATGCGGGTGCTCGTTAGGTTACGAGTACACTGGATAGGACTCGTCGGGAACTGATTGGTTGGTACTATACCTATCGTCAGTTATCAGTTCCCAGGTGACATGAGTACAGCTTAGTCCGCTGACTTGACACTGTCACTTCGCCTCGAGTGTGTTCCCAATGTACTTTGATTACTACCCTACCACGGCTCAAAGAAGTCGTGCAAACAGGTAGTAGTTGGGTACAGTCCCGAAGCACTTGGAGGCAGTGACGGTTAGACAGGATTCGTCTCTCCCGGTATTGGGAGTTGATATCGCGTTGTGTCATGGAGAGCCATTACACATAGTCGTCCCTGGCCAGGGCAAGGGAGATATACTGGTAGGTTTCCAGTATTATCTCAGGGTGTTCTGGGCTACACTCCGACACGACTTGTACCTCTATTAGGGGACTGACGTTTACCGCCCCCTAGGCCTGCCATGCGATATTCTCAGACGAACAGACCGGACTGTACGGAGACTGTCACATTCAGGCTCAGTAGGAGTTCAGATGGGTTTCACCTCGTCCGTCTTCTTATCGCATCTACCTGGGGGCCGTTACGCACAGCTAGTGCCACTTGCGGTCTGTGGTTAAACCCACTGCCAGCGTAGTGTCGAGTCTTTAGAGTCCCACACAGAGAGCTATTCTCCTTTAGGCAAAAGAGTAGAGGTCGCATGGTTTTGCGACAGGGTTCGGTCACATCCGCGCACTTGTACGCGTTTGGTGTCCGGGCAGTTATTACTATAGGGCTTTGGGTTAAGCCAGATCCTAGTATAAGTTTTAGGATTGATTTTATCTCGTTTGCATTCGTGTTCCTCGGAACGCGGATCCGGGTGTGTATGAATGGTTGACAGAGACAAAGGCAGAGGATTCTCATTAAGGTTGTTGACTGTTGATGTTTGCTAAACCCTAATGAGAATAAGAAATATGATTAATGATAATATTAATTGAGTATTATTGTGCCAAGGTTGGGTTGAAAGGTTGACCTTGTTGACTTTGTTGACCGGTTGACTAGGTTGGACTTGTTGACCACCATCATGACAATGGCTATCATTTCTTGGCATTGGCTTTAGCTTGCTTGATGGTTCACAAATTGCATTTAATGCATGAAATGATATTGCCATTTGATATGATAACAACCATCACATAATACTCAATTATTATTATGTGTTATGATTATTTTTGATTATGAGAGCAAGGGTGAGAAAAGTCTTGCTCATTCTTTCATTTCCTTTCTCTCTCATGCTCAAGCTCTCCCTCTTCCTCTTACTCTCTCTCTAGTTCATGGTTCTATTATCTCATGTGTTGAGAAGCAAGAACCATAGAGATAAAAACCATTACACTTCTCTACTCATCTTAGTACACAAGGTCTAGCAAGCCAAGTGTTCTAGTTTTCTTCTAGTTTGAAGTTGAAGCCAAAGGTAGAAGCTTTCGGGTGGATCCATCTTTGGCGCAAGGAGACGACAAGGTAAGGCCGATCCGACCACCGCAAGGAGTTGAAGAAGAAGGAGTTCAAGTTAAGGTATAACCCCCTAACCGAGTAAGTAAAACTCCTAATTAGGTTGTTAGATAGTTGTTTAACAAAGATCCGTATTTTGAGTCCATGTTACCTCCAAAGTAAAAATCGTTTTTCACCATTTCCGCAACCCCAAAGAACCGGGGACGGGTAACGTGGACTTACAGTGGTATCAGAGCCTAGTTAAACACTATCTAACATGTTAGCAAAGTAACTAGAAGTTCGATCGGAGAAAAAGTGGCAGAACATCCCCGAAACATCAAGTTTCTGCCGATTCTGTTTTCTGTTCAAAAATTAATTAATCTTACAATAAAAATCGGCTCAGGCTTTTTAAAACCCACACAAGAAAATTGGTCCACCGACTCGGTCAAAGCGCCGCGGAACCGCCGCAGGAGCATGCTCCCGCCGCGGATCCGCGGCCGAGTTGACTCGGCCGTGGCACAATTTTGCTGCAGTGTTTTTCTAGGGGTGTTTTGGGATTTTTACAATATGATTTTTCTGCCCAGATTTTCCAGAAAGCAAAATTTGTTTTTGGGGTATAAAAATCCGTATTTTGATCGAACTTCTAAAGACTTAAGCTAACGGGTTATATCTGTGATGTGATATATGTATTGAACGTCTGCTAATCGCTATACGTCGATTAGTGGGGGTTATACATATCTGTAATCTGTAATGTTGATGGTATGTGTATATGAATTCGTTGGATTGTCACGGATGAATAGCCGGGGGTTGTGAGATGAGAGTTTTCTTTATCTTTCAATTCATGTAATTTGTAATTGATGTAATATTATTTATATGGCCCCACAACCGGAATGAGGCTGTAGCCGTCATTGTATAATTTCTTTTACTGTTTTTGCTCCTAGGATAGACCCATGGAGGGGGTGCACAAACTACCGAGTACCTCGAAGTGCCGAGTGGCCTACTCACGTTGTTGAGGGAGGTTGCTTCACTTCGGGTATTTGGCGGGTAGTTTGCCGCACCCATAGGGGTCTAGGGTGGGGTATTAGCTATTCATCGCGACCGTGTAATCCGTTTTTCGTTACAGGCTCGTACGGAATGCGGATTCCTAGTATATCCAATGTGTTGATCTATGATCTGGAATAGCTATCATTGCATCTGACGAATGTATATATCTATATATGATATCTATTTAGGCGTTGCTTATGTTTTGCATCCGCGCTAGTTCAGCTCCCGCTCTGTCGTTAGTTAAGTAACCTAACGGGTAATGACGGGGCCTCGTGGCGAATGCGGATGGCATAAGCGTACGTCATATTTTCGTTGTTTTCTGCAATGGTAGAATTAAATGATGGGACGCATTAAAATTAATGCAAGAAAATAAACCAAGTAAAAGTCGTTGGAACACTTTCAAAAACCACTCGGTTTTTTTCAAAAACCAACTTTTAAATGCGGAGCTTGAACCACTCCTTATAAAAGCTATCTCGTTCCATCGATTATATCAAGTTCACTACGTTCACGGTTTCGCCAAAACCATTCATAGCCCTCCATCATTTCAGTTAAATATTTGGTGGTATTCAAGCTATGTATTTTGACCTCACGCCAAGGCATAGTGATTGGTAGCTGCCGGATATTTATCTGTTGCATAGATAGAATGCGTTGGTTTGAGATAGTCGTACTGCCATTTTGGCCTACGTCAAGGGTAGGTACGGGTGGGTTCAAATTAACCTGGATAATGATGGGTAGAACTTGACATGTGACTTATGACATTTTGACCTCACGCCAAGGTCATAAGAGCATGGGGCAAAAATCCACATCGGGAGTTTCAAAAGAACCTGAAACTTGCTAGCGCTGCATACCATTTGGAGTGTGATGATTCTGGTAGGATTCCTTCAGTTTTATCACGCGATGATATTTGGATCCCGATCCTACTGTGAGTATGCTACTCCTCGGGAAAATTCTCACTTAACGATCAATGCTATAAACCAAGTAGGTGTCTAGAAAGGTGTTAGCGGGGCTACGCCCCCAGGGAAAAGAGGTTATTTAATTAAGGAACTTCGCGAAAGCATTGGAAAACCTCCCTCGAAGTACCGACACTAGCATGGCTGAACGGTTAAGCAAGTATTGTACGGTGAGATTGATCCCGACTAATTCTTCCTTTATGGTTTGAGGAGGGATTCGAGAGACAGTGGGAGTCATCCTGTTTAGACAAACTAAAAACCGCTCTAAACTTGCAAGAGCATCATGCTGAGTGTTTCTTCTCTCTCCTAATTGCAGCAACCAATCGTCATGACCGGACTTAAGTTACTTCTAGATAAAAACATACTGACAGGGCCAAACTACAAAGATTGGCTCAGGAATGTCAAAATGGCAATCACTTATCACAAGCTGGGGTATCTTCTTACCACCAAAGCTCCCCCTGTCCCAGGTCCCACCTCCAGCGTCGCGGATAAGGAAATCCGTAAGACTTGGGAGATCGATTGCGTGAAGGCCAAGTGCCTCGTGCTTACCTCTATAGACAATGAACATCAGAGGAGGCACGAGAATATGGACCTCGAATCCATATTTCTCCATACAAAAGAACTGTATGGAGAGCAATCTCGTATCGCCAGATACGAAGTCTCGAAAAAGCTGTTTTCGGCGAGATTGGCCGTCGGATCATCGGTAGCGGAACACGTGCTTAAGACGATTGGCTTCATTGAGGAGCTCGCGGACCTTAGGACCACGTTAGAGAACGAGCTCTACACGGACTTGATTCTCCAGTCCCTTCCTTCCACTTACACCCAGTTTATCCTGAACTTCAACTTGCAAGAAAAAGAAGTTGAACTTTCAGAACTCCTTAACATGCTGAGGAGTGCAGAGGGCACCCTACAGAAAAGTAGAGAAACATCCACTTTGTTTGTAGGAGGATCTTCCTCTTCTAGGTCCAAGGCGAAAGCCAAGGGAAAGAAGAAGAAAACCCCCACCAAACCAAGGGGCGGTGTTAGTAAAGTGGATACGAAGGGAAAGGCAAAAGCAACAAAGGTAGCGGGGAAGCTTGTGGGGAAAGAGGAATGCTTTTATTGTCATAAGAGTGGACAGTGGAAGAAAGATTGCAGGGCTTGGAAGGCCAGAAACCAGGATCCGAAGCAAGTTGCGGCTTCGGCTTCAGGTGTGTATGTTATTGGAAACTGTCTATCAATAAACTCTACTTCCTGGTTATTGGATACCGGATCAGGATCTCATATCTATAATTCTTTGCAGGCACTGAGAAAGCGTAGGGTTTTGAAGGCAGGTGATATGACCCTCAGAGTTGCAAACGGAGCTGGCATGGATACTGAGTCCGTGGGGGACTATCACCTGGGATTGTCAGATGGACACGTTTTGGTTTTGCGTAATTGTTATTTTGTACCCAATGCAACTTGTAATATCATTTCTGTATCTTTATTATCTAAAGCAGGTTATGAATTTTCATTTGTAAGCAATGTTGTAAACATTCACCTTAATCAAGTTTTGATTGGGTCAGGTACATTAAGCAATGGTATATACGTATTAAACCAACCACAGATTTTCAATGTCCAGAATACACACAAAAGAAAGTCTCCGGAAACAAATCAGGCTTTCTTATGGTATTGTAGACTGGGTCACATCAATGAGAGAAGGTTGACGAAGTTACATACAGAAGGATATTTGGATCCGTTCGAATATCAATCATATGCAACTTGTCAATCCTGTCTCAAAGGAAAGATGACAAAGACTCCGTTCACTGGACACGGAGTAAGAGCGAGCGAGCTCTTGGGACTCATACACAGCGACGTGTGTGGTCCAATGTCTACGCATGCGCGAAGCGGTTATTCTTACTTCATTACTTTTACGGATGATTTTTCAAGGTTCGTACATGTCTTCTTAATGAAGCATAAATCTGAAGCCTTTAAAAAATTCAAGGAATATAAGAATGAAGTAGAAAAACAAACAGGAAAAAGTATCAAGACACTGAGATCTGATCGAGGTGGTGAATACTTAAGTGCCGAGTTCCTGGATTACTTAAAAGAGAATGGAATTCTCTCTCAGCTTACTCCTCCGTACACTCCGCAACATAACGGTGTATCGGAGAGACGGAACCGAACCCTATTGGATATGGTACGGTCCATGATGAGTAACGCTGAGTTGCCGCGATCATTCTGGGGATATGCGCTAGAATCAGCTGCATACCTTTTGAACCGAGTTCCAACTAAGACTGTGCCTACCACACCATATGAAATATGGAGTGGGAAGAAACCCTATTTTCAATATCTGAAGATCTGGAGATGTCCATCTTTTGTCAAAAAGCAGCATGCGGACAAACTCGAGGCACGCTCAGTACTGTGCAAGTTTGTGGGATACCCAAAGAACTCCAGGAGGTATCTTTTCTATTACGCAGAGGAACAAAAGGTCTTTGTTTCTCGTAATGCCCACTTTCTGGAACACCAGTTCTTAGAAAAGAAAATAAGTGGGAGCGCAATAGAACTGGAAGAAATTCCAGAACCACGAGCTATTACTGAAAGCTTAGTAGAACCGGAGGGTTCAAAAGAACAGGACATTCCTACGCCGCTCCGCAGGAGAAGTAGGCAGTCTCATCCGCCCGAGAGATACTACGGTTTTCTCCATAGACGGGGATAGAGAGGATTGCATCATTGATAATGATGAGCCTACTAGCTTCCAGCAGGCCATTCAGAGCGCTGACTCAGTAAATTTGCTGGATGCAATGCGGACCGAAATGGAGTCCATGTACACCAACAAAGTATGGACGTTGGACGTTGCTCCAGATGGGGTAAAACCCGTAGGATGCAAGTGGATCTTCAAAAGGAAGATTGGTGTAAATGGACAGGTTGAGACCTATAAGGCTAGACTTGTTGCAAAGGGTTTTCGTCAAAGACCTGGTTTGGACTATGACGAGACCTTTTCTCTAGTGGCTATGCTGAAATCCATTCAGATCCTTCTTGCCATTGCTGCCTTCCACGATTATGAGATTTGGCATATGGACGTAAAGACCGCTTTTCTGAATGGGACTTTAGAGGAGTGTGTCTATATGGACCAGCCAGAGGGTTTCATTCAGAGTGGGAGTAGCGGAAAGGTGTACAAGTTGCTTAAGTCCATCTATAGACTAAAGCAGGCATCGCGGAGTTGGAACATCTGCTTTGATGAGACAGTCAAAGAATTTGGCTTTGTCAAAAATCCAGATGAACCATGCATCTATAGTAGAATTGTAGCAAGAACTGTCGTATTCCTCGTGTTATACGTGGATGACATTCTTTTGATAGGAAATGACATTCCTATGCTACAATCTGTCAAGGGGTTCTTGTCACACAGGTTCTCCATGAAAGACCTGGGTGATGCACTTACATTCTGGGGATCCGGACCCATCGTGATAGATCCAAGAGGATGTTAGGACTTTCGCAATCCAGGTACATCGACACCATACTGAAAAGATTCAGTATGGAAGATTCCAAGCGCGGTAATCTACCGGCTCGTCACGAGATCACCCTCTCTAAAGAGATGTCTCCCAAGACTGATTTGGAAAGGGATCGCATGTCTATTATACCCTACGCTTCTGCGGTAGGCTCTATAATGTATGCGATGTTGTGTACCAGACCAGATGTAGCTTATGCACTGAGTGTGATAAGCCGGTATCAGTCAAACCCTGGGGAGAAGCACTGGATAGCGGTAAAGAACATTCTCAAGTACCTGAGAAGGACTAAGGAGATGTTCTTGGTGTACGGCGGAAAAGACCTCCAGATCGAGGCCTTTGCTGACTCCAGTTTCCAGAGTGACAAGGATGATTCCAAGTCCATGTCGGGTTATGTCTTTACCCTCAATGGAGGGGCGGTGTGTTAGAAGAGTTCCAAACAGGAAAACTCGACGATGGAAGCGGAATATATCGCTGCTGTTGATGCCGCAAAAGAAGCCATCTGGATGAGGAAGTTCTTAACAGAACTTCAGATGGTTCCGTCCATTGTTGATCCAATACCTCTATATTGCGACAACAACGGGGCTATAGCTTTAGCAAAGGAACCCAGGTCCCATCAGAAGTCCAGACACATCTTGAGGCGGTATCACCTGATCAGGGAGATCGTGGGTCGCCAGGAGATCGAGGTTCGGAGAGTTGTTACGGAAAATAACACTGTTGATCCACTCACGAAGGCCTTACCCCAGACTCAGTTCGAGCGGCTGATCGAGATGATAGGTCTTCGATACGCCAGTACATGACCTTAGTGCAAGTGGGAGATTGTTAGTGTATATGCCCTAGAGTCCATTACTGTATCATACTAGTTTGTATATTACTTAATGGAAGCTTGAGATATTCACAGTTGTATAGACAATCTTGCTCAAAATGGTAGTATGCTACTTGGTTTGTTTCTACTTTAATGTGTACATGTGTTTCTTTTAGTATATCACCTATACACATTAGTGGAGCCCTTAGGATCTTTGCTTGATTACCAGCGTTGTGATTGCAGTCACACTCGTGGGGGCTGGGAAATCCATAAGCACATCCTTATACAGGTCCCTAATCGTAGGACTATCGAGACAGGGCATCGATACTCCGGAGTAGACTGGCGTATGCGCTTCTCATCCCAGCTGGGGAGACGGTCTGTCCCGTAGCCGTCAGTACGTCGTACTTAAGATAGTAAGCGGGTGCTCGTTAGGTTACGAGTATACTGGATAGGACTCGTCGGGAACTGATTGGTTGGTACTATACCTATCGTCAGTTATCAGTTCCCAGGTGACATGAGTACAGCTTAGTCCGCTGACTTGACACTGTCACTTCGCCTCGAGTGTGTTCCCACTATACTTTGATTACTACCCTACCACGGCTCAAAGAAGTCGTGCAAACAGGTAGTAGTTGGGTGCAGTCCCGAAGCATTTGGAGGCAGTGACGGTTAGACAGGATTCGTCTCTCCCGGTATTGGGAGTTGATATCGCGCTGTATCATGGAGAGCCGTTACACATAGTCGTCCCTGGCCAGGGGAAGGGAGATATACTGGTAGGTTTCCAGTGTTATCTCATGGTGTTCTGGGCTACACTCCGACACGACTTGTACCGCAATTAGGGGACTGACGTTTACTGCCCCCCTAGGCCCGCCATGCGATATTCTCAGACGAACAGACCGGACTGTATGAGACTGTCACATTCAGGCTCAGTAGGAGTTCAGATGGGTTTCACCTCGTCCGTCTTCTTATCGGCATCTACCTGGGGGCCGTTACGCACAGCTAGTGCCGCTTGCGGTCTGTGGTTAAACCCACTGCCAGCGTAGTGTCGAGTCTTTAGAGTCCCACACAGAGAGCTATTCGCCTTTAGGCAAAAGAGTAGAGGTCGCATGGTTTTGCGACATGGTTCGGTCACATCCGCGCATTTGTGCGCGTTTGGTGTCCGGGCAGTTATTACTAGCGGGCTTTGGGTTAAGCCAGATCCTAGTATACGTTTTGGGATTGATTTTATCTCGTTTGCATTCGTGTTCCTCGGAACGCGGATGCGGGTGTGTATGCACGGTTGACAGAGACAAAGGCAGAGGATTCTCATTAGGGTTGTTGACTGTTGATATTTGCTAAACCCTAATGAGAATAAGAAATATGATTAATGATAATATTAATTGAGTATTATTGTGACATGGTTGGGTTGAAAGGTTGACCTTGTTGACTTGTTGACTTTGTTGACCGGTTGACTAGGTTGGACTTTGTTGACCACCATCATGACAATGGCTATCATTTCTTGGCATTGGCTTTAGCTTGCTTGATGGTTCACAAATTGCATTTAATGCATGAAATGATATTGCCATTTGATATGATAACAACCATCACATAATACTCAATTATTATTATGTGTTATGATTATTTTTGATTATGAGAGCAAGGGTGAGAAAAGTCTTGCTCATTCTTTCATCTCCTTTCTCTCTCATGCTCAAGCTCTCCCTCTTCCTCTTGCTTTCTCTCTAGTTCATGGTTCTATTGTCTCATGTGTTGAGAAGCAAGAACCATAGAGATAAAAACCATTACACTTCTCTACTCATCCTAGTACACAAGGTCTAGCAAGCCAAGAGTTCTAGTTTTCTTCTAGTTTGAAGTTGAAGCCAAAGGTAGAAGCTTTCGGGTGGATCCATCTTCGGCGCAAGGAGACGACAAGATGAGGCCGATCCGACCACCGCAAGGAGTTAAAGAAGGAGTTCAAGTTAAGGTATAACCCCCTAACCGGGTAGGTATTGTTAGTTATATGTATGCCCTAGAGGCCATTACTGTACATAGGATGTATATTGTAGTGGATGCTGGGACATATATAGGGAGGACTTTCTTGCTCGACATGATAGTATGCTATCTGGTTGCTCTTTACCTTAACGTGTATGCTGATTGTCTCTCTGTTACATGTTGGTAAAGCCCTTAGGATGTGTGCTTGACTACCTGGACTATGATGCGGATCATACTAGTGGGGACATGGTAGTCCATAAGTACATCCTTCAAAGTCCCTAGTCGTGGGTGTATCGAGACGGGGTATCGATATACCAGAGTAGACTAGCGTATACCTTCTCGACCCATATAGATGGGCGATGGATGATCCCATATCCATTGGTGTTTGACATCAGAGATGATATACGGGTGCTCAGTAGAGACTGGGTACACTGGACGGACTCGCCGAGAACTTCCAGATGGTATTATACCTCACGTCAGATGGCAGTTCTCTGGTGACACTGGTACAGAGTAGTCTGTTGACCCGAGATCGTCATAGAGTCTTGTGTGGTTCCCACTGTGCTTTGATTTCCATCTTACCACGTCCAAGAGGGCGTGCAAAACGGTGGTTTTTGGGTACAGTCCCGAGTCACATGGAGGCAATGAGCGATAGGAGGGGATTCGTCTCTCCCGGTATAGGGGGTTGATGTTGCGCTGTGTTCGATTGGCTATAACAGGAAATCCCTGGCCAGGGTTGCTGAGATTTACTGGTAAGTGTTACCAGTAGTTTCTCGAATGTTATAGACCTCATATCGACACGACTTATTGAGCTATTGGGATCTGACGTTTACCACCCCTAGGCGAGATATGCGACATATCAGACGATCAGACCGGACTGTACGGTAGTGTTACTGGTTGGATTCACTGGAGTGTGAGCGGGCTTGCTCGTCGATCTTCAGATCGCTCAATACCCGGGTGGCCGTTACGTTTAGCAGACCGCTTGCGGCTTGTGGGTGTTTGATATGATCATCATCTGCTGCCGGCGTATTGACGAGTCTTTAGAGTCCTACACAGAGGTTTCCTGGCTCAAGCGAGACGAAATAGGAGCGCATATGAGATATGTGCGGGACCGAGAATGATGCGTGTATGTGATACCGTATTTCATTCTCGCGATGTGACATTGATCGGTTATATGCGATATAGCCGGGTTATCGGATCAAGTGTTGATTCGATAAGTTGTTACTGATGATACCAGTCGGTTATGTGCGACATGACCGGATCATTGAATCAAGTGTTGATTTAGTGATTTAATGCATAATTATATATTTGATATATTACTTTGCATTAACTAGTATCGGTTCACTTTAAATGGATTTTCTCGCTCAGATGTGCGCATTGCATTTGCGATATGATTTGTGCACTTGCTTGTATCATATTTGATGGTGCATGCAAAAATGGTTAAGTATAAAGAATTAAACCTTGGTTAAAGGAATGGTTAGGGTTTATTATTTGTTATTCATTTATCTTATTTAATTATCTATTTATTTTTGATAAATGAATAAATGAAAAGATATTGAGGAAAATGGTTGCTTTCTTTTGATCATTCATGAATCTTCATGAAGACTTTGACCATTTTGTCTCATGCTTGACCCTAACCACTTCTATTAACTCAAGTTAATTCTCTACACCTAACCATGGTGAGAATTATGATAAGAATGGATTTTTCCTTTTATTTTAATTCTTATCATAATATTTATCTTCTTCTTGCTCTTCTTCTTCTTCATGAAGAAGCTTGTCTTCATCAATGGCATATTGAGCATATGAGTGAGAAATCCAATTCTAAAGTCTACCCACTTCCTATTTCTTCATCCTCTACCTCTTGCCAAGTAGTAGAGTGTGTTTCCTTCACAAGTTTTCAAGACTTGGTGAAGGTGGAGCTCGATCTAGCGATGCCTCGACGTAGATCATCTTCGGCATGGACATCGACGACCTAGCTTGTCCATTCTCCGACGAAGCCGACGCTAGAGCCCGGATTTGATTTGGACAGCGGAGAGGACCTCATCTCGGAGCCGTGGAGGTGGAGGACCGGATCTACAAAGGTTGTATTTCCGTTTCTTGTAGTTAAGTGTTAACTAGTTAGCTTTTTCGCCTAGACATCTAGCCATCGATCCGTAGTCGGGTCTCTCGGCACCTATAATTTTTGAAATTGGCATGTTCGATGCCTTGCGAGACCTCACTAGTGTGCCTAGGAACCCTACAGGTAAAACTCCTAGTTAGGTTGTTAGATAGTTGTTTAACAAAGATCCGTATTTTGAGTCAATGTTACCTCCAAAGTAAAAATCGTTTTTCACCATTTCCGCAACCCCAAAGAACCGGGGACGGGTAACGTAGACTTACACCAACGTACGGCCTATACATCATGTCGCCTAAACCGGAAAAAACCCTCTGTGAGGGACTCTAAAAACTCGACAACAAACTAGCAGTGATTTACTAGATAAATCCTAAATCACAAGCACGTCAGCGGCACAAGCTGTACGTAACAGCTATCCAGGTATCTGCCGAAATGGAGGTAGACAATCAAGTCCGTCCATATCCTACTGAGTCTGAATGTGAAAATCTCCATTCAGTCTGGTCTCTTCTTCTAAGAGTATTGCATACCGGGTTTAGCGGATGGATAACGTCAGACCCCTAATAAGCTGATAAGTCATGCCAGAGTCAATCTCATCACTAACCGAGAAACTACTGAACTCTTATCAGTAAATCTCATCCACCGTGACCATGGATTTATGGTGATGGCAAACCGAACACAGCACAATATCGACTCCTAATAACAGGAGAGAAGAATCTCTGACAATTGCTTACTGCCTCTATGTGGCTCGGGACTGTACCCAACTAAAACCTTTTATCCGACTCCTTTGAACCATGGTAGGGTAGTAATCTAAGTACAGTAGGAATTCACACGAGACAAATGACGATCTCGAGTCAAAACACTAATCTATACTCATGTCTCTGGAGAACTGCTATCTGACGATAAGTATAATACCATTTAGAAGTTCTCGGCGAGTACATTCAGAGTACTCACCTCCGATGAGCACATGTATATTATTTTAGGTGACAACACCAATGGTTTGTAAGACCGGCCACCACCCCTCATCGGGATCTCGAAACGTATACACTAGTCTGTTTCGGAATATCGATACCCGGTCTCGATACTTTCTCGACTAGGGACATTTAATGATGTGCTTATGGACTACCAAGCTCTCATGTATATGATCGCCATTATAATGCTGCTAGTCAAGCAAGAATCCTACGGGTTTCATCATTATGTATTAACGATATGTAATAACAAGTAAAACATATACACATCAATGATGAAGATATAGCAGATGGTATACTATCATTTCGAGTAAAATTGCTTTATCGGTATGGGTTCTCCTTAAATTATCTTAATCGCCTGCCTGCAATTACAATAATTTCCTTGAGAGAACTATATCCAACAATTTCCCCCCAATATTCATCTGTATCCGTACCCGTATCCGACTTTTACTAAATATGGATAGTAATATTCATTTCTGATAATTATTAGTATCGATGTTTGAATTCGTCTATAACCACTGTATACAGATATTGTCCATGCTTGTTACACCCCAAGTTTCTTTTGTCAAATTTCTGCAATATGAATATTTAAGACAAGGGTAAATTATACTAAAATACCTTTAATTATCGTGGTTTTTCACTAAAATATCTTAAACTGTTTTTAATGGATTTTTTAAGTAAGATACCTTCAAAAGTAGGACATAAAATAATTTACTGCAGTAAAAACATTTAAGGTATTTTAGTGAAAAAATAATAGAGGGAATTTGAGTGTATGCCCTCAAGATAATTTTAGAGAAGGAGAATTTATGCAACTTTTTCCCTAAAAAAAACAACACACCAAACATGGGCCCCACCTAACAACAAAGTTTCAAATGCCAGCTGTACGAGTGTTCGTGGCAGATAGATACTCTGTCAAGCAACAAAACACATGTGCTGCCCAATTATGGCAACCCCATAAATTAATCTTTTATTTCCTTCCAAACCTCAAATATCTACATGTATATTGTTCTAAAATGCAAATGACATTGATTAAAGTTCATCTTTTCTGTTTTTCCAATAAAATAAAGTAAAAAGAAGAAAATTTCTCAAATTTTAGAGGCTCCACATCATTAAAGCAAAAACAAAAATAATCAATCCACATTCTCTAAAACTTGAGATAAAAAAAATCTAAAAAATAGTTTGAATTTCAAATTCAATCTATATTAAACTCAAACTTAAGACAAAAAAAACCTTTGTAGAAGTGATTGCTCAAGACTATTTTTAAGACTCTAAATAGAATAAATTTATATAAATGTTACATATTTTATTAATAAAACGTGCATCGCACGTGCAAAATGCTAGCATAAATAAAGTCTAATGAAATCCAGCTTCATGTCCCTGCCCGGGCAGCCTGCCCAAACTCATTCCCTCCCAAGTATAAATTTCCACCCTAGTCGCTCTCCTATTTCCATAACACTCAATTAGGAGCAGGGAAAGGGGGCAAAAAAGTTCATTGAATTTAACCTATTTCACTCAATTTAACAATGGAGGCTTCTCAAAAGTTAAGGATCTTCTCCTTCGTAATGCTCATCGTGGTTGTGCGGATTGCTTCGATGGCTGATAAGACAGCAGCTGCTGAAGTATCTGCACCGAGTCCACCTCAATTCAAAGAGTTGTTATATAACATATGATTCTGAATCTATCCAACTAGCAATCGTGTTTGCTCCTACTGCTACACTTGCAACTATCTCTTCCTTTGTAAGGACCCGTTTGGTTGGAGGATTGTGAAAGAATTGGACCGTGGAATCCAAAAAAATGAAAGGATTCCACAATTTTGTGTTTGGTTGTAGAATTTGGATTTATAAGATTCGTTTGTTTTTTATGGGGGGCCCACAACAAAAAAAGGATTCTTGGATCCTCAAAAATTTGTAGAATTTGCAACGATTTGGAACTATTCATTGTATTTTGATATGGGGCCGGGTACTTTATTTATTTAATAATCCTCTCTCTATCTCTCTTTCTAAAATCCTCAAACCTAAATCCCACTTTTTTTCTAGTAATCAAAAAAGGATTACAAGGATCTCTAATACTAGGAATCCAATGCCAATCAAATAATAAATTACCAAATCCAGAAATTTTCAACCATACTATCTTGGAATCCAAATTTCATAATCTTGCAACCAAACAGCCTCTAAGGGCTTGTTTGGTTGTAGGATTATGATGGATTTGGATTGTGGAATCTATGAATTCCATAATTTTGTGTTTGGCCGGAGAATTTGGATTTGTAGGATTCTTTTGTTTTTTATGGGATGCCCACCACAAAACAAGGGTTCTTGAATCCTAAATTTTTTTAAGGATTTGGCGTTATTCATTGTACTTTTAGATACGACCCGTGTACTTTATTTATTTAATAATCCTCTCTCTATCTATCTCTCTCTAAAATTCACAAATCCAAATCCATTTTTTTCACCAACCAAATAAAAATTATAAGGATCTGCAAATCCGATACTTGGAATCCAAAACCAACCAAACAATAAATTACCAAATCCAGAAATTTTCAACCCTGCTATTTTGAAATCGAAATTTCTAAATCCTACAACCAAACAGGTCGGATTTCTTTGGATTTGGATTGTGGAATCTTAGGATTCCATAATTTTGTGTTTGGTTGAGAGATTTTGATTTCTAGGATTACTTTGTTTTTTTATGGGGGGCCCACCACAAAACATGGATTCCTGAATCTGATTTTTAAGGATTTAGCACTATTCATTGTACTTTTAGATGGGACCCGTGTACTTTATTTATTTAATAATTCTCTCTCTGTCTATCTCTCTCGAAAAGTCTCAAATCCAAATCTATTTTATTTTCACCTAACAAACAAAGATTACAAGAATTTACAAATCCAATATTAAAACTCCGAAACCAACCAAACAACAAATTACCAAATCCAAAAATTTTCAACCGTACTATTTTGGGATTCTTCTTATGTTAGGATGTAGAATTTTTCTTTTAATCATCATGTAATTATGCTTGTATTTTGATGGAATAGGGGATTGATGTGTTATTTAAGTTTGTACGATGGATTGATTGATTATTTATTTCTTTTGTGCTGGCAGCTTTATTTCAGATTATCTGTTAGACCTTTTTTGGGAAGTCACCCTTGCTGGAATTTGAATGGACGTGCTCTTTGCTTATATTAGAAGGGAAAATTTTACTGCAACAACTATGTTCAGCTGGTATCATTCGTTAGATCGTAGATATTGACTTGAATTAATCGAATAATACAAGGTGCAACATGGTAGAAGATTATTTATGAGATTGCTTCAGAATTTTGACAAAAATTAAGGGCTAGCTATGTTTTATTTCAATTTGAAAGAATGTGAGAACCAAGAAGAGAAAGGAGAAGCCTTAAGGTTTTCCTTGATAGATCGCCATTGAATCTTTTATGATCTATTTTATTTTCATTTAAGTTTTTGAAAGAGGGAAACATGTGGCCGGATAAATTGAGGACTATGTTGTGTTTAAATAAATATTAGGAACTTGTTTATAATCGTATAGTGCAAAATATAATATAAATAGAAATTGCTTAAATTAAATGTACCTCCCAGCAATCGGAATGTACCGCTGCAAACTTGATTTGAATCAAAACCTAAGAGAGAATCAAAACCCTCTGTACTTAAGAACAAATTTCGTTCCCTTATCGGATATGTATCCTCACTGCTTTAGGATTGAACGGCTGTTTTCATCACTCAACGGTTCGCAAAGTCTAGATTAGTACAGAACAAAACCGAGACAATCGAACCAATCCGAAATTCTCTCTCGCACTCCTGGAAATCTCTCTAAAATTTTTGACCATTTTGTCTTTGTTGGAACTTATGTTTTTGTGACAAGAGAAAAACTCTGTTTATAGAGATAGTGGGATATAAGTTATTAATCAAAGACTTAATGACATGCAGTGAGGATGCCCTTAAGTAAGGACTTATAATATTCCCACTACTTTATGCATACAGTAACCAATACATTTACCTCTCCACTATTCATATTTAGTGTGAATCAACAGGCATCGTTTTAATTTTCACTAACATACATATTGAGTTTCACAATTTGAGACATAATATTTATTTTACTTAAAATATTTAATTAAATTACAACAATTCCCCCACCCCACCCCACCCCACCCCCACCACCCACAAACCCCACCCACAAGTCTCAAAGTTGAGAGACAGACACACATAGCAAAAAAAAAAATTCAGAGAGTGATGATGCTCAATATTGGCGATCCCGAAGATTAGGACACGTGGCAGATAACGTGTCCCAGAACTCAGAGGAGAGGGCCCACAGGGACCGACCAGGCCACCTCTGTACCCGACCTACACGCGCGAGCTGGCCCTCCTCGGGTCCCCCTGCGAATGGGCCTCCTTGGCTCCTCAGCTCGTCCCGAGCTGCCACAAGACCAAGACTCCTCGGCCGTCTCGCTCGCCCCCGAGCTCCCCAGCCGAGGACGTCTTCCTCGGTCCTCCGACTAACTCCACCGCTCACGGGCGTAACCGCCGCTCCGCAAATCTCGTCATGCGCAGATTCTCCGCCAGCCATATCCTACGTTCCACGCCATCACGATCCCCATTAATGGGCGATTCGCTCTCCACGCAGGTGTGACGTCGGGAGCATAACTGCCGGCGAGAATCTCACGCCTGCTGTTGCGTGCTACCACCGCTATATAAACCCCCATCACATAGGAGTCAAGGAAGCCATTTTTTACTCCACTTAGCCGTTACTCTGCTCGGATCTAGTACTAACTTGATCGTCGGGGGGTCCTCGGTGGTACCAAACCACCCCGGGACTTCTTTGTAGGTACTCGACGTTAAACTCCCTAAGTCACCAATCTTCTCCAAACCCATTGAGACCTACGTACAACAGGAGATCACCTCCGGAATCCACCGGGAGATCGACGGAAGACAACATCTGAAGGAGACCCAAAAAGGACCTCCATCAGTTGGCGCTGTCTGTGGGAAAGCAAACTCTACAAAAACAAAGTCAGCCTTCCGATCTCCGTCTACATAGTAAGCAACCATCCTAAGGATCCGGGTACTAGCCGCCGCCTCCCCCTCACCGGAGGCGCGGATGAACCCCCTCCGGCGACCATCATCAACGGCCTCGCCAGCCGAATAGATCGGCTGCAGTCCCTCGTAGAGGCGCTCATCCACATCCAAACGGCCGGGCCTGGGCCTTAGATCGCCGCTCCTCCGCCTCCAGAAGGCTCTGCCCCCGTCGGCACGGCTGACCACCGGCAAGCTACGACTCCAGACCACGGATCTCATGGGCCGTTACTCCCTGAGGCCCGTTGGGTGGCCCATGGCTCCACACCAAGGTCCGTCGCCGGAGCGCCACGCCTCGAGCCTCCTCGTGACCTGTACCCTCCTGAGGAGATGTCGGTCACCTCGCCTGTCCACAGGCATGACCGACGCCCCCTCCCTCGATGGGGTCGCCCAAAAGGGACTCGCCACGACGGCTCGAGGGCCACCTCGCCCGGAGATCTGAGGAACCTCATCGAGAGGAACCGGGACCGAGCCCCGACGCAGGTCTCCCATAGCAGAGGCCAGGGATCGTGGGGCGCCAAGTCCTCAGGGTACCACGGCCGACTCGACGCCCTCGAAAAGAAGATCGAGGGCATGCGCCGGGAAGGTCACCTCTCAGCCGACAGGGCTGAGTACGCCGCCAACACACTCATCAAACCGTTCACCGAGGGACTGCTCGTTGTCCACGTCTCCTCGCGCAACAAGCCCCCAAAGGTCTCTCTGTTTGACCGGAAGACCGACCCCAAAGACCATTTGGATGCCTTCACCGCGGGGATGAGCTTCTAGGACCATTCCGATGCCGCCCAGTGCAGGGCCTTCCCAGCCACCTTCATCCGTGCAGGTCAAGACTGGTTCTGAGGGCTCGAGCCTCGCTCAATCTCGACCTTCGACAAGCTGGCTACTCAGTTCCTCGACCACTTCGTTGGGAACCGTCGGCAGAAGTGCACGGTCGACTACCTCTTCACAATAAAGAGCGGAGATAAGGAGACGTTCAAGGCTTACATCACCCGCTTTTACAACGCCCTCCTCGAGATCCCCAAGCACCGGGACGAGACCTTCATTACGGCACTCAGATCTGGCCTTAGGCGCAAGGAGCGGTTGCGCTCCTTTTCGTTGGCACAGCCTAGGACTATGGCCGTAGTCAAGGCGTGGACCGAGCGCGAGGTTCAGCTAGAGTCCGAGGTGAACGCGAATCTCCCCTGAGTAGAACGGCCCGACCCGAAGAAGAAGGCTCGGGAAGAGAGGCCGGAGCGTCAGCAGCCCTATCACCCGAAGTTCCAGGAGTACACCCCGCTCAACGTCTCCCTCGCAGTGTTACTGGAGGAGGCCCAAGGCGAGGGGTTCTTCAAGTTCCCCCCAATCCCGCGTCAGGCCTCGAAGCGAACCCGGGGTCCTTACTGCGCCTTCCACCAGACGCTGGGCCACGCTACGGAGGATTGTAAGCAACTCCGGGACTACATCGAGGAGCTCATCCGATCGGGGCACCTCGCTGCCTATCTAAGGGACAAACGGCAGACCGACCGCGAACAGGAGCAACGTCCTCCTCCCGCCGAGCTGATCATCGGCCAGATCATGCTTGTCTCAGCAGATGACCAGTCCGGCGCTAAAGAAGCCCCGTACCCGGTGCCGGGCATAAAGACCCGCAAGCCTCTGGGAATCTCGGGCCGCGCTGATAGGGTCATCTATTAGCATGTACTTTTATTTTGGGGCAATGTAAACTCTCCCTAGGGTCTATTTTTAATTTAATAAAGATCAACGGAACATTGCGGAAAAATAGGAAAGATCTCGTTTATTCAAAAAAAAAAAGGTATTATAGGCTCCTCAGCCGTACATAAAAAAGAAAAAGAAAAATTACAACAGCGGGGGAATGGGGTGCAGAGAGCACTGCTCATGATACTCGGTAAAGATCTCCACCAGCCGAGGTCTCGCGAGATCCAACCTCTCCTCTCGGTTCCCCCCGCACGCGTTGACCCCGAGCCTCAACTCGTAGCACTCGCGGACGAGCGTCTCCGAGCGAGCCAGCCGGTTCGTGGAGATCAGGCCAAAGCGCCTCAGGGACCGCAGCTTACCCACGGCCTCGTCGTAGAGCTGCTCGGACAGGGGGTTGTAAAGCCCCGGTGATGCCCTCCAGATGGAGTACATCAGCAGCTGCAGCAGGGAGGAACGTCGAGGGAGAAACCGGCCGAAGTGGTCCTCGATGCTCTTATATACCAATTGCACCATGTCCTCGTTGCAGTTCTGATCATAGAGGTATACGTCTTCGAAATGGATGATCTCGGGGGTGGTAAAGGGGAAGTCCTGCATTCTCGAAGCTCCGTTTACAAGGAAAGGAAGGACCGGTGCTCATTCAGCCTTATATAGCCCACTGTGCCACAACGGAACTCAACGGTCGCCCGCTCTCCCCCAAGAAGTCGCTGCCATGCGGCGACCATCGGGCCTTCTCTAACGGAATCGAAGCGACGTGATCCTGGCTCTTCGCCTCCCCCCACATTCAATGCACGTGCTGCTGATTGATCTGTCAAAAACTATTTATTACCGCAATCAAGAACGGCGTCGCTATGCAGCTAGCCGGTGAGTACGGGTCGGTCTACAGGGATGTTGTGAATTTCCTAATCGCGCTAATGAGTTAATTCCGAACGGTGTGAATGGATTAATTAAATCTAAAAATTAAATTAATCTAGGGCAATTGAATTAAAGATCTAACTATCTAACTAGGGCAAGGAATTAAATTTAATTTAGGGCAGAGAATGAAAAATTACCTAGGGCAAGAATTGAAATTACCTACTTACTTTACAGATGGCTCTCTCCAAACATCAACACAAGACTTGTCAGATCTGAATTCATGAATTGAAAAGAGGCATCGATACTCTCCAAAAGATTTCTAAGTTTTATTGATAAAAAGAGGCATAGGGAGGCATGAAAAGAATACAATGATTTAGAGTTCCTATTTATAGAGGATAGGAAACCCTAGGTTACAATTGATTCGCACGTCTACATTTACCAAAATATCCTTAGGAAGACCTAGTCAAAGTAGACTCCAAGCTTTGGTAAAATTTTATGTCTGGAAATTTTGGAATTGATTCTGGGCATCTTGGGCTTTTTATTTCTTTGGATCTTTATTCAATTTGGCTTCTCTATTTCTTCCAGATCTCCAGTGAACAATTGCAGTGGACTTTTAACCGTTTGCTTTGTAATTTTGGACCTTGCGTTGCCTTATACTGATCTTTTGTGTAGGCTTGATTAAGATCCTTCTATTTGTTGGTCAAAGTCCCTTTTTTGTGTCGTCTTTTGTCTTTTTCACTGTTTTCGCTCCAAGAACCGGTAACCTGTAATATGTAGCAGACATGCGTCAAAAGCACCTGTTTATTTATAAAAAGAATAAGAATGGGGAATATAATAATACAATATTATGGTGTAAACAAATACCCCCAAACTTATCTTTTGCTCGTCCTCGAGCAAACTTATTTTTTATTCTCTACAAAAACCTAACCGCACTTTCGCAGGGAATCGCGATTGCACTGAGCTCGTGCAACAAGCCGTTAAACCTCTAGGTGTCCCTAGTAGGAGGAGTGTTGTCTCCTGAGGGTTTTCAGCGGATTACACCCACAAAACCCTATCAATTTGACTTTTTCGAGTTCAATTCTCCAATTAGGTTTTCTAACAAGGAATTCTATTATCGTCGACTCGTAAATTATCCACCCATATTCTTCACACTTCCTCATTATTTAACTTAAGATTATATATGTTCTGCAAGACTTACTTAGCTTTCGGCATCTCTTATGTTTTCCTTCTAGGGTTCCATCTCCACTTAGGAATTTTTATCAACTCTATTAAAGATACAAGTTCTATTCTTCATTCCTTTCTCTCATCTAAACTCCAATCACATACCCCTACGTGTGTGTATAAATCACCCCTACACTTGGAAATTCAAATCAAGCAATCGTACTCTTGTCCATTGTCCAAAGCACTTCTTAATTGTTGAATTTTTTAAATGAATTTTGCTTACACATCCTTCATGCGACCGTTAATACTTCTTGAGGTACCAATAACCGATTACAAGATGTGTTTGCACATTAGAGCATAATTCCTAGTCTTGCAACACCGAAGGCTTTAGCAGTGACTCCCAAACCAGTTGGTCTAAGGCACTAGGTGATGAAGCACCCTTGCTAAATATTTTTCTATTTTTGCAGCCTTAAGTAATCACAAAAACCAGTGTTCATTTTTTTTTCTTTATTCACTTTTTTTTCTTTTATTTTCATTGTACTAAGGACTTTAGACAAGAGCATTTCAATGTCTCTTCTACTATTCCAAGTTTCAAGGTGCGTGATTGTGCAATTTGTAGGGTATACATTTTCAGAATCTAGACTTAAGCTAGGAACTATTTTTCAAATTTATACTCTAAAAAGAACATCAATAATTTTCCTTTGTTTAAACTTAGCCCGAGAAGTGAACTCAAAATTTGCCTATTTCTAAATAAACTATAAAGGCATATACTTTCTACCGTTAAACTTTAAGAAAGGTTATTTTTATGGTTTTTAATTTACTAAGTCTAAGATCTAGTTGCTCCTAGCTGGTTAACATTTTTGTCAAACTCAAGTCAAATAAGGCCAAAATTGAATACATTATTTTTTTTATAATTTTTGAAATTTTTTAATTTTTATGGGTTTTCAAATAAGTATGCAAATGCAAAAATATACATATGAATGCGAACGAAGAAAACGTACCGAGCATACCCCCAAACTTAAACTTGACAGTGTCCTCACTGTCATGCTACACCAAGAGGGTCAAAATGCCGGCACTCCCCTGTTTATTTATTTATAATTTTTTTTTCTTTTTTCATTTTTAATTTTTTTTTATTTTGTTATTTTTATTGTTAAAAGAAAAACAAAAATATATATAAAACAAGGTCCCCCCCAAACTCAAGCTTGGCCTTACACAAGCCAAAGGTTAGCACCAACCATTCAAAAATCTTATCGTGGTAATGGTCGAGTTGGTGAAAGAATGGAGTGGAAAGAAAGGAAATGAGAAGCACACGAGACCGTGTGGAGGTAGAAACGGGATACGGTCTCGGTGGGGGAGAAGAATGGCGGAAAAGAGAAAGAAGTGGAGTACGATCTTGAGGGTGTAAATCGAGTGAATAAATTAGCACAATTTGTGATGACCGATGTGTTAAAAGTGATTGTGCTAACCTATTAACCCGTCGAGAAATGGGGTCAAATCCCTCAAGATTCGCAAGAAAGCATGGGTACGCCGAACTTGGTATAGGAGATGAAAGCGTAACGGTCTCTTGTACGGTCGGAACAATAGGAAGGACGAAAGGGAGTGAATTAGGGATAGTCTCATTCTCACCGTAGTAAACTGTTTCGAACTTGAAAGATTCCAATAATGGTTCGAAACGACTGTAAGCAACCGAGTCTGATGGTTCAACTAACTCATCTGAAAATGTAAAGGACTCAAACTCGGGCGGTGAGTCTTCAACATCGTCCGAAAAAGTGAAACACTCATCTGTGAGAACTGTGTCAGATTCAAAGGAAAATTTTTCAAGCTCACAGTCTTCAAGCGTGATATTAGGCGTGGTCAGAACGATGGAAAGGAGGGAGGGTGATTTAGTTAACGGTTCAAGAGGATGAATTGGAAAATCCGACACATCAAACAAAAATGGTTCAACCTCAATATTATCCTCAATACTCTCCTCAATACTATTCTCATAATTCTCCTCAAAATTTAGCTCATCCATGCCATTATCATCAAAATCAAGACACATATGAAGTTCGGGAGAAACATCTAATGACTCGGGATGATGAATTGGACATAAAATTTCAATCAAATCGACAGGTTCATCATCCGAAATATTCTCGGCGTCTATATCCTTAATCAAGTGAAAATTAATTTTTTCTGACACCTCATCAAAAGCATGGATATTTATCGATTCAGGTTCTAGAGTGGAGGTGTAAAGGTCAAACGGATTAGGTGTGGTTTCACTCGAAAGGGGTTCTTCACAATTTGGCAAATCAAGCACTACAAAATCACACAACTCGTTTTTATTTTCAACTGGTGAATCATTTGGGACAATCGATGGAAAACCGGAGTTGTTGGATTCAATTGGGTATGGGTAGGTCTGATTTGGGAATGTGTAGAACTCATTCTTTCCTCTCAAATTCTCACTCTGTCCAACCGTCTCCTCATATATTGGAAAATTTGGAGCTAGATGGAAACTAGCTGCCGGTTCACTAGGTTGCATAAGGGCGGCAATGGACGCATCCACATTCCTAACCATTTTGTTTGGTGCTGAAATATAAGCTTCCAACGACTGTTCCAAACTAGACATGGGTTGTGAAGGGGTTTCGGTAAAAGCTTCGAAATTGTTTGGATACGTGAAACTCCCAAAAGGCTGTGTAGAAGCAATGTCTAGTGACGGTGGGAAAGTCGGGTAGGACTGGTAGGAAGTGGATGGTTGGATAGGAGTAGGATCAATATGTGGATAAAAAGGTGAATGGACTTGTTGATCCCTATAACTGGATGTGTGGAGAGGAGTGAAGATCGGTTACGAGATTGAGCAATATGCTCAGCAATGGATATCGGTTTAGGAGTTACAGCAGGACTTGAAAAAATGGTATCAACGTACGAAGGTGGTGAAGGTTGACATGGTTGACACAAAGTGGGTTGTGAAGTCGAACTGTTTCTTCTAGACGCTTCTATTTGATCTTTCAAAGAAATTTTGGGCACGGAGGGATCTTCCTTAAATCGACCGAAACAATTGACGTACGAGGCAAAGTTAGGTTCGGGATACCAAAGTTCGGCAAGAGATTTATGAGGTGGGGTACCCATGTTAGAAGAAAGGGGAGATAAAAAATGTAGGTGGTGCAAGGATTTATTTGCGGCAAAAATTTGCAAGTTTTCTAATAAAAATTTTCCTTTTTTTTCTCTTTATTTTGAAAAATTGTTGCAAAAAGATTTTTGAGAAAAGATATGCAACAGAAAAGATTACTTACAATCAATTTCTATTTTAAGTGAGGCACAAAATTCCTGCACAAGATTTATTATTTTGGAAGGAGAAAGATTTTTTTTAAAGCACACAGAATCCTGCAGGAATTTTTCAGAAGATATAGTGAAATTTGCAAAGGAGAAATAACAGGAAGCTTACAGTGCAAATTCCACGAACCGAGGGCACCAAAAGGCCGCGTTTCCGCGGTTGGAATATGTATTGTGCAGCGGATCCGCGGTGAGGGAGTCGACACGAGTCCCAAGAATTTTTTTCAGCAGACGACTCCACAAGAAGGCCGCGGTTCCACGGTCCGAGACAGGGTGCGGCCGCGTTTTCGCGGTCGGATGACGGCTACAGATCCCAAGAATTTTGCTGTCTCTCTGTTTTGATTTTCTTTTATTTTCCATATCTGTATTTTTCTGTTTCGCACTCTGGAAATTTCCAGATCCGAATTTGTTCCTGCAAGATTCACACAACAAAGTACCCTTTCCAAAAATTAACAGATGATATATTTTTATATTTTTTTTGATTTTTTCAGTTTTTATGATTTTTTAAATTTTGATTAACCTGAAATTGCAAAAAGGAAATAACACGCCATCCCCGGCAACGGCGCTATTTGATTGATTGTCAAAAACTATCTATTACCGCAATCAAGAACGGCGTCGCTATGCAGTTAGCCGGTGAGTACGGGTCGGTCTACAGGGATGTTGCGAATTTCCTAATCGCGCTAACGAGTTAATTCCGAATGGTGTGAATGGATTAATTAAATCTAAAAACTAAATTAATCTAAGGCAATTGAATTAAAGATCTAACTATCTAACTAAGGCAAGGAATTAAATTTAATTTAGGGCAGAGAATGAAAAATTACCTAAGGCAAGAATTGAAATTACCTACTTACTTTACAGATGGCTCTCTCCAAACATCAACACAAGACTTGTCAGATCTGAATTTATGAATTGAAAAGAGGCATCGATGCTCTCCAAAAGATTTCTAAGTTTTATTGATAAAAAGAGGCATAAGGAGGCATGAAAAGAATACAATGATTTAGAGTTCTTATTTATAGAGGATAGGAAACCCTAGGTTACAATTGATTCGCACGTCTACATTTACCAAAATATCCTTAGGAAGACCTAGTCAAAGTAGACTCCAAGCTTTGGTAAAATTTTATGTCTGGAAATTTTGGAATTGATTCTGGGCTTCTTGGGCTTTTTATTTATTTGGATCTTTATTCAATTTGGCTTCTCTATTTCTTCCAGATCTCCAGTGAACAATTGCAGTGGACTTTTAACCGTTTGCTTTATAATTTTGGACCTTGCGTTGCCTTGTACTGATCTTTTGTGTAGGCTTGATTAAGATCTTTCTATTTATTGGTCAAAGTCCCTTTTTTGTGTCGTCTTTTATCTTTTTCACTGTTTTCGCTCCAAGAACCTGTAATCTGTAATATGTAGCAGACATGCGTCAAAAGCACCTGTTTATTTATAAAAAGAATAAGAATAGGGAATATAATAATACAATATTATGGTGTGAACAGCTGCGCGCATGCCCGCCGCGACCGTTCATGTTCCCAATACCGTTCCTGTTCAACTAGACGGTCGGGCAAAACCTCATGAATATTCGGCCGAGCAGCTACCCTGCCCGGTTGTCCTTAGCCGGCCTCCTCAGGCTCCCCAGCGCTAAGGATCAAAGTCCTCCGCAGAGGCAGCCGAGCGGCTCCCCTGCTCGGCTATACCTGGCAGGTAGCTTCCCTACTTGCAACGCCAAGGATCAAAGCCCTCGCCAAGAGGCAACCCAGCAGCTACCTTGCTCGGTTATCCTTGGCGGGTAGCTTCCCTACCGCAATGCCAGGGATCAGAAAGCCCTCACCAAGAGGCAACCCAGCAGCTACCCTGCTCGGTTATCCCTGGCGGGTAGCTTCCCTACCGCAACGCCAGGGATCAGAAAGTCCTTCCAGAGGCAGTCGAGCCCAACCGTCGCTCGGCTATTCCTTGCGGATAGCCTCCCTACCGCAACGCCAGGGATCAGAAAGCCCTCCCAGAGGCAATCGAGCCCGAGGATCCCTCGCTCGGCTATCCTTCAGGACAAAAACCGTCGCCAAGAGGCACCGGGCAGTAACCCTGCTTGGCCAAGGGTCCTTGGTAGGCTTCTACAGCCCCACCCGCGCCAAGGACCAAAGTCCTCCCAGAGGCAGTCGAGTCCTTGCTCAGCTATCCTCGGCTAGTAGCTTCCTATCACAACCGACAGGGATCAAAGTCCTCACCAAGAGGCACTGGGCTGTAACCCTGCTCGGTCCCCATCCTGAAGGATCAAAGCTCTCGCAAGAGGCAACCGGACAGCTACCCTGCTCGGTCATCTTCGGCTGGTTGCTCCTTACCCATGACGCCAGGGATCGAAGCCCTCGAAAGAGGACTCTGAGCGGCTGCCCCGCTCGGTCATCCCAGGCTGGTGGTTGCCTACCCACGACGCCAAAAATCAGAAGCTCTCGCCAAAGGGCAATGGAGCAGCTCCTATCTACCCTCGGCACAAATAAGACGGACAGCCCTCTGTCCATCGCATGCAGAGGATCCGAGCCACCAATAAGGAGCATCAGGTCTATCCAAGTCCCGAGCGATCTCCCCTCGACTTCGGGGCCTTGGAGACGTCTCCTTCTCATCAGCGCTTAGCATGCTTGGCAAGTAATTGAAACCAACTCGATGGACGATCGCTAGGCAAGCAGCCGACCTGACATGGACCTGACATGGAAGCCCAACAGCGCAAGAAGAGAAATTTTACGAGCATTCTACATTAACAAAAGACAAAGTGCCAACCGATAAAACCAAAGAAAAAGTTTTATTACTAAAAGGCAAAGTCTTTACAAAGGGTATTTTTGGCTCCCCGGCCTTACAAAATGCCCCGAGGCTTACAAAAATTCCAAAAGCAACAAAAGAAAAGGTGGAGGAAGACGGGGGCTTTAGGCCTCGGGGCCGGGAGCGACCTCGGGGCCCTCGACATCCACCACGAGGCGAGCTAAGTCCTCGGCGATTTCCTCGCTAAGAACCTCCTACCCCTGCTCACCAGCGTCCGCGAGGGGGTATTCGGCCCGGAGCTCTTTGTCGGCGAACCCCGGCACCCGGGCCTTAACGGCGTCGAGGGGTTCGTGCCAGATGAGGGTCGTGGCAATGGCCAGGTCATCGTAGTAGTCTTTCGACTTCTTAAAGCGCTCTACCGCCTTCGCCGCTGAGAGGTCGGCCCACTTTGCCTCCCTCAGGTCGGCCGACTTCACCAACTCGGCCACCGCCCCCAACTCCTTCCGGAGGGTTTTTACCGTTTTCTTCAGGTTGCCGACAAGCACCTGAGCATCCTCGAGCTTGGCCTCGACAGCCGCGGTGGCCTCGCGGTGCCGAGCGACCTCCCGCTTCCCGACCTCGACCTCGCCCTCCAGGGCGGCGACCCTCTCCATCACCACCTCCAGCTCCCGCTTGGAGCTTTCTTCCTGCGAGGCGAGCTAGCCCGCAGCCTTCATCACCGAGGCTATCACCTCGGCCTCCATGCGTAAGGCGAGGGCAACGTGCTGGAGAACCTGAAAAGCAGGAAAAAGATCATAAAGACGAAGTAGGCACCGAATCTCAAAAAAAATATAATAATAAAAACCAAGCACTTACCTGCATGGACTCCTGGGCGATGGACACCAGCTGAGCCCTGAAGGTCCCCCCGGGGACTCTACCCCCGGCCGACATCTCTATCTCGTGCAGCATGCTATCCGCGACGGATATCCCCGAAGGCACTGCGAACTGGAGGCCCCCTTCCTCTACCATGATCGGCGAAGACGGTCCCCGGGATGACCTCCTCTTGAGCGGCTTTGAGGGGGAGCCGATCTCCTCTTTCGAGGACGGATCCTCCAGAATCTGAGCCCGCTTCCGGCCCGACACTCTGCTAGGCCCCGGGGCGAGATCCGCCTCTGAGCGCTCGCGGGACACGACCACCGGAGGAGAAGGAGCTGGGGCAGGCTTTGAGCGGGAAGAGCCGGCGCCCCCCGCCTTCGTGACCTTCCTCGGCTGGCGCATGGAAGCTCGGAGCGAGTCCATATCCATGGGTCCTGCACGAAACCGAATGAAAAGAGGTCAGCAACACAAGCAATATACAAGCCAAAAAGCAAGCCTAAACTTACCGACGAACTCAACGGGGCTGAGCCCGACCCAACTCAGGACCCTCTCAGACAGTAACACGTCGAAACGGGAGATGGGCTCCCACGACGCCACTCTCACCGCGACGGGGTCACTGGACTGGTTCCCCGGAAAGCATTTCTCCCTCGACCACTGTGTAGGCACGGGCTAGTCCTCGCCCTCGGGGGGGGAAACAAAGAAGAACTTCTTCTTCCAGTCGTGAATGGAAGAAGGTAGGGCCACAACCCCTGTCCCGGCAGGGCCCCCTGTCGCTTTCTAAAGGAAAGGGAGACCGACCTCGGGTCGCCCGCTCGACCACCAGGGTGATTTTTGAAGACGAGGGAAGAATCAAGGAGGGAGAGACTGAAAGGAATCAGCTGTAACTTCAGGCGTATCAGGAATCCGAGGAGAATCCTCCACGAGTTCGGCACCAACTGGCTAGGGGCTAACCCGAAAAAGTTCAGCGCTTCGACGACCTCAGGAGAAAAGGGCAGGCGCATTCCACCCTAAAAAGCTTCCAAGTACAGGGTGATCTCCCTGCCCCGTACCTGGTCTGCCCTGTCTCCCTCCTTGGCCAGACGAAGCGTATATCGCGGGGTAATGTAGAAGCGAGCTCAAGCATTGGCGAGCTCGTCCTCATGCCTCACCCAACATGAGGCGCCGGGGGCAGCATCCACCGCCTCCTCCTTAGGGGCTGCCCCCGCCGCACGATCCTGGGAAGAGGGGCCGACCCCTGCTCCCCGGGAGGACTCAGGCTCACCTAAAGGGTCCCTAGAATATACTCCGACGACATATACTGACTCGACAAAGGAAGACATCTAATCTTGAGAAGGAGGGTCCTCGGGAAACGAAAGCGGAAGAAAGAGAACGAGCGCCGAGCAACCAAGACTTAGAACGGGGAAATATGAAAGAGTAGGGGCCCTAGAATGGGCCCCACCCCTATTTATCACAGCGAGCGACCTCATCTAATGGCTCCCTTCGTCTCCCGCCAAAACACCTCCTCGCATCCAATGGCTCCGATTGTTCCACTTGTCGTTCCTACGCTGGACCGCACCCCTACAGGCATCGCAGGTCTGCACACGTCGCGTCAACCAACCGACGCTTGACACGTGGACCGTCACTTCAACAGCAGGAGGCACGAACCGGCGCACCTTCCTTAAATGCAGAGATCTCGTCCTGATTTGCTGACAGGAAAGACAGCTGACGGCCCGGGAATGCGTCCCGACGAAACCTTAAGAGGGAACTCACCCCAGGCAGCCCGGTAGTCCACTCCTAATCCAACCCGCTAGCTGATCGGGACAAGAGTGAGGGGATAATGATGATCCTCAATATTGGTGATCCCCAAGATCAGGACACGTGGCAGATGACGTGTCCCAGAACTCAGAGGAGAGGGCCCACAGGGACCGACCAGGCCACCCCTGTACCCGACCTACACGCGCGAGCTGGCCTTTCTCGGGTCCCCCTGCGAATGGGCCTCCTTGGCCCCTCAGCTCGCCCCGAGCTGCCACAAGACCAAGACTCCTCGGCCGTCTCGCTCTCCCCCGAGCTCCCCAGCAGAGGATGTCTTCCTTAGTCCTCCGACCAACTCCACCGCTCACGGGCGTAACCGCCGCTCCGCAAATCTCGCCATGCGCAGATTCTCCGCCAGCCATATTCCGTATTCCACGCCATCACGATCCCCATTAATGGGCGATCCGTTCTCCGTACGGGCGTGACGTCGGGAGCATAATTGCCGGCGAGATTCTCGCGCCTGCTGTTGCGTGCTACCACCGCTATATAAACCCCCATCATAAAGGGGTCAAGGAAGCCATTTTTTACTCCACTTAGCCGTTACTCTGCTCGGATCTAGTACTAACTTGATCGTCGGAGGGTCCTCGGTAGTACCAAACCACCCCGGGGCTTCTTTGTAGGTACTCGGTGTTAAACTCCCCAAGTCACCAATCTCCTCCAAACCCATTGAGACCCACGCGCAACAGGAGATCACCTTCGGAATCCACCGGGAGATCGACGGAAAACAACATCTGAAGGAGACCCAAAAAGGACCTCCATCAGAGAGATTTCTTCAAAGTATGTAAACAGTCAAAATTCTATACATGCATATCATGCAAGTGTCTTTTAGACTTGAACCTACACTTTGAATTCACAGATTGAGAGATACAGAGACCAGATGGTATAAATACTTAAACATTTTCACTATACGTAGCTCTGGTCTACACCTATGGTCCACAGTACATATAGAATGCTTCCGGGTAGTTCTATTCAAGTTGGTGCACATACGGCCATGCACCTACGCTGTAGGAGTGCTCTAGAAAATTAGCCCGTATTCTCGATAAAAGACGACTCCACCTTTACACTTATTAAGGATGATTCCATCAGGTGTGTTAGCGGCAATAAACACACTGGCTTAACGGCTATGGTAATCATTAAGAGTTTTAAACTCAACCCCACAATCATCCAGTTATGCACTATTTACATCATAGGGATAAGCCTCCACCAATATATATAAAAGATATTTTTAATGTGCAGTGCTTTTAACAAACAACATACATGACTTGTTTTTCTCATTGAACCTAATTCTTGGGATCAGCATTCATATAGGTTGGGTAGCTGTTACTTAGTTGTTTCTAAACGGGTTGTAGACCCATCCCAATCAATGTCTTGGTAATGAGATGCTTGCTCATAGGCTTAGTCAAAGGATCAACAAAATTTCCTTCTGACTTTATATATGTTAAAGTAATAACTCAATCACTTAGCAGTTATCTAACAATATTATGACGCAGCCTAATAAGCCTTCTCTTTCCATTGTATATTTTGCTATTAGCTTTAGCTATAGCTACTTGGTTATCACATAAGATTGACACTGGAGGTGCATGTTTTGTCCACAAAGGGATGTCATGCAGAAGATTTATGTAACGACCCTAAAATCACTATACCTTCCTATTATCTTTCTATTATATTTCTTTGTTTTGTGTATTTTCCGTAATATGTATATAATCTCTCCATCTATTTTTCATGTTCTATAATCATACAAAAATCCAACACCTAAGCCCTCACCCAAAATGGATCATTTTGATCTCTTCCTAAACCCGTTCTCTTTTCGAGCTACGGTATATATTTAATATTTGTTAAATAAATGCAAGAAACTCCTTATAGCAATTGGTTAAGACTCTTCACTGATGTCCCATAACCTGCGTGTTCAAATCCCATCATCCCTAAATATTTTATTATTTTTGTTTTCGGCGTTTTGGAAGCCCAAGAGTTTGCACGAGTATTACATGGAGATATAAAAAGTTTCAACAAAAAAGAAGTATGAAACTGTGACATTTAACACATTTAAAACCTTGGCATGAACCTCGAGGCCAATGGCCAACTGGGGGGCTCCACTTTGCCAAAATCGACGGTCAGGATGTGCCCATCCGTGTCCTTCTTTGGCCCGTGCGATATCTGGCTTTCCCGCTTCCTGTTTTAATACCTTAAAATCCATGTAATTAACCAGAGAATCTACGGTCTCTTACTCTACCTCCTTTAATATCTTTTAATCCCATTAATTTTATTTTAAATTTTCTTTTTAACACACTCCACCCCCTATCTTTTCTATAAATAACAAGACCAATCCAAGCAATTTCCCCTAGACATACACTCTCTCAAAACTATACTCAAACACTCAAGTTTTCTCAAAACAAGTCCTCTCCAAGAAGCTCAAGCTCGTTCCTTTCTCTTCCGTCAAATGATCTCTTTCCTCTCCCTTCCTCTCATTATGTTACCTTGTGAATTGCCAAGAGGAAGCCGGAAGATTAAGCCCACTATCTTCTGTCATGACCCGCTTCCCAAAGGACAGAAACGGAGACATGGCACGATCCGCAACCTAACTGTATTGAGGGTGGTCTAGCTCAATACAATTATGTTAAGCGTATATAAACATGCAAGTAATGTACTAGAACAAATAAATAAAAGCCAGAGCAATTATTTTTGTTGTCTATAGTGCCCTCAAGTCAATTATTGAATCGCAGGCACGCGATTGTGATGATTGAGGGAGAACCTATACCGGTAGAACAGTCTTACTTGAGATGATAGTATGATATCTGGTTTGTTTTTATCAACATGTACAGCATTAAGTGGTATTACATATCACTATTATATGTTGATAGAGCCCATAGGATTCTTGCGTGACTACCAGCATTATGATGACGATCATATAAGTGGGAGCTGGGTGGTCTATAAGCATATCATTAAATGTCCCTAGTCGTGGGAGTATCGAGACTGGGCATCGATACTCCATAGTAGACTAGTGTATACTTATCGAGATCCCGACGAGGGGCGGTGGCCGGTCTCACAAGCCATTGGTGTCAGTTAGTCACCTAAGATAGTAAACAGGTGCTCATTGGGTTATGAGTACACTGGACGGACTCACAGGGAACCTGCTAGTTGGTATTATACCTATTGTCAGATAGCAGTTCTCAGGTGATATGAGTACAGGTTAGTCTGTCGACTTGAGATAATCATTTGTATCGTGTGAGTCTCCACTATGCTTTGATTACTACCCTACCATGGCTCAAAGGAGTCGTACAAATAGGTTTTAGTTGGGTACAGTCCCGAGCCATATGGAGGCAGTGAGCGAATCGTCGGGGATTCATCTCTCCCGGTATTGGGGGTTGATGTCGCGCAGTGCACGGGTGGCCATTACCAGAAGTCCTTAGACAAGGTAGTCGAGAATTACTGATTTGGATCAGTAGTTTCTCAATGGGTGATGGGCTTCATACTGACATGAAATATCGTGTTATTAGGGGTCTGACTTTATCCTCCCCTTTAGACACGATATGCGATACTCTTAGACGAACAGACTGGGTTGTATGGAGATTGTCACCGTCATGCTCAGTAGGGGTTTGGATGAGTTTGCTCATCGGCCTTCCTTTCGCTCAATGCCTGGGTAGCCGTTACGTACTGCTAGTGCCGCTGACGTGCTTGTAGTTAAACCCACTGCCAGCGTATTGACGAGTCTTTAGAGTCGCACACAGAGGGTTTTCACGGTTCAAGAGATATGATGTTGATGACGTATTTTGGTACATACAGGTGTCCGATTAAATATGTGTACAGGCTACACAGATTTTAATCGGACGGTTGATAATACTAGCGGTTTAAGGTTAAGCCAGATTATTGAATCGGATTTTGATTTCATATTTATATGTATTCTAGTATTATTGTTCACTATTCTTTTTCTCTCTTGCTTATTTGTATTTTTGTACGAATACATGTATATGTATTTCAATACGTATACCAGCTTGTATTCTGTATTTATACGTAATTCCTTCTAGAAGTTGAACACCTGATTTAGATGATTTTCTTTTTAGAAAATCATTTGTTTTTCTAAACGAGGTAGAGGATGAGTTGGCATGAGCATAGTGAGGCATGAAGAGTGGCATGGCTCTTGTTTATTTTATTGTAAAATGTTAGAAGATATTTTGATTGCATGGTTGCAAATGACTTAGCCATTATTCTCTACATGCCATCTCTTATTGATTCATTCATAACTTCATCATTGATTCATACACTCTCTTGTGAGACTTAGCTTTCTCCATGGTTGCTCATGCCACTAGTTTCCTCACCTCCTTCTTCATCTTCTTGGGTTGCTCATTTGGACATGTCACATGAGGGAAAAATATAGTAAGACATTCCTACACCTCCACTCTCCATTGCTAGCAACCTTGGAGTGTCGGTTGTCTTGCTAAGCGAGGATGGAGCCTGCGTCGTTTCTCTCGGGTGGATCATCATCGGTGGAGGAAGACCGGCAACCAAATTCGATCCACAACGCCTAGGAGCTAAATAAGGTAGTAGAAGACCGAAGGACTTGGTTCATTCGGTATAACCATCTCTATCCTAGTAATTTAGCACTCTCCAGTTAGCTAGTATAGTTTATGGTTTCGATCTTGGGACAGGTTTTGTTTGCGCCAAAATTTTTGAACGCCGGTTTTTGTTCCGCATCAGCCACGGTAGATGACCAGGACGTCGGCAGAACCCAGCATGGTATCAGAGCAACCCATAAACCAATATTAGCTGGTTTGCACAACGTTAGAATATTGATCGACCAATTTTTCCGAATCAAATTTCCATTTTCATGCTCTTTCTGCCGATTTTCAAAAGTGTTCAAAAAATCTTTCTGAAGGTCTTAAAAATATGTGCAGACATTTGTAGGGGGACACAAGAAATTTGAGCAAATGAACCATCAAAATGGCCGTGAAAGCGCCGCAACAGATCTTATTTGCGGCGGTTCCGCGGCCGTATTGTGGCCAAATTGCACCAAAATTTTTGTGGCACTCTATAACATGGAAATTTGATTTTTGGTACATAAGATTTTGGCCCAGATTTGTTTAAAGTGCTGGTTTGCATTTGGGGCCAATTTGGGAAAATTTAGTCGATTGAAATTTTAAGTGTGTGATTATCAGTACATGTGAGATATCTGTGACCGTGAATATTAATGAGCGGTACAACCTGTAATACCCAGTTTCACTATAAATACCTTCCGTATTTTAAAATTAAATAGTTTCCCCTAAATATTTCTATTTCTAATTTTTTTACAATTTTTAGTTCCTAAATTTTCTACATCTACATTCAAAATTTAATTTTCTAACCCTAAACCCCATTCCCTTTTTATATTTCCCAAATTAATGCCTTTTAAACCCATAACCGAAACCAAACCTTTTTCTATTTTTCAAATTAATTTCCTAATTTACCAAACCCAGCCCATTCCTTCTCTCTCTTTCTTTTTAAATTCTTTTTCAAACCCAGCCGACCCAGCCCAGCCCACCAATCTTTTTCCCTCACCTTCACCCGACCTGACCCGACCCGAGCACACCCGAGCCGACCTAAACCCCCTTCTTCTCCTTCTCCTCGCTTTTCTTTCCCGCCATTTCCCCTGATTCCCCAACGACTCGCACCCACTTCCTCAACGCCCCCACGCTTCTTTCGCTCACTCCCCCACAACCCGTGCCCATGCCCCAACGGTCGCGCCCGCTCTCCTTCGCCCACGTCTCACCCCTCCCCCGCTCGACTTGCTCTCACGACGACCTCGCGTTACCCCCTCTCTCGTTCTCATTCCCTCACTCTCGCTCTCCACTCTCCTCCTCTGCCCATCCCCTCGAACACTCCTCCGCTTCTCTACCCTCACCTCACTCTCTCTCTCTCTGAAATTAGCAATGGCAACTCGCTGAAAACTGATCGCCAACTCCATTCTCTCCTCTCAAATCTAAGATCGGAAACCCCCTTCGATCTGGATGCGGATCCGCATCTCGCTCCGCCAAAGCTAGGGCTTTTTCCCCTCTTCGCTCTCTTGTTCCTCCCTTTCTTCTATCTCGTCTTTTTCCATCACGAGATCGATCATGTGCTGCGGAGATCCATCGCCATTAATGCCTCCATGAGCTTCGTTGGCTTCTTCATCACCGTATAATTTGTCCCGGTGGCTGCGAGATATTTGTTGGGGAAGAATATGTTTGGTTAAGATATTAATAAGAAGGGGACTCCTCAAGGCTCCATCAAAGTGCCTGAGTCTTTGGGTGTTGTCATACGAATTGTCTACTTGGTCATCACCATACTTTCCCAGCATTTCAACTTCGCAGCTGACTCAAACAAGTGGGTTGCTGAATATAATGCAGCACTAGCATCAATCTACTTCATGATTCTGCTTGGATTTGTAGATGATGTTCTTGACATTCCATGGAGAGTATTCGACTGCTAGACTGGCTAAAGCTTAAAATTTGTATAACAGAAAATTGATATTGCCTTCATTTGTGGCACTTCCCTTGTTGATGGCATATGCTGGGCATACAACAACCATCATACCAAAACCTCCTGTTAAGTATGTTGGGGCAAATATTCTGGATTTGGGCTGGATATATAAGCTCTATATGGGCATGTTGGCAGAGTTCTGCACAAATGCTATCAACATTCATGCTGGCATCAATGGTCTTGAAGTTGGGCAAACAGCTGTTATTTCAGCTGCAACTTTAAATACATAATGCTATGCAAATTGGTGCATCTTCAGACCCTGAATACAAACAGGCTCATGCATTCTCGATTTACCTCGTCATGCCCCTCCTGACTACTTCATTGGCTTTATTTTCATATAACTGTGAGACGCTCCTACTCTTTTTCTTGCCGCAAGTTTTAAATTTCTTTTACTCTTGTCCTCGGCTTTTTAAAATCATTCCTTGTCCAAGACATCGGCTGCCAAGATTTGATCCTCAGACTGGACTTCTGACTGGAACCAGAGATGGGACGCAAGTCAATCTATTCCTCAGAATTTTCGAGCGGTGCTCAAAGAAAGCTCTGTGAATCAGGCTGCTTATTTTCCTGGTTGCATCAAATTTGGCAGTCACAATTTTGATGTTTGTGTATTTCTTAAAAGATAATACATATTAAGCCAAGCCTCGTAGTTGCTGAGCCCAAGCTTCACTTCAAGCCCAAGCACTCCATCTCACCGAGCTCACCTCGTTGCTGTTGCCACGGCCGTGCCGTTGCCGGTGTCGTGTTGTCACTGCTGCTTCATTGCGCCGTCGCCAGGAAAGTTTCTGAACTTGCTATCATGCGACATATACTCAAATATACTTATGTATGCGTACGTAATAAATCATTATAAAACTCCTCAGTTGTGGTTATTAAAACTCGATAATCATCTTTTGATATGCATATTTATATATGTTCCGATCAATTAAAACTCCTATTTCGTGATATATAGATCACGTACTGATAAATAAGTACATGTTGGAACCTAAAAGTTAATGTTTATATATTGAAACAATATCCCGAGAACCGACGCTAAGTCTGGAAATTTCCGTACATATCACGTTGTAAAATCAATAGTAAATTAAATACAGATCGAAATGCGATGTTCTATGGCTCGTATCGAAGCCAACAAATAAACCTACAGCTTCCCATAGTTTACCTTGACATTTTGATAATTATATCAATGATACTGAGGCGATTCGTAGCCATGAACTGCAGTCCGGGGCAGCGTTCATTTTGGATACCTGGCTATGGAACACCTGTATACCCTTATTTTAAACTGAAAATGCACGGATCCCTATATGGTCATGTAGATAATTTAGTTAGCTAACCCATGAATCTGGTCCCGTGTCATTTCACCGTCATTTGATATTTAATTTGTATTTTAGAATACCGTGGTGTTCTTCAGTTTCTGCATTGACCCCTCTTACACCAGAACCTTGTACATAACCTAACTTCTAATGCAGGAATTCTATTGATAATACATTTAATGCGATGGAAAGATAACGTAAAAATATACAATTGGTTGAACTGTAGCATCGCCTAATTATGCTCCCAACTGGGAGTAAAACGTGTTACAAAATGGACATCCAGTTCAGAAATTGGATTTCCAGAAGTGAACACTTAAAATGAAATGACCATAACTAGAAAACCTGAAACCCGATTGACGCGAAACCAATTGTGATGGATATATAATTAAACATACTTCTCACCCCTTTTATATTTTTTTCTTAATTCTGCACGCATGATTTATAGTAAATTATACAAGTGGTAGGATACTGGTTGCCGATATTTTATTCATATCGTAATTATTGCATTCTCCTCATATCATGTAGAGGTCATTACATTGGCAACCTAGTGATCGTGTACATTGCCTAGTGATAGATATTAGTAATTGGATTGTGGCAAGTACGTTAGTGTTAAAGCGTGAATGAATAAGTGAAGTGACACGTACTTGTACACAATCACCGGAACCAGTTAAATTATTACATTGTCGACATCTATTGGACATATATAAGTGTGACTATAACTGAAATGGGACGGTTATAGAGCACTTATATTAGTGTCATAGGTAAGGCACCAAACACTGTCCATTTATCTTGGGTACCAGTCGAGACATGCTTGATGGAGATCCTGTCTCTAGTTCTCGCGTAGACTTGTCATGGACCGACTAGTATTTGAGTTTATGGTCGGTGTTTGATGTAGACCACGGGGTGTGGGGTAGTTTGAGTGTGAGTTCAACGGAATCTCGGGAGTCCTATTACCGGCATATACAGCGATTCTGGGAGTCATATGGGTGATATTACTGTTTATTAACAAGCATTTCGGGCCCGTGTTCCCTTGCCCCTGGGCCCTATCCTTGGGTTGGGGATACTCCTGCGTGGTTGACACTCACACTTGAACTAACGATAGGTTTAGTGACCTGGACAGTGAGACTTAGAGACTGATAGGTTTGGTGACATGTACATGCATTGATTACTGATTCGATATACCTGCTTTACTGTTTACCTATACCGGTTACTTCATGCTTCATGTTCATCATCATTGCACGTGTTTACTTTTGCATTTATATATATTGCTATTGTGTCGCTCTGACGACCTGAGTATGCATGCTCAGAGTGAGAAGTGGACTTAGCTCGGATCAGCACCTGTCGTACCTTGAGAATATTGCAGACATCTAGATCAGCGACGTCAGCGCCATCTTTCCTTGATCTCTATCTGATTAGTTTTTGTATTTGTTTTGATTTAGTGACCGCATTTCTCATTACCTGTGTATTGATTACTGATTACCACGTAAATCTAGAAGCCGAAGTGTGACTACAGCAGGATATTTCCTTGACCGTAAGAGCATGGCTGTCCTTATCAACCTCTCATATTCCGTATTTTGGGAAGTGAGGCGTGACACAACCTGAGTAGTTGCTATATGTACAACTAGATGGGTTTATGAATTTAATATTCACGTTGATATTTTGTGTTGTACTGATCTTTGGTTGGATTATCACGGTGGATAGCCAATGGTGCAATGATAGATAGTACAGTTCAGATTCATTTGTATATTTAGTATTGTGGGGCGAGCGTCCGACATGTGGACTGCCGTCTTTACCAGTTTGTATATTATTTATTTGGGGCACGACCGGGTTGAGGTCGATGTCACCCTTGTAAATATTATTTTCTTTTCTGTACGGGAATTACCCCAAGGCGGAGTGCATGAATAGCCGGGTTCTAGAGGGAAATGGGTCCGCATCTCACAGCGTTGAGACGAAGGGGGGCCTTACTCTAGAATTGGCGGGTTATTCTCCACACTCGTAGAGGGTATAGGATGACCCACAGAGGGGTGCACCAGTTACCGGATTCCGTGAAGTGCTGGGTGTTCCATTCACTTTGTTGATTGGGGTTGCCTCACTTCTGGGATTAGCGGGTAACTTGCCGTACTTGTAGGGGTCCAGGTTTTCATTGCACGGGTTATCCACATGACAGAGAACGTCGGGTCTCATTTGCGGCTCAAATGAAACTCGAGACTCTAGGATTATCCACCATTCTGTGTTGCTTGCTGAGATTCTGTGATATTGTTTATATCATGCCTGGGATGAATGTTATATATATATTTATATATACTAGTAGATATTATATATGTTTTTCACCCGCGCTAGTCCAGCCCCCGCTCTGTCGTTAGTTAAGTAACCTAACGGGTGATGACGGGACCTAGTGGCGAATGTGGATGGCATATACGTACCTTATATTTTCGTTCCTTTCTGTGGTGTGATATGTTTAATTGATGGGACTGCATTGATTCTGATCAATGCAAGGATAAAAAAAACTTATATGATGTTGTTGGAATTAAGTTTTTAACAACTGACATTACAGACGTTTCCTTTTGCTTTACACAGTGGTATTCGGTTATGAATATCCAGCACCTCATTCGACGAGGTAAGAGCCGAGATCCCTTCATCGGGAATGACCTCTTAGGAGAAAGTTTGCGTATTTGTAATAATTGCTCTATAGTCGATTTTATTGCTTTGCATCGTGGTATTTAGTTTGGAATATCCTGCACCTCATTCGATGAGGAAAGAGCTGAGATCTCTTCACAGGGAGTGATCTCTTTAGCAAAAGTTTGCGCACTATATATTTGTAAAACTACTGAGTTCCTTCAATGATATTAAGTTCATTACGTTAAAGGTTTTTCGCCAAAAACCAGTCATAGCCCTCCGTCATTTTAGATGAGTGGTACCTAGTATTTGTGTTGCATTTGTTGGCCTTTATCAAGGTGTAGTGTACGGTATCTAGATATTGCTTGTCTGTTGCATAGTGTTGCGATTATCTAGGACAGTCATATAACCTTGTCAGCCTTTGTCAAGGGTATGTATGGGAGGGTTTAGATTAATCTTGGATAATAACGGGTTGAACTTGACTAGTGGTTTATGATTTGTTGGCCTTTGTCAAGGTCGTAAACCGCTTGGAGCAAAAACCACATCAGGAGTTTGAAACATACAGGAAACTTGCCAGGCATGCACATACTTTCTAGAGTGTGGTGACTTGAGTCGATTCCATCAAATTATCATGCGATAATAGTTGGATCCCGATTCCCACTGATGAGTAGGTGTTACTCCTCGGGTGATTTTAGATGATCCCGACTAATTCTCCTTTTAGGGTTTGAAAGAGAATTCGAGTAAACATTGAGAGACATCCAGATTAGATAAAGTGATTAACCATTCTGATCTAGGTTAGAGTGCACGCTGAGTGTTTCTTTTCTCTCTCTCTTTGGCAGCAACTATGGCCCGACCATAAACTAAAACTCATGAACCAAGTTAACCGAACCTTCTTAAAACACTTTGACTTTTGGATTGTCATTTAGCCGCATATATCATTGCCACTCTTACATCCCCTTTGCATTTCTCCAGAACACTCCGTATCACTACGAAGATCCACATTTCTTGGATATTCCATCGTATAGTTACATACGAACTCGAAGGAACATGTTCGAGTTCGAGAATGGATTCTGGTTCAGGAGAAATTGAATAGGATTATTCGGTTGTCTTTTCACTTTACCTTCTCTCAGGTTGCGAGAGCTCCTGGTATTAGGAGAGTACACCTATTGCGCTTATTGGATAGTCTTCTTCCAAACCATAGGCAGGTGCCGAAGGGTGGGGAAGGAAGAAAACTAATTAGCCTAAGTGTGGTGTACAGAAGGTAATAAGTAAAGACATATAAAGAGATTAGATTAAGGGCAAAGAAAATTGCGACTACTATCATTCACGATGAAACCACATATACCATCGTCACTCCTACTTTCACCTTTGCATTTCTCCAGAACATTCCATATCACTACAATGATCCACATATTACTTAGATATTTCCATCGTATAGTTAGATACGAACTCGAAAGAACTTGTTCCAGTTTGAGGATGGTTTCTGGTTCTGGAGAAATAGAATAAGGATTATTCAGTTGTATTTTCTCTTTACCTTCTCTCAGGTTGTGAGGGCTTCTGGTATTAGGAGAGTACACCTATTACGCTTATTGGATAGTGTTCTTCCAAATCTTAGGCTAGTGCCGAAAGGTAGGGAAGGAAGAAAACCATTTAGCCTAAGGGTGGTATACAGAAGGTAATAAGTGAAGACAAATAAAGGGATTGCAGAGATGGCAAGAAAATATACGGTTACTGTCATGAATCTGGATAGTGGAAAATGCATTACTAGGAATACCCGGTTACCCTTTCGAAACATTTTCATGTTTCGGTTTCAGTGTGCGGTGTTAATTGAAAACTGTTTTCCCAATTAGATTCTTACTCCAGAGTATGTATTTACCAGGTTTGATTCTCACATCTATATGGCATTACAAATGATGAGTAGGAGTAAGATATTGGGAATTAAGTGACTATATCCTCAATATATCGGAATTCTTTGCAATTGATGATATTTGAGGAAATTACCTGGGTTTTGCCTGACGGCAAATTTTTGGTTTTGAATATATGTTGTTATGCACCAACTTCAAACTGATATATCTATACGTTTATTTTATAAAGTAAGATATATATTTTTGAAATTATGTCTATGACATTTACCTATATCAGTTGATGGTTATGTAAGGAGTATTCAACAACGATGTAATTCTTCGTAAGCATAGCACAGTTTTCAACCTACGACGCACATAGTTTAAGTTATTAGACTCAGTGGACTTATACAGAGTATTGTATGTTGTCCGGTGTCCGTTAGGACAAAGGGGTTGGTACTCGTACTATATTCTGTTTACTCATGACTTCTCTAGTTTTAGACAAGTATTTCGTTGAAATACAAGGTCCAGATTTTGAGAAGATATAGGTTTAAGAATAAAGTAAAGAACCATTTGTTGCAAAGTATCAGGATTCTTCAAGATGATCGAAGGTGTAGATACTTGTGATAGGTATTCCGTTGTAAGTAATAGTTTTGAGAAATTGCTTCTCTCTCAGGTTACTCATATGTGGATGCACTTCTAGATTAGTAATGTTGCTTGGCCTTCTTCCATTTAGTTGATATGCACTGGAGACAGCTGCATGATTTTGAATCTGGTTCCAATTAAATTAGTGTCTTTGTTTCTATATTAGATATATAAAATGGATTCATATCTTAACGATGTTAAGGTATATGGAGTAGTCCGGCTGATGCTTAAAACCAGAATCTGGATAAACTCTAGGCACGTTTCAGTAAGAGCAGTTTGTGGGTTATTCCGGGTATTGACGATGGTTAACTTTCTACCATCTGGAAAATCAATAGTTATATTGTTCTTGACTTGCCACAGTATTAGTAAAAAAGATTCTTTTTTAGAAAACATTAGTGGGAGCATGGTAGAACTGGAATTGATTCTAGAACCACAAACGATTACTGAAAATTTAGTAGAACCTAAAGATTCAATTGGACACGAAAATCCATTAGCCACTCTGCAGATTTGGTGGGTAACTTCAGGCACCCGAGAGGTACTTCGGTCTCCTCAAAGACGGTGACAGGGAGGTTTTTGATTAGCCAAACTTGACACTGTTGTTGTTCTAGATTATGAGATCCGGTAGGAGGATGAGTATAACGTCGTTCTAAATTAGTTTTAGAAGTGCACGTGTATATGACTCTGTCAGAAGGTTGTTGTAGTCAGTAGGAGCAGCGGAAACGTAGTGGGCAGGTAGCTTATGTCTATTTATAGACTAAAACAGATATAACGGAGATAGATCGTCTATTTTTTGATGTGACAGTCATACAGTTTGACTTCATCAGAATAACAGATGGATATGGCAAGAAGGTTGTAGGGAGTAATATCCTGGGATTTAGATGATATGCTCTTGATAGGAAGTGATATTCCTATACTAGATCGGTTATACTGTGCTTGTCACAAGGTGTTTCTCTATATAGGATCTGGATAAAATATCAAGGTTTCTGGTTGCTAGATCTATGGTTTTAGATCTAGATTTGGGAAGTGTCCCAATTTAGGTACTTGACACTATTTTAAAGTGTTTTAGAATGGACGACTCCAGGCGTGATGGTGTACCTGCAGGTGATGGAGTCACCCTCTCTAAAGAGATGTCTTCTAGACTGATGAGGAGAGAGATTTGCATGATTGGCATATCTCTTGCTTAGACAGTTGAGTCAATCATGAGATGTCAAGTACCACACCAAATATTGCTTTTTCACTAGATACAATAAGCATATATATTAATCCAATCCTGGGGAGACGTTGGTAAGCAATTATGAACATAAGTGGATGTTCTTTGTATATGGTAACGACAGCCTCTTTCGGGAGGCGGTTATCATTTGAGGCTTCTAAGGTGACCTGGATGACAGAGTGGCTGTCAGAGTTATAGTTTTTCCTCTTTCTGAGGGGCAGTATGTTGGATGGGTGGTTCAAGCGCATACTGAGGAAGGCATGGTGCAGGATACTGATTAAATTCAGTGGATGATACGGTCTAAGAAGTTTGTTGGATTTGGAGTTCATTTGTGAACTGGGTCCCATTAGATATCCAGAAAAATTCTAAGACAGGTATTGCTCATTTTGGGAGATAGTATCTCTCCGTGAAGTTGAGATATAGAGAGCTAAAGAAAGAAACACTGGAACGGATCCACTCACTGAGGCTATTTCTCGAATGCAATAGTTTCGCAAACGGGCCTTGCGAAACTGATTAGTAGAGAAGTTGGGTATTCGGTATCACACGAGCTGTGAGTATGCGACACCGCGATAATTAGCCTTAAGTACAAGTGAGAGATTGCTGGCTATAGTGCCCTCAAGTCAATTATTAAATCGCAGGCACGCGATTGTGGTGATTGAGGGAGGACCTATACCGGTAGAACAATCTTACTCGAGATGATAGTATGCTATCTGATTTGTCTTTATCATCATGTACAGCATTAGGTGGCATTACAGATCACTATTACATGTTGATAGAGCCCATATGATTCTTTCTTGACTACCAGTATTATGATGATGATCATATAAGTGGGAGCTGGGTGGTCTATAAGCACATTCTTAAATGTCCCTAGTCGTGGGAGTATCGAGACTGGGTATCGATACTTCAGAATAGACTAGTGTATACTTATCGAGACCTCGACTAAGGGCAGTGGCCGGTCTCACAAACCATTGGTGTCAGTTAGTCACCTAAGATAGTAAACAGGTGCTCATTGGGTTATGAGTACAATGGACGGACTCACAGGGAACCTACCAGTTGGTATTATACCTATTGTCAGATAGCAGTTCCCAGGTGTGATGAGTACAGGTTAGTCTGTTGACCTGAGATCGTCATTTGTCTCGTGTGAGTTTCTACTGTTCTTTGATTACTACCCTACTACGGCTCAAAGGAGTCATGTAAACAGGTTTTAGTTGGGTACAGTCCCGAGCCACATGGAGGCAGTGAGCGGATCGTCGGCGATTCGTCTCTCCTGATATTGAGGATTGATGTCGCGCAGTGCACGGGTGGCTATCATCAGAAATCCTTGGCCAAGCTAGTCGAGAATTACTGATTTGGATCAGTAGTTACTCAGTGGGTGATGGGCTTCATACCGACATAAAATATCGTGTTATTAGGGTTCTGACTTTATCCTCCCCCTTAGACACGATATGCGATACTCTTAGACGAACAGACCGGACTGTATGGAGATTGTCACTGTTATGCTCAGTAGGGGTTTGGATGAGTTTGCTCATCGGCCTTCCTTTCGTTCAATGCCTGGATAGCCGTTACGTACAGCTAGTGCCGCTGACGTGCTTGTGGTTAAACCCACTACCAGCGTATTGACGAGTCTTTAGAGTCCCACACGGAGGGTTTTCACTGTTCAGGCGATATGGTGTAGATGACGTATGTTGGTACATACAGGTGTTCGATTAAATATGTGTACAGGCTACACAGATTTTAATTGGACGGTTGATAATACTAGCGGCTTAGGGTTAAGCCGGATTATTAAATCAGATTTTGATTTAATAATTTATATATATATTTTTATAGGTATTCTAGTATTAGTGTTCACTATCCTTTCTCTCTTGGCTATTCGTATTTTTGTACGAATACGCGTATATGTATTTCGATACGTATAGGCTGTATTCCGTATTTATACGGAATTCTTTCTAGAAGTTGGACACCTCATTTAGATGATTTTCTTTTTAGAAAATCATTTGTTTTTCTAAATGAGGTGGAGGGTGAGTTGGCATGAGCATAGTGAGGCATGTAGAGAGGCATGGCTCTTGTTTATTTTATTGTAAAATGTGAGAAGATATTTTGATTGCATGGTTGCAAACGACTTAAACATTATTCTCTACACACCATCTCTTATTGATCAATTCATCACTTGATCATTGATTCATACACTCTCTTGTGAGACTTAGTTTTCTCCATGGTTGCTCATGCCACTAGTTTCCTCACTTCCTTTTTCATCTTCTTGGGTTGCTCATTTGAGCATGTCACATGAGAGAAAAATATAGTGAGACATTCCTACACCTCCACTCTCCATTACTAGCAATCTTGGAGCATCGGTTGTCTCTCTAGGCGAGACTGGAGCCTGCGTTGTTTCCCTCGGGTGGATCATCATCGATGGAGGAAGACCGGCAACCAAATTCGATCCGGAACGCCTAGGAGCTAAAGAAGGTGGTAGAAGACCGATGAACTTGGTTCATTCGGTATAACCATATCTATCCTAGTAGTTTAGCACTCTTTACTTAGCCAGTATGGTTTATGGTTTCGATCTTGGGACAGGTTTTGTTTGCGCCAAAATTTTTGAACGCCAGTTTTTTTCCGCATCGGCCACGGTAGATGGCCAGGGCGTCGGCAAAACCCAGCAATTTCCATTAACCAAAAACTTTATTACATCCCATGGTACTGAAGGTAAATTGTTTATTACATCAACTGCAATGAAAAGATAAGCCATAACAGGTGGGCAACTAAAAATAAAAATAACTATCTGATAATCAGACATCAGCTCCATATAGTCTTCCTTCGTGGGCTTCACTCCTCCATTGTCTTCATCAAACACGTTTTTATCCAACGGACATTCCAAAGATAGAATAAAGATGAAAGAAAGTCCGTCAGCGAGTTATACTCGGGTAAAAGCGTCTCTACGAAAAGTATAGGTAAAGAAGATGAGTGTGTGCGATAAAGTCATGTGAGTGTTGCGGTGACTTTATAATGCATTTACCAGGTATTATGTTCACATTAATTTGTTAGACATGAGTATTCCGCCTTCGGAGTTATACAGCGATATATTGGTACGGGTTGGATTTAACACGTGGTTCTGCTAGGCATGGAATTTCAATTGTAATATGATCATCCAATAAATCGGGATAGTATTCCATACTCTTTTCTAGGCATGAAATTTCCAGTTATAGTAAAGTCATCCGTAAAAACGGGATAGGATTCCATACCTAGAATTCGCGTGTCTAATCCTAACCTTATTATGACATATAGTTATAGGGGTACAGGTTGGTATCAGCACGTAGTTCTACTAGGCATGGAATTTCAATTGTAATATGGTGATCCGATAAATCGAGATAGTATTACATATCCTTTTTTAGGCATGGAATTTCCAGTTTTAGTAAAGTCATCCGTATAAAACGGGATAGGATTCCATACCTATGATTCACGTGTCTAACCCTAACCGTATCAAATACTATGTTGTGCGGGATATCATGAGTTGGATTAATATAGGTCGAGTCCCTTGCTGATTTGGTTTCCGTAAGAGCTCAAAGGTATTTTAGTGTAACTAAAAGTTAATTGTATTACGTCTAACAAGTAAAAGTTCGATTGCATTAGACCTTACATAAATCAATTAATTAACTATGTAATAATAACTAATACCATTCAACAACACTCTGTACGGATTTCCTTTTATTCTCATTATTCTATTTTTTTTATTAAGTTTCGGTGATATCATGCATATAATGTACATATATTATTAGTGTTAAGCTTTATATGCAAAGTATTTATAATATAAAGGTTGTTGTAACTATTAAAATATATTATAATGATGTAATCAATCTCATTAGTATAACATGGATAAAAAGATATGTTATGAAAGTGAGTCCATTTGTAGTATTCTTCTCAATCTCTCAGTCAAAATGAGGCTTACAGCAAAAGATCACATGGATAAATATATTTCTTGCCTTCAATACAGGTAATAACCATGCATGCTTATCAAATAATCTCATGCAGAAAAGAAATGTGTGAATCTTATTTAATTAAATCTCAATGTAGATCTTTCAGGACAAACAAGGAAATATGAATACAAAATCATTTATGGATTTGACGTCATAAATTAATGAATTAATTTAATGTAATTAAAGGGTAAGTCATTCCTTTCCTAAGATTTTTTTCTAAACTTGTCCCACTATTGCATATATTCACATACAGAGCATTATCATTTATAATAAGTATGAGTTCATAGGGATACTTTGCAATAATATATTGTTACCATATTGATCCAAAAATCACATGAAGAAGTTAAACCTTTATGTTCCCTGCAGTAAGGAGGGTTTGTATTTAAAACAATCATATTTTATTTAATTACATCATTTTACTATATATTATAGTAGCATGCTCATTATAGTTTTATTAATTTATTGGAACAGTATTTTATTTATTCTTATTATTATATTCAATATTTTAACAACTACCTGCTACTAAATAATTTAAAAGCTAAACTACTCATAATCCACTAAATTATCAACCTTAATTATCAAACACATAAAATATAATAATTTTGTTAAGAAAAAGATCAAGAGGAGAGTGACGATACCTATCTCAAGAAGAATGTTGAAGATAGCAACCACGTTATCCTCGAGCTCCTTCTTCTTCTTAAAAAATTTATAATTTTTTTAGAGCTCAAAACCACCATCCTTACGAAGAGCGTAGACCGAAAATCGCGTGGGAATTTGCGTGGATTTTTTTGAGACGCGTAGTTGTAAGAAAAGTGACAGGGAAAGGGGGCTATTTATAGGTTTCTCAGAATCCAAAGGCCAACTCAATATAGTAATTCCGTCTATGATTAATATCAGCCGTTAGATCACGTGAACAAGCGGCCAAGAAAGCGTCACGTGAACAAGCGGCCAGGAAAGCGCCACGTCGCAAGAGCCTCCTCTCTCACAAAACTCCTTTTCATGCATGTGAATTGTGCGGGCTCCTTTTCAAACAAAGGCTGTAAGGCTGCGGTTGCTTGGTGCCCAAATTCTCTCTTTTTTCTTTTCTTTTATTTTTTATATAAAAATCTATTTTAAGTTTAATTAAAAGTCATAAAAATAGATTTAAATATCATAAAATTATGGGGAAATTGTAAAAAATTCAATTAAATGTTTCCTTCGTTTTGAAATAAAAATTTAGTTTCTAATAGTTTATTTTTATCACCCTAAAATATTTCATAAATATTTTCCTCTCCTAAAATTACAATTTAATTGTTTAAAAATTATATAAAATCATATTACTTAGTTTTAAACATAAGAAACTTATTTTAGGTCCTTTTTCAATTAGAATAAACCCTTTTAAGAAAACATACTCGATAAAGTATAATTATAAAAAGACTTGTATTGAAAATCATAGGTGTTACATCTTTTGTACATCGCCAGCCTCGATTCTTCATACCGATGCTACTTCTCTTCACTTCTTCGCTCGTATGAATACGAGCGATTCGAGTAAGTTCCTTCTCATCTCTTTTGTCTCTCTCGATCCTTCACACCTTCACTTATCATACTCCTCCTCGCTACCATGGTTCCCTTTTTATTGAAGTCCTAATAAAAATTAGTTGATTATATGGTTTGTTCGATTCCATTTAACTAAATTTCACATATTCGACTACACCCTACATGTCATTGATATAGATAATAATAAGAAATCAAACCACTATTCTATTAGTCTTGTAATCCATGTCTCCTCTATTTCATATGTTTGTTATATGTATTTAAATGAAACTTTATGAAATGTTAAAAAAACAATATTTGATGATATATGAAAAATAACGGATAAATACCATGTTAATTATTATTGTACGATAGCTAGTTCTTGTGACATGTTAATATAGATCATGCATGGAGTAATGACCTACCTCACACGCACACACGGAAATCATAGCACGTATGTTATTGCATTTTTCTAAAAGAATCGTATTTTCATAAAATACCCTTTAGTATTAAAAATATAACTCTATAACTTTTTTGTTTGCAAATACGTCTCTACAACCCTTTTTAGGGGACCCGTTTATGCTTGGTGTGGATTATCACACATCCTGAGACTAGTGGAGTGAAATGCAGAACTCCTCATGGAGAATACGGTCTCGAAAGGAAGAAAAAAATACGGTTTTATAAGAAAATAAACAAATTCTATAAAATTCAACATAAAAGAAAATATAACAAATTTTTTTAATTTGGGTTATCACTATTTTCTAAATAATTAAATGAAAGCGAGTTTTAATTAAAGATTTTAAGAAAATACCCTCAAGTTTTCAAAAGATTGATTTTTCACTAAAATACCATAAACTTTTAAAAGCTAGGCTTTGATACTAAAATACCACAAAAATATAAAATACATTTTCATGAAAAATCTTAACATTTTAATTAACATATTTTTATCAAAAACACTTTCGAGGTTTTAGGATGAATTAAAACCCTCGAGAATTTTTATATGTCATCTTCCACATAAATACCTTAGAAATCAAAAACCTAGTCTAGTTGCAAATTAGTTTGAGTGATATCTTTTCTTGTCAGTACCTCAGGGTTACCGGAGACAATGATGCACCACTTGTCTCTCCTAAAATATAGATCGTAATCTTAAGGTGGAATTATCGTTGCCAATCGTGTTTGAAAAAATCGCAAATACTGTCGTCCATGTGCGGGGGTTGCTTGATTGTTCCTAAACTCAAGAAGTTTACTAGGATAAAATTCTTGCCCAATCGCAAATACTTGTATCAAATCACATCGGACTCGAACTTGATTTAAATTCCAATCTAACTTGAACTCGAACTCAAACACAAACTGAAACTCGACTTGAACTTGAACACTTAACTTGACTTGATCCGAACCATTAATATGACTGGACATGAATACTTGAACTTGACATAAATACTTGAACACAAATTGAACCTGAACTTATACTCTTTATATTCATGGATTCGATCAAGACCTGTAAACTTGATCTATACAATAAAATACGCGGGGATAAGGGGTAAATTGGTAAAGAATGTATGTCATGGCATAAGAGTTCACTAAAAGACACCTAACCTGAATTTCATGTGCTGTTGTCCCGTAGGTTTGACATGGCCTTGTATTCTTGTACCTTTGGTCTGCGGGGTACGACAGACCACTCTCGTATACACGCATACTTTTCTTATCAAACTACAAACAACCATGTTAGAATAAGTTAACCGTATTCATATACCTATCATACTTGGGATACCTTTTACATACTTTCATACATGTTCATTTTACATACACATCATTAATTTTTCCTTTTTGGGGGATTTACCGAGCACTAGTTCGCTGATGACATACTTAGGAAAATAAGTATTGTATCAGTTTTGTCGCTATTAGCAATTCATATGTTAAGATTGTGGAGACCAATTAGGATATATCGTTTATCGCCGTATTTTAAATTACTTTACTTAAATTTTGTACAAGTGTTTTGGATATATATATCAAAAGATCTAAATTTTCTTAATTTTAAGTTTTTCCTGAAAACCGACGTAAAATATAGAAAACTGTGTTACAATATTTAGTAGGGGATCTTGACAGAATCTGTCATGATTCGCATATTGTTTTTAAATAGGACTTAACTCGAACACCCGATATTCGTTCGTAACAAACTTTAGATGTGTAGATGCACAATTGATAGAGCTATAATTTCCTATATATTAGATTACTTAGAAATATATGAAACAACCCGATATAGGCTTTGCAATATAATATATAGTTGCTGTCCAGAAATCTGAATTTCTGTTTTAAACGCTGATATTAAAATGATTGTAACTATAGTTTAAGGAGTCCAAATTGCGTGAATTTTAGTTGTTTGGATATGTATACCGAAAGACCTACAAATTTCTACTAATCTTCGTAACCTGAAACCTGATAGAAATTGACCCAAATTGTATTTTAAAAATATGCGACGGTGCTGGACAGATTCTGATCTGTTCTGCGCGAGAAAATGAAAATGGGAATATCTCCCAAACCGGCAGTCGTATTTAGTTGCAACCGGAACTCAGGCATGGACAACACTTAGAGCTATATTTATGTTTATATTCCTCATTCATTTGACTTGAGTAATTAGTCGTACATAACATTTCTTTACAACATTATTTATGGCCGTTACTTAAATAATGTACTTGCCTCATTTCATGCTATTCGAACGTGTATACTTTGATTTTTTTCCTGATCTCTGAATTGTTACATATACATGAATACATAATTAGATATTATATGTTTTACATAAACTTATTGCATACTTGACCCGACTTGACCCAAACCATAAATACGTAATGGCTTGATATAAACACTTGACATGAATACATGAACACTTGACTTGAATACTTAGACTCGACTCGATACATGAATTGCATTCTCTTATGTATTCATGGATTCGGACAAGACTTGAACTTTAATCATAGACTAATATACGCGGGATGTTGGGGTAGTTTGAGTATGAATCCTACGGAATCTCAGAAGTCTTATTATCAAAATCATGTTACTGTGGTACCGGGCTGAAACGGTATAAATCATGCTGTTGTAGTACCGGGCTGAAACAGTACAAATCATGCTACTGTAGTACCGAGCTGAAACAGTACAAATCATGCTACTATAGTACCGGACTGAAACGGTACATCACGATTTCATGAATGAAGGCCCGTGTTTCCAAGCTCCTGAATGATAGCCTGTTGGGTTTGAAATATTTCAATAACAATTAAAATCCTGTTATTTTGGGCCCGTGATTCCTTACACCTAGAGGATAGCCTTGGATTTGAGAATACACTTGAGATTGGTTGATATTCACATTTGAACTGATGCTGAGATAGATTAACTTGTAGAGACCTCTTAAGACACTGACATTCACTTCATGTTCACTATACCTACAGTACATGACCATGCTATAATTGTTTGCTATACTCATATTACATTGTCATGCATACATAGTTGCCATTAACATTACCATCTTATACTTGTTCATGTTTCATTTCCATTCATACTATATAATATGTCACCTTACATATTCATTTATATATATTTATATCCCACCTTTCTTGGGGACTTACCAAACGATAGTTCGCTGGCAGACATTCCACCCACTTCTCTCTATTCTTGGAATGTTCGTCGGGTACCATTTAGAAAGAGAAGACAGAAGCGGTCAAAAAAGAGTACAACCGGTTCACATCATAACTGGACGTCTAGTTCCATTCAGCTTTTTATTTCATTTCAGCTTATTTATTTATGCCTCCTTATTAAGGCTTATTATGTTATCGTATCTTGTATTCAGATATTTTATCAACCGTGAATCTTGAATGCAATAAACCAGAATTGGATTTCATTCTTTTATTTATTCTTGTTACTTTATGTTGTTTATAGATGTTTAGCATATTTCTTGTGGGAAATGACATTCTCAGAATAAATATGTCGCGGGCCTCGTCACGTTTCCTGCTCCCGTATTTTAGGAAGCGGGGCGTGACAAAGATAAAGAAGGTTATGGAAGATTTCAAACAAGTCAAAACTAATATCCCACTTCTTGATGCAATCCAACAAATACCCAATCATGCTCAATTTTTAACAACTATGTGTACCGAGAAGAGGTACAAAAACGTACCTAAGAAAGTTTTCCTAGCAGGAATTACCTGTGACATCTTGCATAATAATAAGCTTAAGAAATACAAGGATCCCAGTTGTTCTAATATTTCTTGCACTATAGAAAACAAAGACAGATAGAGCCTTATTTGACGTAGGCGCTGGTGTAAACCTTATCCCTTTTTCAGTTTATGAGCAGTTAGGGTTAGGTGTGCTTAAACCTATTAAAGTAACTTCACAAATGGAGGATCATTCTATTAGAAAAGCTATAAGGCAGATTGAGAATGCGTTAATTAAAATAGGAAATTTTATATTTCCAGTTGATTTTATTGTCTTAGAAACACAATCTGTCTCCAATCCTAAAATTCAGATCTCAATTATTTGAGGACGGCCATTCCTGGCAACCTCAAATGCGTTGATAAATTGTCGAACCGGTTCAATGACACTATCTTTTAGAAATATGGAAATTAATCTCAATATCTTTAAACCAGGAACCCCACTAAGTCAACTGTATGAGCAACCTCTTGAAGTTAATGCAATTGATGAAGTTTCTGTGGATGAAGAATTTGACTTGGAAGGCAGTGATTTTGAAGGAATTTATGAAGAGGACTTTCTAGTAATTTCTAAGGAGGAGGTGTTTAAGGGTTTTTTTTTGAAATAGTACGATTTTAATTTTAAATTATTAAAATAGGGTGTTTTGAATTAAAATTGTAAAAATAGGACGGTTTGGTGCCCCAACCCCCGAACCCGCCCCCTATATAAAAAATATAGAGGGCGGGTTCTGGGAACCCGCCCTCTATATTAATAGAGAGGGCGGGTTCCCAGAACCCGCCCACTATATTGTTTATATAGGGGGCGGGTTCCCAGAACCCGCCCACTATATTGTTTATATAGGGGGCGGGTTCCCAGAACCCGCCCCCTATATAAATATATAAAATTTAAATAAAAATCGAATAAAAACGGGAAAATTGAAAAAAAAATTGAAAAAAATAATAAAATTTTATTATATCAATGTTTTGTACAAAATGAATCCGTCAAATTTACAATACAAAAAAATCGTATCTGATTTCTATCTCGACGGTCAAATTTATAATATCAAAATGAATCCGTCAAATTTACAATACAAAAAAATCCTATATGTTTGTAAAATGTAAATAACTATCGTTTTCCTTTTTCCTTTCCCTTATGAAATCCGAGAAGGCTTGACATAAGCCTATGCCTCCTGGGATGACTGGAGGACCCACTCGTTTCTTGGGTAGATGGCGGCGGCGGCGGCGTCTGCTCTTCTGCTTCGGCGTCAGCTTCAACTTCGTCTTCGGCAGACATTTGTCGGATATGTGCTGCCTCCCAACAACTGTACGTAGGACGATAAATTCGTGTCCTAACTGGGCAGTTGTAGCGAAGAACCTGTCCCGGTTTCTTGCGGCTGCTGTTGCACAAAACCTGGGCCCCATGGCTGCGCAAATCCTGACCCCCAAGGTCGCTGTTGTTGCGCAAAACCTGACCCCAAGACGGCTGTTCTGCAAAACCTGACCCTCAAGACTGGTGTTGTTGTGCAAAACTGGTCCCCCAAAACTGTTGTTCCTCCGGTTGTTGCGCTTGTCCAGTATGCCAGGGTTGCTGCTGATGGTATGGTGATCCAAACCACTGATCCTGCTGCGCTAGATCTCCGTGATGCTGCGGCTCTGGTGCCGGTTCATCCTACGGCTCCGGTGCCGGCTCATACTGCTGCTCTGGTGCCGGCGATAAATGTGGAAGAATATTATATGAATCGAATACACCACTAATTAATTGGTCTACACTTGAAAATAGAGCCTGGGTCTCTGGACCAGCATCAGTCGGGTATGGATCCTGCACCATTGTTTGTATAAGATGCAGCCCACGAACCTGTCGTTACATTAGAAATAAGAAATAAGTATTGACTCATACTGCCGGATGTTAAAAAGTAATGTAATATAGAGAATTCAACTTACTAAATCTCGTTCCACGTGGCCTCTAGGCTCGTACCGCGCGATATTTGGGAAGTTGTTAGGGGGGAGCAGAAAGATATCTTATGGTGACACGCTTATACCACTGTAGATATGCTTCGGTAGCGTCGGTGGCTGTTTGGTCACCTATTTGCTGTAAGGCAATATTACGCTTCCTATCCTCCCATCTCAGTAAATATTGATGATGATGCTCCCTCCAATCACGCTCCGCCTTTCCTCCTCGCATGTCTCCCTCTATTGTCATAGGCGAAGGCGGCGGGACAGGAATATGTTGCGATCTATTGAACTGTCGCAACACCTGGTCCGGGAGGTGCATGACAACGATATTAATGCAGAGGAGTAGGCATCGAGCCCGCCAAACTGGCTCTCCTTCGATACAGATGCCGGGTAATCTTTATAGACGATCTGCTGTATAAGGCGTCCACGTGAACTGCGCAAAAAACATAGTAAAAAAATTGTTATGAAGGTATTTCAAAATTTTAAAACAAACTTAATTACCTAAGTTATGGTTACCTGAGTCGCCTCCATGCGATCCAACTCATCTCTATAGTACCTAAGTACTCGAAGAGGAGCCTTATACGCTTTCTTGCCATTCCACCAACAGCCGAGCAGCTTTCCAGGGGTATCCAAGACAGTTATTTTAACTCGATCCGGTCTTCCCATACACATACGCTCCCATGACCAAATCTATAAATAAAGTGTCAGATGATAAGAGAGAGAACCAATATTACAATTTTGCAAATTTCTTGCTGTGAAAAACAAGGAATTTACCTGAAGTAATGTAATGCAGCTACAAATTTTATTTTTCGTTGGAGCACATGCCTTATCGAGTTCCTTGTAAAGAAAGGCTAGGACCCTGCTCCCCAAGCATATTGGCCACACACATCAAAGTCCATAAGGAAGTCAAGATATAACGGATGGACATGCGTTGCCGATTGGTCCGGCATCAACTAAGAACCGATCATGTACAGAATGTAGGCACGTGCATGTCTATCCAAGACTTCATCGGTGGCTTCATCAGGGATATTAGTAAATGTATCTTTTAACCAGTTTAAACTGATCTTATACCCCTTACTGTAGCCTCCTGGTGCCTGATATTAGCATTTTTTGTGAAATATTAAAGCTAGAAATAATGTACAACATGCAATAGGTACACTATAGAGGGGAAACAAAATGAATTTTTTTACCTGTCCGAGAGCAGACTCGGCATATGTATCCTAGTATGGGTGGTCGGTATCTGGACCAACAATTTTTCCTCCAACCAATCCAAGCCCATTGACCCGTAAACCGAGTAAGAGGACAATATCCTGGAGTGTGATAGTGGTCTCACCCCATCTTAGATGAAAAGTGTGGGTCTTTTTTCTCCAGCGCTCAACTAGAGAGGTAACGAGGGCGCGGTCGATTTGGATATGAAGAAGCAATGAAGCTTCATAAAATCTGGCCCTTCGAATCCGCTCGGTTATTCGCTAGTCCGTAACTATCCACTTGTCAGAACTATGGGTGACGACGGTGAGATTATCTCCATCCTGCAAAATTAAATAATGTTATTTTAGACTATTAGAATTAAAAGAAAGGGGTAATTAAAAAAAATTAATAAGTTTAGAATATTTCCTCTTCGTGTAATATATTAAAAGATCTGTGTTCGTTTTGATCAACGAGCAGAGATTTGTCGAATGGGAGGATAGCGTGGAATATGCCGCTGGATTGAATGAGGTAGTATTGTTTGATGGTATGGTTGCGAATAATAATTTTGTCGAACTAGAAGATCCCGGTCTCGATCCGCTGGAAGATGATAGTTGGGTAGACTTAGCCGTGGCAGAAGTAAATACGGCACCCTATTTGGAAGCGATAGCTGCAAGCGAAGATTGCGTCAGTGTCGGGGATTTGTTTCAGGAAAAAGGAGATTTTATTTGTAAGCTGAAGTCGTGGGTTATTCAGCAAAACGTTACATTTAAAACCGAAGAGTCAAATAAGACGTACTATACCGTGGTATGTACGAAAGTTCCTGAATGTAAGTGGAGATTGCATGCATGTTGTTCCAAAAGAGCCAAAGCTTGGAAGGTCACGAAATACAACCAAGAACATACTTGCATCAATTCTATTATGTTACAAGATCATCGGAATTGCACTTCATCTTACATTTGCTCACTAATCATGCCACTAATCCGTACAGATGTGGCGATGACTCCCCGAGAGATACTGCTCTACGTTAGCGGAGAGCACAAAATTCAGATTTCGTATGTGAAGGCATAGGATGCTCGTAGAAAGGCTTTATGCAAGATATTTGGGGACTGGGAAAGCTCGTACAACTCACTAGTCCCTTTTATGGAAGCCATGAAAGTATCAAATCCGGGGACCGTATACCGGTTAAAAGCCACAGAAACAGATGTCGATGACTCTGTCAGGTTTCAAAGAATTTTCTGGTACTTTGGTCCATGTGCGGCTGGTTTCACACACTGTCGGCCGGTATTGTGTGTTGATGGGACGTATCTATACGGTAAGTACAGAGGCTACATGTTAATTGCTACAGGTGTTGATACTAATAACGGTATATTTCCGTTGGGATTTTCTATTGTCGATGGTGAAAATACATCATCCTGGTCATGGTTTTTCCATCAACTCAAAAATATCCCATCTGTTATTGATAAAACAGATTTATGCATCATATCTGATAGACATTTAAGAATACTAGCTGCAATGAGATCTGTATTTCCGACGACCCCGCATAGGTTTTGCCTACGGCACTTCAGGCAAAATTTTGATAGAAAATTTAAAAATTCGGATCTACATAAGCTTATGTACAAAGCCGGTGAAACGCCTGACCCTAATGTTCATGACATGTACATGACGAAAATTAGGGAGATGAGTCAAGCTGCGAAAGCGTGGTTAGATGAGTATCCAGTACGCATGTGGTCATAAGCACATGATAATGGGTGTAGATATCTACTAATGACCACTAATATGTCTAAAAGCTTCAACGGGGTCCTTAAAGGTGTTAGAGGCTTACCGATACAGGGGTTGATTGTTCGAACTTTTTTCTGGATGAATACTTACTTTGTGCAAAGAAAAGAAAAGTCTTTGGCGATGGAGACTCCGCTCACCGCGTATTACGAAGATATATTCCGGAAAAGAGAGCGCAGAGCACAATACTACAGATCCGAAAGGTTTGACACGGCGGAGTTTCAGGTAACGGGGAGTAATGGGAATCAATATACCGTGAACTTTAGAGATGAAGGGCTCTCTTCGTGTACATGCGGTGTTTTCCAGCAACAACATTTACCTTGTGCCCACGCAATTGCTGCTGCGAGCAGCATGCATAACTCACATTACAATTTTGCTTCCCATTACTATACAGTTTCCAATTACCAAGGTGCATACGATCCAAAATTTCATCCTATACCGGACAGTCGCTATTGGCACTATTATATTGGGAACAGACAAACACCGACTGTATTACCGCCGGAAAAAAATATAGGGCCCGGAAGACCTAAGGTGCGTCGAGATCGAATGACAATGGATGTTGATCCTCAGCAAAGGCACGCCAGATGTAGCCTATGCAAACAACCAGGCCATTATAGGACCAGATGTCCAGGCCAGTCATCAGGGGCGGGACCTTCGAGATCGTGACAAGTGCACCGGAAGATTTTTTTGTATTATAAATTTGACGGATTCATTTTGTTATTATAAATTTGACCGTCGAGATAGAATTTACATTTTACAAATAGATAGGATTTTTTTGTATTGTAAATTTGACGGATTCATTTTGATATTATAAATTTGACCGCCGAGATAGAAATCAGATAGGATTTTTTTGTATTATAAATTTGACAGATTCATTTTATACAAAACATTGATATAATAAAATTTTATTATTTTATTCAATTTTTTTTTCAATTTTCCCATTTTTTATTCGATTTTTATTTAAATTTTATATATTTATATAGGGGGCGGGTTCCCAGAACCCGCCCCCTATATAAACAATATAGATGGCGGGTTCCCAGAACCCGCTCTCTATATTTTTTTTATCGGGGGTGGGTTCTAGGAACCCGCCCCTTGCACTGGGGTGGGGGGTAGGGGCGTAAACCCCCCTATTTTGGCAATTCTAACCCAAACCACCCTATTTTAATAATTTAAAATTAAAAACGTCCTATTTCAAAAAAAACCCGGTATTTAATTATGATGATGGCTGTTTTAAAAATGGCAGTATTGAAGAAATTTTTGAAGACGAACTCACTATGATGGAAGGAGATAAATGTATAGCGGATAACATGAATTTCTATGAGCTAACTTTTGAGGAATTATTTGAGGATGAACTCTTAACATTAGATGAATCAAGCGCACTATGTTCTAACAATTTGCACGTAAAAGAGGAATGTCCTATTGAACATCAATTAAACCCCTCAAAGTTTGATGCTATGTTTTGTCACATGGACACTATACAAAAAATTGCTGTTGTTAGAATTAAATTGCAAAATTTTAAAACTCTAAATTTCAAACAGTAATTTAATTCTTGTAATATTAAACACGATAAAATTTTAAATTTTATTTCATGGATATTTTATTTTGATCCTTATTGTCCTATCGTGTTTTACCAATCCCATGGGTATGTTGATAAATTTTTTAATTGGCTAATTCTGAATTTTAGGCTTACTACAGCATTGGTTATTACTTTGTCGGTAATAAATGCTGATAATCAAGAGGAGGAGCTCATGGATCTCCATGAGCTGGAATATACTTGAAAATATTTTAAAACCCCTCATTTTTAACATATGCATATCATTAGTTTCTTAGTCATGTTCGTGGTCAAGAGAAGGGTTGCGGTAGACAGTGAAGGCATTGTCAAGTTTAAGTGTATGGGGGGTGGTTTTGTACATAGTTTTTAGTTTTCAAAAAAAATATTAGAAAATTAGAAAATTTTGAAAATAGAAATGAAAACGTGAAAAATGTATATAGAAGAGAAAAAGAGATTTTAAGAAAAATAAGAAAAAAAATGGTTAAATGGATCTAATAATGACTTGTCATGAGCCCGTTCCCAAAAGGCTAGTATCATAAAGGAATTACTTGGTTTGAGAAAATATAGGTGGAGCCTATTTTTGAGTCCAAACATTTGAACGTTATTACCCTACTATACGCACATGCACACATCTTGAAACTTGGAATAGTAGAAGAGACATGCCATGCTCTTGTCTGTAATGCCCTAATACGGGAAAAAAATTAATATCATCAAAAAAATGAACACTATCTTGCAATTATCAAGGTAGCATAAAAAAATGCAGTAAGGATGTTTCATCACCTAGTGACCTAGACCAACTGGTTTGGGATCATTTGCTGTGTCTTAGGTGTTGCAAAATAAGGAGATTCTATTTACACCCAATAAGTGATCACATTCGGTAATCGGTTGGTTAGTGCCTCACAAAGCATTAATGGTCGCAAGAAATATGTGGGAACAAATCCATTAATTTGATCATCAATTAAAAAGTAATAGGGAGCTAAAGGCAAGAGTATGGAAGCTTGAATTAAATCTCCGAGTGTAGGGATGATTTTATACACACGTAGATGTATATGATTATGTTTGGAAGCAAGATAGGTAGGAAAGATTGGATGAATGATGAGAAAATAGTTTTCGGCATATATCAAAGTCTATTATGGCATGGTTCATGACGACTGAAAATCTAGTTAAATTTAAACCCTTGTTTTTCGTATTTTTCTTATCTATTCCTATCTTTATATATAGTTTTCATTTTCTTATTTTTGTTTCTTTTATTTTCTTTTATAGGAGTAGAAGTAGGAATAGAAGTAGGAGTAGGATTTAGCTAGATTGTAGTTTAGTTTAGAGTTTGAAACTCTAGATTTGCTCGAGAACTAGCAAAAGATAAGTGTGGAGGTATTTGATTGGTATAATTTATTACACATTTTTCTAACCCATTTATCATTTTATTGTCATATATTTTGTTGTTCCTAGTATCCTTTGTGAGTTATTACTTATAACAGGGTTTGGATGCAAAAGGACGGAAAATTGTCCTAAAATAAGGATTACGTGCGTACAATGGAGACTTAAGAGAATTATCCGGAAAATCAAAAGGATAATTTGCAAATTTGGAATAAATTTGGGAATATCATTGCAAATCAGTAAATGTTGCAACAAATAGAGGTGAATCAATTATCATAACAATAAATCAGTTGGAGAAACCAAACCAAATCAAAATCAACAAATAAATTTGTCTAATTATATGCCAAATTTAAGAACAATTCGGAGATCCACGCAACTGCAGAGCAACGAGAATAATTTCATGATCTGATAACTAAAAAGTGCTCAACAAATCAAAAGAATCGAGCACAAAAAAATTCGTGCTACGAAACAAACAAAGCGTGGCCGATCAGCCGCACAATCTGGGCCGTTCATCACCAATTTTTATGAGCACGATTGTCTTGGCAAATACATCGTTTTAAGATATATCATTTTATTTTTCGAAGATTCTGAAGGCACGCAACAGTATCCAATAGAGCAATTAGATTAGATTATCATAGTTGTTAGCAAGTTGTTTCTCTTGTATCTTCTATTACTTGTTCTTCAAGCTTCCATAGACCTATATAAGCACCTGTATATCCTTATGGTTTCATATCTCTCTCTTGGCAATAAACTTTAGGGTTTTTTTTTTCCAGAGATCAACTACTTGTAAGTTCTCTATTTTAAAATAAAGATGTTTAATTTATTTTTTGCCATGCTTGGCTAAACTTTGCATCTAGGGTTTTGATTTGTGATCTATTGTGGTGGGTATTTCAATTGTTTTTTTATTCTATTCTAATCTATATTATTCTCTCTTTGTTTTTAATCTAAAAATCTAATTTTTACAATGAAAAGTTGACGTCTTTAAATAAGAATTAGGGATAAATAAAAAAACTAGAAACTAATTAGGTTCATGATAGCTGACACCTAGAAATCTAATTAGGGAAGGTAGAGATACCTATAAATCTTAGACATTTAAACTGATTATTGATTTGATCTAGGAGAAAACCTAAAATATAGTAGTTGTAGTTTCTAGACCTACAAATGCACATAGACGGTTAAACCTAGGTTAAATCTAGTAAAGTAGAATTAGGGTTTTAATTAAATCTAAATGATATAATATAATTGATGAAATAAGATTAAATCAAATAATTTATTCGATGCTTTTATGCTATTAATAGATCGTTAATTAAACTTAGGAAAAAGAATAGAAGTTTTATTATATAAACCACCTCGTTAGAAAAGCAGTTTAAAAACCCTAAATCTTCTTTTTATTATAAAAAAAACAACCATTTTAACTTGGTTTAAAGTAGTTAACACACCTCTCTGTGAGAACGATTCTCAAGTATAACTGCGATAAGCTGTATACTTCCGGTTAATTTTGGAGACTAATAAAATCCACATCAATTCCCCTCCTTTATGTGTTCTAAGTCTTTTGATCTTTTGGTTCATTTGTTTCTCAACTTCCACTTTATACCTTTTAAAAGTTTCTTCAGCTTCATCTTTTGAATAAAATAAATACAATTTTGTATATTTACTATAGTTATCAATGAAAATAATATAATACTTTTTACCTGAGGTAAGCTTCACATTTCCTTTACCAGCAACTGAGACAGCAACATACATCTTCTCGTCTTCCACAGTGGGATGATAAGAAGTAAACATATTGTGCTCAATGCATATGTGCTTCGTGGCTCCAGTATCGACCACCTTTTTTTTCATGATTACTGATTATATTCAGTTCAGAAATAATGGCCATAAGGGTGTCTACTTCAGCGAGATGTTCTTGAGCTTTCACAGGCTTGCCCTTCTTATGCAGCAACAAAACATCCAGCTATTCCTTAGACATAGCAATTACCCTTGTTCTTTGTAATTTCCTTCATGACACCAAGTTTCTTATAGTTCTTGAAAGGTTTTTTAGGCCTTCCAGATCCATCCACAACTAAGTTAATCTTGGTTCCAGGTAAGCTCGGAGTTGGCTTATCGTCTTTTTCTCTCAGTCTCGCTTGTTCCTCAATTTGAATATGAACTATGAGTTCATCCAGAGTCATCACCTTCCTTTTATGTTTGAGATTAGTCTTATAGACTTTTCACGAAGGAGGCAGATTTTCAATTAAAGAACCACCCATAAAAATTTCAAGTAAAATAGTACCTTCTGAAGCCAGTTCTGATACCACCTTCTGATAAGTATTGATTTGATCTGATACGGATTTATCATCACTCATGTTGAAGTTTAGAAATGTTTCAATGGCAAATTTCTTTACCCCGGTATCTTTTGTCACATACTTCTTATGGAGGGCTGCCCAAATATCTTTAGCAGTATCAAGATTACAATACAAGTCATAAAATTCATTTTCTAAAGAATTCAGAATATAATGTTTAGCCGTCCTGTTATGCTTTTCCCAATTATCACAATTAGCCTTTTCAGTTTCATTTCCTTTTCCATCTTCAAGAATGGAAACAGCTGATTTCAGAATAGTAAGCACAAAAGTCAATTCAAAGGACTTAAGCAAAAATATAATCTTTTGCTTCCAACGCTTAAAGTTGTTGCCAGTCAAAGGCTCAACTTTTGTCAGGTCTACAGTTTTCACAGCTGCATAGCTACAGAAGCAGAAGGACAAGCAATTTCAGAATCCATTTTCTCTACCGATTACAATCAAAAAATTTGTTCTTAAGATTGTTGTTCTTAAATAAATATTAAGAACTTGTTTATAATCGTATAGAGCAAAATGTAATATAAATAGAAATTTCTTAAATTAAATGTACCTCTCAGCAATCAGAATGTATGGCTACAAACATGATTTGAATCAAAACTGAGGCGAGAATAAAAAATCCTCTGTACTTAAGAACAAATTTCGTTCCCTTATCGGATATATGTCCTTACTGCCTTAGAATTGAACGGCTGTTCTCCAGCATTCAATGGTTTGCAAAGTTTAGGTTAGTGCAAAACAAAACAAAGAAAATCGAACCACTCCGGACTTCTATCCCGCACTCTTGGAAATCTATTTAAAATTTTTAGCCATTATGTTTTTGTTGGATAAGAGAGAAACTCTATTTATAAAGACAGTGGGATACAAGTTATTAATCAAAAGACTTAATGCCATGTGGTAACCGATGCCCTTAAGTAAGGATTTATGACCTTCCCACTACTTTATGCATACAGGAACCAATACAGTTACTTCTCCACTATTCATATTTAGTATGTATCAATAGGCATCCACTACTACAATATCCACCTGCTCTTACGGATTTATCCGTAGGGACCTAAAATATCTTCGTAGGTCCAAAGGCCGCAAATGCATGTCTTCGCCCTGAAAATACCCCTACCGAGTAAAAATTATCCCTGCGGCTTAAACTGTAGGGGAATTTATCCCTATCACTCCGTAGGGACATAATTTTTTTTGGTTTTTTTTTAAAAAATAAAATAATTGTACCTACGGAGATATACGCAGGGCCTTATAAATGCCCCTACGGATTAATCCGTAGGGGTAAGTTTTGCCCCTATTACTAAATCCATAAGGAAAAAATATCAGATATTCTAATATTTTGTCCCTACGGAGAAATGTGTAGGGGAAATAATTGTCCCTACGGATTAATCCGTAGATGCAATGTTTGCACCTACAGATTAATCCGTAGGGACATTATATCGGGATTTTTTTTAAAAAGGGGCTTCCCGTTTTTCCCCATCCTGTGCACAATATATATATATATATATATATATATATATATATATAGCTAATTACAGAAATATTTATAGACAACATCTCACGCATAATATATAAAAGAAATAAACAAACAGAATGCGAAATCAATCAATAAACATTGTAAACATCCAAACAACCACCGATATCGTCCAAAACATACAATATGTATCAAATAAGTACATCCATCCTCAAAAATATAAATAAACCTATCATAGCACGATCCAGCTCCTCCACCTCTAATGAACATCGAAATTTGGCGCATCTGCTCCTCGGTGCAGCCCTGGGTCAACAAAAACTCGACTAATGAAGGAGCGGTCTGTGCAGAAGTCCATGTGGTATGTGCAGAAGTCTAAGTAGACTATGGAGCTATAGGAGTGGCCTGCGCAGCCGCAGCCGAGATAGTGGTTTGCGGAGCCGCATCCGAAGTAGCCTGCCGAATTTGTAAAATTTTGTGTTTGTGTAATAAACGAGTAAGAACGGTGTACTAGGTTTTAGTCGAATTCGTATCATTATCGGATTATTGTGGAATTGCGAATTTATATATGCTTTTTTGAGATTCCAAACGTTCTGTTGAAGTTCATATGTTATGTATGAGAATTTATACATGTTGAAATTCTACACATTTAGGGTTATGCTTTTTTACCCCAATCTAAGAATACTTAGGGACTTAGGCCTAGTTTGGGTATCTAGTTGAGAAAACCGTAGTTTATTTTAAGTGGAGATAGAAATGATGCTCACTCTAACTTGTATGCCCATATCTCTCCTTAATTGTTTAGTTTTGATTAGATGCTTGGTTTTGGAGTTATCTAATTTACAAAGTAATATTTTCTTCTCAAGTTATGAGTTTGGATAATCATAACTTTTTAAACTCCAAAATGAAGAAAGATGTGGCATGGTTATGATTATAGAGTTCACTTTAAATAGTTTTATGTAAGCCTGATTAATCAAACTTAAGTCTAAAATTGAAAGGGAGCTCAGACTACTAATATTGCATATGCTATTATCTACGTGATATAATATTTTACTAATAAGTAATATACGTAACAACATCTCCTTCAACTCCTCAATGGTGGTCTTCAATGCGGCAACATCATGCTCCAGACGTCACTCACGAGATAGGGGAAGTAACCGTCGGAGTGGAGATCAACTTCATATGGGCCCTGCTAGGACCAAGTCCCCGGCCTCTCTTCCAACCTCCGTGTTGCCCTCCGTGTGCAACGTCTAGGACTAGGGTCAATATGATTAGATCGTTCTGTCCACTGAAATTAATCCCTGATACCTCCGTTTGCTCCACCACCCTCTCCTACACCCATGTTAACCATTAAAACATAAGTATATCATTTAAATTTGAACTTATCAAAATAAAAATTTCATTCGAATTAGAATAAATATTAATACTTACGCAATACTCCTGGGTAGCAGTGTCAGAGAATCGAAGCTCGCTCATGGCGGGATCTATCAAGATGCCGTGGACGGACAGATACGCGGTCAACACGCTCGGTGTACCACCATGTACCAAGGTCGGAGCTCTCTGCAATTCACCAAAAATTTATATATATTATAAAATAACTTTTAATATTGAATTATATCAAAATAAATATATTGTAATTTAGTGATGCCTCCATGGCATGATTAATGTTCCTTGAGCCACCTGCGTAAGCGGGACAACCCCTCTTTACCGACTTTCTATTCTCCTTATTTTGATCGGCTTGTTTCTGCACAACATAATCAGATATAGTTTTCTAATTAACTGATTAGTTTAAAATATTGCACATTTGTATGAATATTTTCCCTACTATTATTAACTGCTAAATGGTGTTAATTGTAAATATATAACATATGTGGGTTTATTTGTAAAAATATTATCATCATATGTTTCTTTATTTTAATTAATATAATGAGGAAAAATATATGCATATAATATTTAAATGAAATATTTGTAAATTAAAATATGCATATCATATCAAATATTTCTAATAAATATTCTTAAGATATTATATCATTTAAATGGTTACAATAATATCTCAAAAATACCAAATGTTACTAATACTTTGATTTGAGATATTGTGCAGATATTAGATCAGGTCTGAGGTCCAAGTAAGAGATCTAAATCAAATCAGGATATTGGAACCGAATCTGCCAAAATTTAGAAGCAAATCGAGAGATCTAGCAACGACAGAAACTTAGAGTATTATTTTTAGATCTAGATATCAAAAGGATCTCCACATGTCAACCCAAAAAGCCAGAAAAAATCCCAAGTCATGATCCTACCAAAGCGCGGCAGAAGGTCGTCCAAACGTGGCATTTTGCGGCGGTTCAGCGGTCAAATCTGGGCCGTTGGATATGAGATTTTGGGATCATGATCTTAACTGCATATATTCCTATATGGAATCTAGAGTTTCTGGTTTCAAGGACTATATAAGAGACCGAGAGCTGTACATTGAAAATTATCACCGAAGAGATCAAGAGATCCACGTATTCGAGTGATCATCATCTATTTATCTACCTCCAACAAGAGAGAGATCTAGAGCAAACTAAAGTTCTTGTAATTGACTTTCTAAGGAGAATTGTAAATGCAATAGTTGATTAATAAAGGTAGTTTTTAGTTTAATTCTCTTTGCATTTATTTCCGCATTTAATTTCTGCACTTACTTTTCTTTATCTTCATCATGCTTTCATTCACATTCATCCTCTCTTCTAAGTTAACCATGAGCGAGTAATTCCTAGCTTGTTAGGGTTTGTAAGATAGGGTAGAACAATAGATGAGAAAATCTTTTAACTTCTTTTATACATTTTAAAGTTTATAAACTTTAGAAAAATAATTATTAATCTCCTTATCGGGCGCGCTACCAATTTATTGATAGTCATGACCATGATTTGAGATTGGTTTAACACTTGTTTTGTTAAGGGCTAGACATGAATAGAGATCAATGAAAGGACAAGGGTTAATAGTGGGGAAACCCTAGTTTCTTCCAAAAACCATAATCTACATTCATCACTATCGATCTAGTTTTAAACTATTAAAAGATAAAAGAAGTCATTTTTAATTATTCATCCGTTACTACTAACTCCTATGAACCCAACAAGCCTTTTCATTATAAATCTTATATCCGTTTTAAAATATAATGACAAACAATCACCCATCTTTAATCAACTCGTCTAAAGCAAAAAAAGAGTTCACGTTTCCCTGCGGACGACCGTACTCATCGCGATTAGCTACTAGCGACACCGTCTTGATTGCGGTTATTTTCGAACACACTTTTTAACGATCAACCAAATAGCGCCGTTGCCGGAGAAACAGTCGTAATTTTTTTCTTGTTATTCGGGTTGATTTCTTATAAAATCCAACAAACATAAAATAAACAAAACCGCATCTTGCGCTTTTAACGATTATTGTGTGAGTTTTGCAAGGGAATCTGGAGTAATTGGAGCAGACAAATAGATATTCAGTGACTTTCAACTTGGACCAGAGGAGTATAGGTGAGCCCAGCAGAAAAATTAGCAAAAGTTCCTTCCAAACCACTGAGGAACTGCGGCATTTGGGTGTTATTAGCGGCGAAACCGCGGCTTTATTGAGGAATTGGGACCCCAAAATCCTCTGGTATTTTCCTATTATCTTTCTCTCTCCTCTAAAGCTCCAATAAATTGATTTTACCTGCAGAATTCTTTGCAAATATCGCCGCTAAAAATCTTTTTGCGTGTTTTAGATTTTGGTTTGTTTTGCATATCTATAACGGATATTAAGGGGCAATAAACACAAAATTCAGATTAGGTGAGGATTTCATCACCCTTCCTAGGCCTCACAAATCAAAACAAGCATACGCATAACCCTACATTAATAAAACTAGACCAAGCCCCTAAGGACTGTCGCACTCAATTAGGACAGAGGAAGGCCGCAGGTAATCTATTGCTTATCTGCATTTCTCTTGTGATGTCTAAGGCAAGTGTGGCTAAGGAAAGTGGTTACTTAATTAGGCCCGCTATTTCGGTGACTCGTATAGCGGATACCTCCCACTTACTTAGTACTTACCTGTCCATAAGATTGATAAGGAGGTAGTAAAGGATTGATCCCGTGACTTATCCTTTGAAAGTCTAGGACCGGTCTAGTAAATTGATCCAGGTAACCCTAGTTCTAGGTATTGTTTGTGCACGTTTGTTGAGTCCCTCTTTCAAAGCAAAACAATTTCCAAAATCCAAAATGAGCTTAAATCATTACCATTTCATCCTCTTTTCTTTTCACTTTCTTATAATGGGTAACCCAAACAGACGAACTCTTGCCGAGCTTTGCTATCCATAACCAGATATTTCTTGTTTTCATAATTGCTTCGGTACAAATTCTGACTCTACCATGTTTTTAAGGGATAGGATAGAGTGCGCGGAAAAGAACAGTTGGATACCTCACTCAAGGTCCTATCAACCGCATCAAAATTCAACATCTTCTTATGTTGATAATCCGGGAACTTCTAAAAGCATGTCCATCGCTGAGAATATTGCGAAGGCTAATAGCCAAAGTTTCAATCCTTTTACTAATCCAAAACCGTTAGGAAAACAAACACCATCATTTTCATATGAAAATATTGATACTCGTTTTGAGGTGAATATGACATCTTTTACACGCATGACCATTGCTGAACAAATAGCAATTACCAGTTGCCAACTAACCAACCAATCTCAATATTCTTCATATCATAATGTTGATCCTAATATTGTTTATGAAACTTGGGTACACCTTTCTAATTCTTATGCACAGTACCAAACTTTCACATGCTCTCATGTTGACACTTATCTTAAGGCTAATGGGACAAGTCATAAACGCATGTCGATTGCAGAACACATTGAATTTGCCCATAGCCAACAATTAAAAGCATCTCTTGTTGATACTTCTCTTCAGGCTAATGGGGCAAGTCATAAACGCATGTCGATTGAGGAACACGTTGAACTCACCCATAGCCAACAATTAAAAGTATCTCTTGTTAACACTTCTCTTAAGGCTAATGTGGCAAATCATAAACGCATGTCCATTGCGGAACACATTGAACTTGCCCATAGCCAACAATTAAACATATTCCAACCATACTCAACTTTTTCACTTATCTAGACAGTGCTTCTGAAAATCAATTAGGAAGGTCCACGGTACGAAGAGAATCCTTCATTGGAACTTCTTCACAAACCATGTCTAGTCCTGAAGTAGAGTTGGAATTAAGTAGTGAAAAAGAACAAGAGATCCATCAAAGTCAAAACAAAACAAATTCTTTTGATCTCGACACCCTCCATCCTGCACTCCAACCGATTGTATTCAATGATCAACCGCTTAATAATCTAAGTGCTGAGGTGTTAGTTATATGTATGCCCTAGAGGCCATTACTATACATAGGATGTATATTGTAGTGGATGCTTGGACATATATAGGGATGACTTTCTTGCTCGATATGATAGTATGCTATCTGGTTGCTCTTTACCTTAACGTGTACACTGATTATCTCTCTGTTACATTTTGGTAAAGCCCTTAGGATGTGTACTTGACTACCTGGGCTATGATGCAGATCATACTAGTAGGGACATGGTAGTCCATAAGTACATCCTTCAAGGTCCCTAGTCGTGGGTGTATCGAGACGGGGCATCGATATACCAGAGTAGACTAGCGTATACCTTCTCTACCCAAACAGATGGGCGATGGATGATCCCATATCCATTGGTGTTTGACATCAGAGATGATATACGGGTGCTCAGTGGAGACTGGGTACACTGGACGGACTCGCCGAGAACTCCCAGATGGTATTATACCTTACGTCAGATGGCAGTTCTCTGGTGACACTGGTACAGGTTAGTCTGTAGACCCGAGATCGTCATAGAGTCTTGTGTGATTCCCACTGTGCTTTGATTTCCACCTTACCACATCCAAGAGGGTGTGCAAAACCGTGGTTTTTGGGTACAGTCCCGAATCACATGGAGTCAATGAGCGATAGGAGGGGATTCGTCTCTCCTGGTATAGGGAGTTGATGTTGCGCTATGTTCGATTGTCTATAACCGGAAATCTCTGGCCAGGGTTGCTGAGATTTACTGGTAAGTGTTACCAGTAGTTTCTCGAACTGTTATAGACCTCATATCGACACGACTTATCGAGCTAGTGGGGTCTGACGTTTACCACCCCTAGGCGAGATATACGACATATCAGACGACGAGACCGGACTATACGGTAAGTGTTACTGGTTGGATTCACAGGAGTGTGAGCGGGCTTGCTCGTTGATCTTCTGATCGCTCAATACCCGGGTGGCCGTTACGTTTAGCAGACCGCTTGCGGCTTGTGGGTATTTGATATGATCATCACCTGCTGCCAGCGTATTGACGAGTCTTTAGAGTCCTACACAGAGGTTTCCTGGCTCAAGCGAAACAAAATAGGAGCGCATATGAGATATGTGCGGGACCGAGAATAATACCAGTATGTGATACTGTATTCTATTCTCGCGATTTGTATCATTGGACGGTTATATATGATATAGCCGGGTTACCGAATCAAGTGTTGATTCGATACATTGATACACTTGATATTAGTCGGTTATATGCGATATGACCGGATCATTAGATCAAGTGTTGATTTAATGATTTAATGTATAATTATATATTTGATATATTATTTTACATTAACTAGTATTTGTTCACTTAAGATGGATTTTCTCACTTGATGTGCACATTGTATATATGATATAGTTTTGTGCACTTGATTGTATCATGTTTGATGATACATGCAAACTTGGGTGTATGTTTACTTTAAACTATGTTTAAGTGAATGGTTAGGGTTTTGTTATCTTTTCTTAATTATTTATTTATTTTAGGGCAAGAAACAAAATGGTTGCTTCTTTTGTTCTTTTGTTGAAGCTTCATGAAGCTTTGACCATTTTTGTTTCTTTCCTAAACCTAACCATTCACCTAACCCTAGTTTATTCTCTACACTTGTTAAACTAACCCAAGGTTGCATAAATATAAGAATGACTTTATTTTCTATTATTCATAATTCTTATGATATTCTTTTTCTTCTCCTTTTTCTTCTTCTTCAAGAAGAAGAAACTTTGTTTCCTTCAATGGTAACATGAGAAAAAGAGTGAGAAATCCAAATCCAAAGTGAACCCACTTCCTATTTTTTCATTCTCTACCACTTGCCATGTAGTATAGGGTGTTTTCTTCACAAGTTTCATGACTTGGTGAAGGTGGAGCTTGAGTTTGAGTTGCCTCGACGTAGATCATCTTCGGCATCGAAGTCGACGACCTAGCCCGATCATTTCTTCGACGAAACCATCGCTAGAGTCCGGGATCCGATGATCGTAGTGGAGGGACATCATCACGGAGCTAAGGAAGTGGAGGATCGGATCTACAAAGGTTGTAGTCACTTTCACTTAGTAGTAAAGTTGTTTATTAGCTTGTCGTTTCGCCTATTCTCTAGTTAACGATCTAGTTTAGGCTTTCTCGACACCGGAAAATTTTGAATTGGCCATGTTTGATCACTTGTAGAACCTCATGGGTGTGCCTAGGAACCCTACAGTGGTATCAGAGCCTAGGTAGAGCCTTATGCGAAGTGTAGACGATGTTAGAAACCCGATCGAACCCGAAACCCTAATTTTCAACCCTTCTCTGTACATTTTTTGAAAATGTGGTTTTTTCCAAATTAAAAATATCCAAAAATTACAGCAGGGTATTATAAGAATTAATATGAAGTACGTAAGCCCAAGTCAACTAAACCGCCTCGGAACTGCGGCCCCACCCTAGCATGTGCGGCGGTTCCGCGGCCATAAAGTTGATTCTTGGCACGTGCTTTGCACAGTAATGTCCTATATTGATTCATCTATTTTCTGGGTAATTTTAACTTATACTCAAGTGTTGAGTTTTCTGGGTTGTATTGGGAGTTCGTCGATTCGATCGGAATCTTTAACCTCGTCTATTTGTTTTTCCGGATATTTTTTGAATATGTTAAAAAGTTCGACCGGATATAAATACCCAATTTTTCCCCTGCCGGAAAATTTCCAAGTGTTGGATTTTTCCGAGGTTTAAGAACGTTCTAAGTAGTGTAAGTAACGCGATGATCCCTCTAGAAGACAACAAACCTTAACTCGATTATGTGACCGTCTTGAACTGCCCTTTGAACCTTCGGGTTTGGGGCAGTACGGCGTGCCACATGTGAGGCGTTGGCTTGACCCTTCTACGGCTGGACCGTTGGTACTGAGGCATGAACTGGATGTTATTAAAATTATTTCATGTGTTGAGCTGTTTCGGGAAAACTTGGGTGTTTGATTGTTTGATCGGAAAGTTTAACATTTTCTATTTATCCGGAACGTGATACAATATTTGGAATCTACAAGGAGTTATGAGATAACTGATTTGAATGTTATAAACATAGCACTTTAGTCTCACTTGATCGGTTGCCACGGAATTTTGATGTGATCAAAAGTCCGTCGCAATCACGTAGCGTACGCGGATACTCGCCGGGTAAACTTAATAGACAGCTACACCCCATAGCCCCGACCAAGTGACTGTAGGAGAACCCCGTCGCCGAAAGCATCCGTTCGGGTGCTCGCGGCAGCGGTGTTCCGCCTTAGTGCACTTCATCGACGGTATCGGGGGTGCGGCCATCTACTAAAGTTTGCGACGAGTATTTGGTCAGGATGCCGGGAATCTTGTTGAATTGCCCGACTAGATATTGAAAACAGTTTTCGATAAATGAGACTAAAATGCGGGGTTTATAATTAGTAGGCATGCGATGTCTAAGGAATTCATTTGATTAGGCATGGGATGTCTAAAGAGTTTGCGGATTCCAACTGTTGTAGTCTTACACTTTCTTTTTCTGTGACCGTAAGTGTAATATGTGATATCGCCAGTTTCGTTGCTATATGTCAACGACAATTGGGATGGGCATATTTACTTACGTTGATGACATGTGATGTTATGTGTTGCTGGATATGTTATATTGGATCGTCGTGTTTGAATAGCCGGGGTTTTTTATGTGAGATGAGTGTTTTTCTATTTTCATTCATGTAAAAACTTGTATGTAATATTCTTTTATTGGGGCATTTCCAGCTTGCGGAAGATGTCACCTTTTGTATATTATTTACTTTTCCGCACTAGGATAGACCCAAGATGGGGAGCACAAGTAACCGGGTTCTAGGGTCCAGTGGGAGACCATCTCGAGGAGTCGAGTCCGGGTCTCCTAACCCTAGAATTGGTAGGGTTGCTTGCCGCTCTCGTAGGGGTCTAGGGGTGTGGGTTTGGCTATTCATCGCGACCGTGGAATCCGTGTTTTATACTGGCTCGTACTAAAACACGGACGTCCTAGTATATCCAATATTTCATACATGTTTCTTCTGCTGCGATATCTGTGATGTGATCATGTGATGTTCTGTGATAGATACAGTATATAGTATATATGATATATTATATAGACGTTACTTATGTTTTGCACTCGCGCTAGCGCTGCCCCGCTCTGTCGTTAGTTACCTAACCTAACGGTGCACGAGGGGACATCGAGGCGAATGCGGATGGCATAAGTGTACGTCGAATTTATCTGTGATGTTTAGGTGTTTTAAATGATGGGACTTCATTAATGTGATTAATGGAAGAAAAGAAACCTAAAGATGTTGTGGAATCGAATTTAAAAAATAAAACAGGTAGCTACAGTTCTTGCTTTGCACAGCGGTATATATGATATATCCTGCACCTTATTCGATGAGGAAAGGGCCGACGATCCCTTCACCGGGAGTGACCCCTTTAGCAATAACTGGCAGATGCTACAACCCTCGGTTTGTCTTTTGATTACTTCTATAGTTTCTGCTTTGCACAGTGATATATATGATATATCCCGCACTTCATTCGACGAGGAAAGGGCCGACGATCCCTTCACCGGGAGTGACCCCTTTAGCAAAACTAGAAAAGCCTAAAAAACACTCCATTTTAAAATCATTTAATTCTACAACGATATCAAGTTCATTACGCAATAGGTTTTCAGAAAAACCTGTCGTAGCCCTCCGTCATTTCAGATAAGTAGTAGTTAGTATTCGTGCTACGTTTGTTGGCCTGCGTCAAGGCGTAGTGTGCGGTAGCTAACTAGTATTTATCTGCTTATGCATATGATGCAGATTGGATTAGGGTAGTCGTACGACTTTGTTGGCCTGCGTCAAGGGTCGTGCGGGTGGGTTTAATTCAATCAGGAAATGATGGGTTGAACTTGACTAGCGCACTATAGTTTGTTGGCCTGCGTCAAGGTCATAGGACGCTAGGGGCAAAATTATTGGGAATTTCAAGTGTTGAAATTTGCAATGAGATTGCATACCTTCTATGAGATAGTTGGATCCCGATACCCACTGCGAGTAATTGTTACTCCTGGGAGAGTTTTACACATTACAATTAGCCGATCAAGTAGGTGTCTAGAAAGGTGTCAACGAGGTTACGCCTCTGGAAAAATGAGATTTACATTAATTAGGTCCGTGCGAAAGCACGGGGCACCTCCCTCAAAGTACCGACACTGGCCTGGCGGAAAGATTGGCGAACTTGTAGCGTGTAATTAATCCCGGTTAGTCTTTCCTTTTAGGGTTTGAAGGAAGATTTGATAAAAACAGTGGGAGCCATCCTGATTAGATAAAATAATAACCAATCTTTTCTTGTACGAGCGCACACTGAGTGTTTTCTTCTCTCTCTCTCCAGGTAGCGACCATATCACGCCTTAATCAAAATAATAATACGGATTATTGACCGAACCCGCTTGTTATATTGAGCTGGGAACGTTGGTCCCGCTCCAACTTATAATTGTTATAAGACAGAGCACGAAATAGGGGAATACCAGGATTCCCATGCCGCCCAAACGAAGAAAGTGCATATGATGCATCTCCTTCGGGTGTGTTCATTATAAAGAACTGTTTCTCAGTGTCCTCTACGTCCTAGGTATTAGATACCGGATCAGGATCCCGCAAATGTAATCTGTTACATGGGCTACAGAAAGGTAGAGAACTGAGAACGGGTGATAAGTTTTATGAGACAGAAAATGGTGCAAGTGTTGCAGCCAAGTCTTTTGGTCACTGTCACCCTGTATTACCAATACATTGATTCTGAACAAATGCTATTAGATACCGAACCTGATATATAAAATCATATCAAGTCTTTTTATTAGTAAAGAAGGATATAATTTTGTATTGTTGGATAACGTTTTGAACATTTCCTATATCAAAAGTTGATCGGTTCAGGCACGTTATCTAAAAGCATTGATGTTCTAAATCAAACTACAGTTCTTAGTATACGGAACACACACAAGCGGAAGAGTTCAGAAATGAACGGATCCTTCTTGAGGTAATGTAGACTAGGTCATATCAATGCGACCCGACTAGCTAAGTTGCACATAGATGCATATTTAAATCTCTTTGAATTTACATCTTGTGAAAACTTGCCGGTCATGTCACAAAGATAAGATGACCACAGCTCTATTTATTGGAAGCAGAGAAAGAGTTAGTGTACTCTTGGGACTGATACATGATGATGTATGAAGGTCCCATGTCTACACACGCCAGGACCGGTTCTTTGTACTTCATTACATTCTCTGATGATCTCTCAAGATTCAGACATATGTTCCTGTTGAAACATAAGTCCGAAACTCTTGAGATAATCACAGAATATAAGTTAGAAGTAGAGAACCAAAATACGGATATAAGTATTATGTCCTTTGATGTGATCAGGGAGGAGAATACTTGGGTATAGAATTCCTGGACTATTCTAAAGGAGAATGAGATTCTCTCTCAGTATTACTCCTCCGTATACACCACGATACGTCGGTGTATCGGGGCGGAGCAATCACACCCTATATGATAAGGTGTGCTCTATGATGAGTACTACTGAGTTACCTGTTTCCTTTTGGGGGTTATGCACTTGAGAAGCTGCATACCTATTGAATTAGGTTCGAATCAGATCAATTGCCTACCACTTCATATGTGATATGGAAAGGGAAGAGTCCATATCTTAAGTTTGTTAAGACTTAGGGTTGTCCGGCCTATGTCTAAAAGCAAAAATTCGGACAAGCTCGAGGCAAGGTCAGTTATGTAGAACTGGAAAGGTTCCAGCTATACAAACTACAGCAGATGATTTGGTAGAACCAAAGGATTCAGTAGATACCAACGAACCTTAGCCTCTCCGCCGATCTAGTAGGGTTTCTCACCCACCTGAGAGATACTTCTGTTTCTCTATGACAGTGGGAGCGAGGATTGCATCATGAGATGATGACCCAACTAGTTTCGAGCAGGCCATCAGGAGTAGGACTCTATAAGAATGGCTGGATGCTTAGCGATCTGAGATGGAATCCTTATACACCAACAAAGTATGGACTTTGGTTGCTTTATCTGAAGGGTTAAATCCCCATCAGGAGCAAGTATATCTTGAGAAGATTACTTGGTGTACATGGAAAAGTTGAGACTTTCAAAGCTAGACTTGTTAAAGCTTTGCATCATTAACCAGGTATGGATTATGATGAAACCTTTTCTAAGTACCTATGCTTAAGTCCATCCAGATCCTACTTGCCACGGCTACATACCATGACTACGATATCTGGCGGTTGGGTATCATGACTGCTCTTCTAAATGATATTTTAGAAGAGAGAGTCTATAAGTACACAGTCAGAGGGTTTCGTAGACAGTGGGAGCAGCGGAAACGTGTACAAAATGCTTTATAGGATAAAGCAGGCATCGTGGAGTTGGAACGTCTGTTTTGATGTGTTAGTCAAAGAGTTTGACATCATCAAAATAGTAGATGAACCTAGTATAAACAAAAGGGTAGTAGGGAGTATGGTGGTGATCCTCGTAGAGTACGTGGATGACATACTCTTGATAAGAAAGGAGTTTCCTATGCTGCGCTCGGTCAATCTCCGCTTATCACAAGCATTCTCCACCTAGGATCAAAGTGATACCTACTAAATCCTGGTTTTTGGATCTATGAGATAGATCTAAATGGATGTTAGGATAATCACTAGTTGTAGTGAGATGGTATCAATCGATCCAAGGGAGAATCACTGGAAAGGTTCCAGGGTGATAGAGACGGCTGAATGTCAGTCGCAGGCATTGTCTTTACCCTCAGTGGAGGGACGGTATGTTGGAAGAGTTCCAAGCTAGATACCGTGACTTACTAGACGATTAAAGGCAAGATACATCGCTATTAAAGATACTACCAAAGAGGAAGTTTGGGTGTATATTAGTTCATAAGATGAACTAGGTTCCTACCATTGTGTGACAATGGAGGTGTGGCTTTGGCCAAGGAACCCTGGTCCCATCAGTGATCCAGACATATTCTGAGGCAGTGTCACCTGATCATGGAGATAGTTGATCTCCAGGGTGATCGAGGTTAGGAGAGGAGACTCAGAGGACAACACGGCGGATCCACTCACAAAGGCCTTTTCCCAGAGAGAGACTATTTTGGGATGGTTGAGTATGAGATACTACAACCACTGCTATCAGATGGCCCTAGTGCAAGTGGGAGATTGTTAGTTATATGTATGCCCTAGAGGCCATTACTATACATAGGATGTATATTGTAGTGGATGCTTGGACATATATAGGGATGACTTTCTTGCTCGATATGATAGTATGCTATCTGGTTGCTCTTTACCTTAACATGTACACTGATTGTCTCTCTGTTACATGTTGGTAAAGCCCTTAGGATGTGTGCTTGACTACCTGGACTATGATGCAGATCATACTAGTGGGGACATGGTAGTCCATAAGTACATCCTTCAAGGTCCCTAGTCGTGGGTGTATCGAGACGGGGCATCGATATACTAGAGTAGACTAGCGTATACCTTCTCGACCCATACAGATGGGCGATGGATGATCCCATATCCATTGGTGTTTGACATCAGAGATGATATACGGGTGCTCAGTGGAGACTGGGTACACTGGACGGACTCGCCGAGAACTCCCAGATGGTATTATACCTTACGTCAGATGGCAGTTCTCTGGTGACACTGGTACAGGTTAGTCTGTAGACCCGAGATCGTCATAGAGTCTTGTGTGATTCCCACTGTGCTTTGATTTCCACCTTACCACGTCCAAGAGGGCGTGCAAAATGGAGGGTTTTAGGTACAGTCCCGAATCACATGGAGGCAATGAGCGATAGGAGGGGATTCGTCTCTCCCGGTATAGGGAGTTGATGTTGCGCTGTGTTCGATTGGCTATAACTGGAAATCCCTGGCCAGGGTTGCTGAGATTTACTGGTAAGTGTTACCAGTAGTTTCTCGAACTGTTATAGACCTCATATCGACACGACTTATCGAGCTATTGCGGTCTGACGTTTACCACCCCTAGGCGAGATATGCGACATATCAGACGACGAGACCGGACTGTACGGTAAGTGTTACTGGTTGGATTCACAGGAGTGTGAGCGGGCTTGCTCGTTGATCTTCTGATCGCTCAATACCCGGGTGGCCGTTACGTTTAGCAGATCGCTTGCGGCTTGTGGGTATTTGATATGATCATCACCTGCTGCCGGCGTATTGACGAGTCTTTAGAGTCCTACACAGAGGTTTCCTGGCTCAAGCGAAACGAAGCGCATATGAGATATGTGCGGGACCGAGAATAATACCAGTATGTGATACTATATTCTATTCTCGCGATTTGTATCATTGGACGGTTATATATGATATAGCCGGGTTACCGAATCAAGTGTTGATTCGATACATTGATACACTTGATATTAGTCGGTTATATGCGATATGACCGGATCATTAGATCAAGTGTTGATTTAATGATTTAATGTATAATTATATATTTGATATATTATTTTACATTAACTAGTATTTGTTCACTTAAGATGGATTTTCTCACTTGATGTGCACATTGTATATATGATATAGTTTTGTGCACTTGATTGTATCCTGTTTGATGATACATGCAAACTTGGGTGTATGTTTACTTTAAACCATGTTTAAGTGAATGGTTAGGGTTTTGTTATCTTTTCTTAATTATTTATTTTATTTATTTATTTTAGGGCAAGAAACAAAATGGTTGCTTTTTTTGTTCTTTAGTTGAAGCTTCATGAAGCTTTGACCATTTTTGTTTCTTTCCTAAACCTAACCATTCACCTAACCCTAGTTTATTCTCTACACTTGTTAAACTAACCCAAGGTTGCATAATGATAAGAATGACTTTATTTTCTATTATTCATAATTCATATGATATTCTTTTTCTTCTCCTTCTTCTTCTTCTTCAAGAAGAAGAAACTTTGCTTCCTTCAATGGTAACATGAGAAAAAGAGTGAGAAATCCAAATCCAAAGTGAACCCATTTCCTATTTCTTCATCCTCTACCACTTGCCAAGTAGTATAGGGTGTTTTCTTCACAAGTTTCATGACTTGGTGAAGGTGGAGCTTGAGTTTGAGTTGCCTCGACGTAGATCATCTTCGGCATCGAAGTCGACGACCTAGCCCGATCATTTCTTCGACGAAACCATCGCTAGAGTCCGGGATCTGATGATCGCAGCGGAGGGACATCATCACGGAGCTAAGGAAGTGGAGGACCGGATCTACAAAGGTTGTAGTCACTTTTACTTAGCAGTAAAGTTGTTTATTAGCTTGTCGTTTCGCCTATTCTCTAGTTAACGATCTAGTTTAGGGTTTCTCGGCACCGAAATTTTTTGAATTGGCCATGTTTGATCACTTGTAGAACCTCATGGGTGTGCCTAGGAACCCTACATGAGGTGCCCAAGAATAACATGTTTGACTATTCCAATAGTGAGTATGAAAGAGAGCCATACACCAGTCCAAATCAAACTGATCCTTATTCGACTGCACTTGATATTTCAAACCTTCCAACTCCGTCAAGTGAACCAAGTGATTTATCTATTGAGGATAGTATAATTGATGAATTTTTAAAGAATTGTTCGTTTGATTTGACTGAAGATGTTAGTGAGAGTGGTGATGAGAATATCGTTGATGATGAACCCATTATGTTAGATGAGTTGGATTCTCCGACCCATCAAGTCCCTTCTATTGAATACGAACATCTTCCTGTACAATTAAACGATCCTATTCTTACCACCGACTTATCCGATAAACAGAACGATATTCAACCTTCATCTCCCACATCTGGTTCAACAATACTCGACACCCAAATTTTTTTACCCATTTCATCACCCACTTTCTTTGGTTCTTGTAATCTTCTTTCAACTCCACCGAGTTTTAATGAACGACACTCCGATATTTCGAGTTCTATGATTCTTGAAAGACCACTCGATTTAGACTCTGTTGAGAATGAGGGAAACAATCTTTTAGAGTCTCCTAACTCTATAATTTCTAATGAATCGAGTGTTTTGAATCTTGGTGCGCAAAAGACCGACCTTGGAACTTTCAACCGTCCTAAAGAATCTGCATATTCCATTAATATAGATATCGATTCCTTTCTTTCTGATGAAATTATCACTCAAACAATTGATGAAAATTTTGAAGACATTTTCGCTGAAGAACTCGCGTTCCTTAAAGACATGGATGTTGTGATGAATCAAGCTCCATCCGAAGAAGTTGAACCGCCACCCTTTCTTCTTATCAAGTACGAGAATGCGAATATTCTACCTACTCCTTATCTTTCATATTCTCGTTTTCATTCACCATCATTGTTTCGTCTCTACCAACCAAGACGTAAATCCTTTCGATTACACTTCTTATCTTCTCCCCACTTCTTCACGTCTATCTGTGACGTGATCATCTACCAACCATGGTATTATATTGATAAAATATTCGAATGGCTAGTGTTGACTTTTGGTCTTTGTAAAGCTTTGCATAGACCAATAACTTTACCCCCTTATGATTTTAAATGCTTAAAAAAACTGTTTTACTCAAGTTTGGGAGGGGGAGAAAAATATTTTGGTTCTTGAATTTTTTTTTTTTTTTTTGCACAATTGCGAGCCAAAAATAAGTTTAGGGGAGGATTTCACTGTCATTGACTTTTGTCCCCCTTTACTAATTATTGAGAACTTTTCCTCCCAAGTCTACAAGTTTTGAGTTTAAAGGATGACATCATTGAGGACACTGCTGCAAATAGGTTTGGGGGGAGATTTGCTTATTCATGCATCATTTTGCATTATACTAGATAAAAGCACAAGATTTTTTTTAAACAAATAAAGGTTAGAAAGTAAATATACGTATGAAAGAAAGGAAAAGATTTAAGAAAAGCAAGAAAATTAGATGTTTAAAAAAAAGCTAGTAATAGGTAGTTATGAGCTGTTGTCCTAAGGGTTAGTAAGATGAAATGAATTACTAATCTGTGGATAAAAATAAGTCTGAAAAATAGTCCTTATTCTTGAGTCCAAACATCTGAACGTTGATACCTTACTATACGCACTTGCACACATCTTGAAACTTAGGATAGTAGAGGATACCTTGAAATACTCTTGTCTTAAAGTCTTAGTATGAAGGGAATATATATATATATATATATATATAAATGACACAGAAAATATAAATGGTGAAGAAAAATGAACACTGGTTTTGTAATTACTTAAGGCAGTATAAAAAAATAATATAGCGAGGGTGCCTTATCACTTAGTGCCTTAGATCAACTGGTTTAGGAGTCACTGTTAAGCCTTAAGTGTTGTAAAACTAGGATATTTCTAATTACGCCTTAATGAGTGAGCACATTTGGTAATCAGTTAATTAGTACCTCAAGAAATATTAACGGTCGCATGAAAAATGTGTGAGCAATTCCATTTGATTCATCGACTAAAAAGTATTAAGGAAGATGGATAAGAGTATGATAGCTTGAATTGAATTCTTTAAGTGTAGAGATGTCTTTTACACACACGTAGGGGTATATGATCGATTATAGGAAGAAAAGGTGGGGAGGAAGGCTAAAAATGATGTTTTATTGAGGGATGATGTGATTTCTGACATCTTTTCATGACTATTAAGATAGGGCTCATGGCAACTAAAAAGCTAGTGTAGTTTGAAACTCTTATTTTCAAGTTCTTTCTTTTATATGTTCCTTATCTTTGTATATAACTTTCATCTTTTTTCTTTTATTATGGGATTTTGTGGGTGTAATCTGCTGAAAACCCTCAGGAGAAAACACTCCTCCTACTAGGGACACCTAGAGGTTTAAAAGCTTGTTGCACGTGCTAAGTGCAATCGTATTGCCTACGAAAGTGTGTTAGGTTTTTTCCTTCTTCTTTTTCTCTTTAATAACTAGTTTGCTCGAGACGATCAAAGATAAGTTTGGGGGTATTTGATTAGTTTAAAATATTGCATATTTGTATGAACATTTTCCCTACTATTATTAACTGCTAAATGGTGTTAATTGTAAATATAGAACATATGTGGGTTAATTTGTAAAAAGATTATTATCATATATTTCTTCATTTTAATTAATATAATGAGGGAAAATATATTGTCACGACCCGTTTCCCGGTGTACGGGTAGAGGGAGAGACTGGCCGCTACGTATTTACTCTGAAGTAAACATGCTAAGCGTATCTAAGCAATATAAAAGTAAATGTACACAAGAGACAAATGTAATGAATATCAACTTTATTTATTAACATTTTTTTACAGTACATGGAAAAGTAAATACATGGAATGAAAAGCAATGCCTAAACAGTGGCATAACAGAAATGGAAAGTACTGAAATGAAATGTACAAGTATCTAGAACTCCGGGTCGAAGGCTAGCTGATCCAAGTCCTCGCTGGTGGGCTCGATCTCCTGAAGGTCTGATCCACCTGACAACATTCCAAAGAAGAAAAAGAAGAAATGTCGTCAGCGAACAATCGCTCGGTAAGTCCCAAAGATAAGGGAGAAATAGAATAGACAGAGAGAGTAACTTTTAAAGTTGTATTAAATTGTTAACGCTGTTATTTGTAGCTTGGTACAGAAGAGGCCAGTGTATACGAGAGGAGTCTTAGTAGACCAGAGACTAAGGTGGACGGAAAGTACAAGGAATCGTTCAGCCACGGTACAACGACAATGGAATACAGGTTAGGTGTCTTAATGGTTGCAGTCTCGTGCCACTTCAACACCTTCCGTACCAATCTACCCTTTATAAACCCCACGATGTCTTAATTGTATTGTTTGTATTGTATTGTCTTGTAATATAGATTGTATAAATGGATGAGTTGCTGAAACTATGATATCAGTGAATGGATGTAACTGGAGAATCATGTAGATGGATGTATATCCATGGGTCGGTTCGGTCAATACAGATTGAATAGATTGAACCGATTGATTATAAAGATTCATAGATTCATATTGAATTGTAATTTATACTTGAATCATATTCAAGTCAGATTATTTATAATGAGACTCAGTTTGAGTCAGAAAATTAGAAAATAAATTGAATCCTGAATTAGGTTTTGGTGTTATCGGTAACCGCTGCACATGGACGGCAGGATTTGTGTCTTTTACAAAGACGATTACCGTATTGATAACACCGTTTGATAAGTTATCTATCTTAAATAGGCAAGCACCCATATCTCCGACTCCATGGGTCTCAAGAGACCGGTCCCGCTTAAACCTATATTTACTAGGGTCTTTATTGTAATTTAATATAACTTGAGGGGATTTTATGTAAAAATAATTTTGTATAATTTTCAAAATACACCTCAAGTATTTTATTACCTTATTTAGAGTTTTCATGGATGTATATTTTATCATTGTGACATTTCTAGTGAATATAACCTATTTTTCATAATACATGGTATTTCTTTGTAAAGTATTGAACTTGTATAGAATTGCATGGTATTTTCATGTGAAGTGTATCTTTTTGATTTAGAAAAGTTGGAATATTTATACTATATCAAAAATAGATATTTTGATGATACATATATATTTATAAAATAATTTAATTTATTATTTTTCTAGAAATCTCATTTTCTTAAGATATTTGTATTTTTAAATCTTTCGAGACCGTATGCTCCTTGCGGAGGTCTGCATCTCGCACTACTAAGCCCGAGGATGTGCGATAATCCACACCATCCTGAACGGATTCCCCAAAATGGGTTGTAGCTGCACATTGCAAAGATTTGTTAAAAATACCTATCTTGTAAAAAAAGGTTTTTATATAAGTTGGAGGTAGTTTTATGTAAAACCGTATTTTTCCAAAACTATGTTCCCAAAGATCATCGTTCTATGTTACATATGAGTGTTGTGAAGAGGTAGGTCATTACCTCGTGAACTATCTAAAGGTATAGCAAGGGTAATGATGTTTTTATGTCGAAGCTAAACTATATGGTATTTTTTTGAGAAAAATGCGATAAAAATTACAATATACATTCTTTTGATATAGAACTTGTTCAATATGTTTTGTTAATGATTAATAGTCATGTTTTGAGAGTTTGGTATAGTTGTGTTTAAGAAAAAATGGTAATTTTAAAGAAAACCGAATCGGAAGTCGGATTAACTCCGCTTCCGTCGGATTTTAGAATTACGAGTTTTCAGAATAGAAAAGAGAAGAGGGAGGAGGGACTTACTGGTTTTTAGATTAGAGAAGAGGACGAGGGAGTGGTAAGAGGTGCCGGTGCGTTGTTTCGTCGCCGGGAGCTCCTAGGGTCGTCGTCGGAAGTTCGTCGGAGCTTCGCCCTTCGCTAACTCCACTTGTATACAAAAGTTCTTGGGATTTTTCTTGAGAGTTTGGGCAGAGTTTGTGAGTGAGGGGGGTGTTTAGGTGTGGTATTTATATGAAAGAATCTAGGGTTTAGGGTAGATGAAAGGGTGTGATAAAATTATATTAAAATTTGTATTAAAAATTGGATTAATTAAGGTTTTGAATGGCTCTGTTAGTGTGCAGGGTTTTTAAACTATACAGGGGTTATAAGGAGGCCAACAGTCACAGAAGTTCAGAAGGGAAAATCGGAGTTTGGGCTGACTCGGCCGGCGGCGGCGGGCGAGTCGACCAAGTCGCCGGCCGAGTTAAGCCGAGTTCGGCCGCCACGTGTCCCTTGCCTCTTGGTTAGTACAGTGGGGTCGTTTGTTTTTAGTGTGAACTTTGGTTTTACGGGTTTTGCACGTGTAGACTCTTGGAATTCTAAAAGATTAAAGGAATTTTAATAAAAAATAATGTGTGGGTGATGGGATTTGAACTCTGGTGCTTTGGTTCAGCAGTGCAAGGTCTTACCAGTGAGCTATAAGCTCCTTCTTGCTCTTTAAAAGCAAATCAAATACTTATAGTACTCACAGGAAATGCAAATACCCCAAGTATACATTAACTTTAAATGAATTTTATGTACACTAAAATTGGAGTTTTTACAGTCTACCATCTTTACAAAAATTTCATCCTCTAAATTTGTAAAAGGAAAGTGTAACAAATTTAAGGAAAGTTTGGTGACTGAAGTACCAATAGTGTATGAAAAATAATAAGGTGGTACAAGGGTTTTAAAAATATGAAAAAGACTTACTAGTGTTACCTTGGTCAACTGTCTCGGCTTCTACGGCTGCTAAGGTGTAAGCCTATCGTCCTGGTACATTCCTCCTGGTTGGAGGCACATTCTTCTGTCCTCGAGGCATGTTCCTCAGTGCCTGATGGAATTGGCGATTTGGCTGTGCAGGAGTTCTATGTGGAGGTGGTGCTGGGAGTACAGGACGAGTTGCAGGAGCCTGGATAGCTGGCCGCTGCGGGTAGTTGGTGGGTGTGTGAGCTGAGTTGTATCTATAGGGACATGTCTCAATTTTGTGATTGGACGCGCCACAAACTAGACATAGGCCCTTTGCGGGCCTACAGTCCTTTATCAAATGTCCATCTCACTTGCAATGGAAACAGAAATCTGGTCTTGGCTGGTTATTGGGTTCTTCCGATCTCCTGGGTTCGAACAATGGCCTGGAAGAGGCTCCTCCTGCCATTTGAGTGGTAGGACGCTTCAAACCGGTAGATTGAGGTCTGCCCTTCTTCTTCACCACTGCCTCATATCTTCAGGCAGCTTTCAGAGCCAAATCATGGGCTGGGAAATCCCTTATAGCTAAGGCAGCTTGGATTTTCGGGTCCAACCCTTACTGAAATCTTCTTGCCCTGATCTCAGCAGTCGGTATGAGATGGGCCGCAAACCTGTTACGATCTTGTGTTAGCTGTGTAGTATGTGTTTTTAGGAAAATGAATACTGAGACGTATCTTACTTGCAGAGCATGGTAAACTCAGCATCATACTCATCTACTATTTGGTCCATATTGAACCTTGTTGCAGATGGATGAACTGTTGCTCCATATCAAAGCAGGCAGTCTCAGGGAAGTACTTTGCATCGAACATGTCGCGGAAAGTCTTCCATTCGATCGACTGGGTGTCACGACCCGAAATTAGCTCGTGACCGGCACTTAAATCACGCCACGTCTTCAGACGTAACGTAATTCAAGTAAGTCGAAACCCAGAAATCTAAACCTTTTTAAGAAAATAAAAAGAGGTGAAGTTTTGAAATAAAGGTATGATGAAATTAAAAAGTTTTCTTAAATGCATAGATGAGGGAACATGAAAATACAAGTGGATTATGCAGGTTGAAAAATATATTTCGTCTTTTAAAAATTTGGGCAGCACCTCCCTTGTATATTTCGATCCAAAACCACATACATATGATAATATAAAAGGCATCCCCAAGCGGGAGCTAGCTCTTCGCCAATCGGTGGATCACAACCACGCAAGATAGATTATATATATACAATGCCCAACGGCGAAGATTACCACAAAAGATAAAGAAATAAGCAAGACATCAAACCCACCAAACGAACATATAACCCATCGCTCAAGTCTTGCAACTACAAGTCTTGCTAAGTCTTACTACTTATACAAATACTAGTTTTTGATTTGATGTAGTTAACTAGATACAACAGGAATAATAAATACAAGAGGGGTATGATCCATCATGTACCACCTACCAAAGAAAAACACCCAAATGCAGCTGTGTGCCAGCGATGCCGCTGTTGATCCATGCGGTCAACCTGCAAGAATTGTGGCACAACGGGGGTGAGTTGCCAACTCGTGAGTAGAAAATATCATCAGGTAGAAATCGAATAAAATAACGATTTCCTAGGTCCACTATATCATAAAGGTAATACTATGATATCTAGGGTGACTGTATCTGTATATGTGCCAACAACATATATAAATACCTATCAGCATGTGGATATCATCCAACAATGTAATCAATGCTTGTATGGATGTGGATCTCATCCACGTGTCCATCAATGACACAACAACGTCATGCCTGTAAATATCATAAAACCATATGCATGAAAATATGAGGGTATAAATCAACGTGTGTCCCTTGCGACACATCAAAATCATGGAACCTGAGTGTTCAGCATCGACACTCGAAATATCATGAAATCCGTGTCCAACATCGATACGTAAATCCTCATATATCTCGGGCTCCGTCTGCGGGATCAGCTCTCGGGCTCCGGCAGAACGGGTTGGCCCATATCCATCTCTCGACTCCGGTCGGTATCCTCCGGATAACTGCCAGGTCCAACCAATCACCGGTAGGTAGTAGTCCCTCTGCCAAGCTCATCGTCTACTGCACAACCATCCATTCTCGCCCCGGGGTACCATACCGGGTCCACCATGAACCATCAAACGGATCATCCATCTCCTCGAATCGGGTTTTACATATCACACATCTCAGAACCGAGAAAATGCATGGTGGACGCACTGAAATATCATATCAAGAGAAACCGGGTTTTTAAAACAATACATACTTTCTTTTGAAATAACCACGGTTCTCAAATCCAGAAATCTCATGAAAACAGCATATCTCAATGTGTATAATCATAAAGCATGATGTATGCGACATATAACAGAGTGTAAGCATATCCGTATATCATGCAACATAGAACAGTGATGTGAGCATGGGCATATTATCATAATGTGAGCATAGCAATATAATAGCATGATGTAGCAATTCTACTGTGTGAGTGACATAGCAATTATCGATGATGAAGTGTGTGAGCCGGCCAATCTGTGTAAGTGTAACATACGCATCATCGATAATGGTGTAGGTGTACTAGCACAAGTATATGAAATACAATGAGAGTGACATGAACGTAGCATAAGTAAATCGTAAGCTCAATGTTAAAGGTATACGTATCTATAATATGTCCGAGTCGGTGAATCTATCAATCGGCATCCAGCCTCACAACATCACGTACGGTATAATGCATCGTACGACATCTTCTAGTCAAGGGTATGGATCAATCATCAAGTTAAACTCATCACGTACGGAAAATCATCGTACGGCAGCATTAAACCATCAGGGATCCTATCGACCTATACGACAATGAGGGTACGGACCTAACATCTCGTACGGCATATCACTCATGATTCGCCACATTTATATATATCTATATACCTATATCCCCGGGTCACATCCATAACAATCTCATATCTGGGGACCGACAAATGTATTAATCATCTCATATCGACTCGCATCCGTATACCGACATATCAATCAAGTCAGCATATCACATCGTATTCACCTTTCATCATATTAATATCTCGCATCAAGTCATCTTACATGTATACGTTCTATCTTATACATCTAATGTCATGCTACTCTAAAACTCATACTTATTCTAATACAACTACATATCTATATGTCGTGATTCACATTCGCTTTTCATATCCTTATAGCTTTTATCTCATATCTCAATACATATATTTAATCATTTATATCATCTCTAACTATCTTTTTAACCATATCCATAGTTTTCTACGACTGTATCCTATAGATCAGTTTCCATTTATAATTTGCGGGGGTGCTATACGCCATACACCCGACTTCCCCCGTAGATATAGATCTACTCACCTACGGAACTCCTCGTTCAGCCATAGTCGATGTGCTTCATCGTCTCGGAATCCACGTGAAGGTACCTACAATACATACACAGTCGTAATACCATTAAAATCAAGTCCGTTAAACCAATATGGCACACGGTTCGCTCATAGGTTAAAACCTATAGCCTCGCATGCAAAACACAACCAAATAACTCTCGTCGTTGACGTTCAAACGCCACACGACGGAATTCAAATCAAATACAAAAACCAAGTTTTCAGAATCGGAAAACATAAATGCAGCAGCATGAGAAATCTATCCCAGATTTTCCATCAGGTAAAATTAGCCAATTTTGCATATGGGGTTGCTCTAGATATCAGATAACAATTCCACAGACCAAAAATGACACATTATCACTACAACTTGGCCGCAAATTGCGGCCAAACCTAATTAATCTGCGGCTAGATTATAAGAATAGGGGCTTAGGTTTCAGGTGATGCTTCTAGGTTGCCTGCTCGTCTCATGGTCATGGGAACTTAATTTACAATGGTTTCGGGTCATCCCAGATCTCTAAATACCATCACTAAATCCACAAAAACACGATATCGACAAATCTAAGGTTCGTATCTTGGTTTCTAATCCGGGTCTTGGCCAGTAAAAACAGCACTTAGGGTCCTACAACAGCCACTTCCATCACCACACCATAATTCAAACCATAACCTCAACTTGGAAAATTCCAAGATCACTAATCCACACTAAATCACATTCTAAACTAAACTAGAATAATAAGAAACTTAAACTAAACTAAATGAAAGAAGATATAGCTCATGTCACGACCCGAAATATTAGCTCGTGACCAGCACTTAAATCACGCAACGTCTAAAGGCGTAACGTAATTCAAGTAAGCAGAAACCCAGAAATCTAAATCTTTTAAGAAAAATAAAGGAGGTGAAGTTTTGAAATAAAGGTATAATGAAATCAAGTTTTCTTAATGCATAGAATAGGAACATGAAAAATGCAAGTGGATTATGCAAGTTTAAAAACATGTTTCGTCTTTTTAAAAATTTGGGCAGCACCTCCTTTGTATATTTTGATCCAAAACCACATATACAAGATAATGATAAAGGCATCCCCAAGCGGGAGCTAGCTCTTCGCCTACCGGCGGATCACAACCACGCAAAGTATAAAAAATAAGTATACGACGCCCAACGGTGAAGATCACCACAGAAGAATAAGAAATAAGAAAGACATCAAAACTACAAGTAGCGGGAAAACCCTCGTTCTAAGTCTCACAACCACAATCTCACTAAGTCTCATTACTTATACAATTTACTAATTTTGATTGATGGAGTTGACTAGATACAATGTGAAATATAAATACAAGAGTGGATACGATACAAATGCCCCACCTACCAATGCAAACCACCCAAAAGTAGCTATGTGCCAGCGATGCCGCTACCGATCCGTACGGTCAACCTGCAAGAACTGTGGTACAACGGGGGTGAGTTGCCAACTCGTGAGTAGAAAAATATCAACAAGTAGAAATCGAATAAACAATGACTCTTAGGTCATCTATATCATAAAGGTAATACTATTATATCTAGGGTGACCGCGTCGTATATGTGCCAACAATGTAATCAACACCTATGTGTATGCGGATATCATCCAACCATATAATCAATATATGTATGTATGTGGATCCCGTCCAACCATGTGATCAATGTCTGAATGCACGTAAATATCATAAAAGAGTGTGCATGAAAGTATGAGGATATAAATCAACGGTGTCCCCCGCGACACATCAAAAATTATGGAACATGGGTGTCCAACATCGACACCCGAAAATATCATGAAACCCGTGTTCAGCATCGACACGTAAATCCTCATATCTCGGGCTCCGTCAGTCCGGATCGGCCCACGGGCTCCGTCAGTCCGGATCGGCCCATATCATCTCTCGACTCCGGTCGGTATCCTCCGGATATCCGCCAAGCCCAAATACTATCACCGGTAGGTAGTGGTCCCTCTGCCAGGCTCACCATCTACTGCACAGCAGATCCGTTCTCGCCCCGGGGTACCATACCGGTTCCACCATGTGCCCGCAATCTGCCTCATCCAACTCCTCGAATCGGATTTCACATGTCATACGTCTCAGAACCGTGAAAACGGATGGTGGACGCACTGAAATATCATATCAAGAGAAACCGGGTTTTTAAAATAGTACATGCTTTCTTTTGAAATAGCCACGGTTCTCAAATCCAGAAATCTCATGAAAACAACATATCTCAATGCGTGTAATCGTAAAGCATGATGTATGCGATATATAACAGAAATGTAAGCATATCCAAATATCATGCAACATGGAACAGTGATATGACATATTAAGTGAAAACTGCTCTTTTAAATGGATCCAGTTTTTAAAATACGCTATCCCTTAATTCTAACCCTAGTTTCCAAATTTAGCTTTTCTTAACCATATGCTACAAATCGGTTTCCATCAACTTTGCGGGGGTGCTATACGCCATCCACCCGACTTCCCCCATAGATATAGATCTACTCACCTTGGTCTTCGCTTGCCGAATTCGATGACGCCACGCTCCGTCGCCTCGGAATCTACGTGAAGGTACCTACAATATCAACACAATCGCAAAAGTTATTATAATCGAGTTCTGAAATCCAAAACGGCACGCGCATTGCTCATAGGTTAGAACCTATAGCTTACGTGTACAAAATCAACCAAACAACCCTTGTTGTTGATGTACGGACATCCAACAACCAAATACGAATTCAAATATCAAGAATTAGCATTTCAAAATACGGAAAATATAGCCAAAATCACACTAAAATGCTCCCAGATTTTGACTCAGGGCAAATAAAGCTAAGCAAACAAGTCTAGGGTGTAGTATATTGGGTATTTGAGCTACTGGAAAAAACCTAGCACCAACCCACCCAAACTGGCCAGCCACAAGGCCAAGAATTCCGGCCTCCTCGGCCCCCTAGGCTCCTATGGGCTTCGTCTTCGTAGGGTGGTCTTCTAGGGTCCTAAATGGGTCCCTGGTATTGATTGCTAAGCTTAAAAAGTCCCCGGGTTGCTCCAGATTTCCCTGCACACCCTAAATTTTCACAAAACCGACATGAAAAGTTTCTGTTTTGGGTTTTCAGGTTTTCAGTATAGGTTAGGTCTGGGTTTTTAGCACTATAGTGGTTCTATGGTCACTATTAGGCCTCAACTTCACCACCACAACTCAAGAATCCTCAACCCTATTCTAGGAAATTTCAAAACCCACTAATCTACACTAAAACACTTCTAAACTAACAATAGAAGTTAGGAAACTCAAATACTAATCTAATAGTGTAGGGATTACCTCATTTAGGCCACTCTAGACAGCCCTCGCTCCATAAGTCATCAAAATCCAACTTTTGTTGGTTCAATGTGCGTCCCTTGAGCTTGTGTATGTTTTTAATGAAATGGGTATGGGGTTTTAGTGAATATTTTGATATGGGTCATGAGGGTAGAAGATGGGGGTTTGAAGATGAAGAAGGAGATGAAAATGATGGGGGAAATGAGGATGGAGGCAGCCCCCCTCTCAATTATTCTCACCCACTCACTTTCCAAGTCATCATTATGTCCTCTCTCTCTCTCCAACTCATCATTACACCTTTTTCTTTTCTCACCACAATAAAACCATAACACATAACACAAAAGAAATGAAACAACATGTAACATGTCATGGTGCACTAGCCATGGAAAACTGTAGAAATACGGATTTGGCTTAATCGCGATTAGCAGTGCACTAATCGGGTTTTTATCAAAACTGCATATAATAAATTTTAAAAATGCCAAATCCTTTAAATATATTTTTAAATGAATAAATCATTTTAATTTCCAATTATTTCTTAATTATTGGTATATATTTATACCCTTTTTCGAAAACCCCAATTTCGCAAATCGGGCAGTTTTCGGGAAATATAATATTTTAATATTAAATTCCAAAAATAATATTTTATATTTTCTGAAATGTTACAGTCTTCCCCCCTTAAATAAATTCGGTCCCCGAATTTAAATTTAAACCCCCAAAATTTAAAACATTTCAATAATCAACTCAATCAACGGGGCTCCGAAATTACGGAAGATACAGAATAACACAGCGCATCAAGTGCGCATGAAAACGAGTACAAAACTCAAAAACCGAACTCCGTCAAGGGTCACACAAATCATCGGATTTGCACGCATATTCTCGGAGTTATAATGGAGATATAGATCTCAAAATCCACTATATACTAGTCAAATACTATAAAACATATATAGTACGCATACTTGAAAAATCTCCAAAAGCTGAATGGCACACATGCAAAATCCTTTCTAAATCGCCGTGTGATGCGTAACTCACGGCATAAGTGACGGACGCTCATTTGTAAAATAATAATATATGTCCATATATGTTTTGCTAAGTATACGTTCCGTCGTTTCAAAATATCCCAAAAGGTTTTCCTTTAAAAACGTTCGTGTCTCTCACGGACACGTAGGAAATCGTGAGACTATAGCCCCCTTTTCAAAAAGCTCTTGGTAAACTTTTAATGCATGCAAAGTACTCAGGTACTGTCCTTGGATCAGTCCTGTTTGGCTACTACACAATATAGTGCCCAACATGAAAACAAAGTGCTCAAAAGTAAAATCAGCCTCAAAAGGTGTATCCAATAATTACATGCATCTGGTGCGCACGAAAATCAAATCCAAACACAGGTGCCATTATACGCACAAAGCAAAACTAAATGCAACGGGTGTGCACAAAAGCATCTGTCCACTGCAATGGGTGTGCACGTCAACAATATCTGGTGCATCTATTGTACACGAAAATCTCAAATCTGGTGCATTAAATGCGTGAAATACAAGTACGGTGTAACCAATGCACGAAAATCACATTAATAACTCAAATGCGTATAAGAACGACACCGAGTGTACCAAGGCATATAAATCAAAACGTGTGCAACTATGAGCACAAAATCCGTATCAATGCACTGCAAGCACATGCGAGCTATACCGAGTGCAAAAATCACATCATCCATATGAAATCCACGAAATCATAAACACATGCTACGAAGGTACAAAAATCGACATCAACCGTAGTAGGTATGCACAAATCGCAAATCAACACAACGGTGTATAAAATATATATCCAGCGCAATAACTATGTGCAAAAAATGTAAATAACCATTAAGTGCAACCATGGTGCACGAAATCAATACCATGAAACTCATTATCAAACTCAAATCCAAGCAATATAAGCATGATTCTCGGATCACAAATGCAAATCGCAATAAATGACATCGAGGTACACCTCCCACAATGTCGAAAAATGTCGGTGCGCCCAAAACTGGCAGAGCAAGAGCGTCCGCTTGCCTCCTGCTCACGGTCTGGCGTCCTCTGTCTCTGGGTCCTCATTTTCTCTGCGGATTTACCAATCTCGCAATCCATCGGATCATCGGCCCAGTCAGGTGTGCTAACGGGGATAATTCCGTTCTGGCACTTCTCTGGTCATCTCTCGGTCAATCATCACGACCATTCGTAAAGCAGCACGTCACTGGCGTTGGCGTCTGGTCCTCTGAATACACGTGACACATCTGATCCTGGGTGCAAATCTCATTGCAGCAGTGTCTGAAAGGAATCCTGCTCAAGGACTCTTCCGATCTCGCCTATGCCGAACTGTACGGAGGCTGGTACTCTTACATAATCTGTTCTCGTTTTCTGGACATCTGCGTTCTCAGCATAACATTTCCTCGGAAACTGGCCGTATCCCAACGCCTCTGTATGCATATCAGATCTCTGATCTCAATGGGGAGTAACAACAGCTTTCCATCTCGCGCGAACCTCTGGTTCCACTCGTCTGTATCATCGTCCACTTTGACGTCACGTCATGCTATCTGCGCACTGCAACTGTTCTCGGCCACGGTCAATCCGAAGTCTTTCACACTGACTCGAAATTACGAACTCGGTGTCTTCATCACTCTATAGAAGATATCTGGCCGTACATGTCCTCGGGAACTCGTCCCAACCATCGGATGAATACTCCATACTCGTCCGTCCTCGATCAACTCACAACGCATCTGGGTGAGGTCCTCTATCCGAAGCTGTTCAGATTACTGGTCTCTGATCACATGATATCCGGACGACGTCAATCGAGTCATCAAAGTCCTATAATTTCCCGAAAGCTCAACACCTGAGCACAGTCTAATAATATCTGGTACATACCACAGTACCTATGGACCAACCGTAGAAGGGCAAACCTAAGCCTCACTGATGGCACCGCTAAACTGCCACAAACCCTAAGGTTCAAAAGCAGATCCATGGTCATCATGTCGAGTTAGGGTTTCATTCTTCTAGAGGGTCCACAAAATTATCTGCATGTTCTTCCGAATACTTAAACTTGGAAAAACGGGTTTCTGACATTCGTTCAAACTTTTTAACTTCGCCTAGGCGACATGCGAATACCCTTCGTCCGCACGCTAAACAATGCCTCAATCCTCCAGGAAAGACGATACATCAACGGTCATCTCTGGATCGGTCTGCTCTAGATCTGAGTAAGACTCTCCACACTAGAAATCTTCAACTCATCTGGGCCTGCGTCGGCGCATCAATCTGACGAATTACCTTCGTCTCTCAAATCGGGGTAGACTAGCTATCATCTGTCGCATCTCTGCCTGGGAGCTCCAGCGATCTCAGCTCGTAAGCCCTGGAAGTGACATCCTATCAATCTAAGCAACAGCTGGGTCATCTGTCTACACGGTAGACGACATCACGATCTCGGAGGTATGCTGTACATCAACAGTCTTCTCACAACAGGAAGCCTCTATCAATGGCCTGATCATCCGGTGCAAAACCAAACACTCGCCTCAACAGGAGGTCACAACACAACACTACATCGAGACGTTCCCATGTCACCAGAAAACACAATGGTCAGCCCTCGTACCAGACAAGCTCGCCCTGACCGCAACACTAGCAGCAGTTCAAACTGTGCTCAAACCATGGTGACAGGAACCTCAATCGAGTATCGAAGATAGCAGATCAACGGGATAAAGGGAAACGACAGATCCAGAATGGATACATGATCATAAGAAGGAACAACATCAATGAGAGTATGATCATGGAAACGAATAGAATCAAGGATCTCAAATAGATGTATAATCATGGGTATGAAGAGAATTATAAGTCTCAAAAATATGTACACCCTAAGGTTCTTAAGTGGAGTATCGTATCGTAAATATGCCGCGGAACATACGTACGGTACGTCACTCTACTCAAGCTACATACTCCATCAATCAGGGTCAGCCTATGAAACGAAAGTGTTGGAGATAGTGCCCTCAGAGTCAATTATTAGGTCACAGGTACGTGATTGTAATGATTGAGGGAGGACCTATCCCGGTAGGACAGTCTTACTCGAGATGATAGTATGCTATCTGGTTTACCTTTATCATCGTGTACTGTTTTAAGTGACCTGACACGTCGCTATTACACGTTGATAGAGCCCCTAGGATTCTTGCTTGACCACCAGCAGTATGAGGGCGATCATATAAGTGGGAGCTGGGGGTCTATAAGCATATCCTTAAAAGGTCCCTAGTCGTGAGAGTTTCGAGACAGGGCATCGATTCTCCATAGTAGACTAGTGTATACAGTCGAGACCCCGACGAGGGGCGGTGGCCGGTCTCACAAGCCACTGGTGTCAGTTGGATCACCTAAGATGTATACAGGTGCTCATTGGGTTATGAGTACACCGGACAGGACTCGCCGGGAACATGCTAGTTGGTCATATACCAGACGTCAGATGGCAGTTCCCTGGTGACATGTGTGCAGGTTAGTTCATCGACCTGGGGATCGTCATTTGTCTCGTGTGAGTTCCCACTGTACTTTGATTACTACCCTACCACGGCTCAAAGGAGTCGTGCAAACAGGTTTTAGTTGGGTACAGTCCCGAGCCACATGGAGGCAGTGAGCGTATCTTCAGGGGTTCGTCTCTCCCGGTATTGGGGGTGAGGTCGTGCTGTGTCTAGGAGAGCCATTACACAAAGTCCTTGGCCAAGGCAAGGAGATTTACTGGTAGGTATTACAGTAGTATCTCAGGGTGTTCTGGGCTACACTCCGACACGACTTGTACCGCTTTTGGGGGTCTGACTTTTACCAACCCCCTAGGCCCGCCATACGATACTCATAGACGAACGGACCGGACTGCACGGATATTGTCACTGACAGGCTCAGTAGGGAGTCAGGCTGAGTTCGCTCACAGACGTCCCTTTTAGTCAGTACCTGGTAGCCCGTTACGTATTGGCTTATACCTCTGACGTGCTAGTGGTTAAATCCACAACCAAGGTGTTGATGAGTCTTTAGAGTCCCCCACATTTCAGTTACTCAGCTTTCGGGCGAAAGGTTGTAGAGGCCGTATGGAGATATGGCAAGGTCCGATCAGATACGTGCGGTATTGCACGGATCAGGATCGGACAGTTTGTACTATAGGCCGTATGGATATATGGCAGGGTTCGATCAGATACGTGCGGTATTGCACGGATCAGGATCGAACAGATATTACTAGCCGGTTTTGGTATAAGCCGGATCCTAGTATAGTACAGTGTAGATTTTGTCTCATTGCATTTGTATTTCGGTCGAAATACAGATGCGGGTGTGTATGCACAGTATCGGGGTTTTTCCTGTAATTTATTACGGGACCAGTTTTCTGGAGTTGCCAGTTTGCTTTCCGTTTCGGCCGATTTCCATTGTTCCGTTCATTGGCCGAAGATTGGTGGAGGAGGGCTTATTTGCATTGTTGCAAATAAGTATTTGTGGAGGGGGGCTTTTGCTTTTTGTTGCATCATGATAGCCATTCTTTGACCTTGACTTCTTGTCTTCATCATGACTTGACTTTTGTTTTCATGATGGATGTTGATGATGGTAGGTTTGAGTGTTGGATTTGTTGTGATGATGTTTCTTTTGTATGATAGCTTTCTCTCTCTCTCTCCATTGGATAATTAGATGGCTCTCTCATTATCCAAGAGACCACACTCTCATTTCTCCTCTCTCAATTTGCTTGGCCGGCCACTCCCATTTGGGGCTGTCCAAAATTTGTGGTGTGGGTTTTTAGCTCATTTCATGTTGCAAAAATCTCACTTGATCAATCCATAAAGCTCCAAGTTCAATCCCTCCACCAATGGCATCTCCATGAACCCCAAAGTGAGACTTGAGGACTACATATTCTACAGCGAACCTTGGGCACGTCGAGTAGCCGGCTTCGTGCCCGAGTTGCCTCGGCATTGAGGTGGGAGCCCGTAAACGATGTAGGCGATGTGGTGCACTTCCGGCGACGAGGAGGAGACAGGACTTTCCGCAGGAGATCGGGACCATGACGAGAAGACCGGAGGACTTGGATCGTCGGTATATCTCTATTCCCTTTCTTGTTGATAGCTAGGACTAGTTAGTGGTTCGATCCGGATGTTTAGTGCGCGGTGGTACCGGTTTGCTAAGTCCGCAAAATTAAAGTTTTTCACCGTTTCCGCATTCCGGCGTCGGATTGACGGCCGGGGTGCCGCCGTGCACTTACAGTGGTATCAGAGCCTCGCCATTAACTTAGTCTAGCTTGGTGTAGTGTGTTTTTCTGTTTCGATTGATCGAATGTTCCAAAACTACATTTTTGTTAGCATCAGTTTTCTGTTGGAAATTTTTGGTGTCAAAAAATTTTTCAGGTTGTAAAATATTGATGTACTGGAAAATCTAAGAGCTCTGTAAAAATTCGACGAAGTAACTCCACAGTGGGAGCGCGGAACCGCCGCGAAAACCCCCTTTCCGCCGCCCTTCCGCCGCACACTGTGGAGATCACTTCACCAATTTTTTACAGAGGCCTTCTGGGCTTAAAATATGGGTTTTGGAATATTAAAATTGGGCCCAGGTTTTTTGTGAGTGCTACAGTTTTGATTGGGGGCCCACTTGTTAATTTTTGATCGATCGGATATTTTAAACACATTTTTCACAGTATTTACATTATATCTGCGACCGTGAATGTCACTTGATCGGTAAATCCGGTCTAACTGCTATAGCCCGGTTAGACGGATTTGCGAACGTGACTTTCACGTTGATATTTTGTTTTTGCTGTGATGTTGCGGATCGGTCGTGGGGGATAGCCTGGATGCAATGCTAGTACAGTTTTGTTGTATTATGTACATTTGATATTGCGGGGCGAGCGTCCGACATGTGGACTGCCGTCACTGCCTGTTTGTATTATTATTTTGGGGCACGACCTGGTTGCGGTCGATGTACCCGTTGTATGTATATTTTACTTTCTGTACTAGGATTGCCCCGCGGAGGGGTGCACGGATAGCCGGGTTCTGGAGGGCAACAAGCCCGCATCTCATGGCATTGAGACGGAGGGGGCTTCACTCTAGGATTGGCGGGCTATTCGCCGCACTCGTAGGGGGTACAGGTTGACCCAGGAGGGGTGCCCAAGTTACCGGATTCCGTGAAGTGCTGGGTGGTCCATTCACGTTGCTGAAGGGGGCTGCCTCGCTTCAGGTTTTGGCGGGTAACTTGCCGCGCCCGTAAGGGTCTAGGATTTCATTGCACAGGCTATCCACACGACCAGGGGAACGTCGGGTTTCAGCGGCTCTGTGAAACCCGGGGATCCCAGATATCTGTATTGTTTCTGTGATGCTGTTCATTCTCTGTGATGTTGCATTTTATTCACGCCTTGAGCGAATATAATATATTGGTATATATATTAGTAGATGTTGTATATGTTTTGCATCCGCGCTAGTCCAGTCCCTGCTCTGTCGTTAGTTAGCTAACCTAACGGGTAATGACGGGACCCAGTGGCGAATGCGGATGGCATATACGTACATCAGTATATTTTCGTTCTTTGTGGTGTGATCAATTGATGGGACTGCATTGATTCGGATCAATGCAAGTTTAAAAACAAACCTAATCTGATGTTGTTGGAACACTTTTTCAAAAAGCTGTTATTGCAAGGACGTTCACTTTTGTTTTGCATCGTGATATTCAGTTGGAATATCCTGCTCCTCAGTCGACGAGGCAAGGGCCAAGATCCCTTCACCGGGAGTGACCCCTTGGACAGAAGTTTGCGTCAGGGCATTAACTTCACTATAGCCGATTACTATTGCTTTGCATCGCGGTATTCATTTGGAATATCCTGCACCCCATTCTACGGGGAAAGAGCCGAGATCCCTTCACCGGGAGTGACCTCTTTAGCAACGGTTTTCGTCACTATATTTTTAAAAGCTATCCGTTCCTTCGACGATATCAAGTTCTTTACGTTAAAGGTTTTCGCCAGAAACCATTCGTAGCCCTCCGTCGTTTCATATGGGTGGTCAATAGTATTCAAGCTGTGTTTGTTGGCCTTAGTCAAGGCACAGTGTTTGGTAGCTATTGGGTGTTCATATGCTGCATAGATAGATGCGTTGGTTTGGGACAGTCGTATAGCCCTGTTGGCCCTAGTCAAGGGCTTGTACGGGTGGGTTCAAATCAACCTGGATAATGACGGGTAGAACTTGACATGTGACTTATGATTTGTTGGCCTTAGTCAAGGTCATAAGAGCATGGGGTAAAAATCACATCGGGAGTTTCAAAAGTACTGAAACTTGCCAGATATGCGCATACCTTTTGGAGTGTGATAGCGTGAGCGGATTCCGTCACGTTATCATGCAGTGATAGTTGGATCCCGATTCCCACTGATGAGTTAGTTTACTCCTCGGGTGACCCCGACTAATTCTTCTTTCAGGTTTGGAGGAGAATTTGAGGTACAGTGGGAGGTTTCCAGATTAGATAAATTGGTAACCATTCTGATCTAGGTTAGAGTGCACGCTGAGTGTTTCTTTTCTCTCTCTCTTTGGCAGCGACCATTGACCTGACCCTAAGACTATGACTCAGTGACCAAGTTGACCGAACCTTCTTAAACACCGGCTTTTGGATTGTCAGAGTTGCTAACCTCATTGCCACTCCTACTTTTACCCTTTTCTCCAGGACACCCCGTATTACTACGAACGTCCACTTCCATTGGACAAAACCATCGTATGGTTAGATACGAACTCGAAAGAATTTATTCGAGGATGGTTTCCGGTTCTGGAGAAAACGGATAGGATTATTCAGTTGTCTTTTCCTTTTACCCTCTCTCAGGTTATGAGTACTCCTTGGTTTAGGGGTAGTACACCTATTACGCAAATTGGATTGTCTTCTTCCAAACCTTAGGCTGGTGCCGACCGGTAGGGAATGAAGAAAACCAATTAGCATAACGATGGTGTGCAGGAGGTATTAAGTTCAGACAAAGCAAGGGATTAGTAAGAGGGCAAAGTAAATTGCAACAGATATTCACGACCAAACCAAATATTTCGTTACCACTCCCACATCACCTTTGTATTTCTCCAGGACACTCCGTATCACTACGAAGATCCACAGTTTATTTGGATACTCCATCGTATGGTTATATACGAACTCGAATGGAACTGGTTCTAGTTCGGGGATGGATTCTGGTTCAGGAGAAATAGGAATAAGGTTTATTCGGTTGTCTTTTATCTTCACCCTCTCTCATTGCGAGTGTTCCTAGGATTGGGACAGTACACCCATTATGCTTATTGGATAGTCTTCTTCCAAACCATAAGCTGGTGCCGAACGGTAGGGAAGGAAGAAAACCATTTGGCCTAAAAGGATGTGCAGAAGGTAAAGACTAAAGACATATAAAGGGATTTGGAGAGGTGGCAAAGAACTATACGGTTACAGTCGTGAATCTGGAAGAGGCATTACTAGGAATACCAGAATACCCCATCGGAACATTTCAATGTTTAAGTTTCACTATGTAATGTTAAAGGAAAACTGATTTCCCGATTAGATACTTACTCCAGGGTATGTATTTACCAGGTACGATTCTCACATCTGTATGGTTTTACAGATGATGAGTGGGAGTAAGTTATTGGGAATTGGGTGATTATCCTCATTATATCGGGATTCGTTGTAATCAGTGATATTTGAGGAAATCACCTGGGCTGTTTGCCGGTCGGCAAATATTTGGTTTTGAATATCCGCTGTTATGCACCAATTTCAAATTGATATATCTGTACGTCTATTTTCATAGAGTGAGATATACTTTTCTGAAATTATGTCTACGACATTTACCTATATCAGTGGATGGTTAGGTAAGGAGTATCAAACAGCGGTGTAATTCTTCTTAACCATAAGTACAGTTTTCAACCTACGACACACAGTGAATGAGTTATCAGACTCAAGGGACTTATACAAAGGATTGTATGTTGTCCAGGGTCCATCAGGACAGAGGGCTTGGTCCTCGTACTATATTCGGTTTACTTATGACTTCTCTAGTTTTTAGACAGGTGTTTCGCGGAAACACAGGGTCCAAATTTTGAGAAGTTATAGGTATTTGAATAGAGTAGAGAACCAGGTATAGCAGGTATCGGGATTCTTCAAAGAGATCGAAGATGTAGATACTTGTGTATGGTATTCAGTTGATAGTAATGACTAAGAGAACTTGTATCTCTTTCAGGTTACTCATAATTGGAAGCATTCCTAAGTTGAGTAACGCTGATCGGCCTCCTTCCATTTAGTTAACATGCGCTGGAGACAGCTGCATGATTTGGATCTGGTTCAATCAAATCAGTGCCTCTGGTCCTATATGGGATATAGAACAGTTCGTATCTTAACGATGTTAAGGTACGGGGAGTTGTCCGGTTTATGATTAAAACCAGACACTGGACAACTCAAGGCACGTTTCTGTAATGGCTGTTTGTGGGTTGACCCAGGCTATGACGAGGGTTGATTTTCTGCCATCTGGATGAACAATAGCAATATTGTTCTAGACTCGCCACAGTTTTAAATTAAAAATAGATTTTTTTTCAGAAAACAGTAGTGGGAGTATGGTAGAACTGGAAGTGATTCCAGAACCACAAACGATTACTGAAGATTTGATAAGGAACCTAAAGATTCAATCTGGATTGACATTCCATTGGCCACTCCGCAGATAAGGTGGGTAACTTCAGGCACCCGAGAGGCACTACGGTAGCCTCAAGGACGGTGACAGGGAAGTTCTTGTTTACCCACAATTGCCATTGCTGTTGTTCCAGGTTACGAGACCCGGCGGGAGGATGAGTATAGCGTCGTTCTAAACCAGTTTTAGAAGTGTACGTCTATATGACTCTGCCAGAAGGTTGTCGTAGTCAGTGGGAGCAGCGGAAGCATTGGTGGACAGGTTGCTTATGTCTATTTATAGACTAGAGCAGATGTAGCGGAGATAGATCATCTATTTCTGACGTGACAGTCATGGGTTTTGACTTCATCAGAATAGGGGATGGATCTGTTGAGAAGGTAGTAGGGTGTGATATCCTGGTATTTGGATGATATACACAGAGTAGGAAAAGAAACTCCTACACTACGATCGGTTATACTTTGGTCGTCACACAGTTGTTTCTCCACAAAGGAAATGGATTTTATATCAGACATACTGGTTACTAGATCTATGGTCTTAGATCTAGATTTGGGTGGTTTCCCAATCAGGGTACTTGACAGCATTCTAAGAGTATTTAGGATGGACGACTCCTGGCACGGTAGTGTACCTGCAGGTAATGGAGTCACCCTCTCCAAAGGTGTCTTACAGACTAAAGGGGAGAGGGACGGGCATGATTGGCAGATCACTTGCTCAGGCAATTGAGTCAATCGTGAGATGTCAAGTACCACACCAGATGTTGTTCTTGCACTAGATGCAATAAGTTGACATTAATCCAATCCTGGAGAAACAGTTGGAAGCAGTTTTAGAACATAAGTGGATGTTCTAAGGAGATGATAACGACAGCCTCATTCAGGAGACAGTTATCATTCCAGGCTTCCAAGGTGACATGGACGACAAGGAGGTTGTCAGAGTTATAGTTTTCCTTCTGATGAGGGGCAGTATTTTGGACAGGTGGTCCAAGGCAATACTGAGGGAGGCATGGCGCGCAGGATACTGATTAAGTTCAGTTGACGATACAGTCTAAGAAGTTTAGATTTGGAGTTCATTTATGAGCTATGTCCCATCAGACATCCAGACACATTCTAAGACAGGTATTGCTCATTTTGGGAGATGGGTTTCTCCGCGAACTTGAGATATAGAGAGACATAGAAAGAAACAACTAAGCGGATCCACTCACTGAGGCTATTCCTCGAACGCAATAGTTCCGCAAACGAGCTTTGTGAGACTGACTAGTAGAGGAGTTGGATGTTCGGTATCACACGGGCTGTGAGTATGCGACATCGCAATAATTAGCCTTGAGTGCAAGTGGGAGATTGTTGGAGATAGTGCCCTCAGAGTCAATTATTAGGTCACAGGTACGTGATTGTAATGATTGAGGGAGGACCTATCCCGGTAGGACAGTCTTACTCGAGATGATAGTATGCTATCTGGTTTACCTTTATCATCGTGTACTGTTTTAAGTGACCTGACACGTCGCTATTACACGTTGATAGAGCCCCTAGGATTCTTGCTTGACCACCAGCAGTATGAGGGCGATCATATAAGTGGGAGCTGGGGGTCTATAAGCATATCCTTAAAAGGTCCCTAGTCGTGAGAGTTTCGAGACAGGGCATCGATTCTCCATAGTAGACTAGTGTATACAGTCGAGACCCCGACGAGGGGCGGTGGCCGGTCTCACAAGCCACTGGTGTCAGTTGGATCACCTAAGATGTATACAGGTGCTCATTGGGTTATGAGTACACCGGACAGGACTCGCCGGGAACATGCTAGTTGGTCATATACCAGACGTCAGATGGCAGTTCCCTGGTGACAAGTGTGCAGGTTAGTTCATCGACCTGGGGATCGTCATTTGTCTCGTGTGAGTTCCCACTGTACTTTGATTACTACCCTACCACGGCTCAAAGGAGTCGTGCAAACAGGTTTTAGTTGGCTACAGTCCCGAGCCACATGGAGGCAGTGAGCGTATCTTCAGGGGTTCGTCTCTCCCGGTATTGGGGGTGAGGTCGTGCTGTGTCTAGGAGAGCCATTACACAAAGTCCTTGGCCAAGGCAAGGAGATTTACTGGTAGGTATTCCAGTAGTATCTCAGGGTGTTCTGGGCTACACTCCGACACGACTTGTACCGCTTTTGGGGGTCTGACTTTTACCAACCCCCTAGGCCCGCCATGCGATACTCATAGACGAACGGACCGGACTGCACGGATATTGTCACTGACAGGCTCAGTAGGGAGTCAGGCTGAGTTCGCTCACAGACGTCCCTTTTAGTCAGTACCTGGTAGCCCGTTACGTATTGGCTTATACCTCTGACGTGCTAGTGGTTAAATCCACAACCAAGGTGTTGATGAGTCTTTAGAGTCCCCCACATTTCAGTTACTCAGCTTTCGGGCGAAAGGTTGTAGAGGCCGTATGGAGATATGGCAAGGTCCGATCAGATACGTGCGGTATTGCACGGATCAGGATCGGACAGTTTGTACTATAGGCCGTATGGATATATGGCAGGGTTCGATCAGATACGTGCAGTATTGCACGGATCAGGATCGAACAGATATTACTAGCCGGTTTTGGTATAAGCCGGATCCTAGTATAGTACAGTGTAGATTTTGTCTCATTGCATCTGTATTTCGGTCGAAATACAGATGCGGGTGTGTATGCACAGTATCGGGGTTTTTCCTGTAATTTATTACGGGACCAGTTTTCTGGAGTTGCCAGTTTGCTTTCCGTTTCGGCCGATTTCCATTGTTCCGTTCATTGGCCGAAGATTGGTGGAGGAGGGCTTATTTGCATTGTTGCAAATAAGTATTTGTGGAGGGGGGCTTTTGCTTTTTGTTGCATCATGATAGCCATTCTTTGACCTTGACTTCTTGTCTTCATCATGACTTGACTTTTGTTTTCATGATGGATGTTGATGATGGTAGGTTTGAGTGTTGGATTTGTTGTGATGATGTTTCTTTTGTATGATAGCTTTCTCTCTCTCTCTCCATTGGATAATTAGATGGCTCTCTCATTATCCAAGAGACCACACTCTCATTTCTCCTCTCTCAATTTGCTTGGCCGGCCACTCCCATTTGGGGCTGTCCAAAATTTGTGGTGTGGGTTTTTAGCTCATTTCATGTTGCAAAAATCTCACTTGATCAATCCATAAAGCTCCAAGTTCAATCCCTCCACCAATGGCATCTCCATGAACCCCAAAGTGAGACTTGAGGACTACATATTCTACAGCGAACCTTGGGCACGTCGAGTAGCCGGCTTCGTGCCCGAGTTGCCTCGGCATTGAGGTGGGAGCCCGTAAACGATGTAGACGATGTGGTGCACTTCCGGCGACGAGGAGGAGACAGGACTTTCCGCAGGAGATCGGGACCATGACGAGAAGACCGGAGGACTTGGATCGTCGGTATATCTCTATTCCCTTTCTTGTTGATAGCTAGGACTAGTTAGTGGTTCGATCCGGATGTTTAGTGCGCGGTGGTACCGGTTTGCTAAGTCCGCAAAATTAAAGTTTTTCACCGTTTCCGCATTCCGGCGTCGGATTGACGGCCGGGGTGCCGCCGTGCACTTACAGAAAGTTCGGGTCTAATACCCCCCCTCCCGTTCAAGTCTAAGTTCTGTAAGGTCAAGCCTAGGTTCCAAAATACATACTCGCCATAGACTCCGCATAGTCAAATATAGACTCGAACCAAGGTTAAACCTAGCGCTCTGATACCAACTTTGTTACGACCCGAAATATTAGCTCGTGACCAGCACTTAAATCACGCAACGTCTAAAGGCGTAACGTAATTCAAGTAGGCTGAAACCCAGAAATCTAAACCTTTTAAGAAAAATAAAGGAGGTGAAGTTTTGAAATAAAGATATAATGAAATCAAGTTTTCTTAATGCATAGAATAGGAACATGAAAAATGCAAGTGGATTATGCAAGTTTAAAAACATGTTTCGTCTTTTTAAAAATTTGGGCAGCACCTCCTTTGTATATTTTGATCCAAAACCACATATACAAGATAATGATAAAGGCATCCCCAAGCGGGAGCTAGCTCTTCGCCTACCGGCGGATCACAACCACGCACAGTATAAAAAATAAGTATACGACGCCCAACGGTGAAGATCACCACAGAAGAATAAGAAATAAGAAAGACATCAAAACCACAAGTAGCGGGAAAACCCTCGTTCTAAGTCTCACAACCACAATCTCACTAAGTCTCATTACTTATACAATTTACTAATTTTGATTGATGGAGTTGACTAGATACAATGTGAAATATAAATACAAGAGTGGATACGATACAAATGCCCCCACCTACCAATACAAACCACCCAAAAGTAGCTATGTGCCAGCGATACCGCTACTGATCCGTGCGGTCAACCTGCAAGAACTGTGGCACAACGGGGGTGAGTTGCCAACTCGTGAGTAGAAAAACATCAACAAGTAGAAATCGAATAAACAATGACACCTAGGTCATCTATATCATAAAGGTAATACTATTATATCTAGGGTGACCGGGTCGTATATGTGTCAACAATGTAATCAACACCAATGTGTATGCGGATATCATCCAACCATATAATCAATATATGTATGCATGTGGATCCCGCCCAACCATATGATCAATGTCTGTATGCACGTAAATATCATAAAAGAGTGTGCATGAAAGTATGAGGATATAAATCAACGGTGTCCCTCGCGACACATCAAAAATCATGGAACCTGGGTGTCCAACATCGACACCCGAAAACAACATGAAATCCGTGTACAGCATCGACACGTAAATCCTCATATCTCGGGCTCCGTCAGTCCGGATCGGCCCATATCATCTCTCGACTCCGGTCGGTATCCTCCGGATATCCGCCGAGCCCAAATACTATCACCGGTAGGTAGTGGTCCCTCTTCCAGGCTCACCGTCTACTGCACAGCAGATCCGTTCTCACCCCGGGGTACCATATCGGGTCCACCATGTACCCGCAATCGGCCTCATCCAACTCGTTGAATCAGGTTTCACATGTCATACGTCTCAGAACCGAGAAAACGGCTGGTGGACGCACTGAAATATCATATCAAGAGAAACCGGGTTTTTAAAACAGTACATGCTTTCTTTTGAAATAGCCACGATTCGCAAATCCAGAAATCTCATGAAAACAACATATCTCAATGCGTGTAATCATAAAGCATGATGTATGCGATATATAACAGAAATGTAAGCATATCCAAAAATCATGCAACATGGAACAGTGATATGACATATTAAGGAAAAACCGCTCTTTTAAATGGATCCAGTTTTTAAAATATGACATGCGGTCCCCAATTCTCCAAAATCAAAGCCAGCATCATCTATGTATGTACAAATGTGTATGTACGTAGGCATGAAAGCACAAGATATGTATGTGCGCCAATATGGATGTACAAATGGGTATATATGCAAGTATGAGCGTACAATATGCATATCATGATGCAGCAACCCTACTATGGAGTGACATGGCAATTATCGATGATGAAGTGTGTGAGCCGGAAAATCTGTGTACGTGTAACATACACATCATCGATAAAGGTCTAAGTGTACTAGCACAGGTATAAGTAATGCAATGCGAATAACATGAATGCATCATAAGGTAAATCGTCAGCTAAAAACTATAAGGTATACATATCTAACATGATCGAGTCGGTGAATCTATCAATCGGCATCCAGCCTAGCAACATCGCGTACGGTATAATCCATCGTACGGCAACCTCCAGTCAAGGATAAGGATCAATCATCAAGTCAAACTCATCACGCACGGAAAATCATCGTACGGCGGCATTAAGCTATCAGGGATCCTATCAACCTATAAGACGAGAAGGGTACGGACCTAACTTCACGTACGGCTAACACTCACGATTCACAACACATATAAATGTCTCTATATACCTATGTCCCAGGTCACATCCGCAATAATCTCATATCAGGGGACCGGCAAGGTATCAATTATCTCAATCGACTCGCATCCGTATACCATCATATCATCAAATCATCATATCACGTCTCATATTCTTTTCATCGCATTTCTATCCCACATCAAGTCAATTTTATATACACATTCCATGCTATACTAAGCATAAGTATCTAATTTACAAACACACCCAAACCATACAATCAGTGTTTTAAAAGAAGCGAATCGTAGTTTTGAAAGTAGGGGTTATGGGCGTTTTTAAGGAAAAAATATCATTTGAAAATCCGTAACGTCCCTCAAGGTATTTGTTTAAAAGATGCGTACGATTCTTCAGTTTAGAAATACGTATGGTTCGGATGCCACATTTACGTCGACTATCTAGTCCTATAGTACCCTAAACGGCAATATCATCAAATATCATCCTCAAGTCCCGTCATCACATATTAGCCGTATCATATCAGTTCTAACTATCCTTTAGTTTCTAATATGGTTCTCTAACTATCCCTTAATTCTAACCCTAGTTTCCAAATCTAGCTTTTCTTAACCATATGCTACAAATCGGTTTCCATCAACTTTGCGGGGGTGCTATACGCCGTCCACCCGATTTCCCCCGTAGATATAGATCTACTCGCCTTGGTCTTCGCTTGCCGAAATCGATGACGCCATACTCCGTCGTCTCGGAATCCACGCGAAGGTACCTACAATATCAACACAATCGCAAATGCTATTATAATCGAGTTCTAAAATCCAAAACGGCACGCGCATTGCTTATAAGTTAGAACCTATAGCTTACGCGTACAAAATCAACCAAACAACCTGTTTATCCCAATCAGAGCAAAGCTCTGTTCAAATTCCAAGGCGGGAAATGAAGCAACGCTTATGATTCCCCCAATCAGAGCAAAGCTCTACTCTGAAAATTTAAATTTTAATAAATGAAGCAACGCTTCAGATCCCCTGCGCTGCGCGTAGAGCGCCACGTGTCAAAATCAGACACGCCAGCGTAAGGAGCGCAGCGCCCAAGGCAGTGCGCCCAATCAGAGCAAGGCTCTATTAAAAAACAAAAAAATTAAAGGAAGCAACGCTTCAGATAATCTGCGCTCTGCGCCACGCAACACGTGGCAGCGCAGTTGCGCTAGCGCAGTTGCGCTGCGCTCTGCGCTGCGCGACACGTAGCAGCGCAGTTGCGCTGCGCTCTGTGCTGCGTGACACGTGTCAAGCGCTGGGGCGTTTGCGCCAAACAGAATTAAAATTCCAGTAAGATCTTTCTGTTCTTGTTAAAACAAGAAAATTGTCTTCTGTAAAACAGAAATCCTTGGATCAAAGATCCAACGGCGGGGAAAATTCCCCAAATCACTCAGAGAAAAATCTCTTTAACAAATTTAACTAATTAATGGGCACTATATAAAGGCCCCTAGACCCCAATTCAGAGGGCATCATCATCAATATCAAGATCAAGAGAGAAAACAAAAAAACTCAGAAACAGAGAGAACTCTGAAGAATTGTGAGAAGAACTCAAGAAAAGAAAGAAGGTAAAAACCTTTATAATAAAGAAGAATTTCTTCTGAATAGATCATTGATCTAAGAACAAGACCAATGATCTTCAATAAAAAAAAATTATATAATAATAACAGCGCCTTGCACTTTTTTATGAACCATTGGTTCTGAAATCTTAAAGATTCTTCTCTTAAATCCAAAATTGGATTAAGTTATTAAAACAGTGCCCTGCACTTGCAAAACTGCACTGTTGCGCTCCTGGTTTGGCGCAAGCTACCAGGAAGCGCCACGTGTCAGCTCCAAGACCACTTGCGCTATGCGCTTTTAAGATAGAGTATTGCTCTTTAAAGTTGGCGCAACTCACCAGAGCGCGCCACGTGTCAGTAGCGCAACAGCGCAGCGCACTGCGCTATTGCGCTTGCGCTCACCAGAGTGTGACACGTGTCACCACGACAAGCGCTTGCGCTTAGTAATTGGCGCAAAGCGCCTGACAAGCCATTGTCAAGTAATTAATGCACTGCATTATTTACAGAAGGGCCAAGCCCAATTAAAAAAGGCCTAACAGGCCAAATTAAATGCAATGCATTATTTTAAAGAAGGGCAAAGCCCAAACAGATGCTCTGCATCATTTATAAAGGGACAGAGCCCAAATCAGAAAGGCCTAGCAGGCCAAAATAAAATACAGTGCATTATCAAACAGGGGCAAAGCCCTAGCACAGGCCAAATAGGCCGAAGATAAAAACGTTGAATATTCTCAACTGGACTTAGCCCAATCATGGCCGTAAGTCCTCAAATTAAATTGACTGAGCAAAATTGCTCTCTTAAATCAATTTACATCCGGTTCAAGGGTACATCTCTGAACTCCTCTGACCCCTATCGTTGTAATCCTTTAACGACGTCAGAGAGATGACGAGTCCCGACAACCACACATCGATATGGACTGCGGGGTCTTTAAACTCGTGGACCGAAACGTCCTTAAACTAATATTCGTCCCAAAATGGGAACGTTGGACCGAAATGTCCTTAAACTAATGCTCGTCCCCAAATAGGAATGATGAACCACCATGTCCCTAAACTGGAAATGGACCCCCCATGTCCCTAAAATGGAAATGGACCCCCCATGTCCCTAAACTGGCAATGGACCACTATATCCCTAAACTGGAACAATAGAGCCCAAATACTCTTTTGTCGGATCTAGACAATCCCGTTAAGTTGATCTTTGTCTCAAATTAGACTAACGTATTCTTAACAAATGTTTAAGTTGATCTTAGCCTCAAATAGGGCTAACGTATCTTTAAACCCTCAAACAGACTTTAGTCCCAAATTGGACTATAGATCTCCCAACCAATTTTTGTTCAAGGGTACATCTCTGAACTCCTCAGATATCCGTCGTTGTAATCCTTCAACGTTGTCAGAGAGGTAACGGGTCCCGACGGCCATACATTAAATGGACCACTATGTCCCTAAACTGGAACAATAGAGCCAATTGCTCTCTTGTCGGATCTAAATGATCCCGTTAAGTTGATCTTAGTGTGGAGATTAGGCTAATGTATCCTTAACAAAAGTTTAAGTTGATCTTAGCCTTAAATAGGGCTAACGTATCCTTAAACCAAAACCCCAAACCCAAATCTAAGAAAATACGGATTTAGACTAATCCACGTCCTACGGGCGACAACATAAATTAGTCTCCGTATACGATCCACGAGCAACCACAAACAAAACAAACACCCACGACACGAAGTGAAATTCTGGAGAAGGAGAAAGTTGCTACCGCGATGCGGTAGCGTAATTAACTACAGGGGCTTGCGCCTGCAGGGAAGTGCGTCCCCACAATCAAAAACCCCTCAAGCGAGGAGGAATCTGACGAAGTCTGCTACATCGGCCGCATTCGTCTAAACCTCCGATACGCGGTGCCATAAATTAACTTGGCATCTCCGGAGAGATGGACGGATAAAACCAAATAGCATCTGTCCCGAATCTCAGGCAAGACGTCTCTCAGTCGTCTTGGCTGCCGTTCGGAGGGGAACAGATTCTGGCACGCCAGGTAGGACTTGGTTCCTCTTTCCACTCCACACTTCGTGTGTCGTGTTTTTCCTGCGATCAAATAATTGCGGTGTGTATGTTTTCGGTTGCCCTTAGGGGAGTGGATATTGAAGCCGGCATTTCGTCTCTATGAAGAATGGCATTTGCTCCCACCTTAGCAACTCAGGCTCTGTCATACCCGGCGCAGTCAAGTATGGGTCACTTGCAACCTCAAATCTCTGCAATCCGGCTTTTCAAGAAATTAACGGGCTTCTTTTTGGGTCGATGCTCCCACCTCCCACCCTCGGTGCCTCAACGCCGATGGAGGAAGCCTAGAGGATGTCTGTCGCCCACAGGCAGGCTCCCCAAGCAGCAGCCTTGCCGACGGAATCGGTCCTCAAACAGCTGGCACATACCAAAGACTAAGGTCAACGCAGGGGGCAGAATATTCAAGCTATTCAAGAAATCAATGGCTTCAAATTGCACTAGCTGCAACAGCAACTCTCGCTCTGTCCCATCTGGAGGAGTAACCTACGGGCCCCAAGCGGTCTCCCTTTTCACTATGCCAGTGGAGCAGGTAACTCAAGCCACCACTGGGCTCTTCTTCGGGACCATGCTCCCGCCAACGAGCTTCAGCGCTCCTGTACCATCGCAAGAAGCTCCCAAGAAGTCGTTTTTCAGCGCTCCTGTGCTTATTTACGCGTTACTTTGCATTATACTGTATATAAGCACACACAAAAAAATTGTGATAATAAAAGAGTAGAAAGTGAAAAATTATATTTAAAAGATAGGAATAGTTTAAGAAAAACAAGAAAGTTAGATGTTTTCTTAAATGAAACTAGTAATAAGTGGTTATAAGCTGTTGTCCCAAAGATTAGTAAGATGAAGGAAATTACTAATCTGAGGATAAAAATAAGCCTGAAAAATAGTTCCTATTCTGGAAGCCAAACATTTGAACGTTGAAACCCTACTATACGCACGTACATACATCTTGAAACTCGGGATAGTAGAAGATACCTTGAAATGCTCTTGTTTAGAAGCCAAAGTATGAAGAAAATAAAAGTGGAGAATAAAAGATAAAATGGTGAAAAGAAAAATGTACACTGGTTTTGTTATCACCGAGGCAGCAATAAAAAAATATAGCGAGGGTGCTTTATCACCTAGTGCCTTAAACCAACTGGTTTGGGAGCCACTGCTAAGCCTCAGGTGTTGCAAGACGAGGAAAAACACCTAATTAGCAAGCACATGAGTAATCGATCAGTTAGTACCTCAAGAAGTATTAACGGTCGCATGAAGAATGTGTGAGCAAATTCCATCTAAATATCTATTAAAAAGTACTGTGGTAGATGGACAAGAGTATGATTGCTTGAATTGAATTCTCTGAGTGTAGGGATGTCCAGTTCACACACGTAGGGGTATATGATCAATGTTTGGAAGAAAGGTAGGAATGAAAACTAAAGACGATGTTTTATTGAAGGATGATGTGATTTTTAATATCTCTTCATGACTATTAAGATAGGGCTCATAGCAACTGAAAAGCTGGTAGAGTTGAAAACTCTTATTTTCAAGTTCTTTCTTTTATAGTTCTTATCTTTATATAACTTTCTCCATCTCTCTTTTATTATACGATTTTGTGGGTGTAATCCGCTGAAAACCCTCAGGAGACAACACCCCTCCTACTAGGGATATACCACTGGCGCCGAGTAAGGAAGACCAGGGGCAACTCTCCTTCTGGACTGACTCCGCCGATTCCAACGGCGGAAATTGATATTGTTGTTCCAACTGGAAACAGTTTTGAACCACTTAGGAAGGTCCACAAGAACTCTCCGACCGCTGTGCTGAAAAGATCTCCTCCACCTATGGAGAGCGCTATAAAGGTGAAGCCGGAAAAGCCCCCTTAACGGCTGTCCTCTAAAATCTACAAGGTCTGGCGTCAAGTCCAAGACTCGGTAATTGATCAAGATTATCCTCACCGACAGAAAAAGGTGAAATTTCAGCGGGAAGAGGACCATCCTATCAATCCACAAAAGGCGATAGCTGCTTGGATGCCCGCTGCAACGGCTCCCTTAACCTTGACCGCCCACGAAAGTGGAGAAGGCCTGAGAAAATCCCTGGGTCTGCGACGAACTGCAAGACCACTGAACCCAAACACCCCAAGTCTAGGGGCATGATGGTACATACCGTCTATATGGCATCCGGAAAAGAGGATAGCCATGTCTTCACAGGTCATAGACCGCTTACGTGATCAGTGACTAAGACTCAGGGGCAAAAACAACAAAAGCTCCAAGAAATGCTGACAGCCATTGCCGACTTCCTTGCTGAACATCCGATACCCGCCGATTCTCCTCTGAATTGTGAGCTGCCAGACGAACATGCGATTGACACAATCGACGGTGGTGATACCCGATGGGAGCTTTATTTCGATGGAGCATCTTCCATGAAGAAGCGCAAACAAAGTGCGCCCTTAATCAAATCAGGGGTAGGCCTTATCTTCGTGACTCCACAAGGAGGGATAATGCGCTTTGCCTTCTCCTTGACAGAGCCGAGGACGAATAATAAGGCCGAATATGAAGCTTTGATAGCAGGCCTCGAGATCGCCATCGACATGGGAATTGAAAACCTCCTCATATACGAAGACTCCCAACTGGTCGTTAGTCAAGTAAACGGCGACTACCAGACGTGCAGGCCAGAGTTGGTGAAGTATGGCGAAAAGGTGCAACAACTGTTGACCCAAATTCCTTCTTACACTTTGGAAAACATACCACGTGCGGAAAACAGCAAAGCGGATGCGTTGGCCAAGCTTGCTAAAGAAATGGCTGATGAGAACCTCGATGACGTCAGAATCGTGGTACAAAGCCGTCGGGTGTTTGCCCCAGCAGAAATATCTCCGGAATCACCCGAAGAGAAGGAAGCGACTGAGCAAATGGCTATGCAAATAAAAGACCGGGAAAAGGCCGAGGATTGGAGAGAAGTCTTTATAGACTACTTCAAGTACCATCGAACGCCCGAAGATGCGTTCTCAAGACATCAGCTCATGAAACGAGCTCTGTCTTTTGCCTTCGTCAATGATACTCTATACAAGAGGTCGTTTGACTCTCTGTGGTTGAGATTCCTGGGACCTGATGAAGTGAAAAGAGTCATTCAGGAAGTTCACGACGGACTCTGCGGTTCTCACCAAGCAGGCCCGAAGATGAAGTTGAAGATAAAACGGATGGGTTACTACTGGCCCACGATGATTCAGGACTGCCTCGAATATGCGAAGCAATGCCACTCGTGCCAAATCCATGGGGACTTCATCCACCAGCATCCATATTCACTACATCCAACGGTGGCTGTCACGACCCGCAGGGTACGGAACGTGACTGGCACTTAAGTTTACGAAACGTCTAAAGGCGTCCGTAAAATAAGTAAGCCAAAGCCCAGAAAACAAAACCAATTAAGCAAAAGAGTGAAGAAAACCCAATCATTTGAAAGCAAGTTTATCAAATAAGTCATGAAAAACACTTTTAAAAACAATACCAATTTTTCCCGAAAATTTCGGCAGAGTCTCCTTTGTAAATACTGACCCCCAAAAATGGGTACAACAAAATATATACATGAATCCAACAAAAATAGGGCATCCCCAAGCGGGAGCTAGCTCTTCGCCATAAGGCGGTCACAAATCCCACGCAATGTAAATGACAACAAGCATAATATCATAATAAAGCATAAGGAAGCATGAAAAAGTAGCATGTCGGCTCAAGTGAGCTCGACCCCCAAAATACAGCATAAAATCCACAAACCTCACAGTCTCATCTCTAGGTCAATATACAATAATCTGGTAGAAACAGTAGATGGAGTACACTAGATGCAAAGAATATACAAGGTGGTACAAAAATATTAACATAACCCACCTATGAGCAAATCTCGAGTCCAGGCAAAAGAGGCAAAAGAAGCAAGCGCACCCGCCGCTACTGAACTGACGGAGCGGACCTGCAACAGACTAGGGCACAGCGGGGGTGAGTTGCCAACTCGTGAGTAATAAAGAACATCTACAAAGGCTATCATATGCATGCACACAAGCATCCTAGCATCTATAATACTGGTAAGGCAGGACATAATGGCAAGTATGTATGCAATATGGATATACTAGCAGGTATTATACAGCATCAGTGTACGAATATGTATGCAACATGAGTATCTGAGGTCTCAATAGTATATATATATAAATATTTTTATCTCTTTTTGTTTTTGAAACTCTTTTAGAATGCCAGCATAATATCAAAGAATCGACGAGAACCGGTGTCCAGCAACGACACCTAAAAGCTGTCTCAAACCTCATAAATGTATCTCTGGCCTCAGCCGTCCGGCTGACCCATCTCAAATATCAATATCTCATCATCTAGTGGCCACGGTCGGTATCCTCTGGATATCCGCCGTCCCAAACAGTCACCGGTAGGTAATCCGTCCCCTGCCAGGCTCAACGTCATCACCACATTCCTCTTGCCCCGGGGTACCTTACCGGGCCCACCATGTACCCGTGCCGGTTCCTCCACTCCTCGACACGGATTTCCAAATCCACAGCAAACTCATGGTGGACGACACTTACATCACTAGAAAACCGCAATTTTACATATTTTTAAAAAATATAATAAGTTTAGAAATTTTGCGGCTTTCCCCCGAAATCCAGCAATATCATAAAATCTCCAGAAATCCACATAAGTGCATATATCAATGATAATGAATGCGTATGATATCAATAATCAAGTTGCGATGTGTGATTAATATATTAAGCATGAACAATTAATATGATGAAGTACATGCACATGAATTAGCAATACTACGGTTTCATTTTTAAGGAATTAAAGGCAATAGTACCAGTTTAAGTATCAATTAGTAAAAGGTTTCAATTTAAAAGTTATCTAGTGTGGTGGCATGGCAATTACCAGGGTGTGTGTGTAAACATGAATAGTGCTCGTGCTGCATATAAAAACCTGGTAAGGGTGCATGTGTCCTATAATTGAGTTTGCGTATATGGGTATAACATATTGATCTAATTGCAGCAATTATCATGCCAGTAATATTATTCTAATGTCACAAGTGGTTATCCAATTTACTATTTTCCAGTTTACTAAATCTATCGGGCGACTTGCGCCATCCAAACGATCGTCCCCCGTAGATGTTAAATCTACTCACCGGGATCCCTGGCTAGCTGTGTCCAATCACCGCCTTTCCCTTTCGCGCCGCGTCTGACGTTTCCGCGACCGAACCTGGAATTTACATCATTACCAATTATAAGGTTACATATCAAGAACGACGCAAACCCCAACGAAACTACTAAAGTTCGGTAGCTAGGTACAACGTGCACAAAGTGCGCGGAACACACGCGAAAATCGCAAAAACTGCCAAAAACGCCGATTTGGGTCACCCGGCAAAACTAAAACCCGACTACCCAAAAACCGCACTCACGCATCCTAAAAGTCGTAGGACAAGCCATTACAATCATCAAGATATCAAAAATAGTCCATCACATAATTTATATAAAAATCTAGTAAGCATATACATTCCAAAAATCGGTGCAAAAATCGCCGATTTGCGACAAAACGACTACAATAAAGCATACTCACCCAAGCACACTACAAGCAATCCACACCCACTAATTACAACACATTAACCATGCTCCAAAACCTATATTCCACAACCAAACCCTTTCTTGATTTTTATAAATAGCAATTGCAAATCAAAAACCATACTTGAAAAACTTAATTAACACTAATTTCAACCCCAATTAGCAAGTTCACCTCTTAGATTAAGGTTAGCAAAACACTAGATAGCAAATTAGGTTTAAATCAATTAAATAATGGTTTCTAAAACTTAATCAACTCACTAATCATGTTTCAAATACCATTTCCATACAAAAACCTTCTCTTGAAAATTTAAAACAACAATTTACAACTAAAATCAACTTCTAAAATTACCTAAATTAGCATAATTAAAGACTACATAACAAGGTAACCATATAGATTAGTTCACTAACAACTAGATTAACTAATAAACAACTTAATTAATTATCATGGCTTCAAAACCCTAATTTAAACAAACTACTCTTTTAAACTAGATTAGAAATAAGCTAACTTTTAACACTAACCATACAATTAAAGGAATTTTTAGCAAAAGAAAGCAACTTGATGAGAATTATACCTCTTGATCTATGGATCAAGCAAGAAAATTTGCTCCAATTGATGGCCTCAACACCAAGGTCCAAGCAAGAATGGCTAAGGATAATGATAGCATAAGGATTTTTGTTTGGATTTTTGAATTAAATCATGGATTTTGATGTATTTCTTGAAGAAATTGAAGAAAAATGAAAAGAAAAGAGAGGAAGAAGAGGGTGTGCAGGAATTTCGGCCAGAATGAGGTATGGGGGAGGGTGTGGGCAAGTGGGGAAAGTCATGGTCAAGTCCACAAAAGTCAATGTATCATACATTATCCATTTTAATTAAAATAATACCATAAACTATCAAATTAACTCAAGAAAGAAACCAAGAAGAGAGAGGCCAGAAATTTCTGGTCTCACACAAGGTGGGGCTGTCCTAGGGCTGAGGAAAAAGAGAGAGGGGTTTTACAAAAGAAATTTTATGCAAAAAGGCCCCCTACAACTCAAAAATTGCAAGTTTTAGCTCAAAATTCAATAAATTCGTTTCAAATCATAAAAATTTGTTAAAAATCAAAATAAATTACTAAAAATTCATGTTATCACTAGATTATAATTATCATAATTTTAGAGATTAAAATTAGCCCGGAAAAATTTGTATTTATCGCTTATTTAATGTATTTTCTTACCGGCTTAAAATAATATTAAAAAATTGAAAAATAGGGAAAAAATTTTAAATGACCAAAATTTCATAAATAACTCATTAGCTACTAAAAACAAGAAATTACCTATCCTTTTAAGGTATAATTAGCCCTAAACTGCGAAATAACAAGAAAGACGGTTTTCGGAAAAATACCGAATTTTCACCGAATTTCAGGAAAACACCAAAATGACTTTTCAAGACGCTACAATCTACCCCCCTTAAAGAAATTCGGTCCCCGAATTTAAAAATATAGCTACGCGTACCTTCAAAGAGATGGGGATATTTCTTCCTCATCTCGCCCTCGGTCTCCCAGGTAACCTCCTCGCTGCTTGGGCTACGCCAAAGGACCTTGACGGTTGGTATAACCGTCGACCTCAACTTCTTCACCTGCCGATCCAGGATGGCCACCGGCTGCTCTGCAAAGGAAAGGTCGCGCTCTAGCTGGACTGTCGGGTGCTGAATCGCATGCGAAGGGTCGTGAAGGTACTTGCGGAGCATCGAAACATGAAAAACGGGGTGAACATCGGGAAAGCTGGGTGGAAGAGCCAAACGATATGCAACAGCGCCAACACGCTCGAGGATCTCGAAGGGACCTACGAATCTAGGGCTAAGCTTTCCCTTTCGCCCAAAACGCATCACGCCCTTCATCGGAGAGACTTTCAGAAAAACATGGTTGCCAACTGCGAACTCTAATCTGCGACGGCGTCCGTCTGCATAGGATTTCTGCCTGCTCTGAGCCGCTCTCATCCGGTCTCGGATCAACTGGATCTTCGATGTCGTCTCCTCAACAAGCTGCGGCCCCAAAATGCTGCTCTCGCTGAGCTCTGTCCAACTAACGGGCGATCTGCATCTCCTCCCACACAATGCCTCGAAAGGTGCCATCTGAATAGTGTCCTGGAAGCTATTGTTGTAGGAGAACTCCACTAGAGGTAAATGACGATCCCAGCTACCACCAAAGTCTAAAACGCACGCTCTGAGCATGTCCTCGAGAGTCTGAAAGGTCCGCTCTGACTGTCCGTCTGTCTGCGGATGAAACGCTGTGCTGAAGCTCAAACGAGTGCCCAAAGCCTCCTGAAGTCTCTGCCAAAGTCGGCTGGTGAACTGAGTGCCTCGATCTGACACGATACAAGTCGGTACGCCATGTAGTCGCACGATCTCGTCAATATAGAGCTGAGCATACTGAGCGAAGCTGAAAGTCGTCTTCACTGGAAGGAAGTGAGCCGCTTTCGTCAATCTATCCACGATCACCCAGATGGAGTCGTACCCTCGACTGGTCCTGGATAGACCCACAACGAAGTCCATCGAAATCTGTTCCCATTTCCACTCTGGAATGGGTAACGGCTGTAGCTCTCCTGCGGGCCTCTGGTGCTCGGCCTTGACTTGCTGACAAGTCAGGCACCTCGAAACGAACTCCGCGATGTCCCTCTTCATCCCGTCCCATCAGTAGGTCTCTCTCATATCATGATACATCTTAGTGGAACCAGGGTGGACACTATACACTGATCGGTGTGCCTCCTCAAGAATGTCGCGCCGCAATCCATCAGCATCTGGTACGCACAGTCTAGATCCATATCGTAAAATCCCCTGATCATCAATCACGAACTCGGAAAACCTGCCCTGTCCCATCTGTGCCATGATCTCTGAGCAACGGTCGTCACTGCGCTGTGCCTCATATATACGGTCAAGCAACTGTGGGCGTGCACGAACATGCGCGAGCTGTCCCCCTGTCTGAGTGAACTCGAACTCAACTCGGCTGTCGCATAACATCTGCCAATCTGCTGACGACTGCCTCTGCACTGCGCGCAAAAGGATAGACTACCCCCGGGCCTCCTACTCAACGCATCTGCCACCACATTCGCCTTGCCTGGGTGATATAAGATCTCGCAGTCGTAGTCTTTCACCAACTCCATCCAACGACGCTGTCTGAGGTTCAGGTCTCGCTGCGGAAATATGTACTTTAAGCTCTTGTGATCGGTGAATATCTGACACGACTCGCCGTATAGGTAATGTCGCCAAATCTTCAGTGCAAAGACCACTGCAGCCATCTCCAAATCATGAGTGGAGTAGTTCTGTTCATGCTTCTTCAACTGCCGAGAAGCATAAGCGATCACCCGGCCATGCTGCATCAATACGCATCCTAATCCCACTCGCGAAGCATCACAGTAGACAACAAATCCGCCTGATCCCGAAGGTAAAGATAATACCGGCGCCGTAGTCAAACAAGTCCGTAGCTGCTGAAAACTGCGCTCGCACTCCTCTGTCCAAACGAAAGGAACTCCCTTCCGGGTCAAACTGGTCAACGGTGCAGCTATACGGGAGAAGTCCTGAACAAAACGCCTGTAGTAGCCCGCCAAGCCTAGAAAACTACGGATCTCAGTAACCGATGTAGGTCGGGGCCACTGCTGAACAGCCTCAATCTTCTTCGGGTCCACACAAATGCCGTCTCTCGTAACCACGTGACCAAAGAATCCGACGCTGTCCAGCCAGAATGCACACTTGGAGAACTTCGCGAACAGCTGGTGCTCCCTCAGAGTCTGTAACGTAATCCGCAAGTGCTGCTCGTGCTCCTCTCTGCTCCGGGAGTACACCAAGATATCGTCGATAAACACGATGATGAACAAGTCAAGATACGGCCTGAATGTACGGTTCATCGAATCCATAAATGCAGCTGGGGCGTTGGTGAGTCCGAACGACATCACCAAAAACTCGTAGTGGCCGTAGCGCGTGCGGAAAGCTGTCCTCGGTATATCCTCCTGTCGAACTCGCAGCTGATGGTATCCTGATCGCAAGTCGATCCTCGAAAAATACCCCGCACCCTGAAGCTGGTCGAATAAATCATCAATGCGCGGCAACGGATATCTGTTCCGAACGGTAACTTTGTTCAGCTGGCGGTAGTCGATACATAAGCGCAAACTTCCATCCTTCTTCTTGACAAACAGGACCGGAGCACCCCACGGAGAAACACTCGGTCGAATAAGCCCCTTATCTAACAAATCCTGCAACTGATCCTTCAGCTCTCGAAGCTCTGCCGGGGCCATCCGATAAGGCGGTATAGAAATAGGCCCCGAACCGGGAATCAAATCAATGCAGAACTCAACATCGCGCTCAGGCGGTAGCCCAGGTAGCTCATCAGGGAAAACATCAGGGAACTCACAAACTACCGGGACCCGGTCCAACGGAACCTCTGCACCTCGAGTAACACAAACAAACGCTAAGAATCCCTGACATCCCTTCCGCAAGAGCTGACCAGCGCGAAGAGACGAAATTAAGCTGGGAAGGGTGACACTGCGGTCTCCCCGAATAACAAGGACTGGCTCACCCGGAAAGCTAAATCTGACTGCCTTCTCACGGCAGTCCACTGAAGCATAACAAGTGGCTAGCCAATCCATGCCCAGAAGCACATCAAAGTCCAACATATCGAGGAGTATCAAATCAACTGATGAATCCCTCTCCCCGATACGAACGGAACACAAAAGAAATACAAACCGAGCGACAAACGACTCACCTACCGGAGTAACAACAACAAGCGGCTGATCCAACGACGACGACTCACGGCCCAACATCGGTGCAAAGTGTGTAGAGACGTACGAATGTGTGGAACCTGGGTCGAATAATACCCGTGCGTCGAAAGAACAAACTGGCAAGGTACCTGTCACGACGGCATTGGATGCCTGCGCATCCTGCGGTGTCAAAGCAAAAACTCGGGCCTGTCCTCCACCGATAGCGGGCTGACCTCGACCTCGGCCTCTGCCTCCTCGTCCTCTCTGAACAGGACCGCCACGTCCTCGGCCTCTCGGTGCACCTAACTGGCGTGGAGCATCGCCTAGGGTAGAAAGTAGGGCTCTCTGAGGAGGGGGTGGTGATGGTGGTAGGGTCACATGCGGAACTGTCGCTGCTCCCTGTCGTCTCACCGGACAGTCTCTGATACGATGATGCAGGCTACCACACCAAAAACATCCTAACCATGGCTGCTGACCATATGGGTGAAGGCGATATAACTGGCCCCTAAAGAATCCACCACAGCCTCTGCGAACCCTCCTAGGTGCTAACATATCAGTGCGAATCCGACTCGGTCTCGAAACGACTGCAGGGGGAGTAATATCCGATCTCTGTGCTCGATTGACCTCTACTAACGATTCCACCATCTGTCGTAACTCCTGCATGCCTCCCATCATCTGTCGCAGCTCCTCCATACCGGACTCAAACCTATCCATGCGACCTGGGGAATACGGATCAGTCTGTCTCTGCGGCGTAGGCATACCACCCTGCTCAGTCCTAGTCTCGGACGAGCCAGCTCGAATCTCGTCTCTGACGGCAGCCCTCTGTGCCCTCGTAGCCTTCGGCGGCATAGTGGCTGGTACAGGAAAAGGATAATAAGGACAGTGCAATACGATCATAGGATACACGGAGTTGAAGAAGGAATTTTTCAAGCAAGTATATCCTAAAGTCACTTAGGCGGAGTACCGTATCGTAAGTATGCCGCGGACATACGCACGCTACGTTACGCTGCTTAAGTCACTTACTCCATCTACCAAGGGTCATCCTACACTCACAAAGGTAAAACCTATCGCTCTGATACCAACTTTGTCACGACCCGCAGGGTACGGAACGTGACTGGCACTTAAGTTTACGAAACGTCTAAAGGCGTCCGTAAAATAAGTAAGCCAAAGCCCAGAAAACAAAACCAATTAAGCAAAAGAGTGAAGAAAACCCAATCATTTGAAAGCAAGTTTATCAAATAAGTCATGAAAAACACTTTTAAAAACAATACCAATTTTTCCCGAAAATTTCGGCAGAGTCTCCTTTGTAAATACTGACCCCCAAAAATGGGTACAACAAAATATATACATGAATCCAACAAAAATAGGGCATCCCCAAGCGGGAGCTAGCTCTTCGCCATAAGGCGGTCACAAATCCCACGCAATGTAAATGACAACAAGCATAATATCATAATAAAGCATAAGGAAGCATGAAAAAGTAGCATGTCGGCTCAAGTGAGCTCGACCCCCAAAATACAGCATAAAATCCACAAACCTCACAGTCTCATCTCTAGGTCAATATACAATAATCTGGTAGAAACAGTAGATGGAGTACACTAGATGCAAAGAATATACAAGGTGGTACAAAAATATTAACATAACCCACCTATGAGCAAATCTCGAGTCCAGGCAAAAGAGGCAAAAGAAGCAAGCGCACCCGCCGCTACTGAACTGACGGAGCGGACCTGCAACAGACTAGGGCACAACGGGGGTGAGTTGCCAACTCGTGAGTAATAAAGAACATCTACAAAGGCTATCATATGCATGCACACAAGCATCCTAGCATCTATAATACTGGTAAGGCAGGACATAATGGCAAGTATGTATGCAATATGGATATACTAGCAGGTATTATACAGCATCAGTGTACGAATATGTATGCAACATGAGTATCTGAGGTCTCAATAGTATATATATATAAATATTTTTATCTCTTTTTGTTTTTGAAACTCTTTTAGAATGCCAGCATAATATCAAAGAATCGACGAGAACCGGTGTCCAGCAACGACACCTAAAAGCTGTCTCAAACCTCATAAATGTATCTCTGGCCTCAGCCGTCCGGCTGACCCATCTCAAATATCAATATCTCATCATCTAGTGGCCACGGTCGGTATCCTCTGGATATCCGCCGTCCCAAACAGTCACCGGTAGGTAATCCGTCCCCTGCCAGGCTCAACGTCATCACCACATTCCTCTTGCCCCGGGGTACCTTACCGGGCCCACCATGTACCCGTGCCGGTTCCTCCATTCCTCGACACGGATTTCCAAATCCACAGCAAACTCATGGTGGACGACACTTACATCACTAGAAAACCGCAATTTTACATATTTTTAAAAAATATAATAAGTTTAGAAATTTTGCGGCTTTCCCCCGAAATCCAGCAATATCATAAAATCTCCAGAAATCCACATAAGTGCATATATCAATGATAATGAATGCGTATGATATCAATAATCAAGTTGCGATGTGTGATTAATATATTAAGCATGAACAATTAATATGATGAAGTACATGCACATGAATTAGCAATACTACGGTTTCATTTTTAAGGAATTAAAGGCAATAGTACCAGTTTAAGTATCAATTAGTAAAAGGTTTCAATTTAAAAGTTATCTAGTGTGGTGGCATGGCAATTACCAGGGTGTGTGTGTAAACATGAATAGTGCTCGTGCTGCATATAAAAACCTGGTAAGGGTGCATGTGTCCTATAATTGAGTTTGCGTATATGGGTATAACATATTGATCTAATTGCAGCAATTATCATGCCAGTAATATTATTCTAATGTCACAAGTGGTTATCCAATTTACTATTTTCCAGTTTACTAAATCTATCGGGCGACTTGCGCCATCCAAACGATCGTCCCCCGTAGATGTTAAATCTACTCACCGGGATCCCTGGCTAGCTGTGTCCAATCACCGCCTTTTCCTTTCGCGCCGCGTCTGACGTTTCCGCGACCGAACCTGGAATTTACATCATTACCAATTATAAGGTTACATATCAAGAACGACGCAAACCCCAACGAAACTACTAAAGTTCGGTAGCTAGGTACAACGTGCACAAAGTGCGCGGAACACACGCGAAAATCGCAAAAACTGCCAAAAACGCCGATTTGGGTCACCCGGCAAAACTAAAACCCGACTACCCAAAAACCGCACTCACGCATCCTAAAAGTCGTAGGACAAGCCATTACAATCATCAAGATATCAAAAATAGTCCATCACATAATTTATATAAAAATCTAGTAAGCATATACATTCCAAAAATCGGTGCAAAAATCGCCGATTTGCGACAAAACGACTACAATAAAGCATACTCACCCAAGCACACTACAAGCAATCCACACCCACTAATTACAACACATTAACCATGCTCCAAAACCTATATTCCACAACCAAACCCTTTCTTGATTTTTATAAATAGCAATTGCAAATCAAAAACCATACTTGAAAAACTTAATTAACACTAATTTCAACCCCAATTAGCAAGTTCACCTCTTAGATTAAGGTTAGCAAAACACTAGATAGCAAATTAGGTTTAAATCAATTAAATAATGGTTTCTAAAACTTAATCAACTCACTAATCATGTTTCAAATACCATTTCCATACAAAAACCTTCTCTTGAAAATTTAAAACAACAATTTACAACTAAAATCAACTTCTAAAATTACCTAAATTAGCATAATTAAAGACTACATAACAAGGTAACCATATAGATTAGTTCACTAACAACTAGATTAACTAATAAACAACTTAATTAATTATCATGGCTTCAAAACCCTAATTTAAACAAACTACTCTTTTAAACTAGATTAGAAATAAGCTAACTTTTAACACTAACCATACAATTAAAGGAATTTTTAGCAAAAGAAAGCAACTTGATGAGAATTATACCTCTTGATCTATGGATCAAGCAAGAAAATTTGCTCCAATTGATGGCCTCAACACCAAGGTCCAAGCAAGAATGGCTAAGGATAATGATAGCATAAGGATTTTTGTTTGGATTTTTGAATTAAATCATGGATTTTGATGTATTTCTTGAAGAAATTGAAGAAAAATGAAAAGAAAAGAGAGGAAGAAGAGGGTGTGCAGGAATTTCGGCCAGAATGAGGTATGGGGGAGGGTGTGGGCAAGTGGGGAAAGTCATGGTCAAGTCCACAAAAGTCAATGTATCATACATTATCCATTTTAATTAAAATAATACCATAAACTATCAAATTAACTCAAGAAAGAAACCAAGAAGAGAGAGGCCAGAAATTTCTGGTCTCACACAAGGTGGGGCTGTCCTAGGGCTGAGGAAAAAGAGAGAGGGGTTTTACAAAAGAAATTTTATGCAAAAAGGCCCCCTACAACTCAAAAATTGCAAGTTTTAGCTCAAAATTCAATAAATTCGTTTCAAATCATAAAAATTTGTTAAAAATCAAAATAAATTACTAAAAATTCATGTTATCACTAGATTATAATTATCATAATTTTAGAGATTAAAATTAGCTCGGAAAAATTTGTATTTATCGCTTATTTAATGTATTTTCTTACCGGCTTAAAATAATATTAAAAAATTGAAAAATAGGGAAAAAATTTTAAATGACCAAAATTTCATAAATAACTCATTAGCTACTAAAAACAAGAAATTACCTATCCTTTTAAGGTATAATTAGCCCTAAACTGCGAAATAACAAGAAAGACGGTTTTCGGAAAAATACCGAATTTTCACCGAATTTCAGGAAAACACCAAAACGACTTTTCAAGACGCTACAGTGGCTAGCTGGCCGTTTGAAATGTGGGGAACCGACATAGTCGGCCCTATCGAACCAGCATCGTCTAGGGGACATCGTTTCATCCTAGCGACGACTGATTACTTCTCCAAATGGGCAGAAGCAATACCGTTGAGGGAAGTGAAGACGGAGAATATCCTCCATTTCTTCAAGACACACGTCATATATCGGTTTGGAACTCCGAGATGGATCATCTCCGATAACGGGCCAGCTTACAGAAGCCACAAAATCAGTCGCTTCACGCAACAACACAATATAGACTGGAGGTATTCCTCAGTTTATAATCCGCGAGCTAACGGTCTAGCTGAGGCCTTCAACAAGACCTTGACAAAGATCGTGAAGAAGACGGTGTCTCGAAATAAGAAGGAATGGCACGAGAGACTGCAAGAAGCTCTCTGGGTGTATCGAACTACGTTCAAGACGGCCACAAACACAACGCCGTACGTGTTAGTCTTCGGTACAGAAGCGGTACTCCCCCTCGAGATAGAGCTGCCTTCTCTACGAGTGGCAGTCCACTACGAGCTAACGGATGAAGAAAATGCTCACCTTCGGCTTGAGGAGCTTGACGCCCTTGATGAAACCCGGCTCATAGCGCAACAAAATCTGGAGGCTTATAAAGCAAAGATGACGCGCTCATATGAAAGATTGACCAGGCCGAGGACATTCCACCGAGGCGAACTCGTGCTAGTGGTCAAAAGGCCTATGATCCCCAATCGCGCTAAGCGGGGAAAATTCGAGCCGAACTATGAAGGCCCGTATATAATAGACAAGGTCTACCAGGGTGGAGCCTATCTACTCATGGATATGCACAGTGAAAGGCCTTTCAGGCCAATAAATGGTCGTTTCCTGAAGAAATACTACGTTTAATGAGCCACAGCCTAGATCAACGATAGATGATGACGACTATGTCCGCTCGCTATCTTCCTAAGTTCAAACTCTATAAGCAGTAACCAGCCTTCTCCTGACCGGACCGAAACGTCCTTAAACTAATGACGGGCCGAAACATCCTTAAACTAATGATGGACCGAAACGTCCTTAAAATAATGACGGACCGAAACGTCCTTAAACTAACGACGGACCGAAATGTCCTTAAACTAATGACGGACCACTACGTCCTAAAACTAGTTGTTGACCGAGATGTCGATAAACTACGGTGGATTGAAACATCCCAAAGCCGATACAAAAAAAAAGAATAAAAAAAATATTAAAAAAATTAAAATTAAAAAAAAAATGGTATGTCCATAAGCAAAATGGGCACGGATGAAAACCCGAAAGGGCTCCGTGAGTAAAAACAACAGGGCTACCGGCGAGTGTTTGTGAAAACCCGAAAGGGCGCGACCTCGTTACATAAAAAGAATAAAAAAAAGAGAATAAAAAAAACGGTATATCCATAAGCAAAATGGGCACGGATGAAAACCCGAAAGGGCTCCTTGAGTAAAAACAGCAGGGCTACCGGCGAGTGTTTGTGAAAACCCGAAAGGGCGCAACCTCGTTAAAACACACTTGCAGGGTCCTCTCGATCTTGTAAGGAGAAACCACCCGCATGAGATCCTTATGACTCACAAGGGAGCAACACACTTAGGGATCCTCACGATTCCTAAGGAGAAAATACACTTGCGAGATCCTCACGACTCGTAAGGAGAACTCTCTTATGGGACCCTCACGGCTCATAAGATTTGAAAGTCTTAAGTTACAGAGACCTAAACCTGTGCTTAAGCAACCCCCACAACCTTCGATATTGCCCTACAAGTGGTTCAATACTGACCCTTGTATACAATCCACGGGCACGAATAAACATTTCCCTGATCAGGTCCCATCCGTGATTGGGGATATGTCTATATGGTGAACAGCTCATATAAGTCCTCTCGACTTACAAGGAGAAAACCCTCTTGTAGGATCCTTACGACTTACAGAAGAACATGCATTTAGGAATCCTCACGATTCCTAAGGAGAAAACACACCTACAAGATCCTCACGACTTGTAGGGAGAAATACCCTTGTGAGACCCTTACGGCTCATGAAGTCAAAAGCCTTAGTCGACAGGACCCTAACCCTGTTCGCTAAGCCATCTTTGTTCGACATCGACGAAGGCAAATGATGATTCTCTCCTGGCAACATCCCAGTTGTAGCGGTGCTGATGCCGAAATCGATGTCTAATTCCAGGCTTACGGTGAAAAGACAGCAAGCCACGCATGCATACGAAATAGCCGAAATGATGGGGCAACTTGCAGCAAAAATCAGCAAATAAAAAAATGTATGCATGCAAAATAGCCGAAATGATTGGGTAACTCGCAATAAAAAGCAGCGAGTAAAAATAAAATAAATAGCCGAAATGATTGGGCACCGTGAAAAATAGCCGAAATGATTGGGCAATCGCGACCCTCGCGATATAAAAGCTGAAATGATAGAGCATCGCGGAAATAAAATGATATAAAAAAAATGAATGAAACTTTTGCTCTACAGGCGATATCACAGCAATCCCTGTATACAATCCAGGGGCGCAAACAAAGAAGGAATCATACCTTTCTTCCCCATGCTCCATCAGGAAACGGAGCCAAGTCTTGACGGCAACTCATATAAAGCCTTAAGACAATCGGAGATCATCTCACCCCAGCGTGGAGTGATCACCACTTCATCGTTCATCTCTACACAACAAACGAAATGTCACTACAGCATCCCTCCTCCAACAGGATTCGGACACACCACAGCAAGCAAAGCGATGGCCAAATTCCTAGCTTCAGGGTCTTGATGGCAACTCATATAAAACCTGAAAGACCACCAGAGATCATCTCAACTCCAGGGAAATCAGTGTCCTTGGCAACCGTCTCAACTTCAGGGAAACTAGTGTCCTTGATGAGAGCACCTCGATTCGCATTGGCCCGCAGAGAAACCAGTGTCTCCGCAGGAATACTCCGATTCGTTTTAACCCCGAAGAAACCAGTGTCCTCGGCAAAACACTTTGACTCAGGGAAACCAGTGTCCTTGACGAGAACATCTTAATTCGCGTCGACCCGCAGAGAAACTAGCGTCTTTGCAGGAATACATCGATTCGTTTCAACCCCAGGGAAACCAGTGTCCTTGGCAAATACCTCAATTCAGGGAAACTAGCGTCCTTGATGAGAGCCTCCTGATTCGCGTCGGCCCGCAGAGAAACCAGTGTCTCCGCAGGAATACTCCGATTCGTTTCAACCCCGAAGAAACCAGTGTCTTCGGCAAAATACCTCGACTCAGGGAAACCAGTGTCCTTTGACGAGAACATCTTGATTCGCGTCGACCCGCAGAGAAACTAGCGTCTTTGCAGGAATACATCGATTCGTTTCAACCCCAGGGAAACCAGTGTCCCTGGCAAATACCTCAATTCAGGGAAACTAGCGTCCTTGATGAGAGCCTCCTGATTCGTGTCGGCCCGCAGAGAAACCAGTGTCTCCGCAGGAATAGTCCGATTCGTTTCAACCCCGAAGAAACCAGTGTCTTCGGCAAAATACCTCGACTCAGGGAAACCAGTGTCCTTGACGAGAACATCTTGATTCGCGTCGACCCGCAGAGAAGCTAGCGTCTTTCCAGGAAAACATTGATTCGTTTCAACCCCAGAGAAACCAGTGTCCCTGGCAAATACCTCAATTCAGGGAAACTAGCGTCCTTGATGAGATCCTCCTGATTCGCGTCGGCCCGCAGAGAAACCAGTGTCTCCGCAGGAATACTCCGATTCGTTTCAACTTCGAGGAAACCAGTGTCCTTGGCAAAATACTTCGACTCAGGGAAACCAGTGTCCTTGACGAGAACATCCTGATTCGCGTCGACCCGCAGAGAAACCGGCGTCTTTGCAGGAATCCATCAATTCATTTCAACCCCAGGAAAACCAGTGTCCTTGGCAAATACCTCAATTCAGGGAAACTAGCGTCCTTGATGAGAGCCTCCTGATTCGCGTCGGCCCGCAGGGAAACCAGTGTCTCCGCAGGAATACTCCGATTCGTTTCAACTTCGGGGAAACCAGTGTCCCTGGCAAACTCCTCGATTCAGAGAAACTAGCGTCCTTGATGAGAGCCTCCTGATTCGCGTCGGCCCGCAGAGAAACCAGTGTCTCCGCGAGAACTTCCCAATTCGTCTCAACTTGCAAGATAAAGCCTTAGGCAGTAGGGATTAAAGAACTTGTTTCCTGAGCACTGGGACCCTGCAAGTCGGTCTAAAACGGTCTCTTGCATACTATTCATGGGTCTCACTCTCCAAAGTCGAATCTCGACAAGGAGGGAAACAACCGCTTACGGGTCCTCTCGACTCGTAACAGGGAAAATTCTCTTATAGGATCCTTACGACTTATAAGAGAAAACGCACTTAGGAATCCTCACGACTCCTAAGGAGAAAATCCACCTACGAGATCCTCTCGATCCGTAGAGAGAAAAATCTCTATGAGACCCTCACGGCTCATAGAGTTGAAAAGTCTTAGGCAGCAGATCTGAACCTGCGGCCTAAGCCATTGCTATCTCTTGAAGAAACCAAAATGCTCGCTCTATTATCTGTCAACCATGTTCACTAAGGTAACATGCGGGTAATAAAAGAAAGAAGAAAGCGACAGAATGAACATCTGATTGGCGTTGGATTAAGCATTCGAGACACACTCATTCATGCATGTGCAAAAGACTCAGAACGAGAAAGGAGACAAGCTGAAATAAAATTTTTTCCATTCATATTGCAAAAGGGTTCTTACAATCATAAAGAAATAAATAAAAACATTATTGAAATGTTTACAATGGTATAACTTCGGACCCAGGACATGGATTGAGGAACTCTAAAGTAACCCTATCTAAGACTTTCCAAGCCTGGCGAACCATCCTAGTGTGCTTTCTTTCGCGAGCACAAGCGTCGGGGTCCCCCCTGATGTCCTCCTCCCTCCAATAAGCAGCGAGTATGGCGGACTGTTGGAAAGCCTGGTGCAGAAGATCGACAAGATTGTCTCGTCGTCTCTTCGAGATTAGGTGCATCAGATACACCGAGTGCACCTTATCCTCAGCAGCATCCAACGCCCAAAGCGGCACACCGGAACTGAATAAGGGAAGTGCTTCCCAAATGGCTCCCACGATAAGCTTCAGGAGAGAGGAGCGTCGAGGAAGCAGTTGACCATTGTACGCGTCAAAGCGACTCATGATCTCGGCACACTCGGCGTTGGTAAATTCCCCGTTTTGAGAACGACCGAGTCGGCGGATGTCTCCGTAAGAGATGATTTCATCGAGGTCGTACATGTGGGCGTCCATTGCTCCTGTAAAAGAAAATTAACAGAATTAGCAGACAGACTAAGCGAATTCTTATTAAAAAACGGGCACAGGGAGTTAAACTCCTCGAGAGCAATGCTCTGCAAACAGGAGTGGCACCTATCAAATTCGGTAATGAGGAGAATCTGAAGAAAATCCCCTAAGAACATTGAGAGTTTTGCTCTGAGAAGACAATAATAATAATAATAATAATAATATAAAATGCCATCTTTAACTTCCAAGATCCACGAAGAACTCTTAAGAGTTCTTCTGTACGATTTGGAAGGAGCAAAGCTCCATTAACGCATTAAGAAAATACAAGGAAAATCTTTTAGAGAGCAGAGCTCCATTAATGGAACCTTAATAGGATTCCCTTTAGTTCTCTTTAGATCCTTTTAAACCTATAGAGCAAAGCTCTGCTAAGTGAAACCCTAAATGGGTCTTCTTTAGATCGGGGATCTATTGAGAGGAAGGCTCTTAAAATTAATTTAATCAAAATTAATTTTTACCTAAAAATTTTCTAGAGTTTAACTCTTAAAAACGCTTGAACAAAAAAAGCAGGGCTCTGGACGAAATTCTTATGAAGAGATGAAAATCATCTAAGGGACCAAAGGTCCTATTTATAGGCAATAAGTGCCGTTTCAATTTCTCAACGGTTGGGATTCTGACCACCGCTGCGCTCACTTTTGGGGCCACATAAGCGCAACGGTGGGGGGGCATTTGTTTACCCCAATCAGAGCAAAGCTCTGTTCAAATTCCAAGGCGGGAAATGAAGCTACGCTTCTGATTCCCCCAATCAGAGCAAAGCTCTACTCTGAAATTTTAAATTTTAATAAATAAAGCAACGCTTCAGATCCCCTGCGCTGCGCGCAGAGCGCCACGTGTCAAAATCAGGCACGCCAGTGCAGGGAACGCAGCGCCCAAGGCAGTGCGCCCAATCAGAGCAAGGCTCTATTAAAAAACAAAAAAATTAAAGGAAGCAACGCTTCAGATGATCTGCTCTCTGCGCCGCGCGACACATGGCAGCGCAACTGCGCTAGCGCAGTGGCGCTGCGCTCTACGCGGCGCGACACGTGGCAGCGCAGTTGCGCAGCGCTCTGCGCTGCGTGACACGTGTCAAGCGCTGGGGCGTTTGCGCCAAACAGAATTAAAATTCCAGTAAGATCTTTCTGTTCTTGTTAAAACAAGAAGATTGTCTTCTGTAAAACAGAAGCCCTTGGATCAAAGATCCAACGGTGGGGAAAATTCCCCAAATCACTCAGAGAAAGATCTCTTTAACAAATTTAACTAATTAATGGGCACTATATAAAGGCCCCTAGACCCCAATTCAGAGGGCATCATCATCAACATCAAGATCAAGAGAGAAAACAAAAAAACTCAGAAACAGAAAGAACTCTGAAGAATTGTGAGAAGAACTCAAGAAAAGAAAGAAGGTAAAAACCTTTATAATAAAGAAAAATTTCTTCTGAATAGATCATTGATCTAAGAACAAGATCAATGATCTTCAATAAAAAAAATATAATAATAACAGTGCCTTGCACTTTTTTATGAACCATTGGTTCTGGAATCTTAAAGATTCTTCTCTTAAATCCAAAATTAGATTAAGTTATTAAAACAGTGCCCTGCACTTGCAAAACTGCACTGTTGCGCTCCTGGGTTGGCGCAAGCCACCAGGGAGCGCCACATGTCAGCTCCAAGAACACTTGCGCTATGCGCTTTTAAGATAGAGCATTGCTCTTTAAAGTTGGCGCAACTCACCAGAGCGCGCCACGTGTCAGTAGCGCAACAGCGCAGCGCAACAGCGCAGCGCACTGGCGCAGCGCACTGCGCTATTGCGCTTGCGCTCACCAGAGTGTGACACGTGTCACCACGACAAGCGCTTGCGCTCAGTAATTGGCGCAAAGCGCCTGACAAGCCACTGTCAAGTAATTAATGCACTGCATTATTTACAGAAGGGCCAAGCCCAATTAAAAAAGGCCTAACAGGACAAATTAAATGCAATGCATTATTTTAAAGAAGGGCAAAGCCCAAACAGATGCTCTGCATCATTTATAAAGGAACAGAGCCGAAATCAGAAAGGCCTAGCAGGCCAAAATAAAATGCAGTGCATTATCAAACAGGGGCAAAGCCCTAGCACATGCCTAATAGGCCTACGATAAAAACGTTGAATATTCTCAACTGGACTTAGCCTAATCATGGCCGTAAGTCCTCAAATTAAATTGACTGAGCAAGATTGCTCTCTTAAATCAATTTACATCCGGTTCAAGGGTACATCTCTGAACTCCTCTTACCCCTATCGTTGTAATCCTTCAACGACGTCAGAGAGGTGACGAGTTCCAACAACCACACATCGATACGGACTGCGGGGTCTTTAAACTCGTGGACCAAAACGTCCTTAAACTAATATTCGTCCCAAAATGGGAACGTTGGACCGAAATGTCCTTAAACTAATGCTCGTCCCCAAACGGGAATGACGAACCACCATGTCCCTAAACTGGAAATGGACCCCCCATGTCCCTAAACTGGCAATGGACCACTATGTCCCTAAACTGGAACAATAGAGCCCAAATGCTCTTTTGTCGGATCTAGACGATCCCGTTAAGTTGATCTTAGTCTCAAATTAGACTAACGAATCCTTAACAAATGTTTAAGTTGATCTTAGCCTCAAATAGGGCTAACGTATCTTTAAACCCTCAAACAGACTTTAGTCCCAAATTGGACTATAGATCTCCCAACCAATTTTGGTTCAAGGGTACATCTCTGAACTCCTCAGATATCCGTCGTTGTAATCCTTCAACGTTGTCAGAGAGGTGACGGGTCCCGACGGCCATACATTAAATGGACCATTATGTCCCTAAACTAGAACAATAGAGCCAATTGCTCTCTTGTCGGATCTAAATGATCCCGTTAAGTTGATCTTAGTCTGGAGATTAGGCTAACGTATCCTTAACAAAAGTTGAAGTTGATCTTAGCCTTAAATAGGGCTAACGTATCCTTAAACCAAAACCCTAAACCCAAATCTAAGAAAATACGGATTTGGACTAATCCACGTCCTACGGGCGACGATATAAATTAGTCTCTGTATACGATCCACGGGCAACCACAAACAAAACAAACACCCACGATACGAAGTGAAATTTTGGAGAAGGAGAAAGTTGCTACCGCGATACGGTAGCGTAATTAACTGCAGGGGCTTGCGCCTGCAGGGAAGAGCATCCCCACAATCAAAAACCCCTCAAGCGAGGGGGAATCTGACGAAATCTGCTACATCGGCCGCATCCGTCTAAACCTCCTATACGCGGTGCCATAAATCAACTTGGCATCTTCGGAGAGGTGGACGGATAAAACCAAATAGTATCTGCCCCGAATCTCAGGCAAGACGTCTCTCAGTCATCTTGGCCGCCGTTCGGAGGGGAACACAATCCTTGTTGTTGATGTATGAACATCCAACAACCAAATACGAATCCAAATATCAAGAATTAGCATTTCAAAATACGGAAAACATAGCCAAAATCATACTAAAATGCTCCCAGATTTTGACTCAAGGCAAATAAAGCTAAGCAAACAAGTTAGGGTGTAGTATATTGGGTATTTGAGCTACTGGAACAAACCTAGCACCAACCTACCCAAACTGGCCGGCCACAAGGCCAAGAATTCCGGCCTCCTCGGCCTCCCAGGCTCCCATGGGCTTCGTTTTCATAGGGTGGTCTCCTAAGGTCCTAAATGGATCCCTGGTATTGTTTGCTAAGCTCAGAAAGTCCCCGGGTTCCTCCAGATTTTCCTGCACACCCTAAATTTTTACAAAACCGACATGACAAGTTTCTGTTTTGGGTTTTCAGGTTTTCAGTTTAGGTTAGGTCTGGGTTTTTAGCACTATGGTGGTTCTATGGTCACTACTAGGCCTCAACTTCACCACCACAACTCAAGAATCCTCAACCCTATTCTAGGAAATTTCAAAACCCACTAATCTACACTAAAACACTTCTAAACTAACAACAAAAGTTAGGAAACTCAAATACTAATCTAATAGTGTAGGGATTACCTCATTTAGGCCACTCTAGACAGCCCTAGCTCCACAAGTCATCAAAATCCAACTTTTCTTGGTTCAATGTGCTTCCCTTGAGCTTGTGTATGTTTTTAATGAAATGGGTATGGGGTTTTGGTGAATATTTTGATATGGGTCATGAGGGTAGAAGATGGGGGTTTGAAGATGAAGAAGGAGATGAAAATGGTAAGGGAAATGAGGATGGAGGCAGCCCCCTATCTCTCTCTCTCAATTATTCTCACCCACTCACTTTCCAAGTCATCATTATGTCCCCCTTCTCTCTCCAACTCATCATTACACCTTTTTCTTTTCTCACCACAATAAAACCATAACACATAACACAAAAGAAATGAAACAACATGTAACATGTCATGGTGCACTAGCCATGGAAAACTGTTGAAACACGGATTTGGCTTAATCGCGATTAGCAGTGCACTAATCGGGTTTTTATCAAAACTGTATATGATAAATTTTAAAAATGCCAAATCCTTTAAATATATTTTTAAATGAATAAATCATTTTAATTTACAATTATTTCTTAATTATTGGTATATATTTATACCCTTTTTCAAAACCCCAATTTCGCAAATCGGGCAGTTTTCGGGAAATATATTATTTTAATATTAAATTCCAAAAATAATATTTTATATTTTCTGAAATGTTACAGTCTTCCCCCCTTAAATAAATTCGGTCCCCGAATTTAAATTTATTTGATTTAATGATTTTTGTGATGTGTAATTGGGAAAATTGTAAAGAAATCACAACCAAAAATTATTTGACCGCAATCAATAACGGTGTCGAATATAGTGCGTTAGTAAGTGCGGATCGTCCACAGGGACAGTGTAATAGTTCGTGCTTTGAATTAGATGAATTGAAACTTTAATGAAAAGAAAACAAACAATCCATGATTTTATATTTGAAGTTCAAGAATTAGAAAATATAGATCTAATAACAAGAAAAAGATAGAATCAAGAATTGATAGTTTGATGATTTTTCCAACCCAAATATCAAGAATCGAAATGAGGCTCGTAGGAATCGATCGGATCTATAGATGTGATGTAATCTTACAATTACGTATTCTTATCCTTCGATGAATTGATACTAGATCGATGATGGTCGATCGAGAATTAGGGATTTCTTATGAAACTAGGGTTTCATCTTATCCCTTGTTCTTTCGTCGATATTATTCACATTCTAGCCTCTAGTAAATTCAAGAAACGATCGTAGATCCCTAATTTCGAGTGATCACAATCAAGAAAGCATCGCAACGAAACTAGGTCATCGATTCTTGAACTTGCTAGGGTTTACAAAGCTCGTAGGACTTAAGAATCGTATTAAGATTTGTTACATCATCATTCTATTGATCGTCTCGACCCCTTAACGAGCGGAGTTTTACTCAAACATCATCACAAGAACTACAATCATAAATTGAGATCTAATCATGATGCAAGAATTAAAAGAAAGCAAGATTAAAGAATTTCACCTTTTATTTATATCAACAATTTCATTACATTCGCTCAAGAACTACAAGAGGAAGAACTCGATCGTCGATTTGGCTTCGCTCGTCTCCTTGAGTCGTGGATCGGCTTGGATCACTTGCCCGATTGAAGATCGGCTCGGCTCCTAAAAGGTTGAAGGCTTCTCGCTTGATTTGGTACTCAAGATCTTGAATTTGGAGTGGAATTAGGGTTAGGGTTTCGCACAAGCCTTGTCACTAGACTTGTGGAAGAAGATGATGTAAGAGGGAATTAGCTAACTAAAAGATTAACAACTAATGATCAACTAAAGATCATCCCTTAACCCTTAGATCTAGGTTCCTATTTATAGCCATCAAAACCCTAGATCTAGGATTTGAATTATAAGTTTCCCTCCAAAAGTTTCTTAGATGAAATTTGAATTTCCCTCCAAAAGGTTGTTGAGGAGAAGCTTCTAGATGTGATTAGTTAGGAGGGAGCTTCTAGAAGAGGTTAGTTAGGAGCTTAATTATGATTAGCTTAATTAATCATCTTTTGCTGATCTGGCAGAAGACTCTGGGGAATTCTGGAATTTGACGTGTCAAAATGAGGTGTAGCCACTGAGAGAAGAATTATGCACCAAAATTGGAATGATGATCTGACCAAACAGCCGCGGAACCGCGGCGCAAGCGCGCTCCCGCCGCGGTTCCGCGGCGCTTTAGAGGCTTCAGGGCTTGCAACTTCTGGTGATGATTTGGGCTGACTTGTGGGCCTTTCTTTGATATGATTATTTATATATTTCCTTCTGAATTGCTACCAGATCTGAAAACATGGAGTTGGTGTATTTTTTATCAGCTTCTTTTGATTTTGCTCCTGCAATTTCCTGCAAAAATCTCGAGACAAGTGTTGCGCAAATACAGAGATGATGCGATGCCATGAAATGCGATCAATTTCCCTTAAAGTGCCGGTTTTAGAGTCTAACACATGCAATCTGATATTTAACGACTGATTTGCTAATATGTGAAATATGAATACCGAACACTTCTAAATGAGTGCAAATGATAGGGAAATTGCCGGTTAAAAGATGCAATATTTTCGACTGATCAAATTCCCCCAAACTTATTTTCGATCGTCTCGAGTGAACTGTTTTATTAAAAAGAGAAGGAGAAAATAAAGAAAGAGAAAAACTAACTAGCACACTTTCGTAGGCAACACGATTGCACTGAGCACGTGCAACAAGCCTTTAAACCTCTAGGTGTCCCTAGTAGGAGGAGTGTTGTCTCCTGAGGGTTTTCAGCGGATTGCACCCACAAAATCCAATAATAAAAGGAAAATCATGAATATTACATTTAAAGAAAAGAATTGTAAAAGAAAAGCCTTGAAAATTAGGGTTTCCAACTAAGCTAGCTTTTCGGTTGTCATGAGCCCTATCTTAATGGTCATGAAAAGGTGTTAGAAATCACGTCCTCCCTCAATAAAATAACTTCTTATTTTTCATTCCTATCTTTCTTCCAAAATATCGATCATATCACCCTGCGTGTGTGTAAAGACATCCCTATACCCGGAGAATTCAATTCAAGCTATCATACTCTTGCCCATCAGCCTCAGTACTTTTTAATTAATGAATATTTAGACGAATTTGCTCGCACACTTTCATGCGACCGTTAATACTTCTTGAGGTACTAACCAACCGATTACTCCTGTGCTTGCTTACTTGGTGTATTTTCCTCGTCTTGCACCACCTAAGGCATAGCAGTGACTCCCAGACCAGTTGGCCTTAGGGCACTAGGTGAAAAAGCACCATCGCTATATATTTTTTATTGCCCTCGGTGATAACAAAACCAGTGTTCATTTTTCTCACCACTTTATATTTTCTTTATTCACTTATTTTTTTCTTTTTATTTCCTTCATACATCGGCTTTAAGACAAGAGCATTTCAAGGTATCCTCTACTATCCCAGGCTTCAAGACGTGTGTAAGTGCGAATAGCAGGGTAGCAACGTTCAAAATGTTTGGCTTCCAGAATAGAAACTATTTTTCAGACTTATTTTTATCCTCAGATTAGTGACGTCCTTCATCTTACTAACCCTTGGGACAACGGCTCATAACTACTTATTACTAGTTCGTATAAGAAAACTTCTAATTTTCTTGGTTTTCTTAAATTTTTCTAATCTCATGGATGTAATTGTTCACTATCTAAACTTTCATTATCTTATTTATGTACAAAAAAGTGTAAATATTAAAATTATTTTTATACTTGGAAATTTTTAAATTTTTTATTGGTTTTGAAAATTTTTAAATTTTTATAGGTTTTTTTAAAAATTGTTTTGTGCTTATGCAAAGTATGATGCAAATGATGCAAAAATAAGCACAAACCTCCCCCAAACTTGTTTTCAACAGTGTCCTCACTGTTGCCATCTGCTAAATCTCGAAAAAACCTGTAAGCTTGGGAGGAATTTATTAGTGGGGGCAAAATATTTAAGTGAAGACCCTCCCCCAAACTTATTTTTGGCTCAAAATTTTGTAAAATTCTCTTTTCAAGAGCCAGAAAAAATGTCCCCCCCCCCCAAACTTGAGTTATGCAATGTTAATCTTTGAAAATCACATGAGGGGGTCAAAAATCCGTGGTCGATGCCAAGCTTTGCAAAGACCGAATGTTAACACCAACCATTCAAAAATTTTATCAATGCAGTGCTCTGGTTGGTGAAAGAAGAAGTGTGGAAAGGGAAAGGGGTGGAAAAGAATGTGTGTGCGTCTCATTTTGGAGAGACGATGCAGTGAGTGTGATGGATTACTCGCATTCTTCTTACAATTCAGAAGAAGGGGTGGAGGTTCAATTTCAGTGATTGGGACATGATTCATCTCAACACCCGTATCATTCAAAAATGCGAGTTCTTCAGCGAAGATTTCCTCAAAAGTTCCATCAATACCCCGATGAATAATGTCATCACAAAGTGCGGGGTGATCTTCAGACTCTAAGAACAGTTCAAAGTCAGTGTTAATTGTTGACCCGGACATCTCGGTGGAAGAGTCCGTATGTGTATGATACATAGTTGGGTCAAACAACAACATATGAAAAGAGTCAAGATCGGTATCAGGAGGATCATCAAATTCGCTGCTGTCGACATCCATTAAGTCGACAGAACAGACCTGAGCAGTAGGTTCGGAGGGTACACTTCCCAACTTGTAAATGTTTAGTTCTATTGACCTATTCCCGAAAGATAGGGTCATAGAACCGTTACGACAGTTGATAATAGCATTGGAAGTGGCCAAAAAGGGGCGACCTAAAATCACCGGAATTTGATTCCGTGGGTTCGCTACAGGCTGTGTATCAATTACAATAAAATCTACCGGGAATATAAATTCCCCGATTTTTATTAACACATCCTACAGTTCACCCCTAGGTTTGGTGATTGATCGGTCAGCCATCTGAAGAGTTATGCTCGAGGGCTTTAACACTCCGATACCTAGTTGCTCGTATACCGAGTAAGGAAGTAAGTTAACACTAGCGCCAAGGTCAAGTAACGCACGGTTGATGTGTTTCTCCCCAATAGAAATGGAAATAGTAGGACAACCAAGGTCCTTACGTTTCCGTGGTAATTGTTGGGGGAAAGCCGTGTCTACAGTACTTGACATGAAGATTTTTTTAGGCACTTGAGTCTTCCTCTTCCTAGTGCACAAGTTCTTAAGGGTTTTTGCATAGGACGGAACTTGTTGGATAGCATCTAGGAGAGGGATGTTGATGTTAACTTCCTTAAACATGTTCATAATCTTCTCCATAACCGATTAGGATAAGGTGCTTTAGCAATAAGCGCTGGGTCCATCATAGGAGAAGAAAGTGTTTGTGGAATCGATCCCAAAATAGAAGTGGGGATCGTCCGTGGAGGGGTAAAAGAGGTGGGCTGAAGTGGCGAGCCTTTTTGGAAACGAAGAATAGGCTCGGAAGAAGGTGGTGGGGTAGAAGAACTGGGGTCAGAATTAGAAGTGTATGTGTGAGGGTAGGTCTCAGCCGGGGTTTTATTAATTGATTTTTCTGTATCATCAAACTCTTCCCCAACGTGAGTGTCAAGCACTCTTTCCGATCTCAACGTGATTGCATCCACAGGATGTGAATAGCCAGGATTGGGTAAAGGTTGAGCTGGAAGTTTCCTTTTCTCTCTTGCACTCATTTCGGCTTTTAGTTGTGCAATTTGTTCTTCCATCGATTTGATATTCTCATTTTGAGAGACAATGATCTTCATCACATTCTCGACGGAAGATTGCAAACTTGCCGTCCCTTGGATGGATTGTTTCATGAAAGTATCCAAGATTTGTGCTAGTGCAGATGTGTTATCTGTACCGGTCAATTGCAAAAAGTTTTCATGTGGTGCAAAAGTGTTGGCCGGATTTTGGAAGTTATGTGCTTGGAAGGGGTGCTGACTCAATTGAAGTGGTGGCTGCTGTTGTGGTGGAGGGACCCTTTGGAAATTGTGTTGGGTTGGAACCGTGTTTTGAGATTGTGATTGGTTCCAAGAAAAATTAGGGTGATTCCTCCAACCCTGATCATATGTGGAGGAAAATGGATCGTTTCTAGGTCTTTGAAATGCGGCATTGGTATGCTCATGACCTTGAAACGGACATTCTTCAATTGAGTCCCCACAATCAAAAACCCCTCAAGCGAGGGGGAATCTGACGAAATCTGCTACATCGGCCGCATCCGTCTAAACCTCCTATACGCGGTGCCATAAATCAACTTGGCATCTTCGGAGAGGTGGACGGATAAAACCAAATAGTATCTGCCCCGAATCTCAGGCAAGACGTCTCTCAGTCATCTTGGCCGCCGTTCGGAAGGGAACACAATCCTTGTTGTTGATGTATGAACATCCAACAACCAAATACGAATCCAAATATCAAGAATTAGCATTTCAAAATACGGAAAATATAGCCAAAATCACACTAAAATGCTCCCAGATTTTGACTCAAGGCAAATAAAGCTAAGCAAACAAGTTAGGGTGTAGTATATTGGGTATTTGAGCTACTGGAACAAACCTAGCACCAACCCACCCAAACTGGCCGGCCACAAGGCCAAGAATTCCGGCCTCCTCGGCCTCCCAGGCTCCCATGGGCTTCGTCTTCATAGGGTGGTCTCCAAGGGTCCTAAATGGATCCCTGGTATTGTTTGCTAAGCTCAGAAAGTCCCCGGGTTGCTCCAGATTTCCCTGCACACCCTAAATTTTTACAAAACCGACATGACAAGTTTCTGTTTTGGGTTTTCAGGTTTTCAGTTTAGGTTAGGTCTGGGTTTTTAGCACTATGGTGGTTCTATGGTCACTACTAGGCCTCAACTTCACCACCACAACTCAAGAATCCTCAACCCTATTCTAGGAAATTTCAAAACCCACTAATCTACACTAAAACACTTCTAAACTAATAACAAAAGTTAGGAAACTCAAATACTAATCTAATAGTGTAGGGATTACCTCATTTAGGCCACTCTAGACAGCCCTAGCTCCACAAGTCATCAAAATCCAACTTTTCTTGGTTCAATGTGCTTCCCTTGAGCTTGTGTATGTTTTTAATGAAATGGGTATGGGGTTTTGGTGAATATTTTGATATGGGTCATGAGGGTAGAAGATGGGGGTTTGAAGATGAAGAAGGAGATGAAAATGGTAAGGGAAATGAGGATGGAGGCAGCCCTCTATCTCTTTCTCTCAATTATTCTCACCCACTCACTTTCCAAGTCATCATTATGTCCCCCTTCTCTCTCCAACTCATCATTACACCTTTTTCTTTTCTCACCACAATAAAACCATAACACATAACACAAAAGAAATGTAACAACATGTAACATGTCATGGTGCACTAGCCATGGAAAACTGTTGAAACACGGATTTGGCTTAATCGCGATTAGCAGTGCACTAATCGGGTTTTTATCAAAACTGTATATGATAAATTTTAAAAATGCCAAATCCTTTAAATATATTTTTAAATGAATAAATCATTTTAATTTACAATTATTTCTTAATTATTGGTATATATTTATACCCTTTTTCAAAACCCCAATTTCGCAAATCGGGCAGTTTTCGGGAAATATATTATTTTAATATTAAATTCCAAAAATAATATTTTATATTTTCTGAAATGTTACAGTCTTCCCCCCTTAAATAAATTCGGTCCCCGAATTTAAATTTATTTGATTTAATGATTTTTGTGATGTGTAATTGGGAAAATTGTAAAGAAATCACAACCAAAAATTATTTGACCGCAATCAATAACGGTGTCGAATATAGTGCATTAGTAAGTGCGGATCGTCCACAGGGACAGTGTAATAGTTCGTGCTTTGAATTAGATAAATTGAAACTTTAATGAAAAGAAAACAAACAATCCATGATTTTATATTTGAAGTTCAAGAATTAGAAAATATAGATCTAATAACAAGAAAAAGATAGAATCAAGAATTGATAGTTTGATGATTTTTCCAACCCAAATATCAAGAATCGAAATGAGGCTCGTAGGAATCGATCGGATCTATAGATGTGATGTAATCTTACAATTACGTATTCTTATCCTTCGATGAATTGATACTAGATCGATGATGGTCGATCGAGAATTAGGGATTTCTTATGAAACTAGGGTTTCATCTTATCCCTTGTTCTTTCGTCGATATCATTCATATTCTAGCCTCTAGTAAATTCAAGAAACGATCGTAGATCCCTAATTTCGAGCGATCACAATCAAGAAAGCATCGCAACGAAACTAGGTCATCGATTCTTGAACTTGCTAGGGTTTACAAAGCTCGTAGGACTTAAGAATCGTATTAAGATTTGTTACATCATCATTCTATTGATCGTCTCGACCCCTTAACGAGCGGAGTTTTACTCAAACATCATCACAAGAACTACAATCATAAATTGAGATCTAATCATGATGCAAGAATTAAAAGAAAACAAGATTAAAGAATTTTACCTTTTATTTATATCAACAATTTCATTACATTCGCTCAAGAATTCCAAGAGGAAGAACTCGATCGTCGATTTGGCTTCGCTCGTCTCCTTGAGTCGCGGATCGGCTTGGATCACTTGCCCGATTGAAGATCGGCTCGGCTCCTAAAAGGTTGAAGGCTTCTCGCTTGATTTGGTACTCAAGATCTTGAATTTGCAGTGGAATTAGGGTTAGGGTTTCGCACAAGCCTTGTCACTAGACTTGTGGAAGAAGATGATGTAAGAGGGAATTAGCTAACTAAAAGATTAACAACTAATGATCAACTAAAGATCATCCCTTAACCCTTAGATCTAGGTTCCTATTTATAGCCATTAAAACCCTAGATCTAGGATTTGAATTTTAAGTTTTCCTCCAAAAGTTTGTTAGATGAAATTTGAATTTCCCTCCAAAAGGTTGTTGAGGAGAAGCTTCTAGATGTGATTAGTTAGGAGGGAGCTTCTAGAAGAGGTTGGTTAGGAGCTTAATTAGGATTAGCTTAATTAATCATCTTTTGCTGATCTGGCAGAAGACTCTGGAGAATTCTGGAATTTGACGTGTCAAAATGAGGTGTAGCCACTGAGAGAAGAATTATGCACCAAAATTGGAATGATGATCTGACCAAACCGCCGCGGAACCACGGCTCCAGCGCGCTCCCGCCGCGATTCCGCGGCACTTTAGAGGCTTCAGGGCTTGCAACTTCTGGTGATGATTTGGGCTGACTTGTGGGCCTTTCTTTGATATGATTATTTGTATATTTCCTTCTGAATTGCTACCAGATCTGAAAACATGGAGTTGGTGTATTTTTTATCAGCTTCTTTTGACTTTGCTCCTGCAATTTCCTGCAAAAATCTCGAGACAAGTGTTGCGCAAATACAGAGATGATGCGTTGCCATGAAATGCGGTCAATTTCCCTTAAAGTGCCGGTTTTAGAGTCTAACACATGCAATCTGATATTTAACGACTGATTTGCTAATATGTGAAATATGAATACCGAACACTTCTAAATGAGTGCAAATGATAGGGAAATTGCCGGTTAAAAGATGCAATATTTTCGACTGATCAAACCCCCAAAATTTAAAACATTTCAATAATCAACTCAATTAACGGGGCTCCTAAATCACGGAAGATACAGAATAACACAGCGCATCAAGTGCGCATGAAAACGAGTACAAAACTCAAAAACGTACTTCGGTGACCTATGTCGTCAAGACAAATTCGCACGTGATCCTCTCGGCGAGTCTCATGGTGCAGTGGGAGGAACCTCCACGCCAATTTGGTTCCGTCATCATCTACCCCGCCGGAAGCGCTCATCTGGCGGAGATCCCGGCAAACCAAGTGGCCAAACTGACCTCAAGGGGCAGGAGGCCAAATGTGGTGATCACAAAGGCACCACAACTCAAGCGCATGTCGGTGTTTGAACAGCTTTCCATGGCTTCAGTTGGGGGCAAAGCCGTCGGAACCAAAGAAATCGCCAGACGCCATGGGCAAGCTCAGGAGATGCCTTCGATGGACGTGCGCGCAGATGTCTTCTCAAGGATCCCCATCACTCGGCCTACAGCGGCTTCCTGAAGTGTAAAAGCCCGCCAACTGCTCAAGTCGGAAAAGCTGAGGCAGAAATGGCTCAGATACAGGGCCAAAAAGGGCCAGGGCTCCGGTCAAGTTAAATTTTGTGAAGTTCCAAAGCCCGGACTGCTCTGCGACCATAGCCGTGAATTGGGTCAAGGAGAATACGATGTCTTCCAAGATTAAGAAGGCCACAATCCAAAATGTGCTAAGAAGAGATGCGTCCACGCTCCAACACAAAAGTCATGACACCCTCTCTTCAGAAGTCTACCAATCACTTCGTGCAAGGCGAAAGCAGTAGGCCAAAACCATAAAAGAAGCACCATTGCCACCCAAAGACCTATCCGGGTCAACCGTCTTCAGTCGCTTGTCCTTTCCTGAAGAGGAAGGGCCACGCCGACGGTCCGAGAAATCTACCACCAAAGATAAAGAGATGGCTGGATATATGATCCATACTGTCTATATGGCCGACATGCGCAGCAAGAGCAAGAACGGGGCCACCACATCTCAAGCCTAATCTGGCTTGAATGTGGCCGCCACTTCCCAAGAATAGCATCCTCCGCAGGATAATGAAAACCCTTTTGATGAGGCTGATAAGCAGAAGGACCCCTCAGTCCATGTGGAATCTAGTTTGGAAAATGAGGAGGAGCCGACTTTCCGCCCTTGGACAGCAGAATATGAGCTACTTCAAGAGCTCTGGAAATAGCTCAGAAGTAAAGACAAGGAGATGGCCAAACTTTACTCTAAAATTGACAACTTGACGAATATTGTGATGCGGCTCAATGCTCAAGTTTTTCGGGCACCCTCTAATCAAGCGCAAGTTTCTACTCATGAGCCGGGTGATAACGACCCGAATCAGCCAATGCCTATCCCACAAAGTCTAAAAGCAGGCGAATTGCATGAAAGTCGGCCGCATCCTATCTCAGGAAATGTCTTAACTATCGATAACAGAAACCCACTAACGCAAGATCAAATCATGAATTTGGTCGCCAACAAAATCAAAATATTGATAGCCGAAGCGCAAAAAGATGTCAGCAGTAGCGGGAGACCATATCATACTCGGTATGATCTGGTAGAGTTTTCTAGTGGTTATGTTGTAGGGTTCCTAGGCACACTAGTGAGGTCTCACAAGACATCAACCATGCCAATTTCAAAAAATCTAGGTGCCGAGAGACCCGACTACGGATCGTTTGCTAGAGGTCTAGGCGAAAAGGCTAACTAGTTAACAATTAACTAAGAGATTCGGAAATACAACCTTTGTAGATCCGGTCCTCCACCTCCACGGCTCCGAGATGAGGTCTTCTCCGCTGTCCAAATCAAATCCGGGCTCTAGCGTCGGCTTCGTCGGAGAATGGGCAAGCTAGGTCGTCGATGTCCATGCCGAAGATGATCTACGTCGAGGCATCGCTAGATCAAGCTCCACCTTCACCAAGCCTTGAAAACTTGTGAAGGAAACACACTCTACTACTTGGCAAGAGGTAGAGGATGAAGAAATAGGAAGTGGGTAAACTTTAGAATTGGATTTCTCACTCTAATTCTCACTTTGCCATTAAAGCTTGTGAAGCTTTTTCTTGAAGTGAAGAAGAAGAAGAAGAAGATGAAGAAGAATGATAAGTTATTTGAAAATAGAAAAATAAAAGAATACTTATCATAATCTTAACCTTAGTTAAGTGTAGAGAATTGACTAAGGTTGGGTTGAATGGTTAGGGTTAAGGATGAGAACAAAAGGTCAACAAGTCAAAGCTTCATGAAACTTCAACTAAAAACAAAAGTAGCCACCATTCATTTATCTTCCAATTTATTCAAAATGAATAAATAAATAAGATAAATGAATAAGTAAAACCCTAATCAACAACTTAACCTTGGTTTAATTCTTTATACTTAACCGAATTGCATGCATCATCAAATATGATACAAACATGTGCACAAAATCATATCGCATATGCAATGCGCACACCCGAGTGAGAAAATCCATTTAAAGTGAACCGATACTAGTTAATGCAAAGTAATATATCAAATATATAATTATGCATCAAATAATTAAATCAACACTTGATTTAACGATCCGGTCATATCGCATATAACCGACCAGTATCCTATGTATCGGCTTATCGAATCAACCTTTGATTCGATAACTAGGGTATATCGCATATAACCTAATCGATACATTCATCGCGAGAATGGAATACGGTATCACATACACGCATTATTCTCGGTCCCGCACATATCTCATATGCGCTCCTATTTCGTTTCGCTTGAGCCAGGAAACCTCTGTGTAGGACTCTAAAGACTCGTCAATACGCCGGCAGCAGGTGATGATCATATCAAACACCCACAAGCCGCAAGCGGTCTGCTAAACGTAACGGCCACCCGGGTATTGAGCGATCTGAAGATCGACGAGCAAGCCCGCTCACACTCCAGTGAATCCAACCAGTAACACTACCGTACAGTCCGGTCTGATCGTCTGATATGTCGCATATCTCGCCTAGGGGTGGTTAACGTCAGACCCCAATAGCTCAATAAGTCGTGTCGATATGAGGTCTATAACTATTCGAGAAACTACTGGTAACACTTACCAGTAAATCTCAGCAACCCTGGCTAGCGATTTTCTGTTATAGCCAATCGAACACAGCGCAACATCAACCCCCTATACCGGGAGAGATGAATCCCCTCCTATCGCTCATTGCCTCCATGTGACTCGGGACTGTACCCAAAAACCACCGTTTTGCACGCCCTCTTGGACGTGGTAAGATGGAAATCAAAGCACAGTGGGAACCACACAAGACTCTATGACGATCTCGGGTCAACAGACTACTCTGTACCAGTGTCACTAGAGAACTGCCATCTGACGTGAGGTATAATACCATCTGGGAGTTCTCGGAGAGTCCGTCCAGTGTACCCAGTCTCTACTGAGCACCCGTATATCATCTCTGATGTCAAACACCAATGGATATGGGATCATCCATCGCTCATCTGTATGGGTCGAGAAGGTATACGCTAGTCTACTCTGGTATATCGATGCCCCGTCTCGATACACCCTCGACTAGGGACTTTGAAGGATGTACTTATGGACTACCATGTCCCCACTAGTATGATCCACATCATAGTCCAGGTAGTCAAGTACAGATCCTAAGGGCTTTACCAACATGTAACAGAGAGACAATCAGTGTACACGTTAAGGTAAAGATCAACCAGATAGCATACTATCATGTCGAGCAAGAAAGTCCTCCCTATATATGTCCCAGCATCCACTACAATATACATCCTATGTATAGTAATGGCCTCTAGGGCATACATATAACTAACAATCTCCCACTTGCACTAGGGCCATCTGATAGCAGTGGTTGTAGTATCTCATACTCAACCATCCCATAAAAGTGTCTCTCTCTCTGGGATAAGGCCTTTCGTGAGTGGATCCGCTGTGTTTGTCCTCTGAGTCTACTTTCCAAACCTCGATCTCCCTGGAGATCAACCATCTCCATGATCAAGTGATACTGCCATAGAATATGTCTGGATCACTGATGGGATCGGCGTTCCTTGGCATAAGCTACAACTCCATTGTCACACAATGGGAGGAACAAAGTTCATCTCATGAACAAATATATATCCAGACTGCCTCTTTGGTAGCATCTCAAATAGCGATGTATCCAGCCTTTATCGTCTAGTATGTCACGGTATCTAGTTTGGAACTCTTCCAACATACCGCCCCATTACTGAGGGTAAAGACAATGCCTGTGACTGACACTCAGTCGTCTTTATCACCCTGGAACACTTCCAGTGATTCTCCCCAGGATCGATTGATACCATCTCACAACAACTAGTGAGAATCCTAATATCCATTTAGATCTATCTCATAGATCCAAAACCCAGGATTTAGGAGGTATCACTTTGATCCTATATGGAGAATCCTAGTGATAAGCGGAGATTGACCGAGCGTAGCATAAGAAACTCTTTTCTTATCAAGAATATGTCATCCACGTACTCTACGAGGATCGTCACCATACTCCATACTTCCCTTTTGTTTATACAAGGTTCATCTTCCATTTTGATGATGTCAAACTCTTTGAGTACTTCATCAAAACAGACGTTCCAACTCCGCGATGCCTGCTTTATCCTATAAAGCATCTTGCACACGTTTCCGCTGCTCCCACTGTCTACGAAGCCCTCTGGCTGTGTACTTATAGACGCACTCTTCTAAAACATCATTTAGCAAAGCAGTCATGACACCCAACCACCAGATATCGTAGTCATGGTATGTAGCCGTGACAAGTAGGATCTGGATGGACTTAAGCATAGCTACTTGAAAAGGTTTCATCATTATCCACACCTGGTCAATGATGCAAACTTTTAACAAGTCTAGCTTTGAAAGTCTCAACTTTTTCATGTACACCAAGTAATCTTCTCAAGATATACTTGCTCCTGATGGGGATTTAACCCTTCAGATATAGCAGCTAAAGTCCATACTTTGCTGGTGTATAAGGATTCCATTTCAGATCGCTAAACATCCAGCCATTCTTACAGAGTCTTACTCCTGATGGCCAGCTCGAAACTAGTTGGGTCATCATCTCATGATGCAATCCTCGCTCCCACTGTCATAGAGAAACAGAAGTATCTCTCAGGTGGGTGAGGAACCCTACTAGATCGACGGAGAGGCTGAGGTTCGTTGGAATCTACTGAATCCTTTGGTTCTACCAAATCATCTGCTGTTGTTTGTATAGCTGGAACTTTTCCAGTTGTACATAACAGATCTTGCCTCGAGCTTGTCCGGATTTTGCTTTTAGACATAGGCTGGACAACCCCAAATCTTAAGCATCTTAAGATATGGGCTCGTCCCTTTCCATATCATATATGAAGTGGTAGGCAACTGATTTGATTGGAACCCTATGCAATAGGTATGCAACTTCATAAGTGCATAACTCCCAAAAAGGAAATAGGTAACTCAGTAGTACTCATCATAGAGCACACCTTATCATATAGGGTGTTATTGCTCTGCCCCGATATACCATCGTGCTATGGTGTATACGGAGGAGTAATGCTGAGAGAGAATCTCATTCTCCTTTAGAATAGTCCAGGAATTCCGTGCTCAAGTATTCTCCTTCCTGATCTCATCATAGGACATAATACTTATACCCGTATTTTGGTTCTCTACTTCTCGCTTATATTCTGTGAATATCTCAAAAGGCTCGGACTCATGTTTCAACAGGAACATATGTCTGAATCTTGAGAGATTATCAGAGAATGTAATGAAGTACGAAGAACCGGTCCTGGCATTTGTAGACAGGAGACCTTACATACATCATCATGTATCAGTCCCAAGAGTTTACATAACTCTTTCTCTGTTTCCAATAAACAGAGCTGTGGTCATCTTATCTCTGTGACATGACTGGCGAGTTTCACAAGATGTAAATTCAAACTGATTTAAATATACATCTAAATGTAACTTCAGCCAGTCGGGTCGCATTGATCTGACCTAGTCTACAATACCTCAAGAAGAATTCGTTCATTTCTGAACTCTTCCTCTTATGTGTGATCCGTATACTAAGAACTGTAGTTTGATTTAGAACATCAATGCTTTTAGATAACGTGCCTGAACCGATCAACTTTTGATATAGGAAATGTTCAAAACATTATCCATCAATACAAAATTTTATCATTTCTTTACTGATAAAGAGACTGATATGATTTTGTATATCAGGTTCGGTATCTAATAACATTCGTTCAGAATCAATGTATTGGTAATACAGGGTGACAGTGACCAACAGACTTGGCTGCAACACTTGCCCCGTTTTCTGCCTCATGAAACTTATCACCCGTTCTCAGTTCTCTACCTTTCTGTAGCCCTATGTAACAGATTACATATCTGGGATCCTGATCTGGTATCACATACCCAGGACGTAAAGGATACTGAGAAACAGTTCTTTGTAACGAACATACCCGAAGATGATGCATCAGCATGCACTCTCTTCGTTTGGGCGGCACGGGAAATCTGGTATTCCCCAATTTCCTGCTCTGTCTTATAACAATTATAAGTTGGAGCGGGACCAACGATCCCCAGCTCAGTATAACAAGCGGGTTCGGTCAATAATCCGTATTATTATCTTGATTAAGGCGTGATATGGTCGCTACCAGGAGAGAGAGAGAAGAAAACACTCAGCGTGCGCTCTTGCAAGAATAGATTGGTTATTATTTTATCTAATCAGGATGGCTCCCACTGCTTTTTATCAAATCTTCCTTCAAACCCTAAAAGGAAAGACTAGCCGGGATTAATTACACACTACAAGTTTGCCAATCTTTCAGCCAGGCCAGTGTCGGTACTTTGAGGGAGGTCCCCCGTGCTTTCGCACGAACCTAATTAATGTAAACCTCGTTTTCCCAGAGGCGTAACCTCGTTAACACCTTTCTAGACACCTACTTGATCGGCTAATTGTAATGTATAAAACTCTCCCAGGAGTAACACTTACTCGCAGCGGGTATCGGGATCCAACTATCTCATAGAAGGTATGCAATCTCATTGCAAATTTCAACACTTGAAATTCCCGATAATATTTTGCCCCTAGCGTCCTATGACCTTGACAGAGGTCAACAAACCATAGGCTGCTAGTCAAGTTCAACCCGTCATTTCCTGATTGAAGTAAACCCACCCGCACGACCCTTGACAGAGGTCAACAAGGTCGCACGACTACCCTAAATCAATCACATCATATGCTTATGCAGATAAGCACTAATCAGCTACCGCACACTACGCCTTGACAGAGGTCAACAAACGTAGCACGAATACTAACTACTACTTATCTGAAATGACGGAGGGCTACGACAGGTTTTTCTGAAAACCTATTGCGTAATGAACTTGATATCGTTGTAGAATCAAATGATTTTAAAAATGGAGTGCTTTTGAGGCTTTTCCAGTTTTGCTAAAGGAGTCACTCCCGGTGAAGGGATCGTCGGTCCTTTCCTCGTCGAATGAGGTTCGGGATATATCATATATATCACTGTGCAAAGCAAAAACTCTTAAAAGCAATCAAAAGACAAACCGAGTGTGTAGCATCTGCCAGTTATTGCTAAAGGAGTCACTCCCGGTGAAGGGATCTCGGTCCTTTCCTCATCGAATAAGGTGCAGGATATATCACATATACCGCTGTGCAAAGCAAGAACTGTAGCTACCTGTTTTATTTTTGAAATTCGATTCTACAACATCTTAGGTTTCTTTTATTTCATTAATCTCATTAATGAAGTCCCATCATTTAAATACCTAAACATCACAGATAGATATGACGTACACTTATGCCATCCGCATTCGCCTCGATGTCCCCTCGTGCACCGTTAGGTTAGGTGACTAACGACAGAGCAGGGCAGGGCTAGCGCGGGTGTAAAACATAAGTAACGTCTATATAATATATCATATACACTATATATTATATCCATCACAGAAATCGCAGCAGAAGAATCATATGAAATATTGGATATACTAGGACGTCCGTGTTTTCAATACGAGCCAGTATAAAACACGGATTCCACGGTCGTGATGAATAGCCAAACCCACACCCCTAGACCCCTACGAGAGCGGCAAGCAACCCTACCAATTCTAGAGTTTGGAGATCCGGACTCGACTCCTCGAGTTGGTCTCCCACTGGACTCCAGAACCCGGTTACTTGTGCTCCCCTCCTTGGGTCTATCCTAGTGCGGAAAAGTAAATAATATATAAACGGTGACAACTTCCGCAACCTGGAAGCGCCCCAAGAAAAGAATATTACATACAAGTTTTTACATGAATGAAAATAAAAAACACTCATCTCACATAAAAACCCCCGGATATTCAAACACGACGATCCAATATAACATATCCAGCAACACATAACATCACATGTCATCAACGTAAGTAAATATGCGCATCCCAATTGTCGTTGACATATAACAACGAAACCGGCGATATCACATATTACACTTACGGTCACAGAAAAGAAAGTGTAAAACTACAACAGTTGGAATCCGCAACCTGCATAGACATCGCATGCCTAATCAAATGAATTCCTTAGACATCACATGCCTAACAATTATAAACCCCGCATTTCAGTCTCATTATCGAAAACACTTTTCAATATTTAGTCGGGTAATTCAACAAGATTCCCGAAAAACTGATCGAATGCTCGTCGCAAACTTTAGTAGACGGCCGCACCCCCGATACCGTCGACGAAGTGCACCAAGGCGGAACACCGCCACCGCGAGCATCCGAACGGATGCTTTCGGCGACGGGGTTCTCCTACAGTCACTTGGTCGGGGCTATGGAGTGAGGTTGTCTATTAAGTTTACCCGGCGAGTATCCGCGTACGCTACGTGATTGCGACGGACTTTTGATCACATCAAAATTCCGTGGCAACCGATCAAGTGAGACTAAACTGCTATGTTTATAACATTTATTCAGTTATCTCATAACTTTTTGTGAATTCCAATTATTGTATCCCATTCCGGATAAATAGAAAATGTCAAACTTTCCGATCGAACAATCGAACACCCAAGTTTTCCCGATACAGATCAACACATGAAACAAGTCTAACAACATTCCGTTCGTGCCTCAGTACCAACGGTCCAGCCGTAGAAGGGTCAAGCCAACGCCTCACATGTGGCACGCCGTACTGCCCCAAACCCGAAGGTTCAAAGGGCAGTTCAAGACGGTCACATAATCGAGTTAAGGTTTGTTGTCTTCTAGAGGGACCATCGCGTTACTTGCACTACTTAGAACGTCGTTAAACTTCGGAAAAATCCAACACTTGGAAATTTCCCGATAGGGGAAAAATTGGGTATTTATATCCGGTCGAACTTTTTAACATATTTTAAAATTTATCCGGAAAGCCACATAGACAAAATTTGAAACCCCGATCGAATCACCGAATCCCCAAAACAACTCCAGAAAATTCAACTCTTGAATAAATATTAAAAATTCCCAGAAAATCCAGCACTGTCTATTAGGAGTTACTGTGTAAGATTCGCTGACCAATGATGACGTATGGCCGCGGAACCGCCGCACGAGCCATGCTCGTGCCGCGGAACCGCGGCGGTTTGATGGAGTTAGGCAGTCGAACTTCACAGTATCTCTTAAAATTGCCTGCTGATTTTTCTGCATATTTTTAATGTTGAAAAATCCCAGATTTTGAAAAAAGGACAGAGAGCAAGTTTGGTTTGGGATTTCGGGTTCGTTCGGACTTCAAATTCCGTCTGGACTTCGCCTAAGGCTCTAGCTAGGCTCTGATACCACTGTAGGGTTCCTAGGCACACTAGTGAGGTCTCACAAGGCATCAACCATGCCAATTTCAAAAAATCTAGGTGCCGAGAGACCCGACTACGGATCGTTTGCTAGAGGTCTAGGCGAAAAAGCTAACTAGTTAACAATTAACTAAGAGATTCGGAAATACAACCTTTATAGATCCGGTCCTCCACCTCCACGGCTCCGAGATGAGGTCCTCTCCGCTGTCCAAATCAAATCCGGGCTCTAGCGTCGGCTTCGTCGGAGAATGGGCAAGCTAGGTCGTCGATGTCCATGCCGAAGATGATCTACGTCGAGGCATCGCTAGATCAAGCTCCACCTTCACCAAGCCTTGAAAACTTGTGAAGGAAACACACTCTACTACTTGACAAGAGGTAGAGGATGAAGAAATAGGAATTGGGTAAACTTTAGAATTGGATTTCTCACTCTAATTCTCACTTTGCCATTAAAGCTTGTGAAGCTTTTTCTTGAAGTGAAGAAGAAGAAGAAGATGAAGAAGAATGATAAGTTATTTGAAAATAGAAAAATAAAAAAATACTTATCATAATCTTAACCTTAGTTAAGTGTAGAGAATTGACTAAGGTTGGGTTGAATGGTTAGGGTTAAGGATGAGAACAAAAGGTCAACAAGTCAAAGCTTCATGAAACTTCAACAAAAAACAAAAGTAGCCACCATTCATTTATCTTCCAATTTATTCAAAATGAATAAATAAATAAGATAAATGAATAAGTAAAACCCTAATCAACAACTTAACCTTGGTTTAATTCTTTATACTTAACCGAAAAGCATGCATCATCAAACATGATACAAACATGTGCACAAAATCATATCGCATATGCAATGCGCACACCCGAGTGAGAAAATCCATTTAAAGTGAACCGATACTAGTTAATGCAAAGTAATATATCAAATATATCATTATGCATCAAATAATTAAATCAACACTTGATTTAACGATCCGGTCATATCGCATATAACCGACCAGTATCCTATGTATCGGCTTATCGAATCAACCTTTGATTCGATAACTAGGGTATATCGCATATAACCTAATCGATACATTCATCGCGAGAATGGAATAAGGTATCACATACATGCATTATTCTCGGTCCCGCACATATCTCATATGCGCTCCTATTTCGTTTCGCTTGAGCCAGGAAACCTCTGTGTAGGACTCTAAAGACTCGTCAATACGCCGGCAGCAGGTGATGATCATATCAAACACCCACAAGCCGCAAGCGGTCTGCTAAACGTAACGGCCACCCGGGTATTGAGCGATCTGAAGATCGACGAGCAAGCCCGCTCACACTCCAGTGAATCCAACCAGTAACACTACCGTACAGTCCGGTCTGATCGTCTGATATGTCGCATATCTCGCCTAGGAGTGGTTAACGTCAGACCCTAATAGCTCAATAAGTCGTGTCGATATGAGGTCTATAATTATTCGAGAAACTACTGGTAACACTTACCAGTAAATCTCAGCAACCCTGGCCAGGGATTTCCTGTTATAGCCAATCGAACACAGCGCAACATCAACCCCCTATACCGAGAGAGATGAATCCCCTCCTATCGCTCATTGCCTCCATGTGACTCGGGACTGTACCCAAAAACCACCGTTTTGCACGCCCTCTTGGACGTGGTAAGATGGAAATCAAAGCACAGTGGGAACCACACAAGACTCTATGACGATCTCGGGTCAACAGACTACTCTGTACTAGTGTCACCAGAGAACTGCCATCTGACGTGAGGTATAATACCATCTGGGAGTTCTCGGCGAGTCCGTCCAGTGTACCCAGTCTCTACTGAGCACCCGTATATCATCTCTGATGTCAAACACCAATGGATATGGGATCATCCATCGCCCATCTGTATGGGTCGAGAAGGTATACGCTAGTCTACTCTGGTATATCGATGCCCCGTCTCGATACACCCTCGACTAGGGACTTTGAAGGATGTACTTATGGACTACCATGTCCCCACTAGTATGATCCACATCATAGTCCAGGTAGTCAAGTACAGATCCTAAGGGCTTTACCAACATGTAACAGAGAGACAATCAGTGTACACGTTAAGGTAAAGATCAACCAGATAGCATACTATCATGTCGAGCAAGAAAGTCCTCCCTATATATGTCCCAGCATCCACTACAATATACATCCTATGTATAGTAATGGCCTCTAGGGCATACATATAACTAACATATGTCATCCCTAAATTTGGAAGATTCGATGGGACGAGAAATGCGAATCTGCATATCGTCCACTTTAAACCCCCATGCAGGAATACTAGGGGAAATGATGCGCTTCTCCTCCGCCGGTTCGTTAATAGCCTAACTGATGTCGCTTTCGACTGGTACACGAGCATACCGGATGGCTCCGTTACTACTTTCGTCCAAATGGAATCTCTGTTTCGACAAAAGTTCATGAGTGTCAGCGATAGGATCACCATTACCAACCTCATAAGGACCAAGTCAAAGAACAACGAAAGCAGCACGGATTTTATAATCCGATGGCGTAATCTCTCCGTCAAATGTGAGCCACCGTTGGAACAAGACCAATCCTTCAATCTTCTCATCGGAAATCTTGGCACCTAGATGAACCCTTTTTTATGCACCGCGGATCTCAAGACGTTCCAAGAACTGACCAAGAAAGTTCAAATGTTGGAGCGCTCAAAACAGAAATCCTTCTCGGATTCCCAAAATAACAATAAATCCTGAAGAAACCGAAAGGACAATAATCGCAAAAACGGAAATTCCGACAATGTTAAATCATTTTACACTTCGGCTGACCGAAATAGGCGAGAGACAAGCGGGCCCAATGTCAAACAACCTCGGAAGCCATTGTTAGGAGAGGGAGGAGAATCGCCTTTGAAAGAGAAGCTTGATAGGGTATATTCTTTAAGCCGGGACAAAATCCGTAAAATATTCAAAGATGCCCTAAGAAACGGCCTACAATTGCCAGAATCAAAAAGACCGTAAGAAGCAAATATGACCGACGACCCCAAATATTGCCCATATCACAGAGTGATAGGTCATGCCATTGATGATTACTTTGTTTTTAAAGAGTTGGTCAAAAAACAATACAAGGCAGGAAAGATAAAACTGTCTAAAGGCGTGTTAATAAACAGTCAAGCTGCGACCGCCAATTTCATACAAACAGAGGCCGAAGCCCTTCGGGAACCTGATTCTCTCAGTCATCTGCCCTTCTCTGTAAAGAACGGACCAAGGCAACAAGCCAAAAGCCAAACGTGCAACATTGCCTATGAAGAAGCAGTACACAGGTACAAAACCAATACGGTCTATATGATGGAACCCAGAGGAATAAGTCCCCTACTCCTTATAACCATGACAGTCATGTGGTTATTGCCATCCAACACCGGCTCGGTCCAGATGATGAAGAGCCCGCTCAGGCCATTAAGCCAAACGAGCCCGTAGTTGCTGCAGAATCGAGCTCAGGAAGTAAAGATGACCTCTACGTCATTAAACTGGGAGCAGTCGTTAAACCGGGAGTGCAAAAAAAATTCTGTGTAAATAAAAAAAAGCCAAAATGATGGGGCAACTCGCAATAAAAATCAGCGAGAAAAATAAAAATGAAAATAAATAGCCGAAATGATGGGGCAACCGTGAATAAATAGCCGAAGGATAGGGAAATCATGACCTTCGCGATAAGAAAAGCTGTAATGATAGAGCAATCGCGGTAAAAAATGTGTATATAAATAAATATTTCAAACTCCTCCAAAGGTGAATGATAAGTCGCTCCTGAAACCATAATTCAGTGTTAGCGATGCAGACGTCAACAAAATTTCAAATCTCTGAATATCCCAACGGCGAATGATGAGTCGCTCTTGGTAGCATTCCAGTATTAGCGGTGCAGACGCCAACAAAATTCCAAATCCTCGAAAATCTCCCCGCCCCACGGCCGGCCTCTAAACCGACCACCATATACAATCCACGGGCAAAAATGATACTCATCCCAACCTAATTCCACTGCACCAGCCCTACGGCCAGTCCCCAAATTGATTACCGTATACAATCCATGGGCATAAACAAGCTAAATCACACACATGCCCGACCGCAATCACCATCCCCGCTGCCGGTCTCCGCCATTGAAATTATGCTCCATTTGGGGAAGACCTACTCATGTGTCCTCACGATACATGAGGATAGCAAAACTTACGAGATTCTCTCGACTCGTAAGAAAACACTTTTGTGAGATCCTTACAACTCACAAGGGGAAAACACACTTGAGGGTCCTCACGACTCCTAAGGAGAAAATACACCTGCGAGATCTTTTCGACTCGTAGGGAGAAAATGCTTTTCTGGGACCCATACGGCTCATAAAATTGAAAAGCCTTAGGTGATAGGAACATAAGCCATCGCTCCCTAACATGAAAAGGTAAATGATGAATTGTTTCTAGCACCCATGCTCCAGTGTTAGCAACGCTGATGCCGACCCCAACCAAAAATTCCAGACCTTCGATCCAATAGACCCTTAAGTCGTTAAACTGGGAACAGATGACCCATAAGTCGTTAAACTGGGAACGAGAGAATCCTGTCATGGCAAATGATGATTCACTCCTGGTACCATATTCGAGTGCAGCGATGCTGATGCCAAACCAAAGCCATATTCCCCAGATCCTCTCATGGCAAATAATGATTCGCTTCTGATACCATATTCCAGTGTAGCGACGCTGATGCCTACCCAAATCCCATTTTCTCCACTGCAAATGATGATTCGCTCCTGGTACCATATTCCACTGTAGCGATGCTGACGCCAAACAAAACCCAAATTCCAAGTCTCAAGCTCAAAAGCACAGCCGGACGGATAAGAAATTCCCAAATCAAATCAAATCAGCGAGTCAGACCTCCCCTTCAGAATCAAGCTCCGCCTCAGAATCAAGTCAACCAATGACCTCCCTATCGGAATCAAGCTCCTTCTCGGAATCAAGTCAACCAACAACTCCTGCATCGGAATCATACTTCGTCTCAGAATGTGTCACGTGTCGGAATCATACTTCGCCCCGGAGTATCTACCATCCCTGTCCGAATTATACTTCGTCTGGGAATCAAGCTCTGTATCGGAACTATATTTCGTTCAGAATGTCAACCTCCGTGTCGGAATCATGCTTCGTCTCATAATGTGCCCCGTTTCGGAATCATGCTTCGCCTCGGAGTATCTACCTTCCCTGTCAGAATTATGCTTAGCCGGGGAATCAAACTCTGTATCGGAACTATATTTCGTTCAGAATGTCTACCTCTGTGTTAGAATCATGCTTCGTCTCAGAATATGCCTCACATCGGAATAATGCTTCGACCCGGAGTATCTGTTCAGCATGATTTATTTCATTTTAATACCGCTCATTTCCTATCATTTTGATAATAAACAGTGCTATTTTATCTCTGTCTGCTCATTAGTACAGAATACAGGTACACAGGCAAGAACACTGGAGATGGTACATAACACGAACAGAAACGACGGTTTTCAGCCGGAACGTCAAACGGGACAGAATACAGATCAAGACAAATGTGTTTACATCAAATAAAGTTGTATACAATAATTTTTTTGGTTTTGGTCCAACATGATACAATATCATGTTACATGTGTGAATATGGCACACAAGTGGGCATGAATTGATACACAAGTGGGCATGGCTTATGATTAGGTGTGTATGGATGTGATATGCAAGTTGGCATACTTTTGGGACATCCATGATCTTATCTCATACAAGTTGCACAAGTATGAAAAGTTGTGATGTGAGGTTTTTCTACTTCTCTGTCCTCAAACTCGTATGAGCAATACAATGTGAGTTGTTGAAAATAAACACTTTCGAAAATCATCTTATCATGTCAGAAGATCGCCCAAGAAATTTGGTAGCCTAACTCTACTAAACCACGGCGGAAGCGTGGCAAATTGACCACGCGTAAGCGCGTCCGTCTTGGAGCCAATCGTCTCTGGATTTCAGGGGTAGTTTGGTAACTTCATAATACTTTAGTAAACACCCCTGGACTTTCATTTGATGGCCTATAAATACAGCAGATCATCACAGAGAGAGGATCATATCTTATTTAGTTCAATTTTTGTATAAGTTTTGGTTTAAAGTTTGAAGAGAGTTGTGTGGAGCTCAAACATGGTTTTCTTCTTCTTCTTCCCTCTTGGAGCTCTCATTTGAGAGCTTCATTATGGAGGTTGAATAAGTAACCTATCATGTATCTCAACTTCTTCAATTGTTAATAAGAAGTGTTGTTTTCTTTTTCTTGTTTTTAATTGTTCTTGTTATTAACTTTGTTTTTGTTTTTCATTCTTTCTATGATGCTTGAGTCGTTCAATTAGGTGTGGTAATGGTTAGGATGGTGATGAAAGGCAAGGCATTCCTCCATTCTCTTGTAATTGTTCTTATGCTTAATGTTTAATTGTAATTTTAAGATTGCAATGTGATTATTGGTTAATATGTTATTTTTCTTTAAATGGTTACAAGTAACCTCTAGCATATAACATATTCTCTCAACACTCTCATTTTGCAATGTTAAAATTAGAATTATGTTTTAGTATTACGTTTGCTAAGCAATTTAGATAGGGTATGTTGCTTATTGTTGTTTGACACACTTCATTAAGTAAATATCCTATACTATCACCCAAAACACTTAGCAAATTTAAAACTAAACACTTTACTACTTAAATGCCATTTTTTGTTATTGATGTGGTATGCCTTGCGTACCTTAGCGATGTGTTTCGATACGACATACTTGGACATACAAACCGGTAGAAAGTAATGAATCGGTTCATTCCTCGCGTTGCAAGTTCATTGTTTTGATGGTTTATGCTTCGCCACCACCTTAATAAACCATGCTTCATTTTGGATTCTAACAAAAGGAAGGACACACAAGATCAAGAGGGCGTCGAAGACTACTGATTTTAGGAGAACTATGCGTCCTACCTTGTCCTATTTGTTCTACTTACCGCAATCAAGACGGTGTCGCTTTGCAGCTAGCCGGTTGAGCACGGGTCGTCCGCAGGGAGATGGTAGTATTTTCGTTCTTATCTTAGACGAGTCAATGAAAGAATGTATATGAGTTTGTTCAGAACTATCCTAAGTGTTTGTATGTATGTTCAAGTAAGCTTGTTAGGGTTAAGGTTGGTTAGTAGAGTTAGGATTAGTCTTGTACTTTTCTTTTGCCAATCTTAAAATGAAGTTGGGATAATCGAAGGTAGCGGGGATTAGGAGGACATAGGACTAAGATTTGCGAGTTTAAGCAAGCTTTCCAACGCTAAATCCATTCCTAGTGCCCCTTGTCTTTCCGCTACGTGCGCTTATTTCCAACTCTCGGCCAAACATATGCAACCATGTATTCAATTGGTCACAACTACATGTCACGTTGTAGTGTGCCCAAAGAACTTCTCGACTTAGGTCGCGGCTATATGTCACATATAGCGCGCCTAAGGGAAGGGGTTGTGTTTGTTTGGTCTAGGTTCATTTTAAGGTGTTTGGCGAAGAGAAGCACAAGGGATTTTTCCGTCCCTCATACTAACCTTCCTTAGCCCTTAACAAGTGTGGAAATTATTCACACATTTAAAAGGAAAAGAAAAGAAGAAAAGAAAGAAAGAAAAAAACAATTTTACAAAATGATAGCAAGCTAACTACTTGGGTCCTCACCTAAGCAAGGAATTCCGTCGAGCATCATGGCTTGAAAATGCAGATAAGAAGAAAAGGAAAATAAAACAAGAAATAATAACAACTACTTAACAACAAGAAATAAAATTACACTGGGAATTAAAATTACAGGACAAGGAACTAAAATTACAATACAAGATAATTAAAGATACAAGATAATAAAAATAACTCTCATCTTCATGGATCTTTCACTCAAGAGCTCTCACTACAATTTCATGGAGGAAGAAGAAAAACAAACTAAACTACACTAATTCTAACTAAAAAGAAGCATCCGTACAATGGCTCAAAACTGGAGTATTTATAGACAGAGAGCTGAAACCCTAGACCCATATTCTAAGCCCTAATACAATGACCAAAATACCCCAAAAGTATCTCCATTCACCTAGTCAACTCGGCCGCGAAACCGCCGCATAATGGCTATATTGGCCGCTGTTCTGCGGCTCTTTGGGGGAATCTTAGGGTGAGTTTTCTAAGGCTTTTCCACATTGCTATATTTTTCTGTTGTACAGGACCTAAATTGCAAAATTCTTCCAATATTTCTTCAGATTTTCAACAGACCAAATGGGCTTCACTTTTAATTCATATGACCTTTATCTTCCTCGAGCTCCGCACACCCATTGAATCTTATGATGCCCCTCTCATACTCTGTGCTTGTCCGAGACACGAATGACCACTGTTTTTCATCTTGGCTCTTGAACTGGTAAGCGGCACTGGACGGATGTGGATGACCGGAACCCGGCTTTTATCTGTCAGTGACAGATGTTCTGAATTTTGGCGTAACTGTGGAGATTTTGTATGATTTGCGTTATTTTGGACTGGGAACCTGTAACCTGTAAATACGTAGCAAACACGGATCAAAAGCACCTGCCTATAAACAAACGAGTAGAAGAATGGGCGGTATTAAATGCACTATTTTGGTATGAACAAATACCCCTAAACTTAACTTTTGCTCGTCCCGAGCAAAACCAATTATTCACAAAAATTCTTAACCTCACTTTCGTGGGGAACGTGATTGCACTGAGCTCGTGCAACAAGCCGTTAAATCTCTAGGTGTCCCTAGTAGGAGGAGTGTTGTCTCCTGAGGGTTGTCAGCGGATACTACCCACAAAATCCCGTCAAGCCAGTTTCCTAAGTTAACGTTGATTCTACTCCTACAGTTTAGTATCTAAGTTAGAAATTCTATTACCCTAAGTTAGAAATATTCAACCCTTATTTTTCACACATCCTATTTATTCAACCCCAGATCCTATACATTTTTACAGTTTAAAAAGATATCGGTTTCTCCTGAGTTTTCCTTCTAAAGTGCAGTCTCCAATCCAGAATTTTTATCAACTTTACAGAAAACATAAGTCTTATTCTTTATTCCTATTTTTCCTCCAAACATTGATCGTATACCCCCACGTGTATGTAAATTTTCACACCTACACTTAAAAATTCAATTCAAGTTATAGTACCCTTGCCTTAATACCTAATACTACTTCTTTTCATTAATGATGGGCGGTTTTGTTCACACATCTTTCATGCGACTATTAATGCTTCTTGAGGCACTAACGGCCGATTACTGAATGTGTGAGCTTAAAACGTAAATAAGAGTTTTCAGGTCTTGACTTTATTTTTTTTTAATTTATTTATTTAATTTTTTTCTTTTTCTTTATTTTTCTTTTTCAAGACCGGATATATTTTTCAATAATGCTATTTTGGTGGTTAGCTTTAAATACCGTTTTTTCTTTCATACTAGGCTTTCAGGCAAGAGTATTTCTAGGTATCCTCTACTATCCCAAGTTTCAAGGTGCGTGTATGTGCAGTTTGTAGGGTATATACTTTCTAAATTTGGACTCAAGAATATAAACTATTTTTCATACTTATCCTTCAATAAAGCTTTCAATACTTTCCCTTCATCTCGACTTAACTCAAGAACTGAACTCAAGATTACCTACTTCTAAAAAAAACCTGCAAAGACGTATAATTACCAAGGTTAAACAAAAGGAGGGTTATTTTAGGGTTTTCAATTGCTAAGCCTAAGATTTAGTTATTTTTAATATATCAACTAAATTTTCGGAATAAAACTCTAAGTTACCCTATTGGTTAACTTGACGAAAAGGTTTTTATATTTTTGTAAATTTTTTTTGATTTTTATGGGTTTTTAAATAAGTATGCAAATGCAAAATATACACATGAATGCGAAGGTAGAAAGCTTACCGAGCACACCCCCAAACTTAAACTTGACAGTGCTCTCACTGTCATGCTACACCAAGAAGGTCAAAATTGTCGGCCCTCCCATGTTTTTTTTTCATTTTGTTTTTTACAAAAGAAAAAGCAAACCAAAAATATATATACACAAAAAGGTCCCCCCCAAACTTAAGTAAAACAATGTTTCCACTGTTTAAGCGGTGAAGTTCAGGATTAGGAGAGAGAACAGTATCAATCTATACAAGGCCTTACACAAGACAAAAGTTAATACCAACTATTCAAAAAATTTATCGCGATAATGTGCAAGTTGGTGAAAGAAGGCGGATAGGAAAGAGATGAAGAATATACGAGACCGTATGGGGATGGTAGCGGCATACGGTCTCGGTAGAGGAGAAGAACGACGGAAGGGGGAAAGAAATGGAATACGAACTTGATGGTGGAAATGGAGTGAATAAATTAGTACAATTTATAATGACCGATGTGTAAAAAGCGATTGTACTAATCTATCAACTCGTTGAGAAATGGGGTCAAACCTCTCAAGATTCATAAGAAAACATGGGTAGACCGAACTTGGTGAACCAGACATAAGAATTGAAGGTGATACGGTGTCTTGCAAAGTGAGAACGATGGAAAGGATGGAGGGAAGTGATGGAGGAATGGTATCGGTTAATGATTCAGGAGGGTGTATACAGTCAATGAAAGGGACATGATGAATTGGAAAATCCGACTCATCTAATAAAACTGGTTCATCCTCAATACTATCCTCAAAATTCTCCTCAAAATTTAGCTCATTCATGCATTTATCATCAATATCTAGACGCATATGGTGTTCGGGAAAAATAGTTAATGACTCGGGATGATGTCCACAAGGAAGTGAAAGGACATGATGAATTGGTGAGAAAAACTCATCCAAAACTATGGTTTCATCATCCATAATATTCCCAGCGTCAATATTCCCAATCAAGTGAAAGTCAAATTTATCAGACACCTCATCAAAAGCATGGATTTTAATCAATTCAGGTTCTAGAGTGGAGGTGTATAGATCAAAAGGATTGGGATTGGTTTCACTTGAAATGGACCCTTCACAATCGGGTAAATCAAACATTATAAAATTGCACAACTCATCAAACGTTCTTTCTTCAATTAGTGAATCATTTAGGATACTTAATAGACTTTCAAAACCGGAGTTGTGGAATTCAATTTGCAACGGGTAGGTTTGATTTGGAAGGGTGTACAACTCACTTTTACTACTCAAATTCTTAAACTGTCCAATCGCCTCATCATACATTGAAAAATTCGGAGCTAGTTGGAAACTAGCTGCCGGTTCGTTAGGTTGTATGAGGGCAGCTATGGACGCATTCAAATCCATCATCTGTTGGCACAACGCTACCCGAAATTCTTCCAACGACTGTTCAAGACTAGACATGGCTTGTGAGGGGGTTTCAGTAAATGATTCAAAGTTGTCTGGATACGTGAAACTCCCAAATGGCTGTTCAGAAACAATATCTAGGGAAGGTGTAAAAGTCGGGTAGGATTGATAGGAATCGAATGGTTGGACAGAAGTAGGATCAACATTCTGATAAGAAGGTGATTGGAATCATTGATCAAAAGAATTCGAAGTGGTGAAAGGAGTGAAAAATCGGTTACGGGATTTTTCAATTCTGTCGGCAATGGACATGAGTCTTGGAGTTGGAACATGACTCTCAAATGGTGAATCAATGTAAGAGGGTGGGGGAGGTTGAAACGGTTGATACGAAGTGGAGTGCCTTGACTAATTGTTTGTCCTAGATGCGTCTATCCGATCTCTCAATGAAAGTTTGGGTATGGACGGATCGTTCGAAGTTCGACCAAAGCAAGAACCGTAAGAAGAAATGTCTGGTTGTGAATACCAAAGTTCAGCAAGAGTTGGTCGTTTTTGGATACCCATGTTATGAAAAGGTATGGAAGGGGGAAGTGGGATTTTTATAATTGTTTGAAATTGTTTTTTTGTTGTTGGAGTTTTTGAAATTGTTTATTTGGTTTTTTTGAAAGAATACAGAATTATGGGACTAAACTTTACATAAGCACAAGCACAATCACAACATGCACAAACAATCACCTAGAGCTAGAGTCTTCAAAGTCCAACTAGACCGCTCCTAGACTTCCAAGCGATAAGTTGCAAGATAACTCTCGAATCGCCTCTTCACTGCTAATTGTGGCCAGGTAAGCACAAGTGAGGTAAGGAGGGTTCCTCTCACGAATCACCGTGAGATGGGCCTTTTAAAATTACATCCTCACTTGTCTAGCCTAGGCACCACAAAATCAAGTTTAGATAAACGACCGATTCCCCGCAACCTTCACTTGTCCAAAATGAACGTGACAAGTCTTTATAGGTTTGGTCTAGATGTTTTTTATTAACTCAAGATGATGCGTATGCCTTTAGTGATTTGTGGGGTCTCAGGAAGGGTTATGAAATCCCGACCCAATCTGAATTGGTGTTATAGCCCTTTAATGTCCGTATTATTATATGAAAAGCGTATAAACAAGTAAAATCTAAAACAACAAAATTTTATTGGCGGCGGCGCAATCTGTGCAAAGAAACTTGCAGAAAAATACGGTTCAGTGGAGTTCACAGAGGGGCTTAGAGTAAAGAGAAGGGATGTAAAAAATATTGGGCTCTGAAGCCACAATAGGACCGCGGAACCACCGTGAAACCCTACCTTTGACCGCGGTTCCGCGGTCAAAATGTTGAGATTGGGATTGAACTTTGGGCCCTGCACTCCCCTTGTTCCTTACACTAGAATAAAAACCTCTGTTTCTTGATTCGATTACTGTACTTGCTCCAGATAGCCTGCACACTTGACACAAAAAATATCAAAAATAACAAAATGGTTTTTTTATATTTATTATATATATATATATACAAAAAAAAATTATTAACCTGAATAACAAGAAAGAAATACGTTACCGTCTCTCCGGCAACGGCGCCATTTGAATGAAAGAGAACTATGCGTTCTACTTTGTCCTGTTTGTTCTACTTACCGCAATCAAGACGGTGTCGCTTTCCAGCTAGCCGGTTGAGCATGGGTCGTCCGCAGGGAGATGGTAGTATATTCATTCTTGTCTTAGACGAGTCAATGAAAGAATGTATATGTGTTTGTTCAGAACTTTCCTAAGTGATTGCATGTATGTTCAAGTAACCTTGTTAGGGTTAAGGTTGGTTAGTAGATTTAGAATTAGTCTTGTACTTTTCTTTTGCCAATCTTAAAATGAAGTTGGGATAATCTAAGCTAGCGAGGATTATGAGGACATAGGAATGGGATTTGCTAGTTTAAGCAAGCTTTCTAACGCTAAATCCATTCCTAGTGCCCCTTGTCCTTCCGCTACGTGCGCTTATTTCCAACCCTCGGCCAAACATACGTAACTATGTATCCAATTGGGTCACAGCTACATGTCACGTTGTAGTGCACCTAAAGGACTTCTCGACTTAGGTCACGGCTATATGCCACATATAGCGCGCCTAAAGAAAGGGATTGTGTTTGTTTGGTCTAGGTTCATTTTAAGGTGTTTGGCGAAGAGAAGCACAAGGGATTTTTCCGTCCCGCATACCAACCTTCCTTAGCCCCTAACAAGTGTGGAAATTATTCACACATTTAAAAGGAATAGAAAAGAAGAAAAGAAAGAAAGAAAAAACGGTTTTACAAAATGATAGCAAGCTAACTACTTGGGTCCTCACCTAAACAAGGAACTCTGTCGAGTATCATGGCTTGAAAATGCGTATAAGAAGAAAAGAAAAATAAAACAAGAAATAACAACAATTACTTAACCACAAGAAATAAAATTACAAGACAAGGAAATAAAATTACAATACAAGATAATTAAAGATACAAGATAATAAAAATAACTCTCATCTTCATTGATCTTCCACTCAAGAACACTCACTACAATTTCATGGAGGAAAGATGAAGAAGAAGAAGAAAAACAAACTAAACTACAGTAATTAAAACTAAAAAGAAGCATCCCTACAATGGCTCAAAACTGGAGTATTTATCGGCAAAGAGCTGAAACCTTAGACCCATATTCTGAGCCATAATACAGTGACCAAAATACCCCAAAAATATCTCCATTCACCAAGTCAACTCGGCCGTGGAACCGCCGCATAATGGCCATATTGGCCGCGGTTCCGCGGCTCTTTGGGGGAATCTTGGGGTGAGTTTTCTAGGGCTTCTCCATGTTGCTATATTCTTCTGTTGTACAGGTCCTAAATTGCAAAATTCTTCCATATTTCTTCAGATTTTCAACAGTCCAAATGGGCTTCACTTTTAATTCATATGACCTTTATCTCTCTCGAGCTCCGCGCACCCATTAAATCTTGTGCTGCCCCTCTCGTGCTCTGTGCTTGTCCGAGACACAAATGACCACTGTTTTTCGTCTTGTCTCTTGAATTGGTAAGCGGCACTGGACGGATGCGGGTGACCAGAACCCGGCTTTTATCTGTCAGTGACAGATGTTCTGGATTTTGTCGTAACTGTGGAAATTTTGAATGATTTGCGTTATTTTGGACTGGGAACCTGTAACCTGTAAATATGTAGCAAACACGGATCAAAAGCACCTGCCAATAAACAAACGAGTAGAAGAATGTGCGGTATTAAATGAAATATTCTGGTATGAACAACTACGCCACTATTCGTCCACCCGAACCGGAGCCACGACCATTTTCCTAACTAGTTCTATATTTTCGTATTTTATATTTCGTGACAACAAACTCAATTCTTTATTTCTCGAAGCTTAAGCAACAATACCTAATCTCTAATTCCCTGTGGATCGACCCATACTTGCCGACTCGCTACAACGCGTCATGCACTTGCGGTTTATAAATTTTAAAACGAGACCGAGCTCGCGTGCGCAATCTTTCCAAAACCAAATCTTTTCAAAACCTACAAAAGGGCGCGCGGGTAAACTCCCAACAAGTTTTTGGCGCCGTTGCCGGGGAGTTGATAGTTATTAGGAATTGTTATTTCTGGTTCGAACTAACACACTAACTATTAAGTCAATATTTTTTCAAAAGCTAACAAAATGAAAACTTCTAACTTTGTTCTCTGTCCTTAGAACCTGCTAACACCCTATGCTTAAATCAATAAATCAATGTGTACCAAAAGATTACTAATATAGCTTAGAGAACCCACACAAAATTCGAGCACCAAACTCTTTAAATCGACCGGCGACATTGATCAAAAGTCCGGAATCGCCGACCCCATTAGGGTGTTTTGAAAATTTTCTTGTGGTGGTGTCTCCAGTGCACTGTTAGTATTCTATTGGTATTATTTGATTTTTATAATTTTGAGTATGCAGGAATTTTGGCAGATATATCGCTTTTTAAACTAAATATCGTATTTTCCGACATTTTCAGGTTTTAACGGAATTACGAGGAGCGATCGAGCGGAGCAAGGTTCAAATTCAATTGCAAGACGTTAGTGAAGTATAGTGCCAAAGATCCGGGTAGTTTGACCTGCACAAGCGAACCTTCAAATACCCGTAATCACTTCAAAGGGGGTTTCTTAACTCAAACCACATCGGTACGTAATTTCCTAACACCTTCGCTCAAATCCGACGCATTCCCATATTCTATCTTCTGCAGAATTCTTCGCACAAATTTGCCACAATTGCACAGAGAACTAACCTGTATTTGTTGCAGCGCTTAAAACTGAAAACAGAAAAAGGATTGCTTTATTGATTAAATTCCTGAATTCTTTTATTGATTTGCGCATTTGCATCTTAATACGGATATTAAAGGCACGAAACCAAACAAGATACGGTAAAGGATTTCATCACCTTTCTCTGTGGCCCACAAATCACAAAACTGCATTCTTGCATACCCCCAATAATTTTATAATCAACTAGAACTCTGACTTTAAAGACTTCGCGCTCATTATGACAAGTTAACTGTGTTTAGTTAACCGCTTAACGGTATATTATTCACAGGGTGTCTAGGTAAGTGTTCACGAGAAAGGGTTATTCTAATTAAGGAACTTCGCGAAAGCGTTGGATAACCTCCCCTTATCTCTGCTCTTACCTGGCTTTGTAATCTGTATATCTTGTGTCCGTTTCTCGACACAGTTTTACTTCGACAATCAGGTTCTTGAGCAGGTCTAGTTGACTTAGCATAAAATAGACTGTTATGGGTATGATATTCTTTGTTTTTGTGATATTTGTGAATTCTTGTTAATATGGGTGATACACAGCTTGATTTGATTTTTCACGATTCTTATTCTTTTGTTTATACTCAGTTCCAGTTCGTTTGTACAAATTGCCACAATTCTTCCCACATTCATGAAAACTGTCCTTTTTAGGAGGTGACCAACAGTCCCAGAATTTTGATAACGATCACCCACCAAACACTCTCAAACCCAGTCCCACTTCAAACCTAGATTAAATAATTGAAAATTTAGAGAAAGAGGTCGACAGGTGACTGCTTTAGCATCACTACCATCACAACCCTCCTTACCTGAAATAACTGACACTCCATTAGGATATGATAATGAGATGGATGCTATGTTGACCGCTTTAGAGAAAGATATTGAAGTAATGACTGCGGTCGAGAATCAAACAGCTGCGACGCTAGCCCTATTCATACAGCAGTTTGAGCAATTGTTTCACGCTCAAGCTCAATCTTTGGCTAGAATCGAAGAACATGTAGCTGTGAGGATTCTAGAGAGTGAACATTGACAATTGGAATCTAATAATGTAAATATCTGTCATCTAGGAAGTCACCTGAGTGAGATAAACGAACAAACAAATTTTGATGACTTCATAGATGATGATGATGCAATTGAATTGACTGAGTGTTATCAGAACACACAAGAAAACCCTTTAGGTCGGTCCAACACTAGCCTTCAGGTATCAATTGAATCTCTTGTCACTAGTGATTTTGAGGTTGATTTAACCGATATCCTACTTGAAGAAGAAATTCTTGCACCGACTGATTGTTGTGCTCCAATTTTAGAAGAGGGAGCTTATGATTTTAATGGGTATGGTTGTGATAGATTGTTAGAGGAAATCAAGGATCAGGAACCCACAATTTTTGTATCACCTGTTGATATTTTTTCGGAAGAAACGTTAGTGTAGGAACCTACTTTTTTAGATGACATGTACCTACCCATTTGTGAATGTGATGAGGGAGAAATAGTTTTGGGAATAGTGAGCTGTAGCAATGAGAATAGGATTGTGGAGGATTATAGGGAGGAAGACAGTCTTGAAAAACATTCTTTCATGCCGAGTTTTGAGGAGATATTTGCGGATGAACTTGATATTCTTTCTGAGTTTGAGTTAGGATCAACTTAGGAACATCCTAAGAACCTTTATTTTGCTGAACTTTTTGAGGATGAACTCCAGTTTTTAAACGAACCTGACCTCAGAACTCAACACATACTTCTTGAAAATTCAATTCATTCGGGCAACAATTTTTTGACTCCTTCAAAACTTCATCTTCGCATTCAGCGTCTTTTGATCCCTACTCTTACACATCCATGCCCTTTACTAACATCTAACCATACTTTGTACATTCTCTTTTTCTTTGTAATATACCGTTTCTTTTACCAGCATTGGCCATATATAGACAAAATTTTTGAATGGCTGGTATTAATTTCTGGACTAACACAATCTCTTAACTTATGAATACTATAGTTAGTTCTTAGATTTTTATTTTTGTGAATAAATTCTCATCCTGATATCTAAGTCTAGTTACCGAAGACGGGAGCAACGATGAGGACATCGTAAAACTCAGGTTTGGGGGTGAGCACTGCGTTTATTTTGCTGCATCATGTGTATATTCTGCATTGCATACATATTAAAAAAAACCCATAAAAATTGAAAATTTTCTCCCAAAAACATAAAAACATTTTCGTCATGTTAGCTAGCGGGGGGATCTTAGACTCTAAGTCTGACGGTTCGGTTGATAAGATAGAAACAACTAAATCCTTTTCAAGAAATTGAAAACCCGAAAGATAACCCTTCTTTGAGTTTAACCGTAGCTGATATACGTCTTTTATATCACTTTACACGTGTCATATGTTTTTGAGAATTAGATGAATGTCTGACATGTCTCAAACTTTTTGAAAATTGATAAACATCTTTGGGATCAAACAGATTTGTTCTGAATTAAGTAATATCAAGAATAGTTCACAAGGTGAAGTGAATATGATGGATATTATTGAGGTTTTAATAGAAGCTAAAAGTCTAAAAAATAACCCATCTAGAACCTTGTTGGAGTGATTACACACCTTATCCATATGAACGCGTCTTCGGGATTAAAAAGAAAAGCTGGCTATATCTCCGTTTGAACTGCTTTCAGAATATTTCAAAAAACGAAACAAAATGAGTCTTTTTGTTTTGTGGCCTTGCTAACTTGGGTAATTAAGTCCTTGGGGTATCTCCACACCTAATGCCTTAAAACCATCTGGTTTGGGAGTCATTGACCCAAAACTCGCTAAGTTTCCGATCGCCAAATAAAACAAGCTAAGCAAGTATTCTCTCCGAGTTAAAAGTCCTCACGGTTCTTTGTGGGAGAATAATCTTGGAGAAGACGAGTTTTCTGTTGTTAACAGTTTTTTCACGGAGATATGATGGTTTATATTTATAAAGACGTTTTGCACGATCACGAAAGGTGTGTATGAACAATAAGAGGTGAAAGGTAGGAGTGAAGAATAAGACGTGGTTCTCTGTTAAAAATGATATAAATTCTGACTTGAAAGCTAACTAGAGAACGAAACTTGAGAAAATCTTAAGTCTTTTTAAACTCGTGTGATCCTTTAGAAGTCTATCCTGTCCGTATTTATGACATGATAACCCTAATCAAGTTCTTAAAAACTTATCGACACTCTTCGCACAATCACGTAAAGACGTATATGAACTTATGTTATATGAGATGTGAGGAGTGAAAGATAGGGTTGGACGTTTCGGACTAGGATGATAGAACTTTTAGCTTTGATACATAACCTTAAGATTAGAATCAATTGTTTCTTCACGACACTAACTTGACAGTATTTTGTGGGTGCAATCCGCTGAAAACCCTCAGGAGACAAAACTCTTCCTACTAGGGACACCTAGAGGTTTAACGGCTTGTTGCACGGGCTCAGTGCAATCGCGTTTCCTGCGAAAGTGAGGTTAGGATTTTGTTTTGCTCGAGACGAGCAAAAGATAGGTTAGGTGGTATTTGTTCAGCACGATTTATTACATTTTAATACCGCTCATTTCCTATTATTTTGATAATAAACAGTGTTATTTTATCTATGCCTGCTCATTAGTACAGAATACATTTACACAGGCAAGAACACTGGAGATGGTACACAACATGATCAGAAACGACGGTTTTTAGCCGGAACTGCAAACGAGGCAGAATACAGATCAAGACAAATGTGTTTGCATCAAATAAAGTTGTGTACAATAATTTTTTGGTTTTGGTCCAACATGATACAATATCATGTTACATGTGTGAACATGGTACACAAGTGGGCATGGCTTGATACAAAAGTGGGCATGGCTTATGATTAAGTTTGTATGGATGTGATATGCAAGTTGGCATATTTTTAGGACAGCCATGATCTTGTCTCATACAAGTTGTACAAGTATGAAAAGTTGTGATTTGGGGTTTTTCTACTTCTATGTCCTCAAAGTCGTATGAGCAATACAGTGTGAGTTGTTGAAAATAAACACTTTCTAAAATCATTTTATCATGTCAAAAGATCGCCCAAGAAATTTGGTAGCCTAACTCTACTAAACCGCGGCGGAAGCGCGACAAATTGACCACCTTTGCGGCGGAAGCACGACCGTCTTGGCGCCAATCGTCTCCGGATTTCAGGGGTAGTTTGGTAACTTCATAATACTTTAGTAAACACCCTTGGACTTTCATTTGAAGGCCTATAAATACAGCAGATCATCACAAAGAGAGGATCATATCTTTTTTAGTTCAATTTTTGTATAAGTTTTGGTTTTAGGTTTGAAGAGAGTTGTGTGGAGCTCAAGCATGGTTTTCTTCTTCTTCTTCTCTCTTGGAGCTCTCATTTGAGAGCTTCATTATTGAGGTTGAACAAGTAACCTATCATGTATCTCAACTTCTTCAATTGTTAATAAGAAGTGTTGTTTTCTTTTTCTTGTTTTTAATTGTTCTTGTTCTTAACTTTGTCTTTGTTTTTCATTCTTTCTATGATGCTTGAGTAGTTCAATTGGGTGTGGTAATGGTTAGGATGGTGATGAAAGGCAAGGCCTTCCTCCATTCTCTTATAATTGTTCTTATACTTAATGTTTAATTGTAATTTTAAGATTGCAATGTGATTATTGGTTGATACGTTATTTTGCTTTAAATGGTTATAAGTAACCTCTAGTATATAACCTATTCTTTCAACACTCTCATTTTGTAATGTTAAAATTAGAATTATGTTTTAGTATTAAGTTTGCTAAGCAATTTAGATAGGGTATGTTGCTTATTGTTGTTTGACACACTTCATTAAGTAAATATCCTATACTATCACCCAAAACACTTAGCAAATTTAAAACTAAACACTTTACTTCTTATACGCCATATGTTGTTATTAATGTGGTATGCCTTGCGATCCTTAGCGATGTGTTTCGATACGACATGCTTAGACATACAAACCGGTATGTGAGAACGTAACGAATCGGTTCACTCCTCGCGTTGCAAGTTCGTTGTTTTGATGGTTTATGCTTCGCCACCGTCTTGATAAACCATGCTTCATTTTGGATTCTAACAAAAAGAGGGACACACAAGATCAAGAGGGCGTCGAAGACTACGCCACTATTCGTCCACCCGAACCGGAGCCACGGCCATTTTCCTTAACTAGTTCTATATTTTCATATTTTATATTTCGTGACAACAAACTCAATTCTTTATTTCTCGAATCTTAAGCAACAATACCTAATCTCCAATTCCCTGTGGATCGCCCCATACTTGTCGGCTCGCTACAACGCGTCGTGCACTTGCAGTTTATAAATTTTAAAACGAGGCCGAGCTCGTGCGCGCATTATTTCCAAAACCAATTCTTTTCAAAACCCACAAAAGGGCGCGCGGGTGAAGTCCCAATAGTATCTGCCTTCACTATCGGAATTATACTTCGACTCAGAATTAATCTCTGCATCGGAATCATGTTTCATCTCAGAATATGCACCCCGTGTCGGAATTATGTTTCGCCTCGGAATATCTGTCTTCCCTGTCAGAATTATACTTCGACTCGGAATCAACCTCTGCATTGGAATTATGCTTCGTCTTAGGATATATCCGACCCCCGAAATTATGCTCCACACCTCGGAATAATTCTCCAACCCTCAGAATTATGCTCCACACCTCGGAATAATGCTCTGACCTAATGAATTATGCTCCGCATCTCAGAATAATACTCAAACCCCATGAATTATGCTCTGCACCTCGGAATAATACTCCGACTCCCGGAATTATACTCCGCACCTCGGAATTATGCTCAGATCCCCGGAATTATGGTCCCGGAATGATGCTCCGCCCTCGGAATGATATTCTACCTCAAAGTCAAACTTTCCACGAAAGAAGGTCCATTAATTTCATGCATATGGCCCATATACGCAGTATGCATTCATTGATGGGGGCACTTCGTTGGGGTCAAAAATTACACTCCACGGTCATGGTCAACAAGTCAATAAGTCAAAATCAAGTCCCGCAAAGTGGGCCCGGGCCCAAGCCCGAATTCAAGTCAAGAGGGTCCAAGCCCAAACCCAAGTCCAAGCAAGCTGGTCCAAGCCTAAATCAAGTGAGCCCATCCCCAAATCGAGCCCGAATATAAAGAGGCCGACCCTCCCCCATGCTAAAAAGAAAATTACGTAATAAATAAATTTGATGTAATTTTCATGCATGAAAGTAAAATAAATAGGCAAAAGGCCAAATTTTTGTAAAGCCCATGGCTCATGTGCAAAAAAAAAAAAATAAGCACATGAGGCATGGGATGGGCAAAATGCTATTTTGTAAAGCCTCAGGGGCTATGGGTAAATTTGTAAGCCTATATAAGATTACATGATGATGAAATGAAAAATGATTTTTGATTCCCCGATAAAACTTAGGGTTTTTGCCTCTATCTCCTCTTTTTCAAGTTCTCCATCTTTCTTTTTATTTCTAATTAAATAAAGAGCTTAGCTCTCTTTTTCTCAAAACCAAATATAGTTTCACTATAAAACCCTCGAAGGGGAGTTCAGATCTCCCATCAAATCCCTAAAAGGAAGATTTTTAATCTCAGCTCCTTTTTCTCCAAGATCTAGCAAAAAGATAGGAAAAGGAAGAAGATCCACATCCAAAAATCCCACTTTGAAAGGATTTAAGGCTTAAGGGAGAAGAAAGAGGTCCCCTTTTAACATCTCCGAAGATATTTCAGGAGTTCAATTTCAAGATCCAAATTCTCAAATGAGTCTAACTCCAAATCAAAATCTTTTGGGAGTTTAACTTTAAATCCACACCCAATTCCTGTTCAGGAGTTCAACTCCAAGCCTATGGGCTTAGCCCCATCTTCCGCTGGTGTTTTCAGCGGTCGTGTGCCGCGCACAAAATCCGCCGGCGTCCAGCGGCCGCGCTCCCCGCACACGACTCGCTGACACCCAGCGGTCACGTGTTGTCTCACGCGTCCTTAGGACGCTCCTCATCCCTCTTTTTTCTACATGCTCCATACTTAAAACACATCCCCGTTAGAAAAAAAATTCTAACGGGGTGATGCCCCGCACCCCGCAAGGGAGCAGCTATCCCTCTTGACCCTTACCCCGCTATCTGAGTAGCGGGCCCCCCGTAAACTCTGCAAGGCCCCCGATACGTCCAAGACCCCTTCAAAACACAAAACACGTACACTGCACATTGAGTTCACATGACTAATTTGACCCATCAATCGGAGGTTCTCTCGCTTCAAAGGTGAGAGGTAATTAACAGCAGCTCAGTCTGTGACTGCCGGAGATTCGGATCCCCACAGTCAATAAACCCCAGTTTATCCTAGACAGGGGGATCTGTATATGCCTGACAAGCGCACGTATTCTTTTCTCAATAGGGTGAAAAAAAAACACTCTACACATATCATCATCAACATTATCACAAACATAAACACACACATGCACACACATATCATCATATATATCACAAACACACACACATACACTTACACTTACACTAACACTAAAATACCCTAACCATAACCCTCATCCTTAACTCTAACCTTAATTACCTTAACCCTAACCCCCTATAAATGCTTCACTGAATTACCCTTAGCTATTTTTTTAATTAAACCCTAAACCTAACCCTGATCCTAACCTTAATCATAAACCTACCCCTAACCTTAACGAAATCAAACCAAACCCTAACCCACAACCAATCTTCTTCTTCTTCCTCCTCTCGCCACATCATCAATTTCATCTAAATTACTTTTCCCGGCCCCTCACCCGACTTACCCGGTCCCCGTCGACCTTCCCCGACCCCTTTCCCCACCACCACAGCCGCCACCGCCACCCACATCCCCACCACAGCCGCCGCCACCACTACAGCCGCCACCGCCACCCACATCCCCAAACATCCCCAAATTGAAGTGTAGCCACCACTACCCACCACCACAGCCATCAAAGCCCCCACCACAGCCACCACCACCTACCACCACAATCCAAATTCAATTTAGGAAAATAAAATTTTAAATTGAATAAATTAACTAACCGATTGAAGATTTCGACAATGAAAAGAAAGCCGGGGAAAATCTCGACGTTGATGAGAATGGCGGCGATCGACGTTGACGAGGAAGGCACGATCGAGAGGATGATCAATCGAGGCGGCGCTGAAGATCGTAGAAGGTCGAAGGAGATGACGAGAAAGGAAGCGACGAGGCCGGGAAATTTTGGGAGGAAATTAATTGGGAATTAGGATACTGTGATAACGGGAAGGATAAACCTTTGGTTTTTTTTAAATCCCTGATTTTTCCCCTACGGATATAACCGTAGGGTCTTATCTTGCGGTGTCGTAGGGACAACTGCATATGTTAAATTTTAACAAATTTTTATTTATATATATCCTTACAGTCTAATCCGTAGGGGCATTAGTTGCCCCTGCGGAGTAATCCGAAGGGATAACATAAAATTGCCCCTGCAGTGTACTAGTGATCACTTAAATATTTCCTAACATGCACATTAAGTTTCATATCAAGAGACTTATTATTTATTATAAACTATATGCAAATTTTGATGTGTGCGTGGAAAAGAGATACGACATGCTCTGCTTTGAAAGTTAAAGCTCTCTTTTGGTTCTTTCTTCTGAATATCTCTTTGGAATAGATGTAGTAAGGAGTTTTATGTGCTACCTATATACAATTCCTCAACAATTAAGGTCTTGTGAAAAATCACGGTAAAAGCAAACGGGAGGTGAGCACACCAAAGAACCCAGATGCCATTATATTAATCATGAAACAAAATCCCAGGTATAGGCTATATGCATTCTGGTTCACGGAAGAGAAGAACACAACAAATAAACCCTGTTGTCTGAAGGTTGAGCAAATAATTCTTTTTCTATATATTATTCGAGAGCAGCACTATATCCGGTAGTACATTGAGTAATTTCTTGGTTCTTCGTATTGCACGGTGACCTGCTCAATAGACCGAAACTCAAACTAGATATGAATTTTAGGTTATTGATTATGACCAACTTATGTTTACAATTCGTAAAACAAAATTATTGATTATCCATCTCGTTGTAATCTTGCTAATATATAGGTTATAAATGGGGAAAATTGTAATCATGTCCCTCAAACCATTATAGTTACATATAACCCCATGAAAGTTGTGTCCATGACCATATAAAATGCTATTCCGTCAAAAATTATAAAAAAAATTATATGAACAAATTAATAATGCAGATTTTTAATTGTTCATCCTATTCAATCTTGTACTTAAACAATTTTGTTATATGTTTGACCCTTAAATGCATATGTAAAATGTAAAAATTTTATACTATTTTGTCAAATCAGCGCTCAAATTAATTAGAAGTTTCTATTCGAAATAGCATAAAATGTTTGAAAAATATAATAGTGAAAACCAACTAAATTTATTTTATCATTTAATAATGTATGCATTGCACTTGCAAAAATTAAAGAGCTAGCGTGGCAAATGTCAAAAGCATTATGAGCATATGTATTAAGCGGTACTAATATAGACAAGTTGAGGCATTACGGTTGTTGACTTAAGATGAAAATTTTAGCAGAAGAATTTGTATTATATTTACCTTAAAAAACCATTATTGAATCACTGTTGGAACACAAAAGAATGGGCAAATATATAATATTGTTAATTTATACGAAGTAGCAATTCCATTAAACAAACACTACTACATGGAACGACGAGGGAAAAAAAAATAAATCCTACTCAAAATTCACCTTTATTTAATTGTTCACGATACAATAGTAACAATACAATACAGTAAATCAGAAGTACATAATTACATGATGCTTACAGAAAGATAAAAACCCAATAAATACAATATATTCCCAAAAAGCCCAACAAATGCCTGCCCGTACCATCAAACTAAATTCAAAAAATGGGCAAGAGAATTATGAACAGAAAATTTTAGCAAAAGAGAAACCCGAAGGCTACGACGAGAAATGTCGACGCAAATGCAGCAGCAGATGCAGAGACTGCAGCATCAGAGGTCGGGCTCGGTGCTGGTGCATCGACTGCAGCAGCCTTCTCAACAAATGATGATGCCATCACAACGACCATGACGACAACGGCAAAGAGCCTTAGCTTCTGAGATGCCTCCATTTTTTCTGATTTTTAATTTTTAATTTTTAATTTTTTAATGTTTTTAATGAAAACAAAGAATCGTGTGAAGAGAAAACAAGTGGGAAGGGGTAATATTTATAGTTTGAGGGGGGTGAAACGGGCAGGCTGCCCAAGCTGCCCGGAGAGAAGGAAACGGGCGGCTACTGATTTGTTTTAATTTGTTGAATCTTGAGGCAAGTTTGGACAAAAGTAGTTGGTTATTTTGAGGCCATCATTGGTTTGGGGGAGATGCACATGGATGGTATTCACAGGCTGTTTGCCAAGCTGGAAAATGGGGCCTACATTTAGCTTGACAAATGGGAAAAAGGAAACCGTGGGCTAAAATTTTGGGTATTTATCGGTCTTCAAGTTCAAGTTCAAGTTCAAGTTCAACCTCAGAATGTGAAAGACCATAACAAATTCAAGTTCAAATTTCAATAATTGTTGTCTGCCTTCAAATTTAGAAGTCAGAATTAACAGGTAATGATGGGTCTAATGTCAAGATTTAGTTGGCCAATAAATAATCCTAGTATTGCTTGCTCATATTTTAGAAATTTGGTGTGCTTGACCCACATGCAAGGTGATTAAACCTTGTCTCTTCATTACTTTTTATTAGTTAAAAAAAGGAAGAAAAATAAGTATAACTCTGGTTATAAGTTGGTCCCTCGAGATCGGGTCACGTGGACGCAATCGCTATATGACGCGGTCGACCCAAACCCCATTTAATTATTTTTTTCCTCCTTTTTCTTTAACTTTTGAGCTTATTAAAAGGTTCACTGAAAAAAAAATCTTCCACCACGTAATTTGATTTATCCGGAGATCTAAAAGGGACCAAAATTAAATGAGGCACGACTCTCAAGCACATAAAGGAATAAAGGAATAGAGCCTTAAAGCGATTGAACAATCAATAATAGTCAGAAAATTCTGCTTTTAAACTCTGTTAGTTAACTTTTGAAACTAGAACATTTTCATAGAAATATTATTGAATTAGGATATTTTTTTTATAGAATTCAAAAACTATCAGAACTGATTAAATTTTTTATTTTTATCGATGCAGTCCAAATTATATATATATATATATATATATATATATATATATATATATATAAGTTCAATTAGAAAAAATTTAATTGCTCTAACTGATTTATAACTGATTTATAAGTTCAAAAATTAATTTACTGTTTTAATTATAAAATTGAGATTTCTGTATACTAATAAAACATAATTAAATATGTCTTTCTTTCAGTTTGATCAAATTTAGATTACATATAGGTTTAAATAATTTTTATATTTTTAATTAATCTTGGGTGTCTTTAAATTAGATGGGTTTAAAAGAGAACGAGAAGATTTGTGTTGAATCGATTGGATTCGGTAGATAAAGAGAGGGACAAAAGATATTTGAAAGCTTACAAAAAGAGATTTGGGGAGGGGGAGACTAGGGTTTGGTACTTTTGATTTTTTTAATTTTTGTTCATCCAAATAGCTAGCCAGGATAATTTTTAACGGAACGGTTCATTTTATATATAAAAATGTTTTTGCTTGAAATTTTTTTTCTTTTAGTTCAAGTTTCATGACGAACACCAAATTTAGAACTTTATGTTTCAGTTTTAATTGACTAACACTAACTAATATATTGTCCAAGTTGTTGTGAAAATAGCACTAAAGTACGCAGCGAGTGATCGAAACACATAAATCGGAACTAATGAAAAAGAACAATCGCAGTAACTACGCAAAAACAGTAAGTAATACAAGGATAAACACACCAAACAAAACTACACAAGATATTACTCAAGTTCGGTTCAAGCTCGCATCTAATCATGTAAACTGACGACTAATCGCTTCCGCTATTTAATGAAGAATTACAAAAGAATTTATTGACCTCTCGATTTCACCTAAATACAAAGCAATCTTTTTGCTGCAAACCTCTCTCTCTCTCTCTCTCTCTATTTGCCGCAGACAACAAATAAAAAAGGCTCTGTAGAAATTATTGACTTAGGGCTTAATTAATCGCCACATAGGCTAGAGGCTTCTTAGAGAATGCTAAAGTTTAAATTAATAATTTAAACTAAAGATTACTTTCAAAAACAGCCACAAGAATCTCAAGGTGAGATTCTTGGCATGATTACTTTCAAAGTTTAAATTAATAATTTAAACTAAAGATTACTTTCAAAAACAGCCACAAGAATCTCACCATGAGATTCATTGTCATCTCGTGATCATAATGAGATTGGGCTCCACGCTATGCGCGTGCTTGCTACATGCTGCTCACTCATGGTCTTGGGCTTCAAAGACTAGGGGTTTTTCTTGGCATGATTATTAATCAAAATCAACACCAGTAAATTCCAGTTCTAACCAGGGATGAAAGTCGGGTCGGGTTTAATCTGAACCCGACCGGATCTGGTTTTTCCTGATTTTTTAGACATCCTGTATCAACCCGAGTCTGATCGGACGGGTTGGAGATTAGATAAGGATATTTCGGGTTGGGTATTGATTTAGTGTTAAACCCGTCCGCCCGAACTCTAAACCCGGTCTGAACTAAACTCGCTTTCTATATCCATTCCAACTCGATATATTACATAATTATTTATTTTAAAATATTATAAAATACCTATTATGATTTATTGTAGATATATGGCAATTTTCAAATGTAGTTTATAAATCTATCATATAAAATTTGTATGGTTTTATCAAAAGAATAAATTTTGTGTATATATATTTGGTAGAACATAGCTCAAGTATTATACTTTCAAATTTTTTTGACAAATTATAACTGGCAAAGTCTGAAAATTCCACAAACACCGACCCGCCCGCATAAACCCGAAACCCGTCCAAACCCGTCCAAAATCCGAAGTTGCGGGTTCAGGTTTAGCGAATTGTAAACCCGTCGGGTTCGGACGGGTTTTGAGTTTAGGTTTTAATTTTCGGGTCGGATATAAAAATTATTATAAACCGATCCAACCCAGCCCGGTTTCATCCCTCGTTCTAACTCTTTGTTCCAAGTAAAAAACCATGAGTTTGAAGTTTTGCTCAAATATAATGAATATTAATATTCAATTTTTTTTTCCTTTGTTGCCGGAGGTTATTTGGCGATGACAGGGCAAAGAAAAAAACAGGTAGAATGAAAACTATGCATATTATGCATTGGAAAAGAAGAAGATCAATATTATGTTTTTGCATAAAATCTAATTATTTGATTTCTTTATACCTTCGCAAACTTAACAGTTATACTTGATTAATACTCAGATTATTTATAGACAATTTATGGGAAACAGCAATTTTGAAATAAAAAAAATCGGCAAAATGGTGTTGTTTTGAAAGTATTTAACAATATAGTGTTGGTGGGATGATTTAGCCGGTTTAGCAGAATTTAATTTCAACCGCACTTTAAAAGTGCGGTTTCAATGTAGAATAAACTTTGAAGTGTTCAACACTTGGGAATTTAGCTTTAAACTAATAAGTTTTCATTTTAAAACTGTATTTTAAAAGCGCGATTTTATTTAACAACTGCTAATTCGTCTTAATCATCCAATCAAAACCATATTACTAGATACTTCCAAACCAACACCATTTTACTAATTTTTTTTTTTTTAAAAACAGCTATTTCCCGGAAATTGTCTGATTATTTACAGATATACTAATCATTTATAATCTTTTATTTCAATCCAACGGTTAGGTATATGCTGCTAATGGAGAGGATGAATCTCTCTGGATCCAATTTCAACTCTTGGTTATAAGCACACATACAATAAGCACCACCAACGAGCAATGGCTCAAGTATGAGCACTTCCCTTTTCGGAAAGAGTACGGGGTTCGAATCTCAGAAGCTCCAGAAGGAAAAGTGGACACAAATTAACGTTTTCGGGACAAATTCGTAGGCCCACAGGATGCGTGGGTGTTGTTTGTGTGTTGTGTGCATAGGGTTACATGCCAGTTTCCAAAAAACAAAAGCAATACTTGCCATATAAATAATAAATGAGAAAACAGGATCTGCAGGGTCCTGCTGGCCCAAAACCGCAGTGGACTCTTATATGGACCACTGGGGTCCAAGAGCTTAACTGCAAAATAGCCAATGGGTCCTACTGGTTCATATGAAAGATCACTGCAGTTTGGACCTGCAGGGACCCAACGAGGCCCCCTTACTCATAATAAATAGCTTGTTACAATAACCCACAAGATAACCATCATTAATTACAACTCCATTTTTTCTACAATTTAAGCACACGAGACTAATACTATCCTCAACAAGTTGAAGCTTGAGAATTGAGCTTTTGGTAGGAGCCACCAACCAAATGAAACATTGGCTGTTGCTGCCTTGGTCCCTCTCAAAGCAGAGAGGACATTGTTGAGTTTTGTTGTTTGCTGCACTGCATGCATGCTTAATCCTCTGCAATTAAGTATTTACGAAAACATACTCTGTCGTCAAGAATTCATGGTGTAATTGATATAGTCCCACATCGAAAAAAGTTGTGTATATAAATTCTGACAAAAAACAAAACTCTCATTTCATTTTGCAGATTAAGTTCATCAAAAGGTTTCAAGAAAATTATAGCATGTTGCACCAAAATATACCTCAGCTATAGCTGTTTTCAATTAAAATAAACCTCAAACAATTTTACTTACATTAAAATAACTTAAACTATGTTACGCTGGATGTTTAACTTAGAGTTGTTTTATCCACCAATATCCTTCCCATGACATAGGAGAGTTGAGACGGGTTTTTTTTTAATCTACATATAAAACATACTTTTTTTTGTTGGAGATGAGTAAGAAAATGCTTAATGAAGCATAGGAAAATAAATTGGAATGCATAATCATATATGTATATAAATGGCTAAATATAATACTATATAAAGTACTCATTAAATTATATTGTTGATATTCAATCTTAACAAAATTAGCCTTTCTTTGCGGTTTGTTTCGAGTGCTATATTAATGCTGCCAAATGAGGAAGTGGGGCCAGATATTTGGGAGAAGTTACTGATTCAAGGCACTAATTTAAATGTATAGGAGAGATATATTGAGTATTTTCATATCTTTTTTATATCGTAGGCGTAACTTATTAGATTTAGGAATCAAAATTAGTAGTAGTTACTGAAATTTGTCCGAGCTTGGTCTGTCCCTGAACATGATAGAGAATTGCCGTATCATTTTTTAGATATGGATATATTTGTCCTTAAAATTTCAACATCACTAATAAGTGACCGTACAAAATGCAGGCGGATGGAATTTTTGTAAAAAGAAAATTAATGACGGTTTATCGATAGTAAACTATAATTAAATTTTTTTATGGTGTTCCAGTGAAAACAGTGATAGCTGAAAGTATTTTTTTAAAAGAAAATTATCCTAAAAATTATAAAGTTATGGGATTGTGCAAAATATATATTAAAGGAAAAAAAAGTAGGAGGAGGAAATTTGCAAACCTTGTCATCAGCAAAAATTTGAACCTGAAGCTCTCTACTATGATTTCTCATGTACCCTCCAAATATGATCATGGATAAAGTTGCAGCAGCTAATCCTAAAGCTCCAATTCCTCCCCATCTCCAACTAATAGTATTTTCATTACATTCGTTCATGCAATCTTCTCCCTTAATCCCCATATCATTATCTTCTTCTTCTTCTTACACCTCCTACTAAAACTCTAAATTTCTCGGAACATCGAGTTCCGAATTCTCCTCTTTGAGCTCTTCCTCTTCCTCGAACTCCATTTTTGTAGTCTCTAATTGAATTTGAGGCACTACCTCACACTTCTCTTGATGTGAGTCTTCTCCATGATTAAGATATGAATTATCTTCAATTTTCTGAGAAGTGGAGAGATTTTTATTTGCGAGGTACTCCCACTCTTCTAACTCCATCTCTAATGAGAAAAGCAGGGGGTGCAAGTGATATAAAATATAAATGCCAGGCTCTAAAATGAAAATATGATTATTTGTGCATATGATATAATTAAAGTTGCTTCACATTATGAAGAGGAAAAGTGTAATGAGATATTTCTAGGAACTTCTACTTTTTCATTGGATGCTGTTGAGAGCTCAGTGCTTCATACTGACGAAAAAATTAGAGAGGTCATAATGATCCTTACAAATGAAAATTGGTGCCCTTTTTAGGCTTTGCTTCATTATATGACACTTTGATGCAAGAATCAATGAGTAACTGATTATTGGTACACATAAATAGTGCTAGCATATAGATGATGATTCTGAGTACACTTTGTGGATGTAGCTTGCAATTTCATATTTGATAATTTTAGCAACTTATTAAAAAATTGAATGAGATTTAATAATAGATAACTACTAATGAGCATAGTTTTCTGAAATGTCATGAGCTCTTATATAAGTATAATTTGTCTAGGCAATTAATGGAGATTAGGAATTTTCAGAAACCCATAAATTTCGTAAACGAATTGATGGAGCTCGTGATCTCCCTCAGGTGTTGTCCTCCATCGATCTTGTGCCCAACGGGGCTGAACGGTTGTGATTTGTAGCGGAAGATTGAGTGAGGATTTCTATGAGTTATTGATTGTTGTTGATACCGAACTACCTGCAAAGGAAGTCCCGGTGTGGAAAACCACCGTAGAAACCTTCTACGATCAAGTAAGTACGGAGGAATTGGACAGAGCAGCGGCGTATTGGACTGAATTTGAGTTATTTGAATCGTCTGGGGAAGGGATTTATATAGAAGTCGCCTGAGGGCGAACCGATACGAGATTCTCACCGTCCGTTTCACCCACGCGTAACGCCCGTATTGATGGCGAGATACACCCATTAATGACGAGATACGCTGTCACGCCCCTCTTTCTAAAATACCAAATACTCGGGACGTAACAAAACCAACCATGTTTCCTACGATAAGAAAATATCTTTCCATAGTCATATCATGGCAGTCAATCAGCAATCAAGAACAATAATATAGCTATGTATCTCTAAACACGTCCAATAGCCACAAGAACGAAAACAGGATACAGCAGCGGAAGCAATGAAGATCCAAAAAAAAGAATACATAAACCATCAATAAGAGCTATATCAGTGAAGTAGTCCTCACCGATCGACAATCCTGTCGAATTACTCACATGCTAAAATCAAGTATCTGGGCCATGCAAAACCCAGACGTCAGTGCGTCATATATAGCATAATAATATTAACATAAACAATAAGTGATATAGTATGTCATATGCAAGAGCAAGATGTCACGATTATAAAAAAAAGCGATTACCTCTAATATAACAAGCTAGATATAGGAAATTGAACATGTCACGTGTATCTTATGGGTTGATGTCTTTAGGTTATCTATCCTACATGTATGAAAGTGTATCCTAACACCACCACTGGATTTTAACCGGCATCAAGCATGTAATTTTAAAATATTAAGGGTGCGAAGCAATACTAACCTAGAATCTTAACTAGAGTATTAAGGTTAATATGAACATAGAGCAAGATCTACACTAAGTGAAAGAGATTACAACCTTTGTAGATCAAGTCCTTCACTTCTATAGCTCCGAGTGGTAGTCCCCACGACTCCTCTTAGTTTCACTTGAAGAAATGCACGAACTTTCTTCGCGATCTTAGAGACCGAAGATGATTCATCTTGATACTTCTCTAGGTCAAGCTACCTCTTCACTAATCATGCATTAGTGAAGGAAACACCCTGATCTAAATAGCTAATTTAGAGTAGAATGATGAAGTAGCTGTTTTGGCTCACTAAGAATTCTCTTAAGCCCTAGAATTCATAACTCATGTGAGGGTTAGGATTTGGAAGAGAAAGAAGAAGATAATGGAGAGAGCTAGAGCATATGCGCTAGCATGCTTGCAAAGAATGAAGAATGGCTCACTAAAATATCCTTCACTCATTGAAGCATGCATATTTTCAAATAGAAAATATGCACCATTCTTCAATAGTGAAGCCAAACAAATAAAATAATGTATGAACCATGCTTCACAACCATGCCTAAAATATCTCCCATTTTCCACCTCAATTTCTAGTTTCTCAAAATAGAAAATCCAAAAATATATATATATATATATATATATATATATATATATATATATATGTATGTATGTATGTATGTATATATATATAAATATATATATCACATATATAAATATAAATATATATTATGAGAATATAAACTTTAAGTGAGCTTAATATCAGTTAATATATAATTATATCAAATATAAATATATATCAAATTATTAAATCAACACTTGATTTAATAATCCGGTTATATCATATATAACCGACTAATATCATTTATCTGTATATCATATTATCAAATCAACACTTGATTCAATAATCCAGTTATATCACATATAACCTAACCGATATCAAATGTTGCCAGATTAGAATACGGTATCACATACTCGTATTTAATCAGGCTCCCACACATATCAGCATACTTCGCTTCGCTTGAACTATAAAACCTCCGTGTGGGATTCTGAAGAATCGTCAATACGCCAGTAGTAGGTAATGATCATATCAGTTACCCACAAGCTGTCAGCGGTACTAGATGGACGTAACGGCTATTCAGATATTGAGCGATTAGAAAATCAACAAGCAAGCGTGTCCAAATTCCCATGAAGCCTATAAGTAACACTTACTGTATAATCGGGTCTCTTCGTTTGATATATCACATATCGAGTCTAAGGATGGAATCGTCAGACCCCGCTAATTTGCTAAGTCATGATGATATGTGGGTCATAACGGTTTGAGAAACTACTGATAACACTTACCAATAAATCTCATCAGCCCTGCTCAGGGACTTACTGTTATAGCCAATCGAGTATAGCGCAATATCAACTCCCTATACCGGGAAAGACAAAACCCCTCCTATCACTCACTGCTTCCATGTGACTCAGGACTGTACCCAAAATCCACCTGTTTGCACGACTCCTTTGAGCCGTGATATGGAGGAAATCAAAGCATAGTGGGAACCATATAAGAAACTATGACGATCTCGGGTCTACAGACTAACTTATACCAGTGTCACCAGAGAACTGCTATCTGACGATAGGTATAGTACCATCTAGGAGTTCTCAACGAGTCCTGTTCGGTGTACCCATTCTCTAATGAGCACATGTGTACAATATTCGATATCAAACACCAATAGTTATAGGATCAAGTATCGCTCCCTACAGGGTCAAAAAACGTACACACTAGTCTACTCTGGAATATCGATGCCCTATCTCGATATCCCCTCGACTAGGAACAATTAAAGGATGTGCTTGTGGACTACACAAGTCCCGATAGTATGATCCGCATTATAGTCCTGGTAGTCAAGCAGACATTCTAAGTGCTTTATCAACATGTATGAGAGAGATAGTATAATAATACAAGTGTACATGTTAAGATAAAGAGCAACCAGATAGCATACTATCATGTCGAGCAAGAAAGTCCTCTATATATATGTCCAAGCATCCACTATATCATACAATAATGGCCTCTAGAGCATACATATTCCTAACAATCTCCCACTTGCACTAAGGCCAGTTGTTGTAGTATCTCATACCCAACATCCCAAAAAGTCTCTCAAACTGCGTCTGGGGGAGGGCCTTCGTGAGTAGATCCGCTGTGTTTTCCTTCGTGTCAACTCTCCTGATCTCGATCTCCCGGTGATGTACTATCTCCTGGATCAGGTGATACCGCCTAAGAATATGTCTGGATCACTGATGGACTGGGGTTCCTTAGCCAAAGACACAGCTCCATTGTTATCATAATATAAAGGTATTGGATGCTTGATGGATGGAACCACACCAAGTTCGGTTATGAACTTCTTCATCAAGACAGCCTTTTTAGCAGCGATGTATTCAGCCTCCATCGTTGGGTCTGCTACGGTATCTTGCTTAGAACTCTTCCAACATACCGCCCCTCCATTTAGGGTGAAGACAAAACCCGAAACAGACTTATTGTCGTCCTTATCATTCTGGAAGTTTGAATCGGTAAAGGACTCCACCTAGAGCTCACCGTTACCATAAACCAAGAACATTTCTTTAGTCCTTCTCAAGTACTTAAGAATGTTCTTTACAGTTGTCTAGTGCTTTTCCCTAGGATCTGATTGATACCTACTCACTATATCTAGTGCGTAAGCTGCATCCGGTCAGGTATATAATATCGCATACATGATAGACCCAACTGCAGTAGTATAAGGTATTATTGTCATGCGAGCCTTCTCCAAATCAGTCTTGGGAGACATCTCTTTGGAGAGAGTGATTCCTGAACAAGCGAGTAAATTACCACGCTTAGAATCTTCCATACTAAATCTCTTTAGTATGGTGTCTATGTACCTGGATTGGGACAATCCCAACATCTGCTTAGATCTATCTCTATAGATTTTTATCTCCAGAATGTAGGAGGTATCACCTAGATCTTTCATGGAGAACTTTTGTGATAAGAAGAGTTTCACCGAGTGTAGCATAGGGACATCATTTCTTATCAAGAGTATGTTATCTACGTACAATACGAGGAAGACAACATTACTCTCTACAACCTTTTTGTATATACAAGATTCATCTACGTTTTTGATGAAATCAAACTCTTTGACCGCCACATCAAAACAGATATTCCAGCTCCGTGATCCCTGCTTTAATCCATAAATTGATTTAAGCAGCTTGCACACTTTTCCGCTGCTCCCACTGTCTACGAAGCCCTCTGGCTGTGTCATGTACATGCTCTTTTCTAAATCACCATTTAGAAAAGTGGTCTTGACGTCTATCTGCCAGATTTCGTAGTCATGGTATGCAGCAATGGCAAGTAGGATTCTAATGGACTTAAGCATAACGACTGAAGAAAAGGTTTCATCATAATCGACACCAGGTCGTTGACGAAAACCTTTAGCAACAAGTCTAGTTTTGAAGGTCTCAACCTTTCCATCTACACCAATTTTCTTCTTAAAGATCCACTTGCTCCCGATGGGTTTTACCCCTTCAGGAGCAACTTCCAAAGTCCATACTTTGTTGGTGTACATGGATTCCATCTCAGATCGCATAGCATCCAGCCATTTCACAGAGTCCCCACTTGTGATGGCCTGCTCAAAACTAGTTGAGTCATCATCTTCCATGATGCAATTCTCGCTCTCACCGTTTATGAGAAAATCGTAGTATCTCTCAGATGGATGAGAAACCTTACTAGATCTTCGTAGTGGCTGAGTTTCGTCGGAGACTATTGGATCCTCCGGTTCTATCAAATCATCAGTTGTAGTTTGTGTAGCTGGAACTTCTTCCAGCTCTACATCATTACCACTAATTTCTTTCACAAGAAATTCCTTTTCTAAAGTGGTGGCATGTTGAGTAACAAACACTTTTTGTTTCTCACTGTGGTAAAATAGATATCCATATGAATTTTTTGGATACCCCACAAACTTGCAAAGAACAAATCGTGCCTCGAGTTTGTCCGGATTCTGTTTTTTAATATGGGCCGGACAACCCTATATCTTAACTCGTTTAAGATCTCTTTCCATTCCATATCTCATATGGTGTTTTAGGCACAGATTTTGATGGAACTTGATTCAATAGGTATGCAGCTGTCTCAAGTGCATAACTCCAAAAGAAAATAGGTAACTCAGCAGTACTCATCATAGAGCGCACCATATCTAATAGGGTGCGATTCTTCCGCTCCGATACTTTATTGTGCTGTGATGTATACAAAGGAGTAAGCTGAGAGAGAATCTCATTCTCTTTTAAATAATCTCGGAGTTCCGTGCTTAAGTACTCTCCTTCCCGATCAGATCGAAGGATTTTAATAGTTTTACCCGTCTGGTTCTCTACTTCGTTTTTATATTCCTTGAATTTATCAAAAGATTCAGATTTGTGTTTCATCAGGAACGCATGTCCGTATCTTGAGAGATCATCGATGAATGTAATGAAGTACAAGGAACCATTCCTAGCATATGTAGTCATAGGACCGCATACATCACTATGTATCAGTCCCAAGAGTTCAGTAGCTCTTTCTCCGTGTCCAGTAAACAGAGTTTTGGTCATCTTTCCTTTAAGACGTGACTCGCAAGTTTCATAAGATGTAAATTCGAACGAATTCAAATATCCATTTTTATACAACTTAGCTAGTCTGGTCGCATTTATATGACCTAGTCTACAATGCCACAAGAAGGCTTCGTTCATTTCTGAACTTTTCCTCTCGTATGTATTATGTATATTTAGAACTGTAGTTTGATTTAGAACGTATATACCGTTACACAACGTACCAAACCCAATCAACACTTGACTTAGGAAAATATTCATAACATTATCCTCCAATACAAAGTTATATCCTTCTTTATGCAACAAAGAAACTGATATAATATTGCACATTGATTGATTGATATTCTTGTGATGTGTAGTTTTTAGAAAATTTGTATAGAAATCACAACCAAAAATATTTTGACCGCAATCAATAACGGTGTCAGATGTAGCGCGTTAGCGAGTGCGGATCGTCCACAGGGAAAGTGTAATCCGTTCAATTTCTGAATTAGATGAGTTGAAAATTAAGGAAAAGAAAAGAAAACCATTCATGATTTGCATTTGAAGATCAAGAAATAAGAAAAATCTAGATCTAAGAAAGCATTAAAAATCAAGAAGTGAGATGTGTGATAATTTCCAACCAACAATCAAGATTAGAAGTATGGCTCGTAGGAGTAGATCGGATCTATAGATGTGATGAGATCTAAAGATTACTAATTCTTATCCTTTAATGAATTGATACTAGATCGATGCAATTCATCGAGGTTTAAGGATCTTGCGAGGGAATTAGGGGTTCCGCAACTCATCCTTTGTCTTTTCAATGGATCGCATTCAAATTCTAGCTCTAATTAATCAAATGGTCAATAGTTGTTCCCTAGTTCGAGTGAACACAATCAAGAAAGCATCATCTCGAAACTAGGTTATTAATCATTTGATTCACTAGAATTTCCAAACATTATAGGATTTAAGAATTGTAAAAATATCTAAATCATCATCATCTAAAGATCGTCACAACTCCTACAACGAGCGGAGATTACTCAAACATCATGATCACAAACACAATCACAAATTGAGATCTAATCATTATGCTTGAATTAAACGATAAACAAGATTATGGAAAATTCACCTTTATTTATCGACAATTTCGTTACAACTCTCTTGAATTTACGAAAGGAAGGAACTAGATCGTCGATTTTGGCTTCGCTCGGGCTCCTTGAGTCGCGGATCGGCGTGGATCTCTTGCTCCGTTGGAATCCGGCGTCGCTTCTAAAAGTTGAACGCACTCTTGCTTGAATTGCTCTCGGGATCTTGATCTTGATCTTGATTTTGAATTGGGGTTGAATTTGAGGCACAAGTTTTTGTCACTAAACTTGTGGGTTGAAGATGGTGATGATTCTTGAACCATTTGCACCCTAGATCTAGGCTCCTTTTTATAGACCTCTAGATCTAGAATTGAAATTTGAATTCCCTCCACAAGTTAGTTAACCAAAAGATTTAAATTTCCCTCCAAGAGTTTGTTAAGCCCAAAATTTGAATTTCCCCTCCAAGAGTTTGTTAAGCCGAGCCTTCTAGATGTGCCACGTGGAGTTTCTACAGTATTCTGGAAGCTTTGGCCGTTATTTTAGACATGTGGAGAAAATTGGAGCCGATGATGTCATCAAAGCGCCGCGGTTCCGCGGCTCAAGCAGGCTCCCGCTGCGGAACCGCGGCGCTTTAGAGGCCTTAGGGCTTGATTTTTTTTACAGTAACTCTTGGGCTTTCTTGTGGGCCTTTTTCTGATGTATGGATTTTTATTTGGCCTTCCGTATTACTACCAGATCTTCAGCCTTTGGGTTGGCGTATCTTTTATCAGATCTTTTCCCAATTTTGGGCTCTGCTTCCGGAATTTCCTGCATAGACTCCAAGACAAGAGTTGCGCAATACAAGCATGATGCGATGCCATGAAACACAGTTAATTTCCCTTAAAGTGCCAGTTAAAAAGTCTAACACATGCAATTTGGTATTTCAGAGATGATTTGGTAATACGTGCAATTATGAATACCGAACACTTCTATATGAGTGCAAAAGGTAGGGAAATTGTCGTGTTAGAAATGCAGTATTTTCGACTGATCAAATTCCCCCAAACTTATTTTCGATCGTCTCGATCGAACTGTTTTATTAAAGAGAAGGAGAAAATAAAGAAAGAGAAAAGCACACTTTCGTAGGCAACACGATTGCACTGAGCACGTGCAACAAGCCTTTAAACCTCTAGGTGTCCTTAGTAGGAGGAGTGTTGTCTCCTGAGGGTTTTCAGCGGATTGCACCCACAAAATCCAATAATAAAAGGAAGATCATGAATATTACATTTAAAGACAAGAATTGTAAAAGAAAAGCATTGAAAATTAGGGTTTCCAACTAAGCTAGCTTTTCGGTTGTCATGAGCCCTACCTTAATGGTCATGAAAAGATGTCAGAAATCACGTCCTCCCTCAATAAAACATCGTCTTATTCTTCATTCTTATCTTTCTTCCAAACATCGATCATATCACCCTGCGTGTGTGTAAATGACATCCCTACACCCGGATAATTCAATTCAAGCTATCATACTCTTGTCCATCAGCCTCAGTAATTTTTAATTAATGAATATTTAGACGAATTTGCTCACACACTTTCATGCGACCGTTAATACTTCTTGAGGTACTAACCGACCGATTACTCATGTGCTTGCTTATTTAGTGTATTTTCCTCGTCTTGCACCACCTCAGGCATAGCAGTGACTCCCAGACCAGTTGGCCTTAGGGCACTAGGTGAAGAGGCACCCTTGCTATATATTTTTTTATTTCCCTTGGTGATATCAAAACCAGTGTCCATTTTTCTCACCACTTTATATTTTTTTCTTCATTTTTTTTTATTTCCTTCATACATCGGCTTTAAGACAAGAGCATTTCAAGATATCCTCTACTATCCCGGGCTTCAAGACGTGTGTAAGTGCGAATAGCAGGGTATCAACGTTCAAAATGTTTGGCTTTCCAGAATAGGAACTATTTTTCAGACTTATTTTTATCCTCAGATTAGCGACTTCCTTCATCTTACTAACCCTTGGGACAACGGCTCATAACTACTTATTACTAGTTCGTATAAGAAAACTTCTAATTTTCTTGGTTTTCTTAAATTTTTCTAATCTCATGGATGTAATTGTTCACTATCTAATCTTTTATTATCATAAATATTAAATATTTTGAAATTTTGAAATTTTTTTAAATTTTTATGAGTTTTGAAATTTTTTGAATTTTTATGGATTTTGAAATTTTTTGAATTTTTATAGGTTTTTATGGGTTTTGAAAAACTATTTAAAAAAAAATGATGAGCCAAAAATATGTACACAGAATTTTTATGGGTTTTTAAAGAAATGTTTTGTGCTTATGCAAATGATATGCACATGATGCAAAACTAAGCACAAACCACTCCCAAACTTGTTTTCAACAGTGTCCTCACTGTTGCCAACCGCTATATCCACAAAACCTGTAAGCCTGGGAGGAATTTATTAGTAGGGGCAAAATATATAAGTGAAGATCCTCCCCCAAATTTATTTTTTATTTTTTTATTTTTTACTCAAAATTTTTCTTTCCAAGAGCCAGAAAAAAAAAATGTTCCCCCCCAAACTTGAGTTATGCAATGTTAAGCTTTGAAAATCACATGAGGGGGTCAAGAACCATTGGTCGATGCCAAGCTTTGCAAAGACCGAATGTCAGCACCAACCATTCGAAGATTTTATCAATGCAGTGCTCGGGTTGGTGGAAGAAGAAGTGGGGAAAGGGTAAGTGGTGGAACAGAATGTGTGTGCGTCTCATTTTGGAGAGACGATGCAGTGAATGTGATGTATTACTCGCATTCTTTTTACAATTCAGAAGAAGGGGTGGAGGTTCAATTTCAATGATTGGGACATGATTCATCTCAACACCCGTGTTATTCAGAAATGCGAGTTCATCAGCGATGATCTCCTCAAAAGTTTCATCAATACCCCGAAGAATAATGTCATCACAAAGTGCGGGGTGATCTTCAGACTCTAAGAACGGTTCATAATAAGTGTTAATTGTTGACCCGGACATCTTGGTGGAAGAGTTCGTATGTGTATGATACATAGTTGGGTCAAACAATAACGTATGAAAAGAGTCAAGATCAGTATCAGGAGGATCATCAAATTCGCTGCTGTCGACATCCATTAAGTCGACAGAACAGAAATGAGCAGTAGGTTCGGAGGGTACACTTCCCAACTTGCAAATGTTCAGCTCTATTGACCTATTCCCGAAGGATAGGGTCATAGAACCGTTACGACAGTTGATGATAGCATTGGAAGTGGCCAAAAAGGGGCGACCTAAAATCACCGGAATTTGATTCCGTGGGTTCGCTACAGGCTGTGTATCAAGTACAATAAAATCCACAGGGAATACAAATTCCCCGATTTTTATTAACACATCCTCCAGTTCATCCCTAGGTTTGGTGATTGATCGGTCAGCCATCTGGAGAGTGCAATGGGCTGGTTTCAACTCTCCAATCCCTAGTTGCTCATAGACTGAGAAAGGAAGCAGGTTAACACTGGCGCCAAGGTCTAAAAGAGCACGATTGATGTGTTTATCCCCAATAGAAATCGATATTGTAGGACATCCTGGGTCCTTACGTTTCTTTGGTAGTGGAGGGATAAAAGCAGTGCTAATGCTATTAGACATGAAGACCTTCTTTGGCACTTGAGTCTTCCTTTTCCTAGTGCACAAGTCCTTAAGAATTTTCGCATAAGTGGGGACTTGTTGAATCGCATCTAGGAGAGGGATGTTGATGTTAACTTGCTTAAACATGTCCATAATCTTCTCCATATGTGGACTCGATGTGTTAGCCCTTAACCGATTCGGGTAAGGTGCTTTAGCAATGAGCGCTGGGTCCATCATAGGAGAAGGAAGTGTGTGTGGACCTGATCCCAAAATAGAAGTGGGGATCGTCGGTGGTAGACTAGAAGAGGTGGGCTGAGGTGTCGAGCCTAGAAGGAAATGGAGAATAGGCTCGCGAGAAGGCGGTGGGGTAGGAGAACAAGAATCAGACGTAGAAGTGTGTCTGTGAGGAAAGGTCTCAGCCGGGGTGTTGATAGGATCATCAATATCATCAACTTCTTCCCCAACATGGTTATCCAGCACTCTCCCAGATCTCAACTTGGTGATCGCATTCACATGATGTGAATAGCCAGGATTGGGCAAAGGTTGAGCTGGGAGTTTCCTTTTCTCTCTTGCACTCATTTCGGCCTTAAGTCGTGCAATTTCAGCTTCCATCGTTTTGATACTCTCAGCTTGGGATGCTGAGTTTTTCTTTATCTCACCGACAGAAGACCTAACCTCGGCCGACATTTCCGTGAAATTTGACAAGAGTGATTTTATGGTTTGAGCGAATTGAGAGAACTCGTCAGAACAGGTCGACTGCATGGGATTAGAAGGTGCAGAAGTGTTGACCTGGTTTTGGAAATTTTGTGACTGGTAGGGGTGCTGGGTGAGCTGAAGTGGTTGCTGTTGTGGTGGAGGGACCCGTTGGAATTGATTCGGGTTTAGAACCGTGTTTTGGGATTGGTTCCAGGCAAAATTCGGGTGATTCCTCCAACCCCGATTATATGTGGAAGAAAAAGGGTCGTTTCCAGGTCTTTGAAATGCGGCATTGGTATGCTCGAGACCTCGAAACTGAGAGTTTAATGGACATTCTCCGTCAAGTGAGACAGATCAGAACAGCACCCACAAACAGTTTTGGGGAGCGACATTGGGTTTAGGGAGGCTGCTAAGAATTTGTGTTCCATAGCGTCGAGCTTCTTTTGCATTGCTGCCATCTTAGCTCGAACACCTATGGACACGTCTATTTGGTGTACGCCACCCCTACTCGATGGCTGGGTTCCAGTCTCCCACTGTAGTGACTTTTCAGCGAACTCTTCTAAAAATTTCCATGCTTCCCCATCATCCTTGGTCATAAAGGTGCCTTGACACATGTTTTCAAGGTTTTGTTTAGTGGTAGGGTTACTGCCCTCATATATGATACGGCAAAGATCCCATCTCAGGATGCCGTGATGTGGGCATTGAACCAAAAGATCCTTGAATCGGTCAAAGTATTTTGAAAATGGTTCAGCCGGAAGCTGGGAGAATTGATAGAGTTCGCTACGGATTCGAGCTGTCTTTTGCATAGGGTAGAATTTCTTAAGGAATGCCGTAACGAATTCTTCCCAATTCGTGATGGAGTGTGCGGTGGTGTTATACAGCCACTTCTCGGCTATATCGCACAAGGTAAATGGAAGAAGTCGTAGACGCATGGCATCCACAGAAAGTTGTGATGTACCCATCATTGCGCATACGTTTTCAAATTTGGTAATGAAAACGTACGCGTCTTCAGTCTCGAGACCGTGGAATTTGGGTAGAAGGTTGATGTACCGGGGCTTAATCTTAAAGTTATCCCCGTTGGCTGGTGGAATGGATAAGCAGGTCGAGAGAGGACCTCGCAAAGGGTAGCACCTCTCTTGGAGAGAGATGCGGGGAGGATTCTGCGCACCAACGGACGGCGGCGGAGCAGCGGTAAAGAGGTTCGATGGAGACGGATCCATCGGTGTGGGTGTGGTGGTGGGTAAAAGAAAGGTAAATGGAGAAATACCGACTTCGGAGTCGATCGAGGGGACGCGAACAAGTCGGGCACTAGAATCCCGTGTCCAGCCTATATTGCACTAAAAGGGGTTAGTACAAGTGGCAGCGTGATTTATAATTAGGGGGATGAAATGAATGCGGTGTTTGTTTTGAAAAGTGATACGGATTTTGAAAATATGATGCGATCACAACAAATGCAGCAAGCAACCCTAGAATTTATGGTCACCTAGGTCCAATCTCTAGACCGCTCCTAACTTCCAAAAAACAAGTCGCAGGATAAATCCTCCACTGCCTCTTTGTTTCTCCTGTGGCCAGGTAAGTGCCAGGTAAGTGGGAGGTTCTCCACTACGTAAGTAGTGGGCCTAATTAAGTAACCACTAGCCTTCGACACACTTGCCTTAGACACTACAAAAAGAAACGCGGATAAGAAATGAATTACCCATGGCCTTCTTCTGTCCTAAGTGAGCGCGACGGTCCTTAGAGTCATCTCTAGATATTCTTTAGTTAATGAGGGTAATGCGGATGCAGGTTTGTGATTTTTGGGGCCTAGGAAGGGTAATGAACTCCCCACCTAATCTGGATTTGGCCGTGCCCCTTAATATTCCGTATTAATTATGCAAACAACCACAAAATCAAAAACAAGCACAATTTATTTTGCTTTTTGCGGCGCTGCGATTTTTGCAAAGAAGCCTGCAACAAATTGTTAATTGGAGCAGATTTTAGGAAGGAGATAAGAAAGTTAGAGGTTACCAGATAAAATTTTTACAGAGAAGCCCTCATGAAGCCATGGAACCGCCGCATTTGGGAGCTAGGGCCGCGGAAACGCGGTGCTTCAGTGGAATCACTGCACAAAATTTTTCCAGCAAGCTCCAGATCACTTCCTTAGTCCTCTAGAATTCTTCAAATAATTTTCTAATTTCACAGCAAGCTCCAGATCTCCTTGCAATTAACCACAACAACACGTATTAATATTTGCGCGAGTTTTGATCTAAAAAATATTGATGGAATAAACTTTTCAACTCAAATTTCAAAAAATGAACAAATAGCACACGATCCCCGGCAACAGCGCCATTTGATTGATGATATTCTTGATGTGTCGTTTTTAGAAAATAGAATTTAGAAATCACAACCAAAAATATTTTGACCGCAATCAATAACGGTGTCGAATGTAGCGCGTTAGTAAGTGCGGATCGTCCATAGGGAAAGTGTAATCCGTTCAATTCTTGAATTAGATGAGTTGAAAATTTAAGGCAAAGAAAAGAAAACAATTCATGATTTGCATTTGAAGATCAAGAAATAAGAAAAATCTAGATCTAAAAGAAACATTAAAAGCGGATGAGATCTAATGAATTCTTGATAATTTGGGATGATTTCCAACCAACAATCAAGATTAGAAGTATGGCTCGTAGGAGTAGATCGGATCTAAAGATGTGATGAGATCTAATGATTACTCATTCTTATCCATTAACGAATTGATACTAGATCGATGCAAATTCATCGAGGTTTAAGGATCTTGCGGGGAAATTAGGGATTTCGCAACTCATCCTTTGTCCTTTCGATGGATCGCATTCAAATTCTAGCTTCTAGTTAATCAAATGGTCAATAGTTGTTCCCTAGTTTCGAGTGAACACAATCAAGAAAGCATCATCTCGAAACTAGGTTATTAATCATTTGATTCACTAGAATTTCCAAACATTATAGGATTTAAGAATTGTAAAAATATCTAAATCATCATCATCTAAATATCGTCACAACTCCTACACGAGCGGAGATTACTCAAACATCATGATCACAAATACAATCACAAATTGAGATCTAATCATTATACTTGAATTAAAAGATAAGCAAGAATATAGAAAATTCACCTTTATTTATCGACAAATTTCATTACAACTCTCTTGAATTTACAAAAGGAAGGAACTAGATCGTCGATTTCGGCTTTGCTCGGCTCCTTGAGTCGCGGATCGGCGTGGATCTCTTGCTCCGTTGGAATCCGGCGTCGCTTCTAAAGGTTGAAGGCACTCTTGCTTGAATTGCTCTCGGGATCTTGATCTTGATTTTGAATTGGGGTTGAATTTGAGGCACAAGTTTTTGTCACTAAACTTGTGGGTTGAAGATGGTGGTGATTCTTGAACCATTTGCACCCTAGATCTAGGCTCCTTTTTATAGACCTCTAGATCTAGAATTGAAATTTGAATTCCCTCCATAAGTTAGTTAACCAAAAGATTTAAATTTCCCTCCAAGAGTTTGTTAAGCCGAGCCTTCTAGATGTGCCACGTGGAGTTTCTACAGTATTCTGGAAGCTTTGGCCGTTATTTTAGACATGTGGAGAAAATTGGAGCCGATGATGTCATCAAAGCGCCGCGGTTCTGCGGCGCAAGCAGGCTCCCGCCGCGGAACTGCGGCTCTTTAGAGGCCTTAGGGCTTGATTTTTTTACAGTAACTCTTGGGCTTTCTTGTGGGCCTTTTTCTGATGTATGGATTTTTATTTGGCCTTCCGTATTACTACCAGATCTTCAGCCTTTGAGTTGGCGCATCTTTTATCTGATCTTTTCCCAATTTTGGGCTCTGCTTCCGGAATTTCCTGCATAGACTCCAAGACAAGAGTTGCGCAATACAAGGATGATGCGATGCCATGAAACACAGTTAATTTCCCTTAAAGTGCCGGTTAAAAAGTCTAACACATGCAATTTGGTATTTCAGAGATGATTTGGTAATACGTGCAATTATGAATACCGAACACTTCTATATGAGTGCAAAAGGTAGGGAAATTGTCGTGTTAGAAATGCAGTATTTTCGACTGATCACACATTATATTTGGTACATAATAACAGTCATTCAAAATCAGTGTATTACCATTTGATAATACTAGGAGATATTCGCCAACTGCTTTGACTGCAACAATTGCTCCATTTTCTATTTTGAGAGACATATCACCCTTTCCCAGTTCTCTACCTCTTCTTAACCCATGTAAAAAATTACATACATGAAATCCTGATCCGGTATCCAATACCCAGGACGTAGAACATACTGAGAAACAGTTCTCGGTAACGAACATACCCAAAAAAGATACATCATCATGCTCTATCTTCGTTCGGGTTGCGTGGGAATCCTGATATTTCCCTATTTCTTGCTCAGACTTATGACAGTCATAAGATAGAGCGGAACAAACGTTCCCCGGCCCAGTATAATAAGCCGGTTCGATCAATACATCCATATTATTATTTTGATTAATGCGTGTCATGGTCGGTACCTGGAGAGAGAGAGAAGGAAATATTTTAGCGTGCGCTCTATGCAAGATTAGATTGGTTATTATCTTATCTAATCAGGATGGCTTCCACTGTTTTTATCAAATCTTCCTTCAAACCATAAAAGGTAAGATTAGCTAGGATTAATTACACCCTACAAGTTCGCCAATTGGTCATCCAGGCAGGTATTGGTATTTCGAGAGAGTCTCCTCATGCTTTCGTATGGAACTAATCAAATAACCTCGTTTTCACAGGGGCATAACCCCGTTAACACCTTTCTTAGATACCTACCGGATCAGCTAATTGTAAAGTGGAAAACTCTTACACGAGTAACACTTACTCGCAGTAGGTATCGGGTTCCAACTATCTCATTGCAAATTTCAACATTTGAAATTCCCAATATCTGTTTTTACCCCTATGTGATTTATGACCTTGACAAGATCAATAAACCATAAACCGCAAGTCAAGTTCAACCCGTTCATTTCGTGATTGAATTAAACCTATCCGCATGACCCTTGACAAGGTCAACAAGACCGTATGACTACCCTAATCCAATCGCATCACATACTGCAGATAAGCACTAATCAGCTACAGCACACTACGCCTTGACAAGGTCAACAAACGCAGCACGAATACTAAATAGTTCTTATCTGAAATGACGGAGGGCTACATTTGGTTTTGAAGAAAACCTTTTAACGCAATGAACTTGATATCGTTGTAGAATCTAGTGATTTGAAAATGAGTGGTTTAAGCTCCGCTTTTAAAATCGATTAGTTTTCAAAACAAACCACGTGGGTTGTAGTATTTGCTAGTTTTTCTAAAGAGGTCACTCCCAGTGAAGCGATCTCGGCTCTCTCCTCATCGAATGAGGTGCTGGATATTCATTAAGGAATACCACTATGCAAAGCAAGAACTAGAGCCATCTTTTTGAAACAAACTTAGTGGATTGTAGCATTTGCTAAAGAGGTCACTCCCGGTGAAAGGATCTCGGCTCTTTCCTCATCGAATGAAGTGCTGGATATTCATTAAGGAATACTACTATGCAAAGCAAGAACTAGAGCTATCTTTTTGAAAAATTTGATTCTACATCTTTAGGTTTCTTATCTTTTCATTAATCTCATTAATGACGTCCCATCGTTTATGTTTCCTAAATATCACAAAAGAAACGAAAATAGAACGTATGGTTATACCATCCGCATTCACCACTGTAGGGTGTTTTTCGTCACCCCATTGAGATGGGAATACGCGCACGCTTGTCAGGCGTACTACAGATTCCCCCTACCTAGGGTAGGCCGGGGTTTAATGATTGTGGGGATCCGAATCTCCGGCAGCCGCGGACTAAACTGCCGTTAATTACCCCTCGCCTTTGGAGTGAGGGAACCTCCGATTGACGGGTTAAACTGGTCATGCGAACTCGATGTGCAGTGTACGTGTGTTGTGTTTTGAAGGGGGTTTTGGATATATCGGGAGCCACGCAGAGTTTTTACGGGGGTCCCGCTACCCGGACAGCGGACTGGGGGTCAAGGAGGCTAGCAGCCCCCTTGCGGGGTGCGGGACAACATCCCGTTAGAAATTTTTTTCTAACAGGGACAGTGTCGTGGAGTATGTGTATGTGTACAGATGTATACATATGTATATATATATACATGTATATATAAATAAAGGGGGGAAAAGACATCCAAAGGATGCGTGGGGCCAACGCCTAGGTGCTTGAGCGCAAGCGCGCCACGTGTCGGCACGTGGGCGCTTTGCGCTCGAGCGCAGAGTGCTGGAGAGCAAGCGCGCCACGTGTCGGCACGTGGGTGCTTTGCGCCAGGACGCTGGGCGATTGAGCGCAAGCACCCCACGTGTCGGCACGTGGCGCTTTGCGCTCGAACGCAGAGTGCTGGAGCGCAAGTGCGCCACGTGTCGACACGTGGGCGCTTTGCGATCGGGTGCTGGGCGCTTGAGCGCAAGCGCGCCACGTGTCGGTACGTGGGCGCTTTGCGTTCGAGCGTAGGGCGCTGGAGCGCAAGCACGCCACGTGTCGGCACGTGGGCGCTTTGCGCTCGAGCGCAGGGCGCTGGAGCGCAAGCGCGCCACGTGTCGGCACGTGGGCGCTTTGCGCTCGAGCGCTAGCGCGCCGGCGAGGAAAAGGGGGCTTTTAGCCACGGAAATTCTCTAAAGAGAAAATAGGGTAGGGTTTAAACTCCTAAGATGCTTTGGGTTAATGAAGGGGGTTCTTCTTCTTCCTCTTCTGTTGGCTGGATCTTGAAGATCAAGAGATATGGGATTTTTTAAAAATCTCTCCTTTTTGAGATCTAGTGACATATCCAAGTTCCCCTTTGTGGGTTTGGTGGTGAAAAACTATTTTGTTTTATAAAATGAAGAGTAAAACTCTTGATTTAATTCAAAAGAAAGAAGAAGATTTTTGGAACCTTGAAGAAGGAGAAAAGATCTCAGATCTAAATTTTTTGGGGAGAGAAAATTTGTTAGATATTTTCATTATCCTTGCCTTTATAGGCTACACACTTTACACATAGTCTCTTGGGCTTCACAAAATGGTATTTTGCCTATCCCATACTCATGTGCCATTTCTTTTTGCACATAAGCCATGTGCTTTACAAAAATTTGGCTTTATGCCTATTTTCTTACATTTATCCATAAAATAAAAGAAAATAAATACAACAAAATTATTTATTACAAAATTTTATCTTGGCATGGGGGAGGCCGGCCGCTTCATGTTCGGGCTCGATCCGGGCATGGGCCCACTGGGTTTGGGCTTGGGCCCCCTTGGTTTAGGGTTGACTTTGATTTTGACTTGGTCAACCGGGGTGTAAATTGTTACCCCAACAAATTGCCCCCCATCAATAAATGCACACCACATATGTGGGTCGTGTGCATGAAATTGATGGATTTTCTTTCACGTGGAGGCGACTTGATTCGGTTCCCACCTTTTGGGAAACTGGCACTACCCTTTTTACGACATGGATGGTCGATGCTGCCATTTTTGCGACTTGGACGGTCGGTTCTTCCCTTTTTGCAACTTGGACGGTCGTTGCTGCCCTTTTAGCGACGTGGACGGTCGATGCTTCCCTTTTTGCGACGTGGACGGTCGATACTGCCCTTTTTGCGACGTGGGCGGTCGATGTTGCCCTTTTTGCGACTTGGACGGTCGATACTGCCCTTTTTGCGACGTGGACGGTCTATGCTGCCCTTTTTGCGACTTGGACGGTCGGTGCTGCCCTTTTTGCGACTTGGACGGTCGGTGCTGCCCGTTTTGCGACTTGGACGGTCGGTGCTGCCTTTTTAGCGACGTGGACGGTCGGTGCTACCCTTTTTGCGACTTGGACGGTCGGTGCTACCCTTTTTGCGACGTGGATGGTCGATGCTGCCCTTTTTACGACTTGGACGGTCGGTGCTGCCCTTTTAGCGACGTGGACGGTCGGTGCTGCCCTTTTTACCACGTGGACGGTCGATGCTGCCCTTTTTACGACTTGGACGGTCGGTGCTGCCATTTTAGCGTCGTGGATGGTCGGTGCTGCTCTTTTTGCGACTTGGACGGTCGGTGCTGGATTTGACTTGCTCCGCTTCTTGCGGTGTCAGGGATGAAGTTGACTTGTTTCCGAGGTGGAATTTGATTCTGCCAGGGAGGTCATTGGTTGTTTTGCTGACTTGATATGATTTTGGTTGACATCAGCATCGCTACGCTGGAATATGGTACCAGGAGCGAATCATTATTTGTCATGACAGGATTTGGGGATTTTGGTTTTGGTTTGGCATCAGCATCGCTGCACTGGAATATGGTACCAGGAGCGAATCATCATTTGCCATGAGGAGATTTCCCTCGTTCCCAGTTTAACGATTTAGGGGTCATCTGTTCCTAGTTTAACAACTTAGGGGTCATCTGTCCCTAGTTTAAAGACTTAGGGGTCTAATGGATTGGAGTTTGGGATTTTAGGGTTAGGGTAGGCATCAGCGTTGCTAACACTGAAGCATACGTGCCAGGAGCAATTCATCATTTGCCTATTCCTGTTGGGGGAGCAATGGCTTAGAAGACAGGTTTAGGTCCTTATCACCTAAGGCTTTTCAATTTTATGGGCCGTGAGGGTCCCATAAAAGCATTTTCTCCCTACGAGTCATAAGGATCCCGTAGGTGTATTTTCTCCTTAGGAGTCGTGAGGACTCCTAAGTGTGTTTTTCCTTTATGAGTCGTAAGGATCCCACAAAGGTTTGTTCTCCTCATGTATCGTGAGGACACATGAGTGGGTCTTCTCAATGGAGCATAATTCCAAAGGCGGAGACCAGCCGCATAACTGGTAATTGTGGTGGGGCATGGGTATGACGAGAATTATTTGAGCCCGTGGATTGTATATGGTAGTCAACTTGGGGACCAACCGTAGGGCTGGGAGAATTTTGAGAAATTGGATTTTGGTTGGCGTCTGCATCGCTGCACTGGAATGTGGTACCAGGAGCGACTCATCATTCGTCGTTTGGGGACTTGGAATTTGGATCTTGTTTGGCATCAGCATTGCTGCACTGGAATAATGCCAGGAGCAACTCATCATTTGCCTTGGGAGGACTTGGGATTTGGGTTTTTGGTCGGCATCAGCACCGCTAACACTGAAGCGAAATGCCAGGAGCGACTCATCATTTGCCGTTGCCCGTTGGGGAACGATGGCTTAGGAGACAGGTTTGGGTCCCTATCACCTAAGGCTTTTCAATTTTATGGGCCGTGAGGGTCCCATAAAAGCATTTTCTCCCTACGAGTCGTAAGGATCCCGCAGGTGTATTTTCTCCTTAGGAATCGTGAGGATTCCTAAGTGTGTTGCTCCGTTATGAGTCGTAAGGATCTCACGCAGGGGTTTTCTCCTCACAAGGTCGAGAGGACTTTGCGTGTGTATTTCATCCTTTTCACGAGTTTGCGCCCTTTCGGGTTTTCACAAACTCGCCGGTAGTCCTGCTGTTTTTACTCACGGAGTCCTTTCGGGTTTTCATCCGTGCCCGTTTTTCTTGTGGACATACCGTTTATTTTTTTTTTCTTTCTCTTTTTTCTGCTTTTTTTTTTTTGCCGCTGGTGGGACTTTAAAAGTAGTCTCACCGGCAACATTTGGGAGAGATAGGGGTCATTTACGCCCGTGGATTGTATACGGTTTTACAGGATGTATGATCCAGACCATAGGGCTGATGTGCTCAATTCGCATGCGACTTGGAACATTCACGTGTAGTATTTCTTGAGATATCGGCCATTGATGGGTGGCATGGGCCTTTCTCCCTCGGCACTTATTAGTTGGTAGGATCCTCCGTCAAACACTTTCTCGATGACGTATGGTCCTTCCCAGTTTGGCTCGAATTTTCCTTTGGCATGTCGATTGGGGATAATCGGTCTTTTAAGGACCAACACCAATTCACCTTTCTTGAAAGCGCGGAGACGGGTTATCTTGTCATAGGCCCGTGACATTTGGGCTCGGTATAGCTCTAGGTTTTGCTGCACCGTGAGTCTCTTTTCTTCGAGCGCGTCGAGCTCTTCAAGCCGAAGGAGCACGTTTTCCTCTTCCTTCAACTCGTGTTGGATGGCCATTCTTAAACTTGGAACCTCGATTTCGAGGGGGAGGATCGCCTCCACTCCGAAGAGCAATGAGTATGGAGTGGATTGAGTTGGAGTACGGTGCGTGGTACGATATTCCCACAACGCCTCGTGAAGCTTGAGATTCCAGTCTCTCTTGTTGGCTGAAGCATGTTTCCTCAGGAGCTTGCATAGAGTCTTATTGAAGGCTTCGGCTAGCCCATTGGTTCTTGGATTATAGATGGAGGAATATCTCCAGTCTATCTTGTGCTGAGTAGCGAACCTTGAGATATTGAAGCTCTTGAAAGAAGGCCCGTTGTCAGAAATGATTCTTCTTGGTGTACCGAAGCGGTATAGAATATTATGCTGGAAGAATGTCAGAATATCTTTTGTCTTGACTTCTTTTAGCGGGACAGCTTCAGCCCATCTGGAGAAGTAGTCTGTCGCGGCCAGTATGAACCGGTGGCCTTTGGATGACGGAGGATCAATTGGGCCAACAATGTCGGTGCCCCAGACTTTGAAGGGCCACGACGCCACCGTAGGATGCAACGGATTGGGATGCTTGTGAATCAAATCACCATGGATTTGGCAGATCTGACATTTCTTTGCATGCTCTCCGCAATCCCGTATCATGGTGGGCCAGTAATACCCAAGCCGTTTGATTTGAAGTCGCATCTTGGGGCCAGATTGGTGAGCACCGCAAACGCCTGAGTGAACATCTTTCATGACCTTTTAGGCTTCGGCCAATGACAAACACCTGAGCCAGAGTTGGTCATATGACCTGCGGTATAACGTGTCATTTACAAACACGTATCGGAGAGCTCTTTTCTTCAGCTGAATCCTCGCAGATTTTTCTTCGGGCAGCTTGTCGTATCGGAGGTACTCTATGAAGGGTTCTCTCCAATCGGGCTCGTCTTGGATGATCGAAGCTTCTTCGGCGGGACTGCTCTTCTGTTTTCCTCTTCTCGTAGAGAGACTGGGGGTAGAATTTGCCGGCTCCTGACTGTGATCAGAATTTCGTCCATGTCAGGATCAGCCAGCTCCTTGGCTAAGCGAGCGAGTATGTCAGCTTTTCCGTTCAACGCTCTGGGGATTCTCATTAGTTCAATGTGGGTGAACCATTTCATGAGTTCCACCACTCGGCCTCTGTACTGAGCTAACTCGAGTTTGTATATCTTATAGTCACCGCTTACTTGGTTGACGACAAGATGGGAGTCACCATAAACCCGTAGCCGAAGGATTTCCATTTCTATGGCGAGTTCCAAACCAGCTATCAGGGCTTCATACTCAGCTTCGTTGTTCGTTCGAGGCTTGGTGAGAGCGAAAGAACGCCGTAGGGTTCCCATTAATAGTGTGATGAACACCAATCCTACCCCTGCTTTTATCTCCGGGACGCTTAATTTACTGGAGGTCCTTATTGATGAGGCTCCATCGAAGTAGAGCTCCCAACATGGCTCATCTTCCTCGAGGTGCAGCACTTGTTCGTCGGGTAACTCACAATTTAGCGGCGACCCTTCTGGTATGGGATGAGCAGCGAGAAAGTCTGCAAGAGCTTGCCCTTTTACTGCTTTCTGAGGAGTATAAATTATGTCAAACTCAAGTAGCATAACAGCCCATCTTGCCATTCTGCCGGCTAGGCTCGCTCTAGTCATCAAGTGTTTGAGCGGGTCGACCTTAGAGATCAGCATAACCCGATGAGCAAGCAGATAGTGCCTCAGCTTCTTCACAGCAAATATCAGAGCCAGGCATTGCTTTTCGATTGGGGAATATTTGTGTTCCGCCCTGACTAGAGTTCGACTGAGGTAGTAGAGGGCATTTTCTTTTCCCTCCTCGTTATTCTGGGTAAGGAGCGCACCGAGTGACTCATCCAGCGCGGCAGTGTAGAGAATCAGCGGTTTATTTGGAATGGGAGCGGCCAGCACTGGAGGGTGCAACAAGTATTGTTTGATGCTTTCGAACGCTGCTTGACATTCGGCATCCCAGATAAAAGGAGCTCCTTTCTTCATGAGCTTTGAGAAGGGCCTACACCTTCTCGATAAATTTGAGATAAACCTCTGTATATAAGCAAGCTTGCCTTGAAAAGATCTTAGCTGCGTCAGACTCTTCGGAGGGGGCATCTCTATGATGGCCTTTATCTTTGATGGGTCAACTTCGATCCCTCGATGTCGGACTATGAAGCCCAGGAATTTTCCCGATGACACGCCAAAAGCGCACTTCAGAGGATTCATCTTCAAATCGTATTCCCTCAGTCTGGTGAGAACGGTCCTAAGATCTTGGATATGATCGGCCTTGGTTTTAGTCTTGACGACCAGATCATCAACATAACATTCGACGACTTTATGGATTAGGTCATCAAAGATATTGGTCATTGCCCTTTGATATGTAGCACCTGCGTTCTTCAGTCCGAACGGCATTACCTTGTAGTAATATATTCCGATCGGGGTTCGAAATGCTGTGTGTTTCTCATCCTCAGGCGACATCTTGATCTGATTATATCCAGACGAGCCATCCATAAAGGTGAACAGTTCGTAATTTGAGGTATCATCAACCATCATTTCCATGACCGGTAGCGGGAAGTCGTCTTTAGGACATGCCTTGTTGAGGTCCCTGAAATCGACACAAACTCGGATCTGCCCATTTTTCTTCTTCACTGGGACTATGCATGCGATCCAGTCCGCATATTTCTCTTCCCTGATGAAGCCGGCATCTATGAGTTTCTTGGTTTCCTCGATGACCTTTTCTTCTAACTCCCTTCTCATTCTTTGAGGAGCTTGTTTGACTGGCTTAGCATCAGGAGATATAGCCAGCTTATGCACGGCTACTTCAGGGGAAAGGCCAGGCATTTCTTTGTACGTCCACACGAAACAGTCGACGAACTCATGCAGCAGGGCAATTATCTGTTCTTTCATTTCCTCCGACAAGAGTGAGCTGATGTATGTCGGCCTTGGATTATCGGGCGTTCCTAAGTCAATCTCGGTTAGCTCATCAAAGGTTGCTTGTCCTCCATCTTCGAGCTCTTGAGGAGATTCTTCTGGCTCGGCTATTTCGTCATCATCATTTGATCTTTCGCTGGCCTCACCAACATAGATCATGTAGCATGCTTTGGAATCAGATTGAACGTAGCCTATGCCCCGTTTATCTGGAATTCGTCCATCGATGAGTGCTCGGACTTGGGGTGGATGCCATAGCCCTTCGTAAAACTTTGCTTCGGACTCCGTTTAATATAACCGGCATCCGCACTTTTTAAAGTATTCCCGCATCTCGGGCGCATAGTATCTGGGATTGAGGACAACTCTTATGCCTCTCTCATAGGGAAGGCACGCGATAGAAAGATCGTCCGGGTGCACAACGGGGGTTGACCCGTAAAACAGGATGCCCTTCTGTCCATTTTTCCTCCCGGGGACGTAGAAAGTTTTCAGCTGGTCCACGGTGGAGACTGACAACGCATCGAGCTCTTTGCACATCTGCTCCAGCACCCTTATGACGGCTAGGGACCGTTCTGCAATTTCAAAGGTCTCTCGTAGTTTCGCTTTTTGCATGGGGGTCCAATCTGCACCACTGTTACACGACGGGTCCTCTTCCTCTGACTCTTCAGTGTCGCTGCCAAGATGAGGGCAGACTTTACTGCTGGATGGGGATTCAGTGACAGATTCATCCGTATCGCTACTGAAATGAGGCCGAGTTTTACGGAAGGACGGACTTCCAGCGTCTGACTCATCAGTGTCGCTACCGAAATGCGGGCGCACTTGGGCATTTTTGCTTTTGAAAGTGACAGCCGGCATAGATTTACTTTTGAGTCTTGGGGCCGGTCTATCCTCAGTTAGCTGTGGCTTAGCATTTTGGTGGTTCATAAAGTACCGAGAATCTTCATATCGGACTTCATGCACACCGAATGGTTGGATGTCTCCGTCAATGCGTCTTTCTTCGCCATTTTAGTATACTCCATGCATTGATGGAGAGTTGACGGAATGATGCCATAATCGTGGAGCCACGGCCGCCCCAAGAGAATCTTATAAGACGTGTCGGCGTCGATCACGTATATCTTAGCTTCAGTTTGCAGATCCCCGAATTTGATTGGCAGAGCTATGGACCCTAGAACTTGCTGGCAATTTTGGTTGAAGCCTTGAATGACAATCCTTTCCCTTGACAGGTGTCGGACGTCCATTGACAAACTCTTCAGAGTTCACAAGTTCATGATGTTTACTGAGGACCCTGGATCAATCAATATGCGATTAATTCGATCTCCGTCGCTGTACCCGGTCACGTAAAGCGGCCGATTATGCTCAGCCGTTTCCAGTAGCAAGTCCTCATCCTTAAATGTGACTGTGGCGGCATTCAAAGCGTGCTGGGTTTCTTTCATATTAATTTCCACAAAGTGAGCCTGATACCGCTCGGGGTTTTGTAGAGCGTGAATGAGAACATCTCTAAGCTCCTTAGATAGGACCAAGGCGTCGTAGATGCTCAGGAGAGACGGAAGCTTCCGGAGATGTGCCAAGACATTATAGTCCACTGAGGAAGGACTTATGTTTTCATCAGCCGGTTCTCTGCCATCTTCCTCATTAGCGACTTGTTTTTCCTTCCCTTTTGGGGCGTTGCCCTGATTTTGCGGTAGAGCCCTGCCGCTTCTGAGCTGGATTTGATTGGCCTTTGTGGTGAGCTCCTCATCCTCTTCGGGAAAACAGAGCTCATCCTCGGAGTCGCTGCCAAGATGGATGGCGTAGCAGGTCACTACCGGGATCTCTTCATTAGAGTCTTCTTCTAACTCCTCCAGAATTTCAGCCGCTTGTACAGGGAAGAACTCCTTCAATTGAATCAATGTTCTTTCCTTTTGTTCATATTCTTCGAGGGAATCGATATATTTTTGAATGGTCGATCTCCCTGCAGACTCTTTTTCGCGTCGAGCTGCACTTTTCTTCTTCTTGAGCTTCTTGGATTTTGAGCCTGATGGAGCCGCATTGGCAGCTGGACTGGTAGGCTTTTTCTGCCCTTCCCATTCCGTCCTGGGTTCTTTCCGAAGTAGCTTTATCATCTTCTTCGTCTTATTAGATATGTGCGTACTCCACAAAGGCCGCGATGAGTCAGTTTCGTTTGTCAGGGCAGCAGGTTCAGCTTTCTGCTCCCAGAAGCCTTCAACTTCTGTCTGTATAAAGTTGGCGGTTGCAACTTGATTGTTCACCAACACGCTTTTGGACAGCTCGATCTCTCTAGCCTTGTACTGCTTCTCGACCCAGTCTTTGAAGATATAGCAATCCTCGATCGCATGGTTCACTACTCGGTGGTACGGGCAATACAGAGGATTGTCGGCCATTTTTGCTTCTTGGGGTCTTTTCGACTCCGGCAATTGTAGGCCGTTGTTCAAGGCATCTTTAAATATCTTGCGGACCTTGTCCCTTCTGAAAGAGTAAACCTTGTTCTTTTTCTCCTCTAGGGAAGGCCCATCTCCTCCCAGCAATGGCTTTCGAGACCGGTTAGTTTTGGATTCGGCCGCCCTTCGCTTTTCTTCATTGTTGGACGCATTGAAGACATTGGTACTGCTGGAACTCCCGCTTCTACGGTTGTCGTCCCGCTTGCTTTTCTAAGTTTTCTCTCTCTGAGAATCCGGCGGGGACTCTTGCTTTGAGCCTTCCAGTATTTGGACTTTCTTGGTTAGCTCCTGAAATGTCTTGAGGCCCGCTGTGCACAAGAATGGGACCATCCAATTGCTGAGGTTCCCAATGAGAAGGCTGATGGACTGGTCCTGCTCCAGCGGCAGTTCGCACTTGACTGTGAGATTACGCCATCGAGCGATAAAGTCGGTGTTGCTTTCATTCTTCCACGGGTTGGTCCTCACAAGGTCGGCAATGGAGATTTTATCACTGACACTCATGAACCTTTGCCGAAACAGAGATTCCATTTGGGCAAAGGTAATGACGGACCCGTCTGGTATGCTCGCGTACCAGTCGAAAGCGACACCGGTCAGGCTGTTGACAAACTGATGAAGAAGGAGCGAGTCATTGCCCCCTGTATTTCCGCACGATGCTTTGAAGTGGGCGACGTGCTGATTTGCATTCCCCGTTCCATCAAATCTTCCGAACTTAGGAATGACGTAGCCGCTTGGGAACTCAATCAGATCGTACTGCGTGGGATATGGCCGCCCACTACTGCCGATTTCTTTCTGAGCTTCAGGTTCGGCCACCAATGTTTTAACCTTGCTGGTGACCAAATCCATTATCCGATCCTGTGTTAGCGGGACAGTGCTATCTGGGGCCAAGGCGTCCCCAGAAGCGGAGTGTGGCCGGCTTTCGTGGGGCTCGACCAGTCTTGGACCCGAAGGAACAGGCATTGGCTGCCTCGGATTGTCATCAACCGGCTGATTAGTAGCGGCTTGTGCTTGATTGGGAGGTGCTCGAGCAATTTGAGCCGTAAGCTGCATCACCACGTTCGTTAAGTTATCAATCTTCGAATAGAGCTTGGCCATCTCTTTATCTTTGCTCCTGAGCTGTTTTCGAAGCTCTTGAAGCAGCTCTTGCTCCGCAGTCCTGGGGCGGAAAGTCGGCTCTTCCTCGCTGTCCGAGCTTGACTCTGCATGGACCGAGGGGTCTTTCTGCCTATCATCCTCATCGAGAGGGTTTTCTTCATCCAGCGAGGGCGGCTGTTCTTGGGCAGCGGCAACCACATTCAGGCTAGATTGGGCTTGGGATGTGGTGGCCCCACCCTTGCTTTTGCTGCGAAGGTTGTCGCTGGGGCGCCCGCCCGCCATATAGACCGTATGGATGATATATCCGGCCGTCTTCCTATCATTGGCAGCTGATTTCACAGATCGCTGTCTTGACCCCCTTGCTTCGGTAGCTAGTAGTCGATTGAAGGCGGATGGCCTAACCAGGTTCTTGAATGGTGCTGGCGCTTCTTTTCTGGATTTGCCCCGCTGTTTTCGTGCGGCACAGAGCGCTTGATAGACCCTTGAAGAGACAGTGTCATACTTTTTCTGTTGGGGCCAGGACACGTCTCTTTGTAGCACTGTTCGGACCGCTGTCTTCCTGATTCTGGCGGTCACGGCATTTTTCTGAACCCACTTCAGAGGCTTGAAGGAATTGCTGATTCTTACATCTGACTCAGCCGTCGTCGCAGGGCAACCCTGCACTTAGAACTTCACACGATTCCATTTGGCCGAAGCCCTGGCCCTCTTGTTGGCTCGATACCTGAGCCGCTTCTGCCTTAACTTTTCTGTTCTAAGCGCCTGGCAGACTTCGGCTCTTTGGGAAGACGCCGCAGACCGGGCGATGGAGGGCCTTGGAGATACGCTCGATTGCGCATTTGTTGGAGTCATCGCCTGAGCTCGTCCATGACATTTGATGTTGCCCTTCGCACCGGAAGTCTTGCCCCCAGCTAGAGCGCCAGGGAGTCGTTCAGACACCATCTTAAGTTTTGGTTGTGGTACCTTAACAATCACAACATTCGGTCTCTTGCCCTTTGGGACCGGCTTGGCTACCTGTTCCGCCGGGATTTCCGCCAGATGAGCGCTTCCGGCAGGGTAGATGATGACGGAGCCAAACTGGCGGGGCGGTTCCTCCCACTGTCGACTGAGGCTTGCGGGGAGAACCACACGAGCGTTGATCTTGACCACGTACGGAATCGGGGTCGCTTTGGAAGTTGAATTCGTCTTGGGAGACATTGTCGTTGAAACTTGATTGCTGCATGTAAAGAAAACATCATTTCAGTATAGGCAATCGATATGTATATTGATTGAGTTCGCATGAATGTTTAACCCAAAATATGGGAGGAGAGATTGGTCCCATCAGGCGTGCCAGAATCTGTAGGGTGTTTTTCGTCACCCCATTGAGATGGGAATACGCGCACGCTTGTCAGACGTACTACAGATTCCCCCTACCTAGGGTAGGCCGGGGTTTAATGATTGTGGGGATCCGAATCTCCGGCAGCCGCGGACTAAACTACCGTTAATTACCCCTCGCCTTGGAGTGAGGGAACCTCCGATTGACGGGTTAAACTGGTCATGTGAACTCGATGTGCAGTGTACGTGTGTTGTATTTTGAAGGGGTTTTTGGATATATCGGGATCCACGCAGAGTTTTTACGGGGGTCCCGCTACCCGGATAGCGGGCTGGGGGTCAAGGGGGCTAGCAGCCCCCTTGCGGGGTGCGGGGCAGCGTCCCGTTAGAAGTTTTTTTCTAACAGGGACAGTGTCGTGGAGTATGTGTATGTGTACAGATGTATACATATGTATATATATATATACATGTATATATAAATAAAGGGGGGAAAAGGCATCCAAAGAATGCGTGGGGCCAGCGCCTAGGCGCTTGAGCGCAAGCGCGCCACGTGTCGGCACGTGGGCGCTTTGCGCTCGAGCGCAGAGTGCTGGAGCGCAAGCGCGCCACGTGTCGGCACGTGGGTGCTTTGCGCCCGGGCACTGGGCGCTTGAGCGCAAGCGCGCCACGTGTCGGCACGTGGCGCTTTGCGCTCGAACGCAGAGTGCTGGAGCGCAAGTGCGCCACGTGTCGGCACGTGGGCACTTTGTGCTCGGGTGCTGGGCGCTTGAGCGCAAGCGCGCCACGTGTCGGCACGTGGGCGCTTTGCGCTCGAGCGCAGGGCGCTGGAGCGCAAGCGCGCCACGTGTCGGCACGTGGGCGCTTTGCGCTCGAGCGCACGCCGGCGAGGAAAAGGGGGCTTTTAGCCCCGGAAATTCTCTATAGAGAAAATAGGGTAGGGTTTAAACTCCTAAGATGCTTTGGGTTAATGAAGGGGGTTCTTCTTCTTCCTCTTCTGTTAGCTGGATCTTGAAGATCAAGAGATATGGGATTTTTTAAAAATCTCTCCTTTTTGAGATCTAGTGACAGATCCAAGTTCCCCTTTGTGGGTTTGGTGGTGAAAAACTATTTTGTTTTATAAAATGAAGAGTAAAACTCTTGATTTAATTCAAAAGAAAGAAGAAGATTTTTGGAACCTTGAAGAAGGAGAAAAGATCTCAGATCTAAATTTTTTGGAGAGAGAAAAGTTGTTAGATATTTTCATTATCCTTGCCTTTATAGGCTACACACTTTACACATAGCCCCTTGGGCTTCACAAAATGGCATTTTGCCTATCCCATGCTCATGTGCCATTTCTTTTTGCACATAAGCCATGGGCTTTACAAAAATTTGGCTTTATGCCTATTTTCTTATATTTATCCATAAAATAAAAGAAAAGAAATACAACAAAATTATTTATTACAAAATTTTATCTTGGCATGGGGGGAGGCCAGCCGCTTCATGTTCGGGCTCGACCCGGGCATGGGCCCACTGGGTCTGGGCTTGGGCCCCCTTGGCTTGGGGTTGACTTTGATTTTGACTTGGTCAACGGGGTGTAAATTTTTACCCCAACAACCATGAGGCCCCGTCATGCACCGTTAGGTTACTTAACTAACGGCAGAGTAGGAGCTGGACTAGCGCGGGTGCAAAACATAAGCAATGTTTATTATATATATCATATATATAGCATTCGTCTCACGCGGTTATATGATACCTCACAGAACTCAAGCAGCAGAAGTCAAACATATGAAATATTGGATAACTAGAAGATCCGTGTTTTAAATTAAGCCAGTAATGAAAAACACGGATTCCACGGTCATGATGAATAGCCAAACCCACATCCCTAGACCCATATGAGAGCGGCAAGTAACCCTGCCAATTCTAGAGTTAGGAGACCCGGTCTCGACTCCTCGAGATGGTCTCCCACTGGACTCTAGAACCCGGTTACTTGTGCTCCTTGTCTTGGGTCTATCCTAATGCGGAAAAGTAAATAATATATATATCAATGGTGACATCATCCTCAACCCGGAAGTATCCCAATAAAAGAATATTACATACAATTTTACATTAATGAAAATTGAAAAACTCTCATCTCACGCAAAAACCCCCGGCTATTCAATCACGACGATCCAATATAACATATCACAGCAATACATAATATCACATATCATCAACGTAAGTAAATATGCATATCCCGAATTCCATTGACATATGGCAACGAGATCGGGGATACCCCACATATTACTCTTACGGTCGCAGAAAAGAAATGAAAAACTATAATAATTAAAATCCGCATATACCTTAGACATAATAAACCCAGAATATCTCATATTTCGAATTTCATGCCTAATCGTATAAATCTTGCATTTTAGTCTCAAATCAAAAAAACTTTTCAATAACTTACTCGGGTAATTCAATAAGTTTCCCGACTACCTGATTGAATGCTCGTCGGGAACTTTAGTAGATAGCCGCACCCCCGATGACTTCGACGAAGTGCACTTAAGTGGAACGCCGTAGCCGCGAGCACCTGAGTGGATGCTTTTGGCAACGGGGTTCTCCTACAGTCACTTAGTCGGGACTATGGGGCGTGGCTATCTAGTAGTGTTACCCGGGGAGTGTTCGCGTACGATACGAGATTGCGACGGAGTTTTGATTCGAATCAAAACTCCATGACAATCGATCAAACGAGACTAAACCGCTAGATTTACTACACACTAACTAGTTTTCCCAAAACTAATTATTGTGGATTCCAAATATTGTATCCAATAACATCATGATCTAGAAGATGTTAAACATTTCGATTGATTTATCAAACACCCACAAATCACAGAGACCTCAATAACTTGAGCATCACTAAAAATATCAAGAAAATGCCAAATATGACAATGGAGCAGCACAAGAAAAACGATCCCATAATACCACAAACATGCGGCGGAACCGCGGCCAAATTTAGGGTTAGGCCGCGGTTCCGTGACGCTTTATGGGAATTGGGTCCTCGTTTTTCTTGGGGATCCATAAAATACCATGCACGATTTTCTACATATTTTTAATCTCGAAAATTTCAACTTTTGAAAAATGGACAGAAACATAGCAAAAATGCGGGTTTCGAAACTCGATCAAACATTTTATCGTCGTAAAGACTTCCCCTAATGTTCAAGCTTGGCTCTGATATTATGAAAGTGTATCCTAGCACCACCACTGGGTTTTAACCGGCATCAAGCATGTAATTTTAAAAAAATTGGGGTGCTAAACTACACTAACCTAGAAGCTTAACTAGAGTATTAGGGTTAATATAATCATAGAGCAAGATCTACTCTAAGTGAAAGAGATTACAATCTTTGTAGACCAAGTCCTTCACTTCTATAGCTCCGGGTAGTAGTCCCTACGACTCCTCTTAGCTCCACTTGAAGATGATCCACTTTGAAGCTTCTCGAGGTCAAGCTACCTCTTCACTAATCACGCATTAGTGAAGAAAACACCCTAATCTAAATGGATAATCTAGAGTAGGATGATGAAGTAGGTGTTTTAGCTCACTAAGAATTCTCTTAAGCCCTAGGGTTCACAACTAATGTGAGGGTTAGGGTTTGGAAGAGAAAGAAGAAGATAATGGAGAGAGCTAGAGCAAATGAGCTAGCATGCTTGTAAAGAATGAAGAATGGCTCACTAAAATATCCTTCACTCATTGAAGCATGAATATTTTCAAATAGAAAATATGCACCATACTTCAATAGTGAAGCAAAACAAATAAAATAATGTATGAACCATGCTTCCCAACCATGCCTAAAAAATCTCCCATTTTCCTTCTCAATTTCTATTTTTTCAAAATAGAAAATCCAAATATAGAAAATCCAAATATATATATATATATATATATATATATATATATATATATATATATATATATATATATGAGAATAATGGAGGAAATATGCCATAGGAGGGAATTTCCTTCTATAGCGTCAAAAAAATACCCCTCCCTCATTTTTTTCGACGATCGGCACCCATTATCTTCATCGTTATCATCTAAGATATGGGTACACCAAATTTCATATGATTCTATAACTTTTTCACCGTTGATTTAGCAATGTAAAAAGTTCTATTGTCGGTAAACCGTTAATTTTGAACCAACTAAATCAACGGTAAAATGGTTGTAGAATCACATGAAATTTGGTGTACCCGCATCTTAGATGATAACGATAAAGATGGTGGGTGCCGATCGACGGAAAAAATGATGGAAGGTGTATTTTTTTGTCGCCATAAGAGAAAATTCCCTCCTATGGCCTCCTTCCTCCATTAACCTATATATATATATATATATATATATATATATATATATCACACACACACACACACATATATATTACGAGAATATAAACTTTAAATGGGCTTAATATTAGTTAATATATAATTATATCAAATATAAATATATATCAAATTATTAAATCAACACTTGATTTAATAATCCGGTTATATCATATATAACCGACTAATATTATTTATTTGTATATCACATTATCAAATCAACACTTGGTTCAATAATCCGCTTATATCACATATAACCTAACCGATATCAAATGCTGCCAGATTAGAATACGGTATCACATGCTCGTATTTAATCAGGCTCCCGCACATATCAGCATATGTGCCCTATTTCGTTTCGCTTGAACTATGAAACCTCTGTGTGGGACTCTAAAGACTCATTAATACGCCAGCAGTAGGTAATGATCACATCAGTTACCCACAAGCCGTCAGCGGTACTAGCTGGACATAACGGCTACCCAGGTATTGAGCGATTAGAAAATCAACAAGCTTATCCAAACTCTTATGAAGCCTATAAGTAACACTTACCGTACAGTCCGATCTCTTCGTCTGATATGTCGTATATGGAGTCTAGGGGTGGAATCGTCAGACCATGGTAACTTGATAAGTCATGCCGATGTGTGAGTCATAACGGTTAGAGAAACTACTGATAACATTTACCAGTAAATCTCATCAGGCCTGACTAGAGACTTACTGTTATAGCCAATCGAGTATAGCGTAACATCAACTCCCTATACCAGGAGACACAAAACCCCTCCTATCGCTCACTGCCTCCATGTGACTCGGGACTGTACCCAAAATTCACCTGTTTGCACGACTCCTTTGAGCTATGGTAGGGAGGAAATCAAAGTATAGTGGGAACCACACAAGACGCTATGACGATCTCGGGTCTATAGACTAACCTGTACCAGTGTCGCCAGATAACCGCTATCTGATGATAGGTATAGTACCATCTAGAAGTTCTCGGCGAGTCCTGTTCGGTGTACCCATTCTCTAATGAGCACCTGTGTACAATCTTTGATGTCAAACACCACTATTTATTCAACCATTAGCCCTACAGGGTCAAGAAATGTACACACTAGTCTACTCTGGAATATCGATGCCCTGTCTCGATATCCTCTCGACTAGGAACAATTAAAGGATGTGATTGTGGACTACACAAGTCCCAGTAATATGATCTGCATGATAGTCCTGGTAGTCAAGCAGACATTCTAAGGGCTTTATCAATATGTATGAGAGAGATAGTATAATAATAAAAGTGTACATGTTAAGATAAAGAGCAACCAGATAGCATACTATCATGTCGAGCAAGAAAGTCCTCTACATATATGTCCAAGCATCCACTATATCATACAATAATGGGCTCTAGGGCATACATATTCCTAACAAAAACCAATTAATGTACTCTTGCATTCAACTCAAGAGTATATATCTCGTTAACCCCGGTTCCACAGACGTAAGATATATCCCGTTACCCTCCAGGACCACGGATGCAAGATGTATGAATTAAGAATGATTCTGTTCCGTTAACCCCCGGAACTACGGAAACATGTAATATCTCTTTGAGTTACACTTTTGATTTCTCCATTTCCTTAGTTTCATTTTCCAAGTTAGGTATGAATATAATATCTATCTAATACCAACACTAGAACATGTAGATACAGGTTATGTCTATTAAGAGGTTTGATAGAAGTCCTTTTCGGGTCTCCTTCAGATGTTGTCTTCCATCGATCTCCCGGTGGATTTTGGAGGTGATCTCCTGTTGCGTGTGGGTCTCAATGGGTTTTGAGGAGATTGGTAATTTGAGGAGTTTAGTGTCGAGTACCTGCAAGGAAGTCCCGGGGTGGTTTGGTACCTCCGAGGACCCTCCAACGATCAAGTTAGTACTAGATCCGAGCAGCGTAATGGCTAAGTGGAGTAAAAATGGCATACTTGACCCCTCTGTGATGGGGGTTTATATAGCGGTGGCAGCACGCAGCAGCAGGCGCGAGAATCTCGCCGGCAGTTACGCTCCCGACGTCACGCTCGCGTAGAGAGCGAATTGCCCATTAATAGGGATCGTGATGGCGTGGAACGTGGGATGTTGCCGGCGGAGAATCTTTGCATGGCGAGATTTGCGGAGCGGCGGTTACGCCTGTGAGTGGTGGAGTTGGTCGGCCATAGGGACCGAGGAAGACGGCCTCAGCTGGGGAGCTCGGAAGCGAGAAAGAGGGCCGAGGAGTCTTGGTCTTGTGGCAGCTCGGGGCGAGCCGAGGGGCTGAGGAGGCCAATTTACAGGAGGCCCGAGGAGGGCCAGCTTGTGCTTGCAGGTCGGGTACAGGGGTGGCCTGGTCGGCCTCTGTAGGCCCTTTCTTCTGGGTCTTGGGACACGTCATCTGCCATGTGTCATGATCTTGTAGATCGCCAATATTGAGCATCATCATTAGCCCCCCACTCTTGTCCCGACCAGCTAGCGGGTCGGGTCAGGAGTGGATTGCCGGGCCACCTGGGGTGACCTCCCTCCTAAGGTTTCGTCGGGACGCGTCCCCGGGCTGTCAGCTGTCTTTTTTGTCAGCGAATCAGGGCAAGATCTCTGCATTTAAGGAAGGTGCGCCGGTTCGTGCATTCTACTACTGAAGCGACGGTCCACGTTTCAAGCGTCGGTTGGCCGACGCGACGTGTGCAGACCTGCGACGCCTGAAGGGGTGCGGTCCAGTGTGGGAACGACAAGTGGAGCAATCAGAACCGTCAGACACGAGGAGGCATTTTAGCGGGAGATGAAGGGCGCCGTTGGATGAGGTCGCTCGCGGTGATAAATAGGGGTGGGGCCCGTTCCAGGGCCCCTACTCCTTCATATTTTCCCGTTCTAAGTCCTGGTAGCTCGGCGCTTGTCTTCTTTCTTCCACTTTTGTTTCCTGAGGATCCTTCTTCTCAAGGTTAGATGTCTTCTTTTGTCGAGTCAGTAGATATTATTGAAGTAGGCTCTAGGAACCCTTTAGGTGAGCCTGAGTCTTCCCGGGGAGCAGGGTTCGGGCCCTCTTCTCGGGATCGTGCGGCGGGGGCAGCCCCCAGGGAGGAGGCGGTAGATGCTGCCCCCGGCACCTCGTGTTGGGTGAGACTTGAGGACGAGCTCGCCAATGCTCGGGCTCGCTTCCACATCCCCTCACATTATACACTTCGTCTGGCCAAGGAGGGAGAGAGGGCAGACCAAGTACGGGGCAGGGAGATCGCCCTGTATTTCGAATCTTTTTGGGTGGAATGCGCCTGCTCTTCTCTCCTGAGGTCGTCGATGCGCTAAACTTTTTCGGGTTAGCCCCTATCCAGTTAATGCCAAACTCATGGAGGATTCTCCTCGGGTTCCTGATCCGCCTGAAGTTACAGGCGATTCCTTTCAGCCTCTCCCTCCTTGATTCTTCCCTCGTCTTCAAAAATCACCCTGGCGGTCGAACAGGCGGCCCGAGGTGGGTTTATCTCTCTTTCAGAAAGTGACAGGGGGGCGCCACCGGGACGGGGGTTGTGGCCCTGCCTTCTTCCATTCACGACTGGAAGAAGAAGTTCTTCGTTTCTCCTCCCGAGGGCGAGGACTGGCCCGTGCTTACAAAGTGGTCGAGGGAGAAATACTTGCCGGGGAACCAGTCCAGTGACCCCACCGCGGTGAGAGTGGCGTCGTAGGAGCCCATCCCCCGTTTCGACGTGCCGTTGTCTGAGAGGGTCCTGAGTTGGGCCGGGTTCAGCCTCGTTGAGTTCATCGGTAAGTTTAGGCTTGCTTTTTGGCTTGTATATTGCTTGTGTCGCTGACTTCTTTACATTTGGTTTTGTGTAGGACCTATGGACATGGACTCGCTCCGATCTTCCAGCCGAGGAAGGTCGCGCAGGCTGGGGGCGCTAGCTTTTCCCGCTCAAAGCCTACCCCGGCTCCTTCTCTTCCGGTGGTCATGTCCCGTGAGCGTTCGGTGGCGGATCTCGCCCCGAGGCCTAGCAGAGTGTCGGGCCGGAAGCAGGCTCGGATTCTGGAGGATCCGGCCTTAGAGGAGGAGATCAGCTCTCCCTCAGAGCCGCTCAAAAGGAGTTCTCGGAGATCTTCCCGGGGCCCGTCCTCGCCGATCATGATGGAGGAAGGGGGCCTCCAGTTCGCAGTGCCTTCGGGGCTATCCGTTGCGGACAACCTGCTGCATGAAATAGAGACATCGGCCAGGGGTAGAGTCCCCGGGGGGACCTTCAGGGCTCAGCCGGCATCCATCGCCCAGGAGTCTGTGTAGGTAAGTGTGGTTTTTTTTTGTGAGATTCGGTGCCTCCTTCGTCTTTCTGATTTCTTTCCTGTCTTTCAGGTTCTCCAGCACGTTGCCCTCGCCTTACGCATGGAGGCCGAGGTGATAGCCCCAGCGATGAAGGCTGCGGGCCAGCTCGCCTCGCTGGAAGAGAGCTCCAAGCGGGAGCTGGAGGCGGTGATGGCGAGGGTCACCGCCCTGGAGGGCGAGGTGGAGGCCGAGAAGCGGGAGGTCGCCCGGTACCGCGAGGCCGCCGTGGCTGCCGAGGCCAAGCTTGAGGATGCTCAGGTGCTTGCCGGCAACCTAAAGAAGACGGTGAAAACATTCCGGAAGGAGCTGGGGGCGGCGGCCGAGTCGGAAAAATCGGCCGACCTGAGAGCGGCGAAATTGGCCGATCTCTCGGCGGCGAAGGCGGTGGAGGCCTATAAGAAGTCGAAGGACTTCTATGATGACCTGGCCGTTGCCACGACCCTGATCTGGCACGAGGCCCTCGACGCCGTTAAGGCCCGGATGCAGGGGTTCGCCGAAGAAGAGCTCCGGGCCGAATACCCCTTCACGGATGCCGATGAGCAGGGGAAGGAGATTCCTAACGAGGAAGCCGCCGAGGACCCTGCTCGTCTCGTGGTGGATGTCGAGGGCCCCGAGGTCGCGCCTGGCCCCAAGGCCTAAAGCCCCCGTCTTCCTCCTCCTTTTATTTGGTTGCTTCTGAAATTTTGTAAGCCTCCGAGCATTTTGTAAGGCTGGGGAGACCAAAATACCCTTTATAAAGACTTTTCTTTTTAGTAATAAAACTTTTTCTTTGGTTTCATTGGTTTGCGCTTTGTCTTCTGTTTGTGAAGAATGCTTGTATAAAATATCTCTGCTTGCACTGTTGGGCTTCCATGTCAGGTCGGCCGTCTGTCTAGCGATCATTCATCGAGTTGATTTCGATCACTTGCCAAGCGTGTCAAGCGCTACCGAGAAGGAGGCGTCTCCATGGCCCCGAAGTCGAGAGGGGATCGCTCAGACTCGGATAGACTTGATGCCCTCTGTTGGGGCCTCGGATTCTTTCCATGTGTCAGGCAGAGGGCTGTCCGCCTTATCTGTGCCGAGCATGAAAAGGAAGTTGTTCGGTTGTCCCTTGGCGAGGGCCTTTCACTTATGGCGTTGCGAGCAACGACCACCAGCTGGAGATGGTCGAAGGAGGGTCGGGCTCGACTGCCACTGGGGGGACTTTGGGTCCTTAGCATTGGAGGGGCTGTAAGAAGCCCACTGAGGATGACCGGGCAGTGAAGCTCCGCGGTTGCCTCTTGGCGAGGGCTTTGATCTCTAGCGTCGTGGGTAGGCAACTACCAGCCTGGGATGAATGAGCAGGGTAGCCGTTCGGGTGCCTCTTGTGAGGGCTTCGATTCCTGGCGTCATGGGTAGGGAGCTACCAGCCGGAGATGATCGAGCAGGGTAGCTGCTCGGTTGCCTCTTGCGAGGGCTTTGATCTTTCAGAATAGGGACCGAGCAGGGTTACTGCCCAGTGCCTCTTGGCGAGGACTTTAATCCCTGTCGGTTATGGTAGGAAGCTACCAGCCGGGGATAGCCGAGCAAGGACTCGACTGCCTCTGGGAGGACTTTGGTCCTTAGCGCGGGAAAGGCTGTAAGAAGCCTACCAAGGACCCTTGGCCGGGCAGGGTTACTGCCCGGTGCCTCTTGGCGAGGGCTTTTGTCCTGAAGGATAGCCGAGCGAGGGATCCTCGGGCTCGACTGTCTCTGGAAGGGCTTTGGATCCCTGTTGGTCGTGGTAGGAAGCTACCAGCCGGGGATAGCCGAGCAGGGAAGCTGCAGGGCTGCCTCTAAGGAGGACTTGGACCCTTAGCGTTGGAGGGGCCTTTGGAGGCCTGCTAAGGATAACCGGGAAGTGAAGCCGCGCGGTTGCCTCTTGGCGAGGGCTTTGATCCCTGGCGTTGCGAGTAGGGAAGCTACCGGCCACGGATAGCCGAGCAGGGAAGCCGCTCGGCCACCTCTATGGAGGACATTGATCCTTAGCGTTGGAGGGGATTTGGAAGCCTACTAAGGATGACCGGGCAGTGAAGCTGCGCGGTCGCCTCTTGGCGAGGGCTTCGATCCCTGGAGTTGTGAGTAGGGGAGCTACCGGCCAGGGATGACCGAGCAGGGTAGCTGCTCGGCTGATTTTTCATGAGGTTTAGATCGACCATCTAGTTGCAGGCATGGGGAACAGGAACGGCCGTGGCAAACACGCGCGCAGCATGTGTATTGAGTGTGCGGGGGAGGTGAAGCGCCAGGGTCGCGTCGTTTCAATTCCGCTAGGAAAGGCTCGATGATCGCCGCGTGGCAGCGAATTTTTGGGTGAAGGCGGGCAACTGTTGAGTTCTGTTGGGATGCAGTGGGCTATATAAGGCTGAAGGAGCACTGGTCCTTCCTTTCTCCGTAAACAGATCGTTGAGAATGCAAGACTTCCCCTTTACCATCCCCGAGATCATCCACTTCGAAGACGTATACCTCTATGACCAAAATTGCGCCGAGGACACGGTGCAGTTGGTCTATGGGAGCATCGAGGACCACTTCGGCCGGTTGCTTCCCCGACGCTCCTCCATGCTGCAGCTGCTGATGTACTCCATTTAGAGGGTGTCGCCGGGGCTCTACAACCCCCTGTCCGAGCAGCTCTATGATGAGGCCATGGGCAAGCTGCGGTCTTTGAGGCACTTCGGCCTGATCTCCGCGAACCGACTGGCTCGCTCAGAGGCGCTCATCCGCGAGTGCTACGAGCTGAGGCTTGGGGTCAACGTGCGCGGGGGGAACCGAGGGCAGAGGTTGGATCTCGCGAAACCTCGGCTGGCAGAGATCTTTACCGAGTATCATGAGCAGTGCTTTCCTTACCCCCTTCCCCCGCTGTTGTAACTTTCATTTTCTTTTTGTATGTATGGCTGAGGAGCCCATAATATCTTTTTTGAATAAATAAGATCTTTCCTTCTTTTTCGCAATGTTCTATTGATCTTTATTAAATTGACAACAGACCCTTGGAAAAGTTTATATTGCCTTAAAAGAAAAGTACATGCTAATAGATGACCTTATTAGCGCGGCCCGAGCTTCCCGGAGGCTTGTTGGTCTCCGTGCTCAGCACCGAGTACGGGGTTCCCTGAGCGCCGGACTGGTCATCTGCTGAAACGAGCATGATCTGGTCGATGGTCAGCTCGGCGGGTGGGGGACGCTGCTCCTGCCCACGGTCGGCCTGCCGTTTGTCCCTCAAGTAGGCGACGAGGTGCCCCAATCGGATGACCTCTTTGATGTAGTCTTGGAGTTGCTTACAATCCTCCGTGGCGTGGCCCAGTTTCCGGTGGAAGGCGCAGTAAGGGCCCCGGGTTCGCTTCGAGGCCTGACGTGGGATTGGAGGGAACTTGAAGAACCCCTCGCCCTGGGACACCTCTAGTAACACCGCGAGGGAGACGTTGAGCGAGGTGTACTCCTGGAACTTCGGGTGATAGGGCTGTTGACGCTTCGGCCTCTCTTCCCGAGCCCTCTTCTTCTAGTCGGACCGTTCTGCTCGAGGGAGGTTCGCGTTTACCTCGGACTCTAGCTGAACCTCACGCTCGGTCTACGCCTTGACCTCGGCCATGGTCTTAGGCTGTGCCAACGCAAACGAGCGTAACCACTCCTTATGCTTAAGACCAGATCAGAGCGCCGTGATGACGGTCTCGTCCCGGTGCTCGGGGACCTCAAAGAGGGTGTTGTAGAAGCGGGTGATGTAATCCTTGAACGTCTCCTTGTCCCCGCTCTTTATTGTGAAGAGGTAGTCGACCGTGCGCTTCTGCCAATGGTTCCCAACGAAGTGGCCAAGGAACTGAGTAGCCAGCTCGTCGAAGGTCGAGATTGAGCGAGGCTCGAGCCCTCGAAACCAGTCCCGACCTGCGCGGATGAGGGTGGCTGGGAAAGCTCTGCACTAGGCGGTGTCGGAATGGTCTTGGAAGCTCATCCCCATGGTGAAAGCATCCAAATGGTCTTTCGGGTCGGTTTTCCCTTCGAACAGAGAGACCTTCGGGGGCTTGTTGCGCGAGGAGAAATCGACAGTGAGCAGTCCCTCGGTGAACGGCTTGGTGAGCGAGTCGGCAGCGTACTTAGCCCCGTCGCCCGAGAGGCGACCTTCCCGACGCATGCCCTTGATCTTCTTCTCGAGGGCGTTGAGTCGGCCGTGGTACCCCGAGAATTCGGCACCTTGCGATCCCTGGCCTCTACTGTGGGAGACCTGCGTCTGGGCGCGGCCCCGGTTCCGCTCGATGAGGTTCCTCAGATCCCCGGGCGAGGTGGCTCTCGAGCCATCATGGCGAGCCCCTTCCATGTGACCCTGCCGAGGGAAGGGGTGTCGATCATGCCTGTGGGCGGGCGAGGTGACCGACATCTCCTCAGGGGGGTAAGTGTCGCGAGGAGGCTCGTGGTGAGGCGCTCTAGCGGCGGACCTTGGTGTGGAGTCGTGGGGCGCCCAGCGGGCCTCAGGGAGTATCGACCCGTGAGATCTGTGGCCAGGAGTCGTAGCCTGCCGGTGGTCGGCCGTGCCGATGAGCGTAGAGCCTTTTGGAGGCGGAGGAGCGGCGATCTGGGGTCCAGGCCTGACCATTTGGACGCGGACGAGCGCCTCCACGAGGGATTGTAGCCGATCTATTCGGCTGGCGAGGGTGTTGATGATGGTCGCTGGAGGAGGTTCATCCACGCCTCCGGTGAGGGGGAGGTGGCAGCTGGTACCTGGATCTTCAGGATGGTTGCTTGCCATGTGAGTGGAGATCGGAAGGCCAACTTTGTTTTTGTGGAGTTTGAGTTTCCCACAGACGGCGCCAACTGATGGAAGTCCTTTTCGGGTCTCCTTCAGATGTTGTCTTCCGTCGATCTCCCGATGGATTTTGGAGGTGATCTCCCTTTGCGTGTGGGTCTCAATGGGTTTTGAGGAGATTGGTGATTTGAGGAGTTTAGCCCCGAGTACCTGCAAGGAAGTCCCGGGGTGGTTTGGTACCACCGAGGACCCTCCGACGATCAAGTTAGTACTAGATCCGAGCAGCATAACGGCTAAGTGGAGTAAAAATGACTTACTTGACCCCTCTGTGATGGGGGTTTATATAGCGGTGGCAGCACGCAGCAGCAGGCGCGAGAATCTCACCGGCAGTTACGCTCCCGACGTCACGCCCGCGTAGAGAGCGGATCGCCCATTAATGGGGATCATGATGGCGTGGAACGTGGGATGTTGCTGGCGGAGAATCTGCGCATGACAAGATTTGCGGAGCGGCGGTTATGCCTGTGAGTGGTGAAGTTGGTCGGCTAGAAGGACCGAGGAAGACGGCCTCGGCTGGGGAGCTCGAAAGCGAGCAAGATGGACGAGGAGTCTCGGTCTTGTGGCAGCTCGGGGCGAGCCGAGGGGCCGAGGAGGCCAATTTGCAGGGTCCCCGAGGAGGGCCAGCTTGTGCTTGCAGGTCGGGTACAGGGGTGGCCTGGTCGGCCTCTGTGGGCCCTTTCTTCTGGGTCTTGGGACACGTCATCTTCCACGTGTCATGATCTTGTAGATCGCCCATATTGAGCATTATCAAGGTTGGTGATGATTTGAGAGGAAGGAGAAGATGGCAAGATGGGGTCTCGGTTTGGGTTTGGTGAGGAGAGAGAGATTTTTGAGAGGAGGGAGATTGAGATGGATGGGGTTTAAATAGTACATGGTTGTTTAGTAATGATGTTAAATTATGTTATCAATAGAATATATATTTGGTTGCATTATGAGCATCATTTAAACAAATCAGTTAAGAGTTTTCTAATATAGTAGTGTCAGATAAATTATATACTGTTATAAATGTCAGTGATTGTTTAGATACTTTTGTTTTAACATTTATCTATTATATAAAGATGTATGATGAATAGTATAAATAGTATAGGCAATATCAAATAACCCCAAAAATACCTATTTATAAGATCACTTAAAGATTTTCATATCTTTAGTAAAAACAAACATACACACACACACATATATATTTGATATATATCTAATAGTTAAAAAATATATTATATGAAGACTAAAATAAGATATTAGTAGACTCGCAACCAAATTTAAATACTCATAAAAATATTATGGTAATTAAACACAAACAATATTTTATATAAATATACATACGGGGCGGATACAAATATGATATCATGCATAACCGTCCAAAGACTAGTAATAACCCAACGATAATAATAATTAAAAGAAAATCCAATGTACTAATTAATATCATTAAATAACGTACGATCGTAGTAGGGTGTTACATACATTGGCGTGGGATGCGGGACATTGAGCGGCGGAGATCTCATCGTGGCAAAATACACGGAGCCGTTACGAGAACGCCCATGCTTTATGCACCCGACCAAACAAGGATGCTGAGAAATCGCAACTATAGGATAGCTCGGAGACGAGCAAGGAAGATGAGAAAGATCAACCCTATAATTACTCAGAGACGAGCCATTGGCTGGTGGTTAGGCGAAGAGAGAACGTACTCAGGGGAGTCCCTCAAAAGTTCGGGTGCTACCTCGGAGGTGAGGCGCCGAAGAATGTCCCCATTGCATCGTACCTATTCCAGCATCATAGCCTCCGAGAATCTAGTGGGCTTACGTGGACGACTCGTCATCTTCTACGTATCGTGATCTGGGGAATCCCCACTTATGAGTATTATCATTAGCCCCCCTACTCGTCCCGGCCTTTTTTATGGGTCGGGTCGTAGGTGGATCACTTAGTCTTCTCCCTCCAGCCTCTTGCTGAGGAATCTACGCGCGGTGGAACGTTCGAGAATGGCACTGCGTTCAGGATTTTTATCTCCCGACTTTCGGGTCCATGTGGCCTTCACCGTGCGTTTTGATTTCCATGTGTATCCTTGATGATGTCATCTGGTCGCTGAGAGGACAACGCTATCATTGAGATGTTGCTTCGCTTGCTCGGGCTGTCGTGGCGACAGGCCGACCGTCGATTTCATGCCACGTGGCCGCATTCGAATGGCGAACCGTGAGACGTCGCTTCAGCCGATCAGATCTGTGTGAGAAGGAAGCGTCCAATGGTTTGCTATCACGTGGCGCCATCTAGATCGTTGGGCGCGATGCTTTGTTTTGGCGGGAGCGGATCTGGGCCATTAGATGGCCTTCGTCGAGTGTATAAATTGGGGCAGTCTGTTAACACCTTTGCTTCACTTGCCTCCTGTTGTCTGTGGATTGCTCGGTGCCCCTGCTTTTAGGTCGGATCTACAGCTCAAACCCTTCTTTAGCCCTCTTCCTTTGAATCAGGTCAGATGTCTTTCTCTGACCCTCTAGTAGATGTAGTTATGGTAGAGTCAGGCGATGAGGTTTCGATCTCTGAAGTCGAGTCCAATGGGTCTTTCTCGGCTTCTGATAGCCGAGAAAGTTCTTCTTTCTCTGTGTAGGGTTTGCCCCCAAGAGGTGGCGATTCCCTTGCTCCCCATCATCGAGGGGACAAGAAGGCCCCTAAGGTGTGTATCGAGAACACTCGTGACACTGCCTCAACGCTGAACAGGTTGGACAAGCTTTCTGACATATGGACTCGTTTCCATATTCCTTCTAGCTACATGCTCCGTCTGTCTAGGGAGTTGGACTGGCAGACCAGGTACAGGGCAATGAAATTGCCTTGTATTTAGAAGCGTTCCGAGCAGGGATGTGTCTGCCCTTTTCGTCTGAGATTTGTGCAGTCCTTCTCTATTTTCAACTCGCCCCGGGCCAGATAGCACCGAATTCATGGAGGATTCTCCTCGGATTCCTAGTCCAGCTTAAAATCGATCGAATCTTCTTTAATCTATGGCTCCTCTTATCCTTTCTCTGCTATAAGAACCAACCGGGTACCCGTAAGGATGAGCTAAGTTGGGTATATTTTTCTTTTAAGAAGCTCAAGGGTAGGGCGGTTGGGTCGGGGGTAGTGGTTGTCTCTTCTTCTATCCATAAGTGGAAGGAGAAGTTCATCTTCATCGGTCCACCGAAAGGAGAGGAGTGGCTGGTGCCCACCGAGTGGCCGGTGCCCATCGAGTGGCATAGGGTAGATTGCCCGAAGGCCAAGATGTCGAATGCCCTGGATGCGGGAATCGTGTCCCGGTAGGAGCCGATCCAGCGTGCCAACGCCTTACTTTCCGAGCAGACCCTGAGCTGGGCGGGACTCAGTCCCGCACGCTTCTTAGGTAAGTTAGGTCAAAGATAATGATCTCCTTAGCTACAAATATACATGTCAGGAAGGGCGGCGACGGCAGCTCGTTTAAGCCCGCGCTGAGTGGGACACTCCGCCAGGGGCCCTCAGCAAAGACCGTCGCCCCTCCGCCTATCCCTGAGGAGCGTAAGAGTGGCGGGCAGAAACAAGCCCAGGAACAGGTTCCCTGGATGAGTTCGGAGGCGCCTTCTTCCGCCGAGTCTCCGTCCAAGAGGCTCAAGAAGATGATTTCCCGGTCGTCTCGGGTCTGGATACATGTATAGGAGGGCGACCTCTGCTTTGAGGTGCCATCGGGGCAATCCGTGGCCAACAGCCTGCTGGAGGACATGGCGGGGACCAAAATACTTCGGGGCACTATGAAAGCCCAGGTCACTGCGATAGCTGCGGAGGCCTTCCAGGATGGTGATTTCTCTATAAAATTTTCAAGTAAATTTCCCCCTGTTTAGTCCCTGATGAATGTTGTCTGCTTCTTTTTATAGGTTCTTCAACACTTTGCCCTCCTAGCTGCAATGGAGGTCGAAGAAGTTTCCCCGACGATAAAAAGGGCCGAGGAGACATCTTCGCGCAAGGAGGAAATCCTCACCAAGCTGAAGGAGGTCGAAGACAACGCCGCCTCCCTCGAGAAGCAGTTGCTCTTAGAGGGAGTGAAGGCCACAAGGCTGAAGGAGTCTTACCGGGCTCTGACTGAGTCCAACCCGGCCCTCTAAGCCCAGGTCGGTGAAGTAAATGAGCTCTTTGGTGCCATGAGGAAGCAAAAGAATCGTTTAAGGAGGATACCTGGACGGCCAACGAGGCAGCGAAAAGGGCCGAGGAGAAGGAGGAGAAGGCTGTGGAGGACTCAAGATATCCAACCAGTTCTACGTCGACCTTGCTGATTTTGCGGCCGTTGGTTGGCATATTTCCCTTGACGCCGTTAAGGAGATGATGCCCGGATTTGATGACCAGGAGCTCCGTGCAAGATACCCCCTCTCGGAGGAAGAGCCAATGGACGGAAGTGCCGGGCAGGCGGGTGGCGTCGAGACCTTGGCTAAGAAGATGACTTGAAGCCGCCGCTCTCCCTGCTTTCATTTTTTTTCAATTGTAAGCCTTCGGGCAATTTTGCAACAATTTTCTAAAGCTGAGGAGCTCATAATACCTTGTATATAATTTTGACGTTAATGGAGTATTTTTGCTCTTCTGTAATGTATCTGATTAGAAAATTTTCGTTTTTATTTTTATTTTTCCAAGTGTGGATAGACCGGTGTCCTCCATTATCTTGGAAATGAGGTAACCTGAGTCGAGGGAACACTAGGTTTATTCCATCAACTGCAGATAGACTGGTGTCCCCCTCACCCCGGAGATGAGGTGACATGAGTCAAGCGGATACTAGGTTTATTCTTCCAAGTATAAATAGACGGGTGTCCTCTTGGAGACTCTAGGAACTCGGACTGACCTTTGCAAAGCTCGGTGATATCCTATCTTAGGATCAACTATTTAGGCCGAGCAGAAATCTATTCGTCATGAATGGGTGTGCCTTGACATCGAGTAAGAGTTTACCCATGTGGGGGCTTGGGATTCACAGTTTAGGTCGAGCGGGAATCTACTCGCTATGAATTGGCTGGGTAGGAAACTACCCAGCAGACTTATGAAAGGGCTTCCGATCCATAGTTTGGACCGAGTAGGAATCTGCTCGCTGCAAATTGGTCGGGCAGGAAGATACCCAGCGATCTCGTGAGAGGACTTCCGAGCAAGAATTTACTCGTTGTGAATTGGTCGGGCAGGAAGCTACCCGGAGGTCTCATGAGAGGGCTTCTAATCCACAGTTTAGGCAGAGCAGGAATCGGCTCGTTGTGAATTAGCCAGGCAGGAAGCTACCAAGCGGTCTCGTGAGAGGGCTCCCGAGCAGGAATCTATTCGCTGTGAATTAGTCGGGCAGGAAGCTACCCAGAGGCCTCGTAAGAAGGCTTCTGATCCATAGTTTAGGCCAAGCAGTAATCCACTCACTGCAAATTGACCGGGCAGGAAGCTACTCGGTGGCCTCATGAAAGGGTTTCTGATCCACAGTTTGGGCCGAGCAGGAATCTACTCGCTGAGAATTGGTCGGGCAGGAAGCTACCCAGCGGTCTCGTGAGAGGGCTTCCGAGCAGGAATCTACTCGTTGTGAATTGGTCGAGCAGGAAGCTATCCGGCGGCCTTGTGAGAGGGCTTCAGATCAATAGAAGGTAGGATCGCCATAACGTTGACATTTGCACCTCCCCGATTCCCGGTGCCACATGGCGCATGGCAGGTATCTTAAGATCCGCATGTATCTTCTGACGGCATCGTACAGATCCGCGTGAAAGGGAGGCGGCCTATGGCCGGAATCCACGTGGCGGCGCCTCATCCGATGGATGCGATATTCCATAATTCGCGCATGAACAGGAGAGAATCTCGACTGTAGGGGAATTTTCATTAAGGCTATAAATAGAGGAGTCTTGTCCTCGTCTCAGGCACTTCCTTCGATTTTCTTTTAGTTGTCTCTATATCCTGCCTTTTTTCTTTCTCCGACCTTCATTGTCAATCGTTTTCCGATAACCGGCAACACGTACAACATCCGAGATGTCGCATCCCATGATGACGTCTACTATTACGACCACGACATCTCCACGGTGACATATGAGGCTGTGATGGGTCGGCTGGAACGTCATTACGGGCGGTTACTTTCACGCCGATCATCTCTCCTGCATGTGCTTGTCCATACGATCTGGAGGTCTTCTCCTGGCCTTTTCAGGGCGTTGTCCCAACAAGCACTGGAGAAGGCTGTCAACAAGATGCGTACGGTCCATGAGTTAGGCCTGATTTCGAAGAGTAGACGAGATCGCTCGATAGATCTCCTGCGCCGATCTTTCTAACAGAGATTGATCATAGTTTCATCCGCAATGGCGGGAATCCCCGACAGAACCATAGCTGCTCGGGTCCACGGACATAGGCAGAGGGAGCGATGGGACGCTGCCTGGGATCGGCTGGCAGATCTCTGCTTTGAGTACCATATTTACCCTTCTTTATCAGATTCCCCCTTCTTTATGAGGGGTTTTTTGATTATGGGGACGCTCTTCCCTGCAGGCGTAAGCCCCTGCAGTTAATTACTTTATCGCGTTGCAATAACCACTTTCTCCTACTCCAGTAGTTCACTTCATGTCATGTGTTATTTTGTTTGTTAAGGTTGCCCATGAATTGTATACAGAGACTAATTTATATCGTCGCCCATAGGGACGAATTAATTCAAATCCGTATATTTTAGATTTGGGTTTGAATTTAGGTTGTATGTTTCTTTAGTTCAAGGATATTTTGTTTCATTTAAGGACCGTTAATCTGTTTTTAGATTAAGATCAACTTGAATATATGAGCATTTGTGCTCAATTTATTTTAACTATGGATACATTAGTCTTATTTGAGACTAAGATCAACTTAGAAATATTTTCAGGATCATTCAAATTTATTAAGATCCAACAACATGGCATTTCGGCTCAGCTACAAAAGAACTTCAGAGAGACTTAGCAAATTTAGGCTCAGTCTGCTCGGTCCTGGGCTTTCTCCCTTTATTCAGAAATGCTAAGCACTTATTTATGGCTTTGGCGCTCACGTGGGAAGCACGTGAGGCGCTCAGACATAGGTGTTGCCCAATTAGTGCTAAGCACTTAGTCATTTTGACTATATATAGTGCTAAGAACTTTTTATATAGCATTCACGTGTGTTTCACGTGAGGCGCTGAGTCTTCACCTCTGGGCGTTCACTTGAGAAGCACATGAGGTACTGAGTTTGTATTTTATTGGGCGCTCACGTGGGAAGCACGTGAGGCGCTGAGTTTGTATTTTTTTGGACGCTCATATGGGAAGCACATGAGGCGCTGAGCTCCTTTCTTTATTGGGCGCTCATGTGGGAAGCACGTGAGATGCTGAATTCTTTTCTTTTAGAGATTTACTCTCTATTAATGGCATTTTGACCATTGATGATTATCAAGATCTCTGTTTTGAAGATCTGGGATCAAGTTTTCTTTAAGAATTAAGTTCTTATTTTTTTATTATAAAAACTAAGTTCTTTATAGGGTTAAACCCTGTTTTCAGAGGAATTAAATTCCTATAACATGTTTCTTTTCTGTCTCCCTCTCTTTTATCTAGTTCTTTCCGCTAAATTTTGAGTCTGAAAAACAGAATCTTTCCGATGAGAAATAAATTTTCAACTTGTGGGGAGATTTATCTTACGGATCTCAGATCCAGAGAAAGAACTAAGTTATTTTATGAAGGGTTAAACCCTTGTTTTTGTTTATGCTAGGCAAAGGAGATATATTTTATCTTTTCTTTTTCTTTATCTAGGGTTTGATAGGAGGAATATCTTCTTCTTCTAAAGAAGAATTAAATTCTCTGTTGCAGCTTTTTGTTTACAGAAGCTTATGAAGGTTTCTCTCTCTCTCTCTCTCTCTCTGTCTCTCTCTTTTGGGTCTCTCTGTTTGTAAGTCTTTCCCGTATATATGTGAGACTTGAAGTCTCAGATCCTTTATATAGGTATTGTAAACTGTTGATCAGTTTGAGAAAATCTCTTATTTAGAGATTCCAATTGATTTAATTGGTCTCAAATATTAAATGGGGAATTTTATCCACCGTTGGATCTTTGATCCAGTAATTTCTGTTTTACAGAATATATTTTCTTGTTTTTAGAAAGATTAGGGATATATTTTCCTATATATAGAATTTAATCTTATTAAACGATGATTTTTAATCAGCATTGGGTTTTTAATCCAAGGGTTAAGAGTATATCTTTATCGTTTAGAAAGATTAAGAAAATATTTTCTTATATTAGAATTTGATTCTAACATTGGATGTTTGATCCAGCAGAGAATATGTTTCTCATTTAGAAAAATCAGGGAGATATTTTCCCCTAATAGAATTTAATTCTATATTTGATTATTTTTATCACCATTGGATTTTTAATCCAACGGTTCTCTATTTAACAGAGAATATCTTTCTTATTTAGAAAAAATATTTTCTATATTAGAATTCAATTCTGTTATGGATTTTTGATCCAACAGCTCTATGTTTAACAGAGAATTTCTTTCTCATTTTAGAAAGATCAGGGGGAGCATTTTCCCCAAAATAGAATTCAATTCTCTTTAGAATTTAATTCTATCTGAAGCTAGTGCTTCAAAAAGTATGTTCTCACGTGTTTAACACATGACTCCAGTGTGGGTTTTAACCTGCTTATATTTAGCGCTCATATGCTTGACATATGAGTGCTCACGTGTTTAACACGTGAGGCTAGTTTGCCCCTTTTGGTTACTTATTTTCAGCACTTATATACTTTTCATATAAGCACTCATGTGTTTAACACGTGAGGCCAGTTTGGCATTTAGTTATCTGTTTTCAGCGCTTATATAATTTGCATATAAGCGTTCACGAGTTTGACACGTGAAGCCAAACTGTGGGAATTCTTTTTCTCTTTCTTTTCTCCCCCTCTTTTATAAGGGAACATACCACGATCAATGTTTTCAAGACCCTCTCTCTTTTGCTGTAATCGTTAAGCGAAAAAATAGTGTTTTCTTTTATGAGCCCCCGGGCACTTTTGTAAGGTTGAGGAGCCAAGAATACCTCTTATTAATAAATTTGTTCTTTTGCTTATGAATTTTTCTTTGCTTAGAATTTTTCTTTGCTCAAATGTCAGTGTTCACCACCGGAAGCCGAGAAGACTGGACGTCTTGCCTGAATCTGGGGGCAGACGATAATTGGTGCTATCCGTCCACCTCTCCGAAGATGCCAAGTTGATTTATGGCACCATGTATCGAAGGTTTAAACGGATGCGGCCGATGTAGCAGACTTCGTCAGATTCCCCCTCGCTTGAGGGGTTTTTGATTGTGGGGACGCTCTTTCCTGCAGGCGCAAGCCCCTGCAGTTAATTACGCTACCGCATCGCGGTAACAACTTTCTCCTTTTCCATATGGTCACTTCGTGTCGTGGGTGTTTGTTTTGTGTTTGGTTGCCCGTGGATTGTATACGGAGACTAATTTGTGTTGTCGCCCGTAGGACGTGGATTAGTCCAAATCCGTATGTTTCTTAGATTTGGGTTTGGGGGGGTTGTGTTTAAGAATACGTTAGCCTTATTTGAAGCTAGGATCAAGTTAAACGTTTGTTAAGGACATGTTAGTCTAATTCTAGACTAAGATCAACTTAACGGGATCATTTAGATCTGACAAGAGAGCAATTGGGCTCTATTGTTTAGTTTAATGACATTGCGGTCGATAATTAGTTTAAGGACATTACGGTCCATTGTTAGTTTTAAGACATCGCGGTCGAGGTTAAGGACATCATAGTCCGTGAGTTTAAGGACCTCACAGTCCGATATTAGTTTTAAGACATCACGGTCGAGGTTAAGGACATCATAGTCCGTGAGTGTAAGGACCTCACAGTCCGATGTTAGTTTTAAGACATCACGGTCAAGGTTAAGGACATCATAGTCCGTGGATTTAAGGACTCCACAGTCCGATGTTAGTTTTAAGACACTACGGTCGAGATTAAGGACATCATAGTTTGTGGATTTAAGGACTCCACAGTCCGACGTTAGTTTTAAGACATCACGGTCGAGATTAAGGATATCATAGTCCATGGATTTAAGGACTCCACAGTCCGACGTTAGTTTTAAGACATCACGGTCGAGATCAAGGACATCATAGTCCATGAGTTTAAAGACCCCACAGTCCGTAGCAATGTGTGGTTGTCGGGACCCGTCACCTTTCTGATGACGTTGAAGGATTACAACGACAGATATCAGAGGAGTAAAAAGATATACTATCGAACCGGGTGTAAATTGATTGGAAGAGCAGATGAGCTCAGTTCAATTTAAATTGAGGACTTATGGCCAGAATTGGGCTAAGTCCAGTTAAAAATGTTTAACATTTTGTTTTTATTCTTCCTGTTAGGCTTTTATTTGGGCGTGGCCCTTTTAATAATGCTAAGCATTGGGCTCTGATATTTTTTGTCTTATATTGAATGCATAGCATTTATCAGAACAAACTATGTTCTGACAGCGCGCCACGTGGCGCACTAGGGCTCAACATTTTAAATGCAGAGCGCTGGATCTGAAGCGTTGCTTCAACTTTTTAAATTTTGAATTTTGAAAACAGAGCTTTCCTTTGATTAGGGGTGCGCTTGGGCTCAGCGCTCCTGGCGCTAGCGTGTCTGCTTTTGACACGTGGCGCGCAGCGCGCAGGATCTGAAGCGTTGCTTCAATTTTTGAATTTTGAAATTCAAAACAGAGCTTTGCTCTGATTGGGGGAAACAAATGCCCCCCCACCGTTGCGCTCACGTGGCGCACACGTAAGTGCAGCGGTGGCAACATCTGAGCTCTTGGATCAACTCAGAAGTTGAAGAGGCAGCCCCACGCCTATAAATAGGACATTTGGTCCTTTAGATGATTATCATCTTCTTCTTGAGAATTTTTGCTCAGAGCCTTGCTCCTTTGTTAAGAACTTTCAAGAGTCAAAACTCTTAGGTAAAATTTAGAAATTTTAATTTTAATAAATTAGGATTCTTACCCATTAACAGAGCCTTGCTCTTCATAGATCTTTGATCTAAAGAAAACCCTTTTAGGGTTTCATTAATAGAGCCTTGCTCTCATGAACTCATAGATCTAAACAGATCTTTTCTTGGGGTTTCTTATCCCATGAATCAGAGCTCTGCTCTTTTGATAATACGTAGATCTTTTGATCTTCTGGTGAAGAACTCTTGAGAGTTTCTTCATGGATCTTTAAGATCCCAGAATTTTAATTCTCAAGCATTAATTTTGATAATCCTTGATGGATTTTCTATCATGATTACAGAGCTAGTCTCTCTAAGGAATTTTAGTCCTTCATGACCAGAGTTTGACAAGTGTCACTCTGTTACAGAGCTTTGCTCTGAAAGGGAGATTTTCTCCTTCTCCCGAGGGATTTCTCATTAAATGAGAATATTCTTTGAGGATTTCCTCATTAATTGACAGTCTCATCCAATGATGAAACTGTTTTAGTAATTGATGCATTGTCATCTGGATTTTGTGGGTCCCCCTTTGGTCCCCTTTCCACTGCATTGCAGTGTGGTACAAATTTTAAAGTACCAAGTGTCAGAAATTAAAAATTACAACACTGATAGTTGATTTCTGTCCCCTTTTTTTGCAGGTAACATGTCTTTCGATGCTTCATTCCCATTCGTTCGTTCAGAAGGAGGATTCCCTGGAGCACCCGTAGACCGGGAGGTCCTAGCTTTGATTAGAGACCATGATCCGGAATATAAGAATCTTCACCTTTGGGGATCATGTTACAATCAGATTATCAGGGGTCGACAAAACTTTTCATGCGCGGTGCCTTCGGAGCCTATCACGGCGATCCATTACGCCAACTCACCCCCGGTGAACTACGCCGTGGAGATGGTCAATTGGACTTCAGAAGGCCTTCTTCAACCTGCTATAGCTTCGATTCCCGTTCAGCCTCCCATGGTTTTAGATACCTTGGAACGTCGTATTTGTCAAGGCGAAGCACGGCCGTGGGGGCAACCATATAATATAGGTCTGATTCCCCTTCATCCGATCGGTTATCTGTAATGGGCCCGCTACATTCTGTCAGCAAAGAAGTCGCAGTTGATGAGGCTTGGGTTGTATACCGCTGTTTATGCTTCTCTCTTCCAATACCCTACGCTTCCCACCTGGTGGGTTAAGGCCTTTTTGGAGCAGCGGAATATCCCTACTCACACCTTCCTCTCGTTGGACCGAGAAGTATCAATCTCTTTAGAGGAATTTGCAGAGGTTTCTGGCCTACCGGTCATAGGGGAGCATTATGAGGAGTTGCTTCCTTCCCAACTCTCCAGTTGTTCCTTTTGCGGAGATTGCAGTCCCTGGGATGGATGAGGAATCATTCTTTCTGGGATTTCTTGGGCTATGGTTGAGCCGGTTCGCGCTCCCGATGCACCATCGCCGCATGAGGCCATTTGTCTTTTACCCGGCTCACCGGATGACTATTGGGGTGAAAGTGGCTGTCGGGGTCGCCGGCTTAGCCCATCTGTATCATGGCCTTAGTCAAGCGGCGGATACAACTGAACCTGGAGTACAGCATGCGAACTTCTCGATGCATTACTTCATGTCATGGCTCGAGCTACATGCGCTTGGCATTTTTGTTACCCATAGAAGGCCTTCGTTCTATGACAGGTGCAGCTTCCCCCGGATTATGCGATTGGTCGGCACCTCAATTATAAATCCGTCACCATGGGCTGCCAGAGGTTTGGTCCTTCGCCCCCGCACGGTTAAAGACGGGATGACCTTTACCGATAAGGTGTTAACCATCGGAAAAGAGTCTACCACAACGGTGCGGTTATTGAAGGATATTTTCAAAGATGGAGCCTCAGTTCTGACAGCTCGGGAGATCCTCCATCTATATTCTATCAGAACGGGCTTCCTGGTGTTTAGGAAAAATGATGCAGCGCTTTTCATGAGATATAATCCGCATCATTTTGCCCAACAATTGAGCTATAACCAAGGACTGCCGCTGGAGGCTTTTTTGATGGAACCCATTGCTACTGAAGAGGGGATGCGGAGCGCGCTGCATCACTTCATGCATTTGAATACGGGCTCTCATTTCTTTATCAGCGAGCCGAGTTGTGTCCCACGGATCCTTAATGCATATACGGCATAGTACCAGCATTCGACGGGCGCCGTTATTAAGGAAGAAAGGCGGTTGCTGCTTGACCGCAAAAGTGCACCTCCTGCTAGTGATCGCAAGGTCCCTTTGAGGCGACAGACCATTGTCCCCTCCTCGCTAAGAGAAGTCGCTGTAGTTGAGCCTCCATGTGTGCTAAGCCCTACGCGTGGATTGCCCCGTGCTCCTGTGGAGATAGTGGATGTGCCATCGGTGTCCCGTGCTCCCGCGGAGGCAGTAACTGTAGCTTCACCCGAATCTGGCATGGGCTCGGATATCGGGACTCGCTGTCCCAAGGTGCCCACCAAGCGTAGGCTCGTGCTTGCTGCGACTGGAGCTCGCGCACAGAAGAAGAAAAAGAAGTCGGTCCTCTCCCTAGATGCTATACTCGGCTTGGAGCCTCAGGCTCCTTATACTGAAGGCCTAAGTGAATTTGGAACCAATGAGGGTCTCTTTATAGCGCCAGAAGACACTGATCTCGATGCCGCTATTGCTGCTTCTGGGCGACTCGCAAGCCACCAAGAGAAAATAGCCGCCCTCGTGCAATCAAGTAAATATCAGTCGCACTTTCGTCATCGCGTTATATCTATATTTTTATTATCATATCTTGACTAACATTCTTCCTTTTGTAACAGGCTTTACTACTGAAGAAGCTCTGGCGGCTTCCCTCAGGACCTTCGAGGAGGAGGAGAGGAATCGCGCTTTATTGGGCATTGGTAGGTCTTAGCTCATTGAGTCTTCATTCTCCTTTTTATGGACAATCTAACCCTTTCTTTATCTTATCGCAGGGACCACAATGCTGACCCCGCAAGGTGATGCGGAGACTCTTCCCGGGCCAGCTACCGAAGTCCCGGCCTCTTCGGTACTGCCGAAAGAGGCCTTACTCAAACGACCGATGACGGAAGTATTGACGGCTCCAGAGGTAACCCTGGGTGCCGATGATGACGCTCTGTTGAAGGAGACTTCTAGAAGGTCTGCTTTGATGGCCCGGGAGGAAAGGAAGCGCCAGAGGCGCGCAGCAAAGGAGCGTAGTGCTGCTTTAGGCGTGGGTGCGGGTTCGAGCGCCGCTACCCCTGCTGCTACTCCTTCAGAAGAGTCTCCGGTCGTTTTGTCTACCGCTCACAGACGGGCGGCACGTGCGGCTCGGGAAGCGAATGGTAAATCAACTCCAGGTAATGTGCCGTGAGGTCCCGTTGTCAAAACTTTTGAATTATCAGTTCTCATATACCTTATCTTGTAGGGCCGAGTCTTCCCGAAGAAACGGTGGCGACCGCTGAGCCTAAGGGAGCGGTGGAGGAGGTGGCTACTATTCCCAAACCCGGGGTGGCAGTCGGCGATGCGGTCGCAATTTCCGGGCTCGAGGTAGTAGCTGACAAGACGGCTACCACGGCCGAGCCTAAGGCGGCGGTGGATGAGACGGCCACAATTACTGAGCCCGTGGTGGCGAGCGAAACGGGTACCATTGCTGGGTCTGAGGTGGCCGCTCTCTCTCAAGAGTCGGGCACCACCCCAATCATCGCCCTTCCCGCCTATGGTTCCTTGCTGTCTCCTGGCGTCGCAAGCGTGACGACGGCTCTCGTAGAGTCAGGGGATGAGGCGAGGGGAGGTGAGACCATCCCGATGGAGGAGGGAGACGCCGTTATTGAATCGAGTAATGCCCTCATCTCGGTTCCGGCTGGCGACTCATCAGGTAGACTTTAGGTCACCGCCTCTCTTTTATTCTGTAATCTTTTTCAATCTTTTCTGACAGGGTTTATCTTATTTCTAATGCAGGTGCGGCTATTGCTGATGTCACGCCATCCGAGACAGCGCCGTTAGTTACCGCCCTGACGGTGACCACCTCTTTACCTTCTCTCACACCGTCTCAGATGCTGGAGGTTTGGATTTGTGACCCATCAGTCTTATCTCTAGACTGTATAATTCGGGTACTGACGTTGCGTTATCGCGTTTTTGCAGGAGTCCTTTTTGACCACCTGTACCAGGTGCTGCATCCTCACTTCTCCTTCCCGTCGGAGATTGCTTCGTGCAGTAGCGCTGGTGAATACAACTTTCAATTAATGCTCTTTCTTTTACCGATAATGAAATTATTTCTGATTCTTCTTTGCCTTGATTGCAGTGCTACAGATTGAAGCAGGAGATAAGAGATCAGTTGCGCTACTGGTCCTCCCGGCTTTGCCACCTGCTGCAACTGGTATAGTAAATTCCGTTGTTCGTGAATCTCTTATATTTCTAGATCCGTCATTTGATTGTGATTTTTTTTGTAGCGGTCGCTTTGACTCCGGACTCTTTCGAATCTCTCATTATGATGCCGGCAGGCCCCTTCTCCAGACGTCCATCCTCAAAGGGTGCTGTGATAAGTCTGCGCATGTTGAGCGAATACATCGAGGAGCTTGACGCGGAAGCTCCTACATCTACCGTAGACTTTGCTGCCGAGGTCAATCCGATGCTGGCGACGCTTGTAAATTTCCATAATGAAGGCGTCATCGAGTCTTGGGTTAGTCACTGCAGGAAGATCGAGGCCTGTCTGCATCAACTTGAACTTATGCGTCTTGCTCCTGAGACTCAGGCTTTGAACTCCCAGCGGGCCGCATGGGTCGAGCAGAGTGCGTCCTTCCTTCGCCATTTCGAACAAGAAGCAACCTTGAGGCGGAAGGAATGCGAGGAGGCTTCCGCTGGGTTTGTCCAGTTGCGTGCCCAGGTCGAAGCGAACGTCGCACAACTGAGAGCTGTCTTTGACATCTTGCAGCAATGTATCTCGGACGGGCTTGTATTGAGACGGAAGCTCGACTCTATCTAGCAGGTTACGCAGAGTCGCGAAGCTACCCAACGGGAAATTGATGAGAAGATTTCATCATGCTTGCAGCAAAGGACTCACATCGAAGCGGAGCTAGCCCGGCGGCTGATCATGAGAAGGTACTGAAAGAAGTGCGAAAGCAGCTTACGGACCTGTTGAAAACGCTTCCTTCTCAGTAGCTGCCTTTGTATCAATCATACACTTGTAATCTCTGAATGATATGTATCCATTTTTTATTCTTTTATATGATGTATCTTGTAGTCAATTGGGTTCATGAATAAAGACACATTTTTGTTATACTATTGCTTTCTTCTCCTTGCTGTGTTGTTGCCATGTGATTTTAGTAAGTGCAGTCTGTAGATAGTATATAGCCGTCAACCTCGGATCCTTTGTAGAATGATGATGGCTTAGGAAACAGGGTTAGGATCTGTCACCTAAGACTTTTCAATTTTATGAGCCGTGAGGGTCTCATAAAGATTTTTCTCCTTACGACTCGAGAGGATCTCGTAGGTGTATTTTCTCCTTAGGGGTCGTGAGGACTCCTAAGTGCGTTTTCTCTTGAGAGTCGTAAGGATCTCACTAGAGAATTTTCCCTCTTACAAGTCGAGAGGACTCGTAAGTGGTTGTCTCCCTCCTTGTCGAATTCGACTTTGGAGAGTTTGGTCCGTGAATAGTATGCAAGGGTCCGTTACGGACCGGTTTGCAGGGAAACAGGTTTAGGATCTGCCACCTAAGGCTTTTCCTCACGAGACGAGACGAATCGAGCATTTCTCGTAAGAATATCCTAACGTCATAGTTAACCTCTGCTCTTTACGACAGAGGTCCGTTAGGGTCTGTGGTACTAGGGTTTTGTCCGTCGTACCGTCGCGTTGGCTGATATATTCCTCGATAGGCAATCTTGCTGTTTGAGTAGCCTTGCGACTGTCATGTCTTTGATCCCTTCGGGGGCTAGACAAGACGTCTTCAAACAATCCTCCTAGGCAGTTTGACCGTCGAAAGAGCAAGCGTTAGGAATTTTGCCATGCCGCTTTTTACTTGAGGTTAGGATCATTTTGGAGAGCCCAGATGAGTCATAACCACTCCGCGCTGGTGTGGGATGATCTCCGATAGTCTTTCAGGTTTTATATGAGTTGCCATCAAGACCCTGAAGCTAGGAATTTGGCCTTTGCTTCGTTTGCTGGCATTGCATCTGCTGTATCGAGACGAATGTCGCGGTTGTCTCTGGTTGCTGGTAAACCGTCGAGGTTTGGAACTAGGGATTTTGCCGTGGCTCCGTTGTTTGATTGTCGCGTCTGAATCCTGCTGGAGGAAGAACGCTGTAGTGACATATCGTCTGTTGTGTCGAGACGAACGTCGAGGTGGTGATCACTCCATGCTGGTGTGAGATGATCTCCGATGGTCTTTCCGGTTTTATATGAGTTGCCGTCAAGACTTAAAGCTAGGAATTTGGCCTTCGCTTCATTTGCTGGCATTGCGTCTGCTATATCGAGACGAATGTCGCGGTGGTGACCACTCTGCGCTGGTGTGAGATGATCTCCGGTTGTCTTTCAGGTTTTATATGAGTTGCCGTCAAGACCCTGAAGCTAGGAATTTGGCCTTTGCTTCGTTTGTTTTGGCGTGTCCGAATCCTATTGGAGGAAGAACGCCGTGGTGACATCTCGTCTGCTGTATTGAGACGAACGTCGAGGTGGTGATCACTCCGCGCTGGTGTGAGATGATCTCCGATGGTCTTTCCGGTTTTATATGAGTTGCCGTCAAGACCCTGAAGCTAGGAATTTGGCCTTTGCTTCGTTTGCGTTGGTGTGTCCGAATCCTGTTGGAGGAAGGAGGCCGTAGTGACATCTCGCCTGCTGTATCGAGCCGAACGTCGAGGTGATGACCACTCCGTGCTGATGTGGGAAGATCTCCGATGGTCTTTCAGGTTTTATATGAGTTACCGTCAAGACCCTGAAGCTAGGAATTTGGCCTTTGCTTCGTTTGCTTTGGCGTGTTCGAATCCTGTTGGAGGAAGGACGCCGTAGTGACATCTCATCTGCTGTATCAAGCCGAACATCGAGGTGGTGACCACTACGTGCTGATGTGGGATGATCTCCGATAATCTTTCAGGTTTTATATGAGTTACCGTCAAGACCCTGAATCTAGGAATTTGGCCTTCGCATCATTTGCTCGCACTGCGTATGCTGTATCGAGACGAATGCTGAGGTGGAGCTAGGATTTTGCCATCACTCCGCTTTGTTTCGACCATGGGATCTTTTGTTGACGTTGCGTCTGCATTCTGCTGAGGGAAAAAACGCTGGGGTGACATCACGTCTGCTGTATCGAGACGAACGTCGAGGTGGAGCTGGGATTTTTCCGTCACTCCACTTTGTTTCGACCATGGGGTCTTTTGTTGACGTCACATCTGCATCCTGCTAGACTGTGAAGGAATGCCATTGTTGACATTGCGTCTGCTGTAACGAGACGAATGCTGAGGTGGAGCTGGGATTTTGCCGTCACTCCGCTTTATTTCGACCATGAGGTCTTTTGTTGACGTTGTTTCTGCATCCTGTTGGACTGCGAAGGAACGCCATTGTTGACATCTCGTCTGCTGTATCGAGACGAATGCTGAGGTGGAGCTGAGATTTTGCCGTCGCTCCGCTTTGTTTCGACCGTGAGGTCTTTTATTGATGTTGCATCTGCATCCTGCTGGACTGCGAAGGAACGCCATTGTTGACATCTCGTCTGCTGTATCGAAATGAATGCTGAGGTGGAGCTGGGATTTTGCCGTCGCTCCGCTTTGTTTTGACCGTGAGGTCTTTTGTTGATATTGCATCTGCATCCTGCTGGATTGCGAAGGAACGCCATTGTTGACATCTCGTCTGCTGTATCGAGACGAATGCTGAGGTGGAGCTGGGATTTTGCCATTGCTCTGTTTGATGGTGTAACATCTGTGTCATGCTGGAATGAGGAGGCCCACCGTTGTTGGTCTCCAGGCAGCAGATGTGGCCATTGAGATTTGGAACTAGGGAGTTTACCATGGTTCCGTTTCGTTGCGACTCTGAGGTCGATTGTTGACGTCACGTCTGCATCTGATTAGAGTGAGGAGAAACGCCGTTGGTGATCTCTAAGTTGTCGATGTTGACGTCGAGACCCTGAAGCTAGGGATCTTCCTTTGCTTCATTTGTTGACATTGTGTCTGCAATATTGCGACAAATATCGAGGTTGTCTCTAGGTTGTCTATGAACCGTCGAGATTTGGCTTCGTTTTCTGATGGAGCCTCTTGGGAAGGTATGGTTCCCTCTTTGTTTGTGCCCCTGGATTGTATACAGGGATCGATGTGATCTCACCTGTAGGGCAAAAAGATTCATTCTTTCATCATTTTTTATTCTTTCTGCGATGCTCTATCATTTCATCTTTTTATATCGCGAAAATCGTGATTGCCTAATCATTTCGGCTATTTTTCGTTTTACTCGCTGCTTTTTACTGCGAGTTGCCCAATCATTTCGGCTGTTTTTGTATGCATACATTTTTACTTGCTGATTTTATTGCAAGTTGCCCCATCATTTCGGCTATTTCATATGCATTTTTTTCGGCTCGCTGATTTTTTTTCACGAGTAGGGGATTTGGGATCTGATACCAATTTTAGCATTAGCATCGCTGCGACTGGAATATTACCAGGAGCGAATCATCATTTGTCGTAAAAGGACTTGGAATTTGATACCGTTTTAGGCATCAACATCGCTACCACTGGGATATTACTAGGAGCGAATCATCATTTGCCTCTGTCGATGTCGAACAAAGGTGGCTTAGCAAACAAGGTTAGGATCCTATCGACTAAGGCTTTTGATTTCATGAGTCGTAAGGGTCTCATAAAGGTATTTCTCCCTACAAGTCGTGAGGATCTCATAGGTGCATTTTCTCCTTAGGAGTCGTGAGGATTCCTAAGTGCATGGTCTCTTATAAGTCGTAAGGATCTTACAAAAGTTCTTTCTCCTTATAAGTCGAGAGGACTTACAAGGGCTGTTCACCGTGTAAACATATCCCTAGTCACAGATGGGACTTTGTTAGGGAAATGTTTATTCACGCCCGTGGATTGTATACAAGGGTCAATATTGAGCCGCTTGTAGGGCAGTATTGGAGGTTATGGGGGGTGTGCTTAAGAACAGGTTCAGGTCCCTGTAACTTAAGACTTTTGAATCTTATGAGCCGTGAGGGTCTCATAAGAGGGTTCTCCTTACGAGTCGTGAGGATCTCGCGAGTGTAATTTCTCCTTAGGAGTCGTGGGGATTCCTAAGTGTGTTGCTTCTTTTGTGAGTCGTAAGGTCTCACGCGGGTGGTTTCTCCTCACAGGGTTGAGAGGACCTTGCAAGTGTCCTTTAACGAGGTTGCGCCCTTTCGGGTTTTCACAAACACTCGCCGGTAGCCCTGCTGTTTTTACTCACGGAGCCCTTTCGGGTTTTCATCCGTGCCCATCTCGCTTGTGGACGTACCCCTTTTTTTTAAACGAATCTGCGCCCTTTCGGGTTTTCACAAACATCGTCGGTAGTCCTGCTGATTTTACCCACGGAGCCCTTTCGGGTTTTCATCCGTGCCCATCTCGCTTGTGGACGTACCTCTTTTTTTTTACCACGTCAGCCTGGGGATGCCGTGGGTTTGTAGTAGTTTAACGACGTTTCGGTCATATGTCAACGTACGATTACGCAGCTAGATTTTGCCGCAAATCTTCGCATGTTTTGTGCCGGAGGTGGATTCTTTGAAGAGAGGGCAGAGGGTAATTTCTTCGTCGGAGTCGCTTCCAAAGGTGATAACTTGCGATCCCTTGGTGTCGGCTATGTGACAGTTGCCAGCAGTTCTTTCACGCTCATCTGTCGTGCTTTCCTTTTCCCGACGAGCCTTGCGCTTCACTCGTTGAACGTGTCGTCGATGGGTAACATATCCCTGCCACCAGTTTTTAAAGGCTATGCACTCCTCGGTAGGATGTGCAATCTTCTGGTGGTATGGGCAGAAGTTAGGATGTATGTCCGCTTCATCAAGACGTATATTACCAGGAGAATTTCCTTTGAGAGAGGGCAACTTCATTCCTATTGCCAGGGCCCTAGCGAATTGATTCCTTACTTTAAGCTTGCTTTTGCTGGCGATAGGGATGCTTTGCTCCAGTCGGGGTGTCTTGACCTTTTCCTTCAGTCGTCGGCGTTTGGCACTTTCAAATATAGCCAGTTCACGCTCTCGATTGGCTTTGTTTTCCTGACGGGCTTCGTTTAGGAATGCATCAATCATTTCGTCTGATGGTCCTAGAAGTTTAGGTTCAGGATTTGCCCCTGGTTTTTCTACATCCAAAGCTTCTTCACCGTTTATTAACGAGTGAGAGATCATATGACAGCTTGCCATATAATCTTCAGACTCATCCGACGAGTCTTCTTCATTGTCATCATCTTTGTCCACAAGGACGTGGGTGAGAAATTCTTGGAGTGTGACCGGGGTCCGCGCCTTCCGATTATATTCTTCCAACGCGTCAATCTGTTTTTGCAGATCCGTGCACTTGTCATCAAACTGTGCGATCTTTTTGGTCTTCTTCTTTTTCTTTGAAGACTTTGACAGCTGTGCCTGGGTGTTTTGCCCACTGCTATCAATTCTCGGTGTTGGGCATGGTTTCAGCATCCCATCAATGACCACGGGCTCTGGCGGACTTTTCCACCTGACGGCTGGGCATGTGTGAAGATCCTTCAGCATTCTTTTCGTCTTAGCTGAAAGAGCGACCTCCCATGGAGCTTTTTCTATAAAAGAGCACGATGTCCCCAGCATGTCCACTTTTTTAGGGGCATGAGGTTGTGGCGGGTTCACCTTTCAGTTTTCGGATAATGCGAACTTGCCTTGTTGGTATTGGTCCTCAATCCAGCCTTTGAAAACGAAGCAATCATCGATTGGATGGCTTACTGCTTGATGGTAAGGGCAGTAATTAGGATTGTTGAGATCGCCTGGCTGCAACGGACGTTTTGGACTCGGCAGATTGATGAGTCTGTTGCGCACTGCCAGCTCGAACAGTCTTCTCGTTTTTTCCTGAGGAAAGGAGTAAGGACGTCTTAGTCTTTCCTCAAGGGATGGGCGTGGACGCATATTGTTTTGACGGACAACCGACTTTAAGTTGCTCGGCTGTTGTTGAGTATTAGCGACGAAAGTTGCTTTTCCTTTTCCCTTTTCATTCCGAGGATCCGTCTTTGAAGGAGATGGTCTATGACCCATCTGATCCATTTGGGCCAACTTGTCAATGAAGGCCTGGAAAGTAGTTGGCTTAAAGAACATGATGAATTGCGAGATGGTCGCTTGAGGGTCAAGAGTGCCCACGAACATGCCCACTGCCGGCGCTTCTTCGATGCGCTGTTCGCATTTCGACCATAGGTTCCGCCACCGGATTGCATACTGCACCCACGTCTCTCCCGGCTTTACTCTGGCGTTGATCAATGCCGTGATCGGGGTGCGTCCGCTAGCGCTCGCAAAACGCTGAGTGAATAACAACTCCATCTCTGCAAAAGTTTTGACAGAATCGTTGGGAAGCTGTGAATACCATTCGAAAGCTGTGTCCGACAAGCTGCCGACGAACTGGCGAAGTAGCAGTTTATCATCGCCTCCGGTGTTACCACAAAGAGCCCTGAACTGGGAGACATGCTGATGTGGATTGCCTGTCCCCTTGTACATATGGAATTTGGGGATTGTATAGCCCGGCGGGTACTTTATCTGATCATACCAGCCTGGATACGGTCACCCAGTTTTAACAACTTGGCCGGCCACTTCATTTTCCTGGTGAACTCTTATTTGCTGAGCAATATAGTCATCCGGTGCAACTTTGGAGATAGTTTCCTCTTTGGCTGTTGAAAGAGCCGGAGATGGATTTGATGTTTCTCCTCTGTCATCTTCGAGGATAATCGGAGGATCTTCAGCTGGAGGGTCCAGCTGGATCATCATACCCACCATGTCTTGGAACAGAAGAGCCATTTGCTTTATATTGGCCGCTTGTTCCGCAGCCTCCTTGTCCTTCTTTTCGAGTATTCTCGGAAGGAATTCAGCATCAGTCTCGTGTTCGTGATGTTGTTCCGATGACGCCCCCGGGCTTTCTTTTGACCCGGTGATTGCGGCCATAGCAGTCAACATCTCCTGGAGCTTCTGCTGTTGCTGTTCCTGAGCCCTTGTGATGGGTCGGGTGAGTGGTCGGTGGCCCATAGAAGCGCGGCTATCTTCTTTCCCGGATGCCATGTAAATAGTATGGACCGTTATGCCCCCAGACTTAGGGCGTTTGGGCTCAATACCTTTGACATTTGTTGCAGGCATGGGGATCTTCTCCGGCCTTCTCTTCTTATGAGCGGTCAAAGTTGAGGGGGCCGTCGCAGTGGGCATCCAGATAGCTTTTCATGGCTTGGCAGGATGGATTTCTTCTTGTTAAATCTTCGCCCTTTTCTGTTGGCGAGGGTAATCTTGATCAGCTACTGAGTTCCGAACCTGCCGCTAGACTTTATAGATCTTGGACGGCAGCCGCTGAGGGGACTGTTCTGGGTTGGCTTTCGCAACATTCTCCATCGGAGGAGGAGATCTTTTCAGCACGGCGGTAGGAGAATTCCTGTGCACCTTATTTAGCAGCTCGAAGCTATTCCCGGTTGGAACAGCAGCATTAATTTCCGCCGTTGGGGTTGGTGGAGTTAGCCCAGAGGGGGAGCTGCCCCCGGCCTTCCTTACCCGGCGCCAGTGGCGACGTCGAGCGTGTCGCGCTGATGGAGTTGGCTCTGTGACGGGGATGGCTTTGTCTTGCCCTCTGTTCAGGTGAGGGGCTGTTGCTGGTGTCAGCCTGCTGAAGACTGATGTCCTTTGAGTAGCAGGAGCGGGAGTGGGAGTTGGGACCGTCAGTCTTGTAAAGACCGACCCCTTAGCAGGAGAAGCCGCCTTGACGACTTCAGGAGCAGGGTTGGTTACTCTCTTCGGAATAACCTTCTCTGGGATTGCAGGCTTCATTGTGGGCCCACCTGAACTTTGGCCCAATCTGGAGAAGACCGAGGAGCTGGAGTTGGACGACCCGTTGAGAGGGGCCGCAGTAGGTGTAAGCCGATCAAAGACCGACTTCTTGGGAGCTTCCGGTGTCTGCACAGGAGCGGTGAAGCTCGTTGGCGGGAGCATGGTCCCGAAAAACAACCCGGTGGTGGCTTGGGTGACCTATTCCACGGGCATCGTGAACATGGAAGCCGCTTGGGGCTCGTAGGCTATACCCCCAGTTGAGGCAGGACGGGGGTTGCAGTTGCATGTGGAACACTTTGAGCAGGTGAACGCCATTGATCCTTTGCTTTCTGCACCGAGCAAAACGCCAAATCTTAGTACCTCGAAACCCAAGGGCAACCATTAGCAAACCGTGATTGGTTCGTGAACATGACACACGAAGTGTGGAGTGGAAAGAGGAAAAGGTCCCACCGGGCGTGCCAGAATCTGTTCACCGCCGGAAGCCGGGAAGACTGGACATCTTGTCTGAATCTGGGGGCAGACGCTAATTGGTGCTATCCATCCACCTCTCCGAAGATGCCAAGTTGATTTATGGCACCATGTATCGAAGGTTTAAACGGATGTGGCCGATATAGCAGACTTCATCAGATTCCCACTCGCTTGAAGGGTTTTTGATTGTGGGGACGCTCTTCCCTGCAGGCGCAAGCCCCTGCAGTTAATTACGCTACTATATCGCGGTAACAACTTTCTCCTTCTCCATATGGTCACTTCGTGTCGTGGGTGTTTGTTTTGTGTTTGGTTGCCCGTGAATTGTATACGGAGACTAATTTGTGTTTTTCGCCCGTAGGACGTGGATTGGTCCAAATCCGTATCTTTCTTAGATTTGGGTTTGGGGGGGTTGTGTTTAAGGATACGTTAGCCTTATTTGAAGCTAGGATCAAGTTAAACGTTTGTTAAGGACACGTTAGTCTAGTTCTAGACTAAGATCAACTTAACGGGATCGTTTAGATCCGACAAGAGAGCAATTGGGCTCTATTGTTTAGTTTAATGACATTGCGGTCGATAATTAGTTTAAGGACATTACGGTCCATTGTTAGTTTTAAGACATCACGGTCGAGGTTAAGGACATCATAGTCCGTGAGTTTAAGGACCTCACAGTCCGATATTAGTTTTAAGACATCACGGTCGAGGTTAAGGACATCATAGTCCGTGAGTTTAAGGACCTCACAGTCCGATGTTAGTTTTAAGACATCACGGTCAAGGTTAAGGACATCATAGTCCATGGATTTAAGGACTCCACAGTCCGACGTTAGTTTTAAGACATTACGGTCGAGGTTAAGGACATCATAGTCCGTGGATTTAAGGACTCCACAGTCCGACGTTAGTTTTAAGACATCACGGTCAAGGTTAAGGACATCATAGTCCGTGGATTTAAGGACTCCACAGTCCGACGTTAGTTTTAAGACAACACGGTCGAGATTAACGACATCATAGTCCATGAGTTTAAGGACCCCACAGTCCGTAGCAATGTGTGGTTGTCGGGACCCGTCACCTCTCTGACGACGTTGAAGGATTACAACGACAGATATCAGAGGAGTAAAGAGATGTACCCTCGAACCGGGTTCAAATTGATTGGAAGAGCAGATGAGCTCAGTTCAATTTAAATTGAGGACTTATGGCCAGAATTGGGCTAAGTCCAGTTAAAAATGTTTAACATTTTGTTTTTGTTTTGCCTGTTAGGCCTTTATTTGGGCTCGGCCCTTTTAATAATGCTAAGCATTGGATCCAGCGGTGCTTAAAGCACAATCCTGTTATTTGGAAAGATTTTGAGGAATTTATTTCTGGTTAATTAATGATTTATCATCATTATTAGATCCTTTGATCCAACGGTGGGAATCTTTAATCCCAGCGCTGGCGCACCTACGCTCGACATGTGGTGCGCAGCGCAGAGAGCAGCGGCGCAGCACAACTGCGCTAGCGCACCCGTGCTTGACACGTGACGCGCAGCGCAGAGCGCAGCGCAACTGCGCTAGCGCACCTGTGTTAGACACGTGACGCGCAGCGCAGAGCGCTGTATCTAAAGCGTTGCTTCAACTTTTTAAATTTTGAATTTTGAAAACAGAGCTGTGCTCTGATTGGGGGTGCGCTGCCTAGGGCTCAGCGCTCCTGACGTTGGAGTGTCTGCTTTTGACACGTGGCGCGCAGCACGCAGGATCTGAAGTGTTACTTCAATTTTTGAATTTTGAAATTCAAAACAGAGCTTTGCTCTGATTGGGGGAAACAGTGAGAACATCGAAAAATTTTGTTTTTGTTTTCTAAGTGAGGTAGATTGGTGCCCCCTCCTTCAATCCTTTACCCCGGATTTGAGGTAAGATGGGCAGAGTGAGATTTAGGTCGGCTACCTACAGGCGCACCCGCTTTTTATTCACCTGAGTAAAGGGTTGGCCTGGGATACTTCCCTCGCCTCCGAGCCGGGCTGGAGACTGCCTGTAGGCTTGAGAGAAGGCTTTAGACCCTCAGTTAGGTCGGGCAGGAAACTACCCATTTTGAATAGGCACGACAGGCAAGAGGCTGCCTGCCAGCCTCACGCGGTGTCTAGGTTTAGAATCGGGAGAAACAGTCCGGATTGCAGAGAAGCAAGAATCTTTATTATTAAAGAGAGTACAAGTTTAACAGTACAATTTAATCTTTTTGGCATTATACGGCCACGGAAGATTACGTCATAAGGAATCTTGGAGGCGGCATGCTCCTCCGGGAAATACCTCGTTCACGAAGAAGGGACTGTCCCATTTCGGGGAGAACTTGCGTAGCCTCCCTTGATCCTAAAATTCATTGCGTTGGAGGACTAAGTCTCCTGATTTGAATGCTCGGAGTTTGATCCGAGCATTGTAGTACCGGACGATCTGCTGCTGATAAGCGGCTATCCTTATTTGTGCTCGGTCTCTCTTTTCCAGCAAGATGTCCAGGTTGCTTTGAAGGGCCAAGACGTTGGCTTCGTCGTCTAAGTGTTCGACCCGATAACTAGGTAGACCAATTTCTATGGGGACTATTGCCTTGGTGCCATAATAGAGATTGAACGGGGTTTCTCCCGTGGGTGTCTTCTTCGACATTCGCAATGCCTACGGTACCCGGGGAATTTCTTTGACTCATCAGCCATGTCTTCCTTCCAGGCGGGCTCTGAGCCCCCGGATGACATCTCGGTTTGCTACCTCATCTTGCCCGTTGCACTGGGGATGAGCGATAGCGGAGAACTTCATCAGTATTGTTATAGTCGCTGCAGAATTCTCTGACTTTGTCGTTCTCGAAGTTGGTTCCATGGTCGGTGATGATGCATCTTAGAATTCTAAACCGTGTGATTACGTTGTTCTGCAGGAATTTCACTATAGAGGCGGCATCCGGTTTTCTAATCGGCGTGGCTTTGAACCATTTTGTAAAGAGTCCACAGCAATGAGGATATATTTATGCCCCCCTATGTCTGTGGGGAGCTGGCCAACTACGTCTATTCCCCACTGTGCGAATAGCCAAGGGGAGCTTAGCGGCATTAGATCTGTGGCTGGTAACCGAGGAATGTTGCGCCTTGTACCTCGGTACAAGCTTTTCTGCATCGTTGTGGATAGTTGGCCAATAATAGCCCTATAGCAGCATCTTTTGAATCAGATTGCGGGCCCTCTGATGTGCGCTTCTGACTCCTTCGTGTATCTCTTGGAGAACGTACTCAACATCGTCGGAATCGACACATCTAAGTAGAGATTGGGTGTATCATTTTTTTATATAAGTTACCTTTGCTCCATACGAAGTGAAGAGCTTTCATGCGGAGCCTGCGTGCTTCCGTTCGGTCCTTAGGGAGCGTTCTATCCTTAAGGAATTCCACTATGGGCTTTCTCCAATCCGGGATACTCCCCTGAGTGGTGTAACCCTTGTATCTCTTCTATATCTTCGATGCTGGATCACGGTAGGACTTCGAAGAGGATGTTCCTCTTGTGATTGGCCGAATAGGAAGAGGCGAGCTTGCTTAAGGCGTCGGCTTCGACGTACATACTTCGGGAAACCTGCTCCACTTAGACTTCATCGAAATTTTTCCGTAGCCTTCTCACCTCGGCGAGATATTTCATCATGAGGGGTTCTCGGGCTTCAAATCATCCTGTCATTTAGCCAACGACTAACGCAGAATCGCTGCAAATTCTGATTTTCTTTAGCCCCACCCCTAGGCGATTCGTAGGCCGGCAAATAAGGCTTCATATTCTGAGGTGTTGGTTGAGTCCTTGAATTTGAACCGCAGAGAATATTCCACCTCAGCTTCATTGGGGCTACGGATGACCAGCCCAGCCCCACTTCCTTCCTCTGTGGAGGAACCGTCCACATAGAGTACTCAGTCCGGAATCAGACCGAGCTTTTTTCGACTGAGTGTTGTGAGTTTGGCTCTCATGTCGGTGCTTTTTCTCTGTTGGGATTGGTGTATTCGACCGCAAAATCGGATAGGGCTTGGGTTTTAATAGCTTGCCTTGATTGGTACTGGATGTCAAATTGCGACAAGTCCCATTTCCACTTCTCCATGTGGCCCGACGACTCGGATGAACCGAGGATGTTACCCAGGGGTTGGTCAGTGAGAACGATGATCGTATGAGCCTGGAAATAGAATCAAAGCTTCCTGGAGGCGATGATGAGCGCTGGGACTATCTTTTTGATGGCCATGTATCTTGTCTCCGTGCCTTTAAAAACGTGGCTGATGTTGTAAACTGGCTTATGTATTTCGTCGGATTCTTTGATGAGTACGGAGCTGGCCGGCTAGCTGGAGACGGCCAGGTACAGCAGTAGCTCGTCTCCTTCGGCCGGTTGGGTGAGTAGCGGTGGTATCGATAGATAAGCCTTGAGCTGCTCGAAGACGACTTGACATTCCTCGGACCACTCGAACCCTGGGATCTTCCTTAAGGCTCTGAAGAAATGTAGGCACTTTTCCCCGGACCTGAACATGAACCGACTCAGAGCGGTCACCCTGCCTGTGAGTCTCATGATTTCTACGTTGCTCTTGGGCGTCGTCATGTCAATGATGGCTTTGATCTTCTCTTGGTTTGGCTAGATTTTTCGGTGGGTGACCATGAATCCAAGGAACTTTTCGCCCGTGATGCTGAAAGCACACTTGGCTGGATTTAACTTCATTTTGTGCTTTTGCAGGACCTCAAAGGTTTCGCCAAGGTCCGTGGTATGCCCGGCTGACTGGGTGGACTTCATAACCATGTCATTGACGTAGACTTTCATATTCTGCCCGATCTGTTGCTTGAACAGCTTGTTGACCAGCTGTTGATAAGTTGCCCCGGCGTTTTTGAGGCCAAAGGGCATTACCTTGTAGCAGTAGACCTCTCGATCAGTCATTAATGCGGTGAGATCTTTGTCGGCTGGGTCCATCCGGATTTGATTATAATCGGAGAAGGTATCCATGAAGCTCAGCAGCTCATGACCGGCCGAGAAATCCACCAGCTAATCTATCCGATGGAGCAGTTAGTTGTCTATTGGGTAGGCCTTGTTCAGATCAGTAAATTCGACACACATGCGCCACTTCCCATTAGCTTTCTTGACCATGACTACGTTGGCTAGCCAACCCGAGTAGTCTAGGTTTCTGATGAAGTCTGCCGCGAGTAGTCGGTCCACTTCCTCCTGAATTGCCTTCTGTTTGGCAGGCGCAAAACTTCTTTTCTTTTGTCGGACCGGCTGGGCTTTTGAGTCAACTCCGAGCTTATGAGAGATCACCTTGTGGTCGATCCCCTGCATGTCCACGGAGGTCCAAGTAAACATGTCGAAGTTGTCATGGAGGAACTGGATAAGGTTGCCCCGAATTTCCCCGGTCAAGAGGGAGCTGATCTGGATAGTTCGGTTGCTGCCTTCCTCTTTTAGGGGGACTTCGGACAAGGTTTCTACCGGGGAACCTCGGATCTCCTTCTTGGCATCACGTGTATCTAGCAATTCTTGAGGATTACATAGTCCGTCGGTTAGATCAACTTCTTTATCACTGGGAACTGTCGTAGCGAGATACCCTAGCGATTTGCAGATCTCCGTAAGCCCGGCCTATCCCATCATAGCTCAGAGGAAACTTGAGCATGAGGTGGTAGGTAGAGATTTGAGCTTGAAGGACATTTAAGATGGGGCGATCCAAGAGGATGTTATAAGACGAAGGAATCCGATCGACGAGGAAACTCGCCGACATTGTTCGGGTTCTTCCGGCCTCCCCAATGATAAAAGCGAAAGTGATCGTTCCCTCGGCTAGGATGGAGTGGTTAGTATACCCGGAGAGAACGTGCGAGGTAGGTTGGAGATCAGACGGGTTTAATCCTATACGCTAGAAGCAGTTGTAGAATAGGATGTCCGCCAAGCTTCCTGAGTCAACGAGAATTCTCCTGACTTCGTACCGATTTACCCGGGCCATGATCACTAGGGGATCATTGTGCGGGACAGATATGCCATGCAAGTCTTCGTCGGTGAAGGTGATGGAAGCAACCTGTTGGTTCCTAATGCCTTCACCACTAACCCGTGGCCAATGCGGAATTCAAAAACAAAAATTTTCGAGGCACTAGAAACTAAATTCCATGAATCGAACCAAACACCTAAACTAGAGCCATAATAAGATAGAAATCACAACCTTTGTAGCATCTTCATTTGCTACAATTGGGTTGGACTCTAGCATGCTCTCAAGAGCTCTGAGTCGTGTTTGCAAGCCGGTCCTCCTTCGCCGGAGATGATCCACCCGAAGGAACCGATCCATGCTTTGGCTTCACCTAGTGAAGCAACCGACGCTCCAAGCTTGCTAGGAATGGAGCGTGGGGATGTGTAACACTTTAGAATACTGATAGTATTAATTAAGAGATAATACCGGTTTTTAATGAAATTTTACCAATAATTATTTTAAACATATTTTATTTAATTACATTATTTTTTTTTTACGTGCACACACGTGTGCATGTTGAATTAGGGTCAATGAGGTGTTAGCCATGCTCATATAATCATGGCACACTTAACCCTCTCTTTTATCAAGTCATGCTAAAATTTAACATTTATATCTATTTTAATTATTCAAACAAAGGGTTAATTTAAAAAGAAAAGAGAGGAATAGAAGAGAAGGAAGGTTTGAATTCTTGAGGAGTTAAGGGGGGATGTCTGCCATTATGGGTATTTATGAGAGGGAGAGTGAGTGTAACACCTCATACACTCACACTCACATACACTCACACTCACAACACATATACATTCAATTCCCTCACAATACCTCTCATTCACACCTCACTCTCTGAATTATTATTCCTAACTCAGTTGCTCTCTCTTCCTTAACAACACTTCAAGTTCTCCACTTGATTTATATGTTTGTATCACAATCCTAGACCTAATCTTGATCCAACCCCACTAAACCCTTTACAATTCATGCTAAAGCCTTTGTGATTATTTGAAGCTTGGAAAGCTAGGGTTTTTCCCAAGTTTTGGTGAGGTAGTGATCTTTATACCCTTATTAGGCTCTAATGAAGTTTGTATGCATATTAGTTTCAGTTTTAAAACACTAAAGTTATAGTTTTGTGCAAATATCATATTTTTGGGTATGTTGGTGTCTCTATGATCTGCTATCACTAAGTAGTCTACTGTAAAATCTAGTAATACAGTAGTATAATGTTAGAAGCCCTGAGTGTGCACCTGAAACCCGGACCCCACCCTTCTCGGTCGACCCGGCGAGAAAGAGGGAAAGTCCGGCGCCGCAGGATATTTAGTCACCTGGGGAGTTGTGTTTTTGAGGGCATGCGCCTGTAGGTTAATCTTGGTGTTTGGTACTGCTTGATTTTTCTATATTGACTGTAGGAAAAATTTGGGACCGTTTAGGTAGAATTCAAGTGTTTCGGATTCATGCGATACGGATTTATCCGATATTCGTTTAAGTGTTTCATACGTTTGGTGGCCGTAGGGTTAGTATAGTATATCGCTGCACGCGTTTAGCCGCTAAGCGAACACTTAGTAGCTAGTGGGAGTCAGGCTGTTGTCGCTGTTGTATTTGTGTGTTATCGCTAGTGCTAATTTCATTTGATGTTATGTGATATTAGGATCGATTTCGGGGACTTTGAGCGCTACAAGGAAAAGAAAAGAAGTTGTTGGATTCACCTAGCTCGAGATCATCGGTGAGTAGATTTAACATCTACGGGGGAATCGCCCGTATGGCGCTAAGCATCGAGGGCTGGATTCAGTGATATAAACCTATGTTGTTAGTATATACTTTGATTGAGCATGAACATCGTCTTGCACATCCCATTAATAGTTATACATTGACACTGTATTAATTGGACACTACACCATTACTAACAGTTCATGTTGCACGAGCACTGAATTGTATGCCACACACACACACCATTGGTAATTTCTATGACACACATACTATTAAAATTACCATGGATAATAAATATTGCATCATACATGTTTGCATACTACATACATTGCTATAGTTGCTCATGTACTGCCAAAGATGTTGCATTTCTATTTCGTAGAATTGGAAAACCGCAAGATACCTTTGAAAACTTGGTAATTTAAAAGAGCGGTTTTCCCTTGAAATGCTTATTTTACTGTTCCGTATTTTCATATCTCGTATTTCATGGACATATGCATCGACTACTGATTTCATGCGATTTCTGGATTTGAGAACCGCGATTATATTTAAAAAGGGAAATATAATATACTGCTTGAAAAATATGGTTTCTCTTGATATGATATTTCGAAGCATCCACCATGAGTTTTTCTTGGTTCTGAGATGTGGGTATACCCAATTCGAGGAGTGGTAGGCAGCATCTGTGGGTACATGGTGGACCCGGTGAGGTACCCCGGGGCAAGAAAACTCGTATAGATAGGCAGTGAGCCCGACGGAGGGAGTACTATCTACCGGTGATTGTATAGAACTCGACGGATGTCCGGAGGATACCGTCTTGGAGTTATGAGATGAGATATATATATGAGGGCCGATCGGAGTATGCGGTGCCTGCATTATGAGTATTTATGTGTCGATTTTGGACACGGGTTTCATGATGTTTCGAGTGTCAATGTTGGACACTCGGGTTTCATGATATGACGGATATGAGGGCCGATCAGTGTGATGGCGCCTGAGATATTGGGATTTGGGGTGTCGTTGATAAACATCGGTTTTCTATGATGATTCATACATAAGGTTTTATGTGTTATCCCATACTCAGGATTTATTAGACATGCATTTAGACATGTAGTGGTTGTACCCTGGTGGTAAACCTTGATCATGATTTTTCGGCATATTCGTACTGTTATATTTATACCATCAGATTTCATATTTCAGATTATCGCTTTTCATGCATACTTGCAATTATCTGTATTATGTTATTTACTATTCACGAGTTGGCAACTCACCCCCGTTGTGCCACAGTGTTTTGCAGGCTTGACCCTCAGTATAGTCGCGGCAGGGCTTATCATTTTATCTACTTCTGCGGATACCGCTGCTGTTGGTCGTGATTTTGGATAGATAGGTAGTTTGCGGTTATCCGTATGATCTCATTGTATATCTTATTTTATCTAGTACTCTCCATCCACCACTTTCACGTATATTGACTTAGAGACGAGTTTGTGAGGAAACGATATTCTATTATTTTTGTGACTCTGGGTATCGAGCTCGTATGAGCCGGCTATTTTATTTATATTGTGATGTTGTTTCACTTCTTTATTGCTTATTCCTTCGCTACGATGTCGTATATATGTTTATATAAACTTGTTGTGGTTGTGTTCCGTCTTTTGGCGTGAGTTGCTCCCGTTTGGCATGCTTTATATTTATGTTATGCTTGTACCCGTTTGGGGCTAGTTTTTACAAAAGCGATGCTGCCGAAATTTTCAAGAAAGTAAATTAAGTTAAGATTTTATAACTTAAGATTTCAAATGTTTTGGCAATGGTTTTAAATGTTTTATCTTTCTATCTTTTTTTTATGGTTTAGATTTCTGGGTTGTCGGCTTACTTGAATTACGTTATGCCTTCAGACGTTGCGTGATTTAAGTACCGGTCACGTTCCTAAATTGGGTCGTGACAGGATGTAGGAATTTTCCACTATCTTTTTCTCTCAAATCTAAGCTCAAGAGAACAAGTATAGAAGGAGGAGGCGGTGAGGAAAAATAGCCATGAGCAAGTGTTGAAGAACTTGAGAGCATGAATCATAGAATGAAGAGTGATAGAATGATGAAAAGAATGGCTTCATATTTTTCAACCATATGACAACATTTTCTAATAAAATAATGAAGCCCATTCCTCGCTACATGTCTTCAACCATACTCAATACCAGCTCACCCTCCACCTCATTTTATGAATATTCATAAATGAATATTCATAAATGAGGCGTCCATCTTCTAGAACAAATTCCGTATAAATACGGAATACAACCAGATATACATATCGGAATACATATATGCATATTCGTATAAAAATACGCATAGCCAAGAGAGAAAATGAATAGTGAACAATAATACTAGAATAGATATATTTAAAAATACATATAAATTATTAAATGAAAACTTGATTTAATAATCCGGTTTAATCCTAAACCGCTATTATTATCGACTGTCCGATTAAAGTCCGTGTAGCCTGTACACATATTTAATCGGACACTTGTATGAACCAATATACGTCATCTACATCATATCACCTAAACCGGGAAAACCCTCTGTGTAAGACTCTAAAGACTCGTCAATACGCTGGCAGTGGGTTTAATCACAAGCACGTCAGCGGCACTAGCTGTACGTAACGGCTATTTAGGTATTGAGCGAAAGGAAACATAATGAGAAAACTCATCCGTACCCCTACTGAGCCTGTCTGTGACAATCTGCATACAGTCCGGTCTGTTCGTCTAAGAGTATCGCATATCGATTCTAGAGGGTGGATAAAATCAGATCCCTACTAACGCGATAATTCATGTCGGTATGAAGCCCATCACCCACTGAGAAACTATCGATCCAAATCAGTAATTCTCATCTATCTTGGTCAAGGATTTCTGGTGATGGTCGCTCATGCACAAAGCGACATTTACCCCCAATACCCGGAGAGACGAATCCCCAACGATTCGCTCACCGCCTTCATGTGGCTCGGAATTGTACCCAACTAAAATCTGTTTGCACGACTCCTTTAAACCATGGTAGGGTAGTAATCAAAACATGGTGGGAACTCACATGAGAAAAATGAAGATCTCAGGTCGACAGACTAACCTATACTCATGTCATATGTGAACTGTGTTTCCCCCAATAAAAAAGCAAGGCTCTGTTCAAAATTTAAAAAAAGGGCAGCGCCTCACGTGCCTTGCACGAGGGCGCCAACACCAAGAGTTAAAAACTTTGAGGCAGCGCCTCACGTGCCTTGCATGAGGGCGTCAGTGCCAAGAGTTAAAAACTCTGAGGCAGCACGTGTAGATGCTAGAACTAAAATCTCTCTGTTAAAAAGAGCCATTGGATCAAACATCCAACGGAGATGATAAATTATCAAAATACAAAATTAAATTCTGTTGAGAAAATATTCCTCAAATCTTTCTAAACAAAAAAGATTACTATCTGTAAAACAGAGTACCGTTAGACTAAAAAATCCAATGGTGATTAAAAATCACCTATATACAGAAAAATTCTGTATGGGAAAATATTTTCATAATCTCATTAAAAATAAGAAAAATATCTTCTGTAAAATAGAAGTCCTTGGATCAAAGATCCAATGGTGGATAAAATCCCCAAATCAATCAGGATCTCTCAACGAGAGATTTTTTTAACTAAATCAACATATGTGTCTCTACTATAAAAAGGACCCAAGACTTCAAGTCTTACACAGAGGAACCCCCTATAAGCTTCAAACTAAAAAAAGAGAGAGCAAACAAGAAGAAAGCTTTAAGAGGGAAGAACGAAGAATACCTCTTTTCGAGGTAAATAAAAATAATAGAGATCAGAGCATCTCCTCTGCATATCCAAGGGTTTAACCCTTATAAAAGAACTTAGTTCTTTCTCTGGATCTGAGATTCATGAGACAACTCTCGCACAAATGAGAATTTAATTCTCATAGGGATGAACTTGTTCTTAGGGATCAAAGATCCAGAAAAGAATAGAGAATTGAACTCTTCAGAACAGAATATACGAAGAAAACCCAGCGCCGAGTGCCTCACGTGCCCCTTACATGGGTGCTGCTCAATAAAGAGTGCTTAGCACTCAATGGTTAGCGCTCAGCGCCAAGCACCTCATGTGTCCTTCACGTGGGCGCTGTTCAATAAAGAGTGCTTAGCACTCAATGGTTGGCGCTCAGCGCCAAACGCCCCACGTGTTCCTCATGTGGGCGCTGCTCAATAAAGAGTGCTTAGCACTCAATGGTTGGCGCTCACCGCCTCGCGCCTCACGTATCCCTCACGTGGGCGCTGTCCAATAAAGAGTGCTTAGCACCCAATGTTTGGCGCTCAGCGCCGAGCGCCTTACGTGCTCCGCACGTGGGCGCCATAAAGAGTGTTTAACGCTCCATAAAAAAGGAGAGGGGGAAGTAAAGTAAAGTATGAGTGTCAGAACCCATATAAATGCTCAGCTTTATTTGCACAGAAAAGGGACTGAGCCCAAGCAAGTGTTCAACACTTTATTCAAATGAAATGGCAAAGACTGAGTGGGCTGAGCCCAAATTGACCAAATCCCTAATTCAGATCAACCGAGCCCATGTGCTCATCATTTTCCAAATTGGTCTTAGTCCCAAACATGACTAATGACCTTCCGATGGATATATATCCCACATCTCTCTTCAATCTAGAAATTGGTTTAAGGGTACATCTCCTCACACCTCTGATATATGTTGTTGTAATTCTTCAACGTCTTCAGAGAGGTGGCGAGTCCCGACAGCCAACAACTCTTTGGTGCACTCCCAAACCGATGGGCACATCACAATACAGACCGAAACGTCCTTAAACTAAACCCTCACCCCAAAAAATGGTGATCTACGGACCGCAACGTCCTTAAACTAACAACGGACTGTAACGTCCTTAAACTAAAACAATTGAGCCTAAATGCTCTTTTATCGGATTTGAATGATCCTAAAACCCCGTTAAGTAGATCTTAGTCTAAAATTGGACTGACGTATCCTTAACAAACATTTAACTTGATCTTAATCCCGAACGAGATTAACGATCCTTAAATCAAACCAAACCCAAATCTAAGAATATACGGATTTGGACTGATCAACGCCCTACGGGCGACAACACAAATTAGTCTCCGTATACAATCCATGGGCAACCAAAAATAAAACAAACACACACGACACGAAGTGAACTTCTGGAGCCGGAGAAAGTGGTTATCGAGTTGCGGTAACGTAATTAACTGCAGGGGCTTGCGCCTGCAGGGAAGAGCGTCCCCACAATAAAAAAAACCTCGCAAATAAGGGGGAATCTGACGAAGTCTAATACAACGGTCGCATCCGTCTAAACCTCCGATACAAGGTGCTATAAATCAGCTTGGCATCTTCGGAGAGGTGGATGGATAAATCCAAATAGCATCTGCCCCTAAATTCAGGCAAGACGACCTATGCAGTTCCGGCTCCCGTTTTCGGCGGTGAACAGATTATGGCACGTCCGGTGGGACCTTTTCCTCTTTCCACTCCATACATCGTGTGTCGTGTTCACGAACAAATCGCGGTTTACTATGGTTGCCCCTGGGTTCGAGGTACTAAAATTTTGTGTCTTGCTCCTGTGCAGAGAGAAGAGAAGTCGATGGCTTCCAACTGCACCTGCAACAGCAACTCTCGCTCTACCCCAAATGGAGGAGTGAGTTATGGGCCCCAAGCGGCCTCCATCTTTGCAATACTAGTGGAGCAGGTAACTCAAACCACCATTGGACTGTTCTTTGGACCATTATCCCGCCAGCAAGCTTCGGTGCCCCAATGCCCCTACAAGAGGCTCCCAAGAAGTCGGCCTTCGATCGACTTGAAATCTCCACGGCCCCTCTCAGCAGGCCATCCAATTCTAACGTCTCAGTCTTCAACAGGTTGAGCCACAGTTTAAGTGGGCCCATAAAGAGGCTCGTGATACCTGAAGGGGTTATCCCGAAACGGATATCCGTTCCATCTTCGGTAAGAGAAGTCATCAAGATAGCTTCCCCCACCAAAAGGTTGGCCTTTGAAAGATTGACCATCCCATCTCAGCAGACGTCAGTCTTCAATAGGCTGGCACTAGTAGTAGCCTCTAATCAAAGCAGGGGTCATGACGAAGCCACTCTCACAATGGAGGCAATCCCATCTGCAAGGCATGCTCGACGTTGCCACTGGCGCCGAGTGAGAAAAGCTGGAGGCAACTCCCCCTCTGGACTTACTCCACCAGCTCTAATGGTGGAAATTGATGCTGCTGTTCCAATTAGGAACAACTTTGATCCGCTCAGGAGGGTGCGAAAGAACTCCCCAAACGCCGTATTGAAGAAGTCTCCTCTGCCTGTTAAAAACACAACGCAGGCAAAACCGGAACAGCCTCGTCAACGGCTGTCCTCCAAGATCTGCAGGGTCTGGCGTAGAGTCCAAGACTCTGTAATTAACAAAGACTACTCTCGTCGACTGAAGAAAAAGAAGACCCGGCAGGGGAAGACCATCCCTCCGTCATACAACGGAACGCATCGTCTACATGGGTGCTTGTTACAACGGCGCCTCTGACTTCAACCTCCCACAAGAGGAGAAGGCCGGAGAAAACCCCACTACCTGCAGTGAATTCCAAAGGCACTGGACCCAAACGCCCTAAGTCTGGGGGCATGATCGTGCACATGGTGTACATAGCTTCCGGGAAAGAGGAAATCCGTGCTTCCGTAAGTCATCGACCACTCACTCGGTCGTTGATAAAAGCTCAGGAGCAGCAACAAAAGCTCCAAGAAATGCTGATGAAAATGTCAGCACTCACCGGGAAGAAAGAAAGCCGGGAATCAACGTCTGAGCAGCGCCAGGAACAAGATACTGACATCGAGTTCTTGCGAAGGGTGTTGGAAAGGAAGGATGAGGAGGCTGCAGAACAGGCTGCTAATATAAAACAGATGACCCTTTTGTTCTAAGACATGGTTGGGATGATGATCCAGCTGGAATCTCCAGCCGAAAACCCTCCGATAATCATCGAATACGACAGAGGAGAAACGTCCAACCCTTCTCCGGTTGTCTCAGCAGCCCAAGAAGAAACAATTTCCAAGGCTGCCCTTGATGACTACATAACTTAACAAATACAAGCTTATCAAGCGAGTGAAGCGGCAGGCCAAGTCGTCAGAACTGGACGACCTTATCCAGGATGGTACGATCAAATCAAGTACCCGCCAGGATATACGATCCCTAAGTTCCATGTGTATAAGGGGACGGGCAATCCACACCAGTATATTGCTCAATTCAAAGCTCTGTGCGGTAATACTGGAGGCGACGACAAACTGTTGCTTCGCCAGTTTATTAGCAGCTTGTCAGAGATGACATTTGAATGGTACTCATAGCTCCCAAATGATTCTATCAAAACATTCACGGAGATGGAATTACTATTCACACAGCGGTTCGCAAGCGCAAGCGAGCACACCCCAATCATGGTTTTAATCAATGCCAGGGTGATGCCAGGAGAGATCTGGGTTCAATACGCAATTCGATGGCGGAATCTATGATCAAAATGCAAACAACACATAGAAGAAGCTCCTGCCGTGGGCATATTCCTAGGGACCCGTGATCCTCAGGCAACTATTTCCCAATTTATGATGTTTTTCAAGCCGACCACCTTCCACGTCTTGATTGACAAGCTAGCCCAAATGGACCAGATAGGATATAAGCCGTCCTCTTCAAAAATGGATCTTCGAAATGAAAAGGGCAAAGAGAAAGCGACCTTCGTTGCCAACGCTCAACAACAACCGAGTGACCCGAAAGAGGTTGCTCGCCAAAGCAACACGCACCGATCCCTCGAAGAGAAGTTGAGACTTCCTTACTAGTTCCCCCGGGATAAAACGAGGAGACTGTTCGAACTGGCGATGCGCAACAGGCTCATCACTCTGCCGAATCTAAGACGCCCACTGCAGCCTGGTGATGTTAGCAGTCCCAACTACTGCCCCTACCACAGAGTAATGGGTCACCCAATCAAAGATTGCCACGTCTTCAAAAACTAGGTTGATGACCAATACCAACAAGGCAAGTTCGCGCTATCCGAAAACTGGAAGGTAAACCCGCCATAGCAGCATGCTCCTAAAATGGTGGATACGCCGGGGGCATCATGCTCATTTATAGAAGAAGCTCTGTTGGAAGTTGTCCTTTCAGCTAAAACTAAGAGAATGCTGAAGGATCTTCAAGCATGTCCGGAGATCAAATGGAAAAGCCCGCTAGAGCCCGAGATCATTGAGGGGATGCTTAAACCGTGCTCAACACCGAAAGCTAGTAACGATAGGCAAAACACCCAGGTCAGGCCTTCAAAGTCTTCAAAGCAAAAGAAGAAGACCAAGAAGCCCGTACAGCCTGATAACGAGCGTACGGACCTGCAAAAGTACATTGACGCGCTGGAAGAGTACAACTAGAAGGTGCGGACCCCAGTCACTCTCGAAGAGTTTCTCAACCATATCCTTGAGAATGGAGACAGCGACAATGATGAGGGAAACAACTCGTCAGAAGAATATGAGGATTATGTAGCGAGTTGCCACATGGTTTCTCACTCATCGTTAAAAGACGAAGAAACTCCCTCGGTGTCAGAGAGCAACGCGAAGAAACTGGGGGCAGGATCGGTCCTAAGATCCCTGAAACCGTCAGACGACCTGATTGACAGGTTGCTAAAAAAAGCCCTTCAAAAGAGAAATGCTAACCAAGAGCGTGAAACAGACATATACAAAAAGACTAAGCGTCGGCGTCAGGATGAAGAAGCTGCGGTGAGGAAGAGTCACAAAGTACTCCAACCAGATCAAAGCACACCCGCGGCAGACAAAAGTAGGTTTAAGATGGGAAAATGGTTTGCCAAAGTCCTGTCAATGGGGATGAAGCTGCCACCTTTCAAAAGAAATGCTCCCGAGAGTACGTGCCTCAATGAAGCGGATGTACAACCGAACTACTGCTTATACCATCGGAGGGTTACACACCCTACCGAAGAGTGCAGTACCTTCAAGAAGTGGTGGCAGGGATACATTGCCCACCGACAACACTGCAAGAGGATGAAGCGTGAAACCCGTCGACAGCGAAAAAATGCGACAGATGAGCGCGGAAAAATGACTGGCAACTATTATATGGTTGATGCCATTTTGACAAAAGGAAAATCTCAAGTTCTTACCTTCGGGAGCGATTCTGACGAAGAAATAACACTCGGCCCTCTCTTCAAGGAATCCACCTCTGGAAAAGAAGAAGAGGTGAAGAACTGTGAGAACATTCAGCTGCTTAACCGTACGTTTCCTGAAAAGAATCTCGGACCCTCAAAAAAAGGTTCAGGCAAGAAAGACAAGGGGAAGGAAAAAGTCACTGAGGAGATTGCCCTCGATGATAGAGTCGTCGAAGAGCTCACAGTCAAGGACCCGCCTAAGAAAAATAAGGTGGATTATAATGTTCTGGCACACCTAAGGAAGATACCCTGACAATTGAGCATTTTGGATGCCCTTCTCCTGTCTAAAGAGGCACGAGATTCTCTGATCAAGGCATTACAAGAGCCCGATCAGTTTCAAGCCTTCCTTGCAGAAGAAAAGATGAAGGATGAGCTGGAAGAAATTCGCACAGCTGACATTACATTTGGCAATGAAGACCTCCTCCTCAGAACGTGCGAACACAACCGTCCATTATATTTAACAGGGTACTGCCACGATATCAAGATAGGAAAGATCCTGGTTGACAATGAGTCCTCCGTCAACCTTCTCAATGTGAAAGTGTTGAAGGAGATTTGCATGAACGTTCAGCACCTGGCTCGGGATAAAATTACCATCTCCAGGTTTGACTCCCAGTCATCACGAACGCTCAGGTCTGTAATACTGACGTTACGCTTCGGGTTGCTCGTCACTGACATCAAATTTCATATCGTTGACGCCAAGACTTGCTACAACGTTTTGCTCGGCAGGCCTTGGTTACACAAGTATAACGCCATCCCTTCTACACAACATCAGTGTATGAAGTACTTCAAAAACGGCCTAGAGTGCACCATGACGGGAGAACTAAATCCATTCTCCATAAATGAAGTCCGAAAATATGAAGACGCAAAGTACTTCCTACCTGACTTCAAAGACATGGAAAGATGTCATAAGCTGGAGAATAAACAAAAAGTTGTCGCCACCATCCCGATCTTTGGGAGTGATACCGAGGAGGTTGAAGAGATGGTTTATTCGGGGCAGCCCCAATGCAACAGACTCGGACTATCTATCCCTATTTTGGTCTTCGACAGCGACTCGGAAGACAAGGTCAACACAGTATTCTCTATTTGTCCATCAATACAAACCTTCATTAGAGCTAATCAGAGTTTGCAAATTGCCATGGTTCCACGGCAGCAATACAGGGAACTTGATGCGCTCGATACATACGGCGTGCAAGAGATGCAAACTTTCTACGTCCCTCCCAAGAAAAAAGGTGAAAAGACAATCCTCTTCTATCGATCCACGGAGACAAAAGTGGAAAGAGAAGTCTGGCATGGTGCCGAACCTGCGCTTGGCAGGCTTCAACCAATCCGTCTGCCCAGATACTACACAGAGGGATTGAAGAGGCTGTTAAGATGCCAAGGCGTACCCTTTAAACAAACTGCTCGACAAGTCCGATTCTACAACAAGATTTGGGACGTTCCCAGGACTCAACGAAAAATGCCTAACGGGAGGATGAAGACGACTGGGCTTGGATACGTTCGGTTCAAGAAACGGGAGCGATTCCATGGCTTCCATATAATAAATGACTCCGGAGAAGAAGAGAATGCTTTTCTAGATAGCGCCGATATCGAGCCAAAGCAGGATTCTGCCGTAAAAATGCCAAGCCCGTCATTCGAAGAACAAATTAACAAGGTAATAAGGGAAGCGGGTCAAAAGGTTCAGGATGACCACAGCCGTGAAAGGGCCATTTACGAGAAAGCCAGAACGCAACGTCTCATTCAGCAAGCTACGGAGGATGACGATGCCCTTCACCCTCAGCCCGCTGTGCGCTCTCGTGGCAAGAAAAAAACATGACGTAGAAGCAACAGCAAGGTGAAGAATGGGAATGACATTCAAAAACAGAAAAGCGGATCCAAGAAGCCACGCGATCGAGGAAAAGTCAGATGGAATCCGTCTTTTATGAAAAAGATGGGTCAAGAATATTCTTTCCTTCGAGACATGACAGGGAAAATCTTCGACCCTGTCATGAAACATCAAGTGATGGCACTCCCGGAGTCCCGGCACCCCGAACAAGTAAACGAGGTCCATCACCCATATTATTGCTCCTACCACCAAGCAATAGGACATCCTCTTGAAGACTGCTTCACCTTCAAAGACTGGGTTGAGCAAGGCAGGTTTGCTCTATCCGACTGTTAGAAGGTAGCCCCACCCTAAAAGCATGAGCCAAAAGCAACCTACATTGCGAGGGTAAGTCCAGATCAACATCGAGCTTAGAAACGAGCTCGTACCTGCCACATGATAACATTGTCTAAAGAGGGAGAGCATGAGAATGTAGACAACCTCACCCATTGCCTCGCAGATGAAAATGAGGATGAGGTGATCTCAGAATTTCTACCGGCGCCAAAAGAGCTGGAGGATGGGATACATACTACGGCGGACAATCTGAGGAAAATCGACATGGGGACGACAAACGATCCGAGGCCAACGTTCATCAGTGAGCTGCTGTTTGAAGAGCAGATGGCTACATTAAAAGACGTGCTTATGCAGTATAAATACTTCTTCGCATGGAACTATTCTGAGATGCCGAGATTAGATCCGGAGATAGCTGTACATAAACGGGCGATATCACCGAACGTCAACCCAGTCAAACAGGCGCTAAGAAGAATGCGGCTCGAACTTGAGATGGGTATCAATGCCGAAGTCAAGAAGTTAATTGACTCTGGCTTCATCCAAGAAGTTTAATACCCCGACTAGATCGCCAACATTGTCCCAGTGATAAAGAAAAATGGGACAGTGCTCATCTGCGTGGACTTTCGAGACCTCAATAAAGCTTTCCCGAAGGATGACTTCCCCGTACCGGTTACCGAGCTGATGATCGATAATACATCCACCCATGAAGTCTTCTCCTTCATGGACGGATCCTCAGGCTATAATCAAATAAAGATGCATCCCAAAGACTGAAAGCATACTGCCTTCCGAATCCCGCTGGGCATATTCTGCTGTAAAGTAATGCCCTTCGGTCTGAAGAACGTTAACGCTACCTACCAGAGGGCCATGACGAAGATCTTCGATGACCTAATACACGAGATTGTTGAATGTTATATTAACGATCTCCTGGTGAAAAGCAAATCGTACAAGGAGCACTAGGAGCAATTGATAATAGTGTTCCAGCGCCTTCGGAAATATAATCTGAAGATGAACCCTCTGAAATGCGCGTATGAAGTCTCCTCAGGCAAATTCCTAAGATTCATCGTATGACACCGAGGCATCGAAATAGACCCATCAAAGATCAAGACGATTATGGAAATGCCCTTACCAAGAACTCTTAAGCAACTGCGGTCTCTCCAAGGAAAGCTCGCATATATCCGACGGTTCATAGCTAACCTCTCCGGAAAATGCTGCCCCTACAGCCATCTAATGAAAAAGGGGACCCCGTTCATTTGGGATCGTAAATGCCAAAGTGCACTGGACGAAATCAAGCAGTATTTGTAGAATCCCCCGGTGTTGACCGCTCTGGTCAAGGGAAAGCCCCTCTTCCTGTACATAACAGCCCTTGAAGGTTCTTTAGGCGCGCTATGGGCACAAGAAAACGATCAAGGAAAAGAGAGAGCTCTTACTATTTGAGTCGAGTTCTCCTGGGGGCAGAAAATAACTACTCCCCTATTGAAAAGCACTGCCTGGCACTGATCTTCGCGATAACGAAGCTCAGGCATTATGCCTTGGCACATGAGGTCCATCTCATATTAAAGGTGGATCCTCTCAAATATCTGATGTCAAGGGCCATACTAACAGGAAGGCTTGCCAAATGGGCCCTCCTCTTCATGGAATTCTCGATAACATATCGACCCCTTAAGGCAGTGAAAGGCCAGGCCATCGCCGATTTTCTCGCAAAGCATCCAGTTCCAGCCGATTCTCCCTTAAATTGCGAATTGCCAGACGAACACGCGTTTGACACAATCTACAGGGAGAAAGAAGGGAGTGATGCCCGATGGGAACTATACTTCGACGGAGCATCTTCCTTGAAGAAGCGAAAGAAAAGCACCCCCATAATCAAAGCCGGAATAGGCCTTATCTTTGTGACTCCATAAGGAGGGATAATGCGTTTTGCCCTTTCCTTAATGGAACCAAGAACAAACAACGAGGCGGAATATGAAACATTGATAGCGGGTCTTGAGATTGCTGTCGACATGGGAATCGAAAACCTCCTCATACATGGAGACTCACAGCTGGTTGTTAGCCAAGTAAATGGCAACTATCAAACGTGCAAGCCAGAGTTGGTAAAATATGGCGAAAGAGTGCAGCAATTGCTGACTCAAATCCCCTCCTACATCCTGGAAAGCATATCGCCTGCAGAAAATATCCAAGCAGATGCATTAGCTAAGCTTGCTAAGGAACTGGCCGACGAAAACCTCGATGACGTAAGAATCATTGTGCAAAGCTGTCGGATTCTCGCACCAGCAGAAATATCTCTGGAGTCGTCTAGAAGAGAAGAAGCGACCAAACAAGCAGCCTACCAAATAAAAGACGAAGAAAAGGCTACAGATTGGAGAGAAGACTTCATAGACTACTTCAAATCTCATCAAACGCCCAAAGATATATCATCAAGACATCAGCTCATGAAACGAGCTCTATCCTTCATCTTCGTCAATAATACTCTATAAGAGATCGCTTGACGGTCTGTGGCTAAGGTGCCTGGGACTGGAATATGCAAGGAGAGTCGTCCAAGAAACTCACAAAGGACTCTGCGGTTCCCATCAAGCCGGGCCAAAGATAAAGCTGAAGATCAAAAGAATGGGTTACTATTGGCCCACGATGATTTAGGACTGCCTCGAATATGCGAAGCAGTGTCACTCGTGCCAAATCCATGAGGACTTCATCCACCAGCATCCGAATCCGCTACACCCAACATTGGCTAGCTGGCCGTTCAAAATGTGGGGAACCGATATAATCGGGCTTATCGAACCAGCATCATCCAAGGGACATCAGTTCATATTGGCAACAACCGATTACTTCTCTAAGTGGGCAGAAGCAGTACCGCTAAGGGAGGTGAAGACGGAGACATCCTCTATGTCTTCAGAACTCACGTCATTTATCGGTTCGGCACTCCGAGACGCATCATCTCGGATAATGGACCGGCCTACAGAAGCCATAAGATCAGCCGCTTCGTACAGTAGTATAATATAGATTGGAGATACTCTTCGGTCTATAATCCCCGAGCTAACGGTCTAGCTGAGGCTTTCAACAAGACCTTAATAAAGATCATAAAGAAAACAGTGTCCAAAAACAAAAAGGATTGGCATGAGAGGCTGCATAAAACTCTCTGGGCTTATCGAACCACGTTCAAAATGGCCATGAATACAACGCCATTCGCGTTGGTATTCGGCACGGAAGCGGTACTTCCCTTAAAGATAGAACTACCCTCTCCACGAGTGGCGGTTTGACATGAGCTGATGGATGAAAAAAATGCCCATCTTCGGCTTGAGGAGCTTGATGCTCTCGATGAAACTCGTCTCATAGCGCAGCAAAACCTAGAAGCTTACAAAGTAAGGATGACGCACTCATACGAAAGACTAACTAGGCCGAGAACATTCCGCCAAGGCGAACTCATGCTAGTCGTAAAAAGACCTATGATCCCCAACCGTGCAAAGCGGGAGAAATTCGAGCCAAACTATGAGGGTCCGTACATCATAGATAAGGTCTACCAAGGTGGGGCCTACTTGCTTATGAACATGCATGGTGAAAGACCCTTCTAGCCAATAAACGGACGATTTCTTAAGAAATACTACGCTTGACAAGTCATAACTCAGGTTAATGATAGATGAAGACGCTCGTGTCTGCTCGCTGTCATCCTGAGTCCAGACTCCATAAGTAGTATTCGGCAGAAACTTCGCCTTGAAGTTGGCCTTGGGACCGAGATGTCCCTAAACTAACCATGGACTGAGATGTCCCTAAACTAACAATGGACTGTTATGTCCTTAAACTAAGTACATCGCCTCAAACACGGCGACAGTGGAATTCAAGTCCACAGGCCCCAATGGCGAGCACTGCAAATCAAATCCTACTGGAAAATAAATGGGTCACCTGCGACGAAACTATTTTCGAGAGTTTCATCGCTAAAAAAAAAGGTATGCCCACAAGAGAAATGGGCACGGATGAAAACCCGAAAGGGCTCCGTGAGTAAAAACAGCAGGACTACCGGTGAGTTTTTGAAAACCCGAAAGGGCACAGACTCGTGTAAAAAATGGTACGTCCACAAGCGAAATGGACACGGATGAAAACCGAAGAGGGCTCCATGAGTAAAAACAGAAGGGCTACCGGCGAGTTTGTGAAAACCCGAAAGGGCGCAGACTCGTAAAAAAAATTATGTGCACTTGCAAGGTCCTCTCGACCTTGTGAGGAAAAAATACCCGCGTGAGATCCTTACGACTCACAAGGGAGTAACACACTTAGAGATCCCTACGATTCCTAAGGAGAAATTACACTTACGAGATCCTCATGAATCTTAAGGAGAATTCCCCCTATGATACCCTCACAGCTCATAGGATTCAAAAGCCTTAAGCTACAGAGATCTGAACCTGTTCTTAAGACGTCATATCCCCCAATTTGCCCCACAAGCGGTCAATATAGATCCTTGTATACAATCCACAGGCACAAATAAACGTTCCCTCACCTAGTTCCACCAATGGTGCGAAATTTCCTTATTTGGTGAACAACACTTGCAGGTCCTCTCGACGTGCAAGGAGAAAGTACTCTTGTGAGATCCTTATGACTTAAAAGAGAAGATATCACTTAGGAATCCTTACGACTCCTAAGTAGAAAATACACCTACGAGATCCTCACGACTCGTAGGGAAAAATACCTTTATGAGACTCTTATGGCTCATGAAATCAAAAAGCCTTAGTAGGCAGAATCCTAACCCTGTTTGCTAAACCACTTTTGTTCAAATCAGCAAAGGCAAATGATTCACTCTTGGCAACATTCCAGTAGCAGCGATGCTGATGCCAAAATTGGCATCAAATCTCAAATCCCATACTCGCAACAAAGATCAGTGAGCCAAAAATGCATATGAAATAGCCGAAATGATGGGGAAACTCGTAATAAAAATCAGCGAGTAAAGTGTATGCATATAAAAACAGCCGAAATGATTGGGCAACTCGCAATTAAAAGCAGCGAGTAAAAAGAAAAATAGCCGAAAAGATTGGGCACCGCGAAAAATAGCCGAAATGATTGAGCAATCGCGACTTTCGCGATATAGAAGCTGAAATGATTGAGCATCGCGAAAAGAAACAAAAAAGAAGAGAAACTTTTGTCCTGCAGGTGAGTCCACATCGACCCCTGTATACAATCCATGGGCACAAACGAAAAGGGAACCATATTGTCCCACCATGCTTCATCAAAGGGATAGCCAGGTCTCGACGGCAATATCGACAGCCTAGAGATCAACAACAGCGTTCCTTCTCACTCCAGCAAGATGCGGACGTGACGTCAACAACCGACCCCAGGGTCAAAACAACGAAGCCATGGCAAAGTCCCTAGTTCCCGGTCTCGATGGCAACATCTATAGCCTAGAGATCAACAGCGGCGTTCCTTCTCACTCCAGCAGGATGCAGATAAGACGTCGGCAAAATGGAGCCATGCCAAAGTCTCCTAGTTCTAAATCTCGACGGTTCACAGACAACCTAGAGACTACCTCGACATTCGTCTCGTTATAGCAGACACGGTGTCAACCTCGGCGTTCCTTCTCAATTCCAGCAGGATGCAGATGCAACGTCAACAACCGACCCTAGGGTCAAAACAACGGAGCCATGACAAAATCCCTAGTTCCAAGCCTCGACGGTTCACAAACAACCTAGAGACAACCTCAACATTCATCGCAATATTGTAAACACAATGTCAACAAATGAAGCAAAGGAAGATCCTTAGCTTCAGGGTCTTGACGGCAACTCAAATAAAACCTGAAAGACTATCGGAGATCATCCCACACCAGCGCGGAGTGGTCATGACTTATCGGGGCTCCACAAACTGAGCCTAACCTCAAGAAAAAAGCGGCATGGAAGATCCCTAACTCTTGCTCTCCCGACAGTAATATCTGTAAGTCCGCGGCGGCGCCCCGGCCGTCGATCCGACGACGGAAACGCGGAAACAAAAACTTTGCAAACTAGCAAACCGGCACCACCGTGCACTTTTCACCCGGATTGGGCCATTAACCTAGCAACTAGCAAACTAAAATAAGAGTAGAGAAGTATACCAAGCGATCCGTGTCCTTCGGTCTTCGTCTCCACTCTGATCTCCTGCGGAATCTCTATCCGTCACGACCTTGTCGGAAAGGGCACCACAAAGCCGGAATCTTTTACGGGCTCCCACCTCTTGACCGAGGCAACTCGGGCGCGAAGTTGGCTAGCCGACGCGTCCAAGATTTGCTGTAGAATAGTGTAGCAGCCATTGTCTCTTTGAGGGTTTGAAGTTGCCTTTGGATGTGGAGGTGAGAAAGAGAATGAGCTTTGAAATGAAACTCTCATTTTAGGATGAATGGATTAAAGAGATCAAGATTTTGCCACCATAAAAACAATCCCTCTCCCCTCTCTCCATGATGTGGCCGGCCCCTTATAGAATGGTGGTGGAGAGAAAAACCATGTAATTATCAAGAGAAGAAGTGCAAGATAAATGGTCACAACAATATCCTTTTTTAATCCACTCATAAAACCATCACAAGAAAAGCAAATGAAAGGACTCAAAAAGCATCTCATGATGAAAGAATAATCATGAAGCCACACTTATGCAAGAAACACCCTCCACAATAAGTAATTTGCACAATTGCAAATTACCCCCTCTAACGAAAAGTCCGGCCGTGAAGGAACAAAGAAAAACCGGTCGGAACGGAATGCAAACTGGCAACTACGGAAAACTGATCCCGTAATAAATTACAGGAAAACCCCACTACTGCAAATACATGCCCGCATTTGTATTCCCACTGAACACAAATGCAAAGAGACAAAACTACACTATCAATACTAGGATCCGGCTTAAGCTAAAGCCGGCTAGTAAAATCCGTCCGATCACGATCCGTGCAATACCGCACGTATCTGATCGAACCCTGCCATATCTCCATACAGCCTCTACAGCGTTTCGCCCGAAACCTGAGTAACTGTGTGTGTGGTGGACTCTAAAGACTCGTCAATATTTTGGCTGTGGATTTAACCACTAGCACGTCAGAGGTATAAGCCAATACGTGACGGGCTACCAGGTATTGACCAAAAGGGACATCGATGAGCGCACCCAACCTGACACCCTACTGAGCCTGTCAGTGACAATATCCGTACAGTCTGGTCCGTTCGTCTATGAGCATCGCATGGCGGGCCTAAGGGGTTGGTAAAAGTCAGACCCCCAATAGCGGTACAAGTCGTGTCGGAGTGTAGCCCAGAACACCCTGAGATACTACTGGAATACCTACCAGCAAATTTCCTGCCTTGGCCAAGGACTTTTCATGTTCTGGCTCTCCTAGACACAGTGCGACCTCACCCCCAATACCGGGAGAGACGAACCCCTGCAGATCCGCTCACTGCCTCCATGTGGCTCGGGACTGTACCCAACTAAAACCTGTTTGCACGTCTCCTTTGAGCGTGGTAGGGTAGTAATCAAAGCACAGTGGGAACTCATACGAGACAAATGACAATCTCAGGTCGATGAACTAACCTGTACACATGTCACCAGGGAACTGCAATCTGACGTCAGGTATAATACCAACTAGCAGGCTCCCGGCGAGTCCTGTCCGGTGTACTCATAACCCAATGAGCACCTGTATACATCTTAGGTGAACCAACTGACACTAGTGGCTTGTGAGATCGGCCACCACCCCTCGTCGGGGTCTCGACTGTATACACTCGTCTACTCCGGAGTATCGATGCCCTGTCTCGAAACTCCCACGACTAGGGACCTTTTAAGGATGTGCTTATAGACTCCAGCTCTCACGTATATGATCGCCCTCATACTGCTGGTAGTCAAGAAAGAATCCTAGAGGCTCTATCAACGTGTAATAGCGACTCGTAAGGTCACCTAAAGCAGTACACGATGATAAAGATAAACCGGATAGCATACTATCATCTCGAGTAAGACTGTCCTACCGGCATAGGTCCTCCTCAATCATTGCAATCACGTGCCTGTGATCCAATAATTGACTCTGAGGGCACTATATCCAACAATCTCCCACTTGCACTCAAGGCTAATTATTGCGATGTCGCATACTCGCAGCCCGTGTGATACCGAACACCCAACTCCTCTACTAGTCAGTCTCACAAAGCTCGTTTGCGAAACTATTACGTTCGAGGAATAGCCTCGGTGAGTGGATCCGCTCTGGTGTTTCTTTCTATGTCTCTCTTTATCTCAAGTTCGCGGAGAAAGCCATCTCCCGAAAAGAGCAATACCTGTCTTAGAATATGTCTGGATGTCTGATGGGACCTAGCTCATAATATGAACTCCAAATCCAAACTTCTTAGACTGTATCGACAACTGAACTTAATCAGTATTCTGCGCCATGTCTTCCCTCAGTACCTGCTTGGACCAACTGTCCAAAATACTGCCCCTCGTCAGAGGGAAAACTATAACTCTGACAGCCACTCTGTCATCCAGGTCACCTTGGAAGCCTGGAATGATAACCGTCTCCTAAAGGAGGCTGTCGTTATCAAATCAACTTATCCCTAGAACATCCACTTATGTTCTAAAACTTCTTCCGACTGTTTCCCCAGGATTGGATCAATATCAACTTATTGCATCTACTGCAAGAACAACATCTGGTGTGGTACTTGACATCTCATGACCAACTCAATTGCCTAAGCAAGTGATCTGCTAATCATGCGCATCCCTCTCCCCTTTAGTCTGTAAGAAACCTTTAGAGAGGGTGACTCCATTACCTGCAGGTATACTACCGTGCCAGGAGTCGTCCATTCTAAATACTCTTAGAATGCTGTCAAAGTACCCAGATTGGGAAACCACCCAAATCTAGATCTAAAACCATAGATCTAGTAACCAGAATGTCTGATATAATATCCAAGTCCTATGTGGAAAAACCACTGTGTGACGACCAAAGTATAACCGATCGTAGTATAGGAATATCACTTCCTACTCTGTGTATGTCATCCAAATACCAGGACATCACACCCTACTACCTTCTTAACAGATCCATCCCCTATTCTGATGAAGTCAAATCTATGACTGTCACATCAGAAATAGATGATCTATCTCCGCTATATCTGCTTTAGTCTATAAATAGACATAAGCCATTTGTCCACCAATGCTTCCGCTGCTCCCACTGACTACGACAACCCTCTGGCAGAGTCATATAGACGTACACTTCTAAAGCTAGTTTAGAACGACGCTATACTCATCCTCCTGCCGGGTCTCACAGTCTGGAACAACAGCAATGGCAAGTCTGGGTAAACAAGAACCTCCCTGCCACCGTCCTTGAGCATACCGAAGTACCTCTCGAGCGCCTGAGGTTACCCACTATATCTGTGGAGTGGCCAATGGAATGTCAAACCAGATTGAATCTTTAGGTTCTTATCAAATCTTCAGTAATCGTTTGCGGTTCTGGAATCACTTCCAGTTCTACCATACTCCCACTACTGTTTTCTGAAAAAATCCATTTTTATTAAAACTGTGGCGAGTCAAGAACAATATCACTATTGATCTTCCAGATGGTAGAAAGTCAACCCTCGTCATAGCCCGGGTCAACCCACAAACAGCCATTACAGAAACGTGCCTTGAGTTATCCGGAGTCTGGTTTTAAGCATAAGCCGGACAACTCCCCGTACCTTAACAATGTCAAGATATGAACTGTTCTATATCCAATACAGGAACAGAGGCACTGATTTAATTGAACCAGATTCAAATCATGCAGCTGTCTCCAGTGCATGTCAACTAAATGGAAAGAGGCCGATCAGCGTTACTCAACTTAGGAATGCTTCCAATTATGAGTAACCTGAAGGAGAAGTAAGTTCTCATTACTATCAACTGAATACCATACACAAGTATCTACATCTTCGATCACCTTGAAGAATCCCGATACTTGCAATACCTGGTTCTCTACTTTAATCTTATACTTATAACTTCTCAAAACTCAGACCCTGTGTTTCTACGAAACACCTGTCTAAAACTAGAGAAGTCATAAGTAAACCGAATATAGTACGAGTACCTACCCCTCTTTCCTAATGGACACTAGACAATACACATAACTCTGTATAAGTTCCTTGAGTCAAATGACTCATTCTCTGTGTGTCGTAGGTTGAAAACTGTACTTATGGTTAAGAAGAATTTCACCGCTGTTCAATGCTCCTTACCTAACCATCCACTGATATAGGTAAATGTCATAGACATAATTTCAAGAAGGTATATCTCACTCTATAAAAATAGACGTACAGATATATCAATTTGAAATTGGTGCATAACCGCGGATATTCAAAACCAAATATTTGCCGTCTGGCAAACAACCCAGGTGACTTCCTCAAATATCACCGATTACAACGAATCCCAATATAATGAGGATGATCACCCAATTCCCAATAACTTACTCCCACTCATCATCTGTAAAACCATACAGATGTGAGAATCCAACCTGGTAAATACATACCCTGGAGCAAGTGTCTAATTGGGAAATCAGTTTTCTTTTAACAGTACACAGTGAAACTGAAACATTGAAATGTTTCGATGAGGTATTCTGGTATTCCTAGTAATGCCTCTTCCATTATCCAGATTCACAATTGTAACCTTATAATTCTTTGCCATCTCTCCAAATCCCTTTATATGTCTTTAGTCATTACCTTCTGTACACCCCTTTAGGCCAATTGGTTTTCTTCCTTCCCTACCGTTCGGCACCAGCCTATGGTTTGGAAGAAGACTATCCAATAAGCATAATGGGTGTACTGTCCTAATCCTACGAGCACTCGCAATGCGAGAGAAGGTGAGGAGAAAAGACAACCGAATGAACTTAATTCATATTTCTCCTGAACCAGGATCCATCCCCGAGCCGGAACAAGTTCCTTTCGAGTTCGTATATAACCATACGATGGATTATCCAATAAGCTGGGATCTTCATAGTGATACGGAGTGTCCTGGAGAAATACAAAGGTGATTTAGGATTGGCGAAGAAATACTTGGTTTGGTCGTGAATATCAGTCGCAATTTACTTTGCCCTCTTACTAATCCCTTGCTTTGTCTGAACTTAATACCTTCTGTACACCGTTTAGGCTAATTGGCTTTCTTCATTCCCTACCGGTCGGCACCAGCCTAAGGTCTGGAAGAAGACTATCCAATTTGCGTAATAGGTGTACTATCTCCTAAACCAAGGAGTACTCGCAACCTGAGAGAAGGTAAAAGGAAAAGACAACTGAATAGTCCTATTCGTTTTCTCCAGAACCAGAAACCATCCTCGAATAAATTCCTTCGAGTTCGTATATAACCATACGATGGTTTTGTCCAATGGAAATGGACGTTCGTAGTAATACGGGGTGTCCTGGAGAAAAGGGTAAAAGTAGGAGTGGCAATGAGGTCTGCAACTCTGACAATCCAAAAGCCAGTGTTAAGAAGGTTCGGTCAACTTGGTCACTGAGTCATAGTCTAAGGTCGGGTCAATGGTCGCTGCTAAAGAGAGAGAGAAAAGAAACACTCAGCGTGCACTCTAATCTAGATCAGAATGGTTATCACTTTATCTAATCTGGAAACCTCCCACTGTAACGTCAAATTCTTCCCCAAACCTGAAAGAAGAATTAGCCGGGATCACCCGAGGAGTAAACCAACTCATCAGTGGGAATCGGGATCCAACTATCATCGCATGATAACGTGACGGAATCCGCTCACGTTATCACACTCCAGAAGGTATGCGCATGCCTGGCAAGTTTCAGTTTCTTTGGAAACTCCCGATGTGATTTTTGCCCCATGCTCTTATGACCTCGACGAAGGCCAACAAATCATAAGTCACATGTCAAGTTCTACCCGTCATTGTCCAGGTTGATTTGAACCCACCCGTACAAGCCCTTGACGAAGGCCAACAAGGCTATACGACTGTCCCAAACCAACGCATCTATCTATGCAGCAGAAAGGTAACAAGCAGCTACCATACACTATGCCTTGACGAAGGCCAACAAACATAGCATGAATACTACGTGCTACCCGTCTGAAATGACGGAGGGCTACGAATGGTTTCTGGCGAAAACCTTTAACGTAATGAACTTGATATCGTTGAAGGAACTGATAGCTTTATAAAAATATAGTGATGAAAACCTTTGCTAAAGAGGTCACTCCCGGTGAAGGGATCTCGGCTCTTTCCTCGTAGAATGAGGTGCAGGATATTCCAACCGAATACCACGATGCAAAGCAAAAGCAATCGGCTATAGTGAAGTTATTGCCCTGACGGAAACTTCTGTCCAAGGGGTCACTCCCGGTGAAGGGATCTCGGCCCTTGCCTCGTCGACTGAGGAGCAGGATATTCCAACTGAATACCATGATGCAAAACAAAAGAGAACGCCCTTGCAATAACAGCTTTTTGAAAAAGTGTTCCAACAACATCAGAGTAGGTTTGTTTATCTTGCATTGATCCGAATCAACGCAGTCCCATCAATTGATCACACCACAAAGAACGAAAATATACTGACGTACGTATATGCCATCCGCATTCGCCACTAGGTCCCGTCATTACCCGTTAGGTTAGCTAACTAACGACAGAGCGGGGACTGGACTAGCGCGGATGCAAAACATATACAACATCTACTAGTATATATATAATATATAATTTTCGCTCAAGGCGTGATAAAATGCAACATCACAGAAAAGTACAGTATCACAGAATAATACAGATATCTGGGATCCCCGAGTTTCACAGAGCCGCTACTGAAACCCGACGTTCCCCTGGTAGTGTGGATAGCCTGTGCAATGAAAACTTAGACCCCTACGGGCGCGGCAAGTTACCCGCCAAAACCTGAAGCGAGGCAGCCCCCTTCAGCAACGTGAATGGACCACCCAGCACTTCACGGAATCCGGTAACTTGGGCACCCCTCCTAGGTCAATCCTATACCCCCTATGAGTTCGGCGAATAGCCCGCCAATTCTAGAGTAGAGCCCCCTCCGTCTCAACGCCATGAGATGCGGGCTCGTTGCCCTCTAGAACCCGGCTATCCGTGCACCCCTCCTTGGGGTGATCATAGTACAGAAAGTAAAATATACATACAACGGGTACATCGACCGCAACCTGGTCGTGCCCCAAAAGAATAATACAAACATGCAGTGACGACAGTCCACATGTCGGACGCTCGCCCCGTAATATGAAATGTACATATAAAACAAAACTGTACTATCACTGCAACCAGGCTATCCCCACGACCGATCCGCAACATCACAGCACAACACAGAACATCAACGTGAATGTCACGTTTGCAAATCCGTCTAACCGGGCTATAGCAGTTAGACAGGATTTACCGATCAAGTGACATTCACGGTCGCAGATATAATGTAAATACTGTGAACTAGCATGTTTAAAATATCCGATCGACTAAATTTTATCAAGTGGGCCCCAAGCAGTACTGTAGCACTTACAGAAAATCTGGGCCCAAAAAGAATATCCCAAAACCCCTATTTCCAACTCAGAAGCAATCTGTAAAATTTTGGTCAAGTGATCAATCAAAAGCGCGGCAGAACCGCGGCCCGAGCATGGGTTTAGTCGCGGTTCCGCGGCGGTATGGAGAGATCTCGCGACCAAATTTTCACAGATTGCTTAGATTTCCATGCACAGTCTTCTGAAACAACCTGAAAAATTTTTGGAGCCAAAAAAAATTCGACAGAAACATGATGCATTGGAAAATACGGTTTTTGGGGATTTTTGTTCGATCGAGTTCTAAACATACTAGAGCAAGCTAGGCATGGTTAACGACGTGGCTCTGATACTAATGTAAGTCCGCGGCGGCGCCCCGGCCGTCGATCCGACGCCGGAAACGCGGAAACAAAAACTTTGCAAACTAGCAAACCGGCACCACCGCGCACTTTTCACCCGGATTGGGCCATTAACCTAGCAACTAGCAAACTAAAATAAGAGTAGAGAAGTATACCAAGCGATCCGTGTCCTTCGGTCTTCGTCTCCACTCCGATCTCCTGTGGAATCTCCGTCCGTCATGACCTCGTCGGAAAGGGCACCACAAAGCCGGAATCTTTTACGGGCTCCCACCTCTTGACCGAGGCAACTCGGGCGCGAAGTTGGCTAGCCGACGCGTCCAAGATTTGCTGTAGAATAGTGTAGTAGCCATTGTCTCTTTGAGGGTTTGAAGTTGCCTTTGGATGTGGAGGTGAGAAAGAGAATGAGCTTTGAAATGAAACTCTCATTTTATGATGAATGGATTAATGAGATCAAGATTTTGCCACCATAAAAACAATCCCTCTCCCCTCTCTCCATGATGTGGCCGGCCCCTTATGGAATGGTGGTGGAGAGAAAAAAACATGTAATTATCAAGAGAAGAAGTGCAAGATAAATGGTCACAACAATATCCTTTTTCAATCCACTCATAAAACCATCACAAGAAAAGCAAATGAAAGGACTCAAAAAGCATCTCATGATGAAAGAATAATCATGAAGCCACACTTATGCAAGAAACACCCTCCACAATAAGTAATTTGCACAATTGCAAATTACCCCCTCTAACGAAAAGTCCGGCCGTGAAGGAACAAAGAAAAACCGGTCGGAACGGAATGCAAACTGGCAACTACGGAAAACTAATCCCGTAATAAATTACAGAAAAACCCCACTACTGCAAATACATGCCCGTATTTGTATTCCCACTGAACACAAATGCAAAGAGACAAAACTACACTATCAAATACTAGGATCCGGCTTAAGCCAAACCCGGCTAGTAAAATCCGTCCGATCACGATCCGTGCAATACCGCACGTATCTGATCGAACCCTGTCATATCTCCATACGGCCTCTACAGCGTTTCGCCCGAAACCTGAGTAACTGTGTGTGTGGTGGACTCTAAAGACTCGTCAATACTTTGGCTGTAGATTTAACCACTAGCACGTCAGAGGTATAAGCCAATACGTGACGGGCTACCAGTTATTGACCAAAAGGGACGTCGATGAGCGCACTCATCCTGACACCCTACTGAGCCTGTCAGTGATAATATCCGTACAGTCCGGTCCGTTCTTCTATGAGCATCGCATGGCGGGCCTAGGGGGTTGGTAAAAGTCAGACCCCCAATAGCGGTACAAGTCGTGTCGGAGTGTAGCCCAGAACACCCTGAGATACTACTGGAATACCTACCAGCAAATCTCCTGCCTTGGCCAAGGACTTTTCATGTTCTGGCTCTCCTAGACACAGCGCGACCTCACCCCCAATACCGGGAGAGACGAACCCCTGCAGATCCGCTCACTGCCTCCATGTGGCTCGGGACTGTACCCAACTAAAACCTGTTTGCACGTCTCCTTTGAGCGTGGTAGGGTAGTAATCAAAGCACAGTGGGAACTCACACGAGACAAATGACGATCTCAGGTCGATGAACTAACCTGTACACATGTCACCAGGGAATTGCAATCTGACGTCAGGTATAATACCAGCTAGCAGGCTCCCGGCGAGTCCTGTCCGGTGTACTGATTGTCAAGAGATTAGAGATTCTGCGTGTTCAAGTTTAGTTAATTACCGCAATCAAAACGGTTTCGCTTGTAGCTAGCCGGTTGAGTACGGGTCGTCCGCAGGGAGATGGGAATCTTTTTCTATGTGCTTTAACGAGTTAAGTCCGAAAGTCCAGATTTGTTTGTGATTTATCTAAGTGTTAAAATGATATGTAAAGAGAGCTTGTTAGGGTTAGGATTAGGTTAGTTTGAGTTAGGAGTCGCTCACTTCTTTCGTTGCCACTCTTAATATCGGTGTTACGGTAATCGGCAACAACGGGGATTAGCACGACTAGGAAGGAACTTGCGAGTATAAGCTAGGCTTTCCAACGCTTAAGTTCTTCCTTTTGGTGCTTGTCCATCCGTTCTTGGCTCTTAGCCATAACCTCCGGTTAATTCAACCACAACCGGTCTCACTACGGAATCACCGCTATCATGTAGGATAGGGTGCCGTAGGGAGCGGATTGTGGTTCAATTAACGGGAGTCGATTTAAGATGTTGGGCAAGGAAAGAGTGAGAGAGATTTCCTTCTCTCAAACTTCCCTTATCATACCCTAACAAGTATGGAAACTACTCACACATCATAATGAAAAGAAAACAAAACAAAGAGGAAGATAGAAAGAAAGAGATTAGAAGATAACAACTAGCTATTTGCGACCTCACCTTGGCAAGGATCAAGCGTAAGCATCATGGTTGTTTTAAGGATAAAGAAAAAGAGAAAGAAAGAAACAACAAGAAATAACAACAACTACTTATCAATTAACGATTACAAGCGATTAACATAAAAAGAGCAAGACAAGTATGATAATAAAATGAACTTCTTTATTCATCATTCTTCACTCACAAAAGCTCACTACAAGTTTTTCAATGGAGAAGAGATGAGAAGAGGAAGAAGAACAAGTATTCTAAACCCTAGAAAATACAAGATTATGCACACTTGGCTTCACAAGGTTCTGGGCTATTTATAGGCAGGGAAAAGAAAATCTAGGGCAAAATTCTGAACCCATATGAAAAGACCAAACACCCCCTGAAATTTGACCAACTGCGGCGCCAGTACGGCCGTGGAACCACGGCCTATACCCCCTATTGGTCGCGGTTCCGCGGCCGTATGGTGGAGCTGAAGCATGGGATTTTTTGTACTGCCCTGGTCTTATGTGCCCATGAGTCTGGTATATGTGTTTTCTCATATTTTCTTCACGATTTTTCCAGAATTTCTGTTGAGCAATAGGTGATTTGATGTGGCTCTTTTTGTCATGATTTCCTCGAGCTCCGCGTAGATTTCTTGGATCTTGTGTTGCCATTGAGTCTTGTGCATGAGAATGACAATCGATTTGCCATTTTGTCTCTTAAACTGGTGTGTGGCAACATACGGATAAAGAGCGGAGACCCGTGTTTTATCTGTGGTTGGCAGGAACCCGGATTTTGTCGTGTTTTTCCATGAATTTCACCGTTTAGAGCCGAGAACCTGTATCCTGCAATTGACTAGCAAACACGGCTCAAGAGTACCTACCGATATGCAATGTGATAAAAATTGGGTGGTATGAAAATGCAAAAATCTGATATGAACATGTACTCATAACCCAATGAGTACCTGTATACATCTTAGGTGAACCAACTGACACCAGTGGCTTGTGAGACCGGCCACCGCCCCTCGTCGGGGTCTCGACTGTATACACTAGTCTACTCCGGAGTATCGATGCCCTGTCTCGAAACTCCCACGACTAGGGACCTTTTAAGGATATGCTTATAGACTCCAGCTCTCACGTATATGATCGCCCTCATACTGCTGGTAGTCAAGTAAGAATCCTAGGGGCTCTATCAACGTGTAATAGCGACTCGTAAGGTCACCTAAAGCAGTACACGATGATAAAGATAAACTAGATAGCATACTATCATCTCGAGTAAGACTGTCCTACCGGCATAGGTCCTCCTCAATCATTGCAATCACGTGCCTGTGATCCAATAATTGACTCTGAGGGCACTATATCCAACAATATCACCTGGAAGATTACTTGAAGACGTATTGTCCAGTCCCCGAAGGGATCAGAGATACGACAGTCACGAGGCTACTCGAACAGCAAGATTGCATATCGAGGGATGCATCAGCCCACGCAACGGTACGACGGACAAAAACCCTAGAACCACAGACCTTAACGGACCTCTGTCGTAAAGAGCAGGGGTTAACTGTGACGTTAGGACATTCTTGCCAGAACTTCTCGATTCGTCTTGACTCATAGGGAAAACAATGTTCCTACGAGAACTTCTCGACTCATCTCGACTCGTAGGGAAAAAGCCTTAGGCAATGGGGATATCAACCTGTTCCCTAAGTACTGGGGCCCTGCAAGTAGGTCCAAGATGGACTATTGTATACTATCCATGGGCCACACTCTCCAAAGTCGAATATCGACAGGGAGGGAAAAAACCACTTATGAGTCCTCTCGACTTATAAGAGGGAAAATTCTCTTATGAGATCCTTGCGACTCTCAAGAGAAAACGTACTTAGGAGTCCTCACGACTCCTAAGGAGAAAATATACCTACGGGATTCTCTCGACTTGTAGGGAGTGTTGGGGTCAAAATTTGCAACCCGGTTGACCAAGTCAAAGTCAAGGTCAACCCCAAGCCAAGTGGGCCCAAGCCCAGATCAAGTGGGCCCATGCCCAGGTCGAGTCCGAACATGAAGCGGCCGGCCCTCCTCCATGCCAAAATCAAAATCAAAATCATGTAATAAATAATTTTGATATAATTTTTTATGCATGCATGTAAGCAAAATGGGCATAAAGCCAAATTTTTGTAAAGCCCATGGCTTATGTGCAAAAAAAAAAGCACATGAGGCATGCGATGGGCAAAATGCCATTTTTGTAAAACCCAAGGGGCTATATGTAAAGTGTATAGACTATAAAGGCAAAGATAATGAAAATATCTAAACAACTTTTTCTCTCTCCCAAAAAGAATCCAGATCTGTGATCTTTCTCCTTCCTCAAGGTTCTAAAACCTTCTTTCTTTTGAATTAAATCAAGAGTTTTACTCTTCTTTTTCCAAAACTAAATAGTTTTTCACCACAAAACCTACAAAGGGGAGCTTGGATCTTCCATCAGATCTTAAAAATGAGAGATTTTTAAAATCACCCCCCTTTTCATCCAAGATCCGGCCAACCGAGGGAAAGAAGAAGGAGACCCATCTCCCAAAAATCCCACTTTGGGAAGATCCATAGCTTAAGGGAGAAGCCCCTTTCATCATCTCCAAAAACATCTTAGGAGTTTAACTCTACTCTAAATCCTCTTTCGGGAGTTTAAATCCTATTTCTGGGGCTAAAAGCCCTTTTTCTTACCGGCGCCCAAGCACCCGAGCGCCTAGCACCCAAGCACTCAAACCCCCAGCGCCCACGTGCCAGGCACATGAAGCACTAGCGCTCGAGCGCCTTGCGCCCAACGCCCATGTGCCGGGCTCGTGATGCGCTAGCGCCCGAGCGCCTAGCGCCCAGCGCCCACGTGCCGGGCACGTGAAGCGCTAGCGCTCGAGCGCCTTGCGCTCAAGCACGTAGCGCCCACGTGCCGGGCACGTAATGCGCTAGCGCTCGAGTGCCTAGAACTCAAGCGCCCAGCACCCACTTGCTGGGCACGTGAAGCACTAGCGCTCGAGTGCACAGTGCTCAAGCGCCCAGCGCTCGCGTGCTAGGCATGTGAGGCGCTGGCCCCACGCATCCTTTGGGCGCTTTTCCCCTTTTTGTATACACACACATACTCCACAACACTGTCCCTCCCTTAAAAAAATTTTACCGGGGCGCTGCCCCATACCCCGCAAGTGGGCCGCTAGCCCCGTTGACCCCCAGCCCGCTATCCGAGTAGCGGGACCCCCGTAAAAACTCTGCGAGGCCCTCGATATACCCAAAACGCCTTCAAAACACAACACCGCATATTGAGTTCGCATGACCTGTTTGACCCGTCAATCGGAGGTTCTCTTGCTCCAAAAGCGAGGGGTAATTAACGGCAGCTTAGTCCGCGGCTGCCGGAGATTTGGATCCCCACAATCAATAAACCCCAGCCTACCCTAGACAGGGGGAATCTGTAATGTGCCTGACAAGCACGCGCGCATTTCCATCTCAATGGGGGTGACGAAAAACACCCTACAGATTCTGGCACGCCCGTTAGGACCAATCTCTCCTCCCATATTTCGGGTTAAACGTTCATGCGAACTCAATCAATATACATATCTATATTTATATTAAAATAATTCTCTTTCATGCAGGTTTTCAAGCAATCATTTCTCAACAATGTCTCCAAAAATGAACTCAGCTCCCATCTCATACACGATGAAGATGAACTCCAAGACGGTCCTCCCGACAAGTCTCGGACGACAGTGGGAAGAACCGCTGCTATAATTTGGGTCTATTCTATTTGTCTCGGCTAATGCCATCCCTGCACCTCAAGCTCCGGTAACCGACAAACCGGCCTCGAAAGGCAAAAGGCCAAATGTGTCGATCTCGAGGGCGTCCCAACCTAAACGCGAGTCGGTGTTCAAACGGCTCTCCATGGCCCCAGCTGGGGGCAAAGCCATCAGAACAAAAGAAGTTGCCAGACGTCATGGGCAAGCCCAGGCGATACCTTCGACGGACACGCGGGCGGATGTCTTCTCAAGCCTCCCCATCACTCATCCTATGGCGGCTTCCCGAAGAGCAGAAGCCTGCCAAGCGCTCGAGGCAGAGAAGCTGAGGCAGAAGGGGCTCAGATACAGAGCCAACAAAAGGGCTAGGGCTCTGGACATGTTAAAATTTATGAATTTCCAAAGCCCGGACCTCTCCGCGAAACCAGCTGCCGGTGATGAAAGGATGGCTGAATGTGTTATCCACACCGTCTACATGGTGGGTACGCATCCCAGCGACAACCTTCGCAGCAAAACCAAGGATGGGGCCACCACATCTCAAATCTAATCTGGTGTGAATATGGCTACCATATTCCAAGACCGGCCTCCTCTGGAAGGTAATGAAGACCCTTCCGTGAGGCTGATAAGCAGAGAGAGCCCTCGGTTCATGAGGAGTCGGGCTCAGAAAGTGAAGAGGAGCCAATCTTCCATCTCAAGAACGCAGAGCAGCAACTTCTCCAAGAGCTCCGAAAACAGCTCAGAAGCAAAGACAAGGAGATGGCCAAGCTCTACTCAAAAATTGACGACTTGACAAACGTCGTCTTACAGCTCACGGCCCAACTTGCCTCTCAGCCGCCCAATCAGGTGCAAGGCTCTGCTCATGAACCGGGAAACAGTTTCCCGAGACAGCCGACGCCTATTCCCTTAAATCCAAAAGTAGGCGGACCGCATGAAAATCAGTCGCATCCTATCTTGGGAAATGTCTTGGCTATCGATGACAGTATCCCGCTAACTCAAGATCAAATCATGGATTTGGTTGCCAACAAAGTTAAAAAATTGGTAGCCGAAGCACAAAAAGATGTTAGCAGTAGCGGGAGACCATATCCTGCTCAGTATGATCCGGTAGAATTTCCTAGCGGCTATGTCATCCCTAAATTCAGAAGATTTGATAGGACGAGAAATGCGAATCAGCACATCGCCCACTTCAAAGCCTCATGCGGGAATACTGGGGGCAATGATGCGCTTCTCCTCCGCCAGTTCGTTAATAGCCTGACCGATGTCGCTTTTGACTGGTACGCGAGCATACCGGATGGCTCCGTTACTACTTTCGTCCAAATGGAATCTTTGTTTCGACAAAGATTCATGAGTGTTAGCGATAAGATCACCATCGCCGACCTCGTAAGGACCAAGCCAAAGAACAACGAAAGCGGCACGGATTTTATAACCCGATGGCGCAATATCTCTGTCAAATGTGAACTGCCGATAGAGCAGGACCAATCTGTCAGTCTCCTCGTCGAAAATCTCAACAATTGGATGGCCCCGTTTCTATACACCGCGGGTCTCAAAACATTCCAAGAGCTGACCAGGAAAGTTCAGATGTTGGAACGCTCAAAGCAGGAGTTCTCCTCTGACTCCCAAAATAACAATAGGTCCTGGAGAAACCGAAAGGACGAAAATCGCAAAGGCAGAAATTCCGACAATACTGAATCTTTCAACACTTCGGCTAACCGAAATAAGCAAGAGATGAGCGGGCCTAATGCCAACCAGCCTCAAAAGCCAGTGTTCGGAGAGGGAGGAGAATCTCCACTGAAAGAGAAGCTAGATAAGGTCTATTCCTTCAGAAGGGACAAAATCCGTAAAATATTCAAAGACGCCCCGAGGAACGATCTACAACTGCCAGAGTCAAAAAGACAGCAGGAAGCGAATATGACCGACGACCCCAAATACTGCCCCTATCACAGAGTGATAGGTCATGCCATTGAGGATTGCTTCGTCTTCAAAGATTGGGTCGAAAAGCAATACAAGGCAGGAGAGATAGAACTATCAAAAGGTGTGTTAACAAACAGTCAAGCCGCGACTGCCAATTTCATACAAACGGAGACCGAAGTTCTTCGTGAAATTGATTCTCTCAGACATCTGTCTTTCTATGAAAACAGCTGACCACCATGTTATTAAACTGGGAATAATCGACCTCTAAGTCGTTAAACTGGGGATGTAAAAATGTGTAAATAAAACAAATATATATATATATATAAAGCCGAAATTATAGAGCAACCGCGAATAAAAAGCCGAAATGATAGGGCAATCGCGACCTTCGCGATAAGAAAAGCTGAAATGATAGAGCAATCGCAGTAAATAAAAAAAACGGCGAATGATGAGTCGCTCCTGGTACCATATTCCAGTGCAACGATGCAGACGCCAACCAAAATCCAAATTCCCAACATTCTCTCGGCCCTACAGTTGGTCCCCAAGTTGACCACCGTATACAATCCACGGGCTCGAATAATTCTCATCATACCCATGCCCCACAACAACCACCAGTCCAGCGGCCGGTCTCCGCCCTTGGAATTATGGTCCATTAAGAAGACCCACTCATGTGTCCTCATGATGCAAGAGGAGAACAAACCTTCGTGGGATCCTTACGACTCACAAAGAAAAAACACACTTGGGGGTCCTCACGACTCCTAAGGAGAAAATGCACCTGCGGGATCCTTACGACTCGTAGGGAGAAAATGCTTTTATGGGACCCTTGCGGCCCATAAAATTGAAAAGCCTTAGGTGATACGGATCTAAATCTGTCTCCTAAGCCATCGCCTCCCAACAGGGAATGGCAAATGATGAGTTGCTCCTGGCATTATTCCAGTGCAGCAATGCAGATGCCGATCTAAAAACCAATTCCCGAATATCCCAATGGCAAATGATGAGTCGCTCCTGGTACCATATTCCAGTGCAGCGATGTAGACGCCAACCAAATCCCAATGGCGAATGATGAGTCGCTCCTGGTACCATATTCCAGTGCAGCGATGCAGACACCAACCAAATTCCAAACTCAAATCCCAAATGGCGAATGATAAGTCGCTCCTGGTACCATATTCCAGTGAAGCGATGTAGACGCCAACCAAATTCCACACCCCATACCCCAAGTGGCGAATGATTAGTCACTCCCGGTACCATATTCCAGTGCAGCGATGCAGACGCCAACCAAATTCCAAATCCCATACCCCAATGGTGAATGATGAGTCTATCCTGGTACCATATTCCAGTGCAGCGATGCAGACGCCAACAAAGTCCTGAAATTTTTCCGGCCCTACGGTCTGGATCATACATCCTGCAAAACCGTATACAATCCACGGGCGTAAAACGATCCCAATCTCTCCCAATTCCTACCGGCGAGACCACATTCAAAGTCCCACCGACGATTAAAAAAAAGGGTATGTCCACAAGCAAAATGGGTACGGATGAAAACCCGAAAGGGCTCCGTGAGTAAAAACAGCAGAACTGCCGGCGAGTTTGTGAAAATCCGAAAGGGTGCAAACTCATGAAAAAGAGATGAAATGCACTTGCAAAGTTCTCTCGATTTTGTGAGGAGAAAATTCCCGCGTGAGATCCTTACGACTCACAAAGGAGCAACACACTTGGGAGTCCTCATGACTCCTAAGGAGAAAATACACGTACGAGATCCTTACGACCCGTAAAGAGAAAATGCTTTGTGAGACCCTTACGGCTCACAAAATTGAAAAGTCTTAGGTGATAGGGACCTAAAACCTGTCTTCTAAGCCATCGCTTCCTAATAAGCCAGGGCAAATGATGAGTTGCTCCTGGCATTATTCTAGTGCAGCAATGCAGATGCCGACGAAAACCAAAATCCCCCAAATCCTCTCAAAGACGGCTGATTACTCGCTCTTGGTACCATATTCTAGTGTAGCGATGCTGATGTCAACCCAAATCAAATCAAACCAACAACCTCTGCAGCGGAATCATGCTCCGTCCCAGAATTTACCCGTGTTGAAATCATGCTTCGCCTCGGGATATCTGCCTTCCCTGCCGGAATTATGCTCTGCCTCGGAATCAAATCAACCAACCAGCTCTGCGTCGGAATCATACTTCATCTCAGAGTGTACTCCGCGTCGAAATCAAGCTTCGCCTCGGTGTATCTGCCTTCCCTGTCGGAATTATACTTCGGCTCGGAATCAACCAACGACCTTCTCGTCGGAATTAAGCTCCGCCTCGAAATCAAGTTGACCAACAAGCTCTGCGTCGGAATCATGCTTCGTCTCAGAGTGTACCATGCATCGAAATCAAGCTTTGCCTCGGTGTATCTGCCTTCCCTGTCGGAATTATGCTTTGCCTCGGAATCAAGTCGACCAACAAGCACTGTGTCGGAATCATGCTTCGTCTCAGAGTGTACCCTGCGTCGAAATCAAGCTTCGCCTCGGTGTATCTGCCTTCCCTGTCGGAATTATGCTTCGCCTCGGAATCAAGTCGACCAACAAGCTCTGCGTCGGAATCATTCTTCGTCTCAGAGTGTACCCTGCGTCGAAATCAAGCTTCGCCTCGGTGTATCTACCTTCCCTGTCGGAATTATGCTTCGTCTCGGAATCAAGTCAGCCAACAAGCTCTGCGTCGGAATCATGATTCGTCTCAGAATCTACCCCGTGTCGAAATCATGCTTCGCCTCAGAGTATCTGCCTTCCCTGTTGGAATTATGCTTCTTCTGGGAATCAACCTCTGCATCAAAATTATGTTTCGGTCAGAATGTCTGCCGCCCGTCGGAATTATGCTCCGACCCCTTTAGAATCATGCTCCGCCTGTCGGAATGATGCTCCGGCCCTTTGGAATCATGCTCCGCCCTTCAGAATGATGCTCCGAACACTGGAATCATGCTCCGCCCTTCGGAATGATGCTCCGATCCCTGAAATCATGCTCCGCTCTTCGGAATGATGCTCCGATCCCTGGAATCATGCTCCGCTCTTCGGAATGATGCTCCGATCCTTGGAATCATGCTTCGCTCTTCGGAATTGTGCTCCGATCCCGGAATTATGCTCCGCAAATCGGAATGATGCTCCAATCTCCGGGAATCATGCTCCCCGAAAGATGCTCCGCCCCCGAAATGATGTTCCACCTCGAAATCCAGCTTCAAGATCCATCAATTTTATGCACACAACTCGTATGCGTGGTGTACATTCATTGATGGGGGCACTTTGTTGGGGTCAAAATTTGCACCCCGGTTGACCAAGTCAAAGTCAAGATCAACCCCAAGCCAAGTGGGCCCAAGCCCAGATCAAGTGGGCCCATGCCCAGGTCGAGTTCGAACATGAAGCGGCCGGCCCTCCTCCATGCCAAAATCAAAATCAAAATCATGTAATAAATAATTTTGATGTAATTTTTTATGCATGCATGTAAGCAAAATGGGTATAAAGCCAAATTTTTATAAAGCCCATGGCGTATGTGCAAAAAGAAATAGCACATGAGGTATGGGATGGGCAAAATGCCATTTTTGTAAAGCCTAAGGGGCTATATGTAAAGTGTATAGCCTATAAAGGCAAAGATAATGAAAATATCTAAACAACTTTTTCTCTCTCCCAAAAAGAATCCAGATCTGTGATCTTTCTCCTTCCTCAAGATTCTAAAACCTTCTTCTTTCTTTTGAATTAAATCAAGAGTTTTACTCTTCCTTTTTCAAAACTAAATAGTTTTTCACCACAAAACCCACAAAGAGGAGCTTGGATCTTCCATTAGATCATAAAAAGGAGAGATTTTTAAAATCACCCCCCTTTTCATCCAAGATTCGGCCAACCGAGGGAAAGAAGAAGGAGACCCATCTCCCAAAAATCCCACTTTGGGAAGATCCAGTGCTTAAGGGAGAAGCCCCTTTCATCATCTCCAAAAAAATCTTAGGAGTTTAACTCCACTCTAAATCCTCTTTCGGGAGTTTAAATCCTATTTCTGGGGCTTAAAGCCCCTTTTTCTCGCCGGCGCCCAAGCGCCCGAGCGCCCAGCGCCCAAGCGATCAAGCGCCAAGCGCTCAAGAGCCCACGTGCCGGGCACGTGAAGCGCTAGCGCTCCAGCGCCCACGTGCCGGGCACGTGATGCGCTCGCGCTCGAGCGCCTTGCGCTCCAGTGCCCGAGCACCCAAGCGCACAAGCACCCAGCGCCCATGTGCCGGGCACGTGAAGCGCTAGCGCTCAAGCACCCAATGCCCACGTGCCGGGCACGTGATGCGCTAACGCTCGAGCGCCCAGCGCTTGCGTGCTAGGCACGTGAGGCGCTGGCCCCACGCGTCCTTTGGGCGCTTTTCCCCTTTGTGTGTGTGTGTGTGTGTGTGTGTATACACACACTCCACAACACTGTCCCTCCCTTAAAAAAATTTTTACTGGGGCGCTGCCCCGCTGTCACGACCCGAAATTTGGCACGTGACGGCCCTTAAACCGCGTAACGTCTCCAGGCGTAACGTAATTCAAGTAAGCCAAAAACCCAGCAATCTAAACCATCAAAAGTAGTAAGTGATAATAACATTGTTAAAACTTTTGAAATTTGAATCAAATTCTTTAAAGTCCAAATTTATTTCCTTTAAAATTTGGCAGCACCTGTTTTGTAAAACAAGCCTCCAAAAGGGGTACAACATAAATATATAAGTAAAGCATCCCCAACGGGAGCAAATCCACGCCCAAAGGCGGAAAATAACCACCACAAGCAAATATACGACGCCATAGCGAAGAAAAATACGATATAAAGAAAACTGCATAAAAGACCTCCAAGTCACCAAATAATATACAATATCGTCCTCACAACTCATCTCTAAGTCAATACATGAAAGTGGTAGATGGAGAGTACATGGTACAAAGATACACAATGAGCAATATCGGATAACCGCAAAACCCACCTATAGCAAAACTGCACACAGTCAGCCGTAGCGGTATCCGCAGCAAAAGATGATACGATAAAAGAAATCCCTGCCTCTGACTACTCTGAGGAACAACATGCAAATCCTGTGGCACAACGGGGGTGAGTTGCCAACTCGTGAATAGTAAATAACATATGCAGGTAATCGCAAGTATGCACGTACTGCGCGAATCTATCACATGCAAGCTAATAGCAATAAATGGCCATATGTATGCAACAGTCATGAAAGGTTCTCCAGCAGGTACAACTAATACATGAAGCAATAATATGGCAATATGTATATGCAACAGTCATGAAAGGTACTCTAGCAGGTACAACTAATACATGAAGCAATGCATATAAAATAAATGCGGAATATGGGATAAAACATGTCATCCTCACAGAATCCTCATCGTGGCAGGACCAGTGTCCATCTAGACAATCCAAATCCCAAATATCCTCAAATTGGCCCTCAGATCGGCCCTCATATCGGCCCACAGATCGGCCCTCAACATCAAGTAATGAATAAGAATACAAGTATAGATCATTATGATGATATATATATTAAATATATATATATATAACAGCGTCCCAAACCACTAATATATATATATATATAACAGCGTCCCATACCACTAATATATATATATAGCAGCGTCCCATACCACTGATATATATACTTAGAGGTAAAATATCATGAAAACTAGTGTCTAGCATCGACACATAAATACTCATCTATCAGGCGTCGTCACCACGACTGCCCCTGATATGTACGTATCATACGTTCATCGGAAACCCGAGTACCCAGCTTCGATACTCGAATTCCCCGTATCCATACGTACGTGATTCCGGTCGATATCTAAGCGATCACCGACGAGTCCAAAACTGTCACCGGTAGGTATGATTCTCCTGCCAGGCTCATCGGCGTGAACCTTCGACATACCTTTCTTGCCCCGGGGTACCTCCGGGCCCCACCATGTACCCGCACATGGCCCACGACGCCTCCTCGCATGGGCTATATATCAGAACCGAGAAATCTCATGGTGGATGCTGAAATTTCATATCAAGAGAAACCGAGTTTTCCAAATAATGCATAATTTCATGAAACTACCACGGTCCTCAAATCCAAAAAATATCATGTGAAATCCATATATCAATGCGAAATCCATGAAATATAATATATGCAACATGAAACAGTAATATGAGCATATAAAGGAAAACCGCTATTTAACTACAACAAGTTATTAAATATATCATGCGGTTCCTAATTTCTCCAAATCCATACAACATCATATAAAGATGAACATGTAGGGTATGCGTAACCATGTCGGTATAGCAAGATATGTGTATCTACCTATCAGTAATGATGTAATACCCTCCAGGTATATGTGTAGCTATATCAAGCTAGGTATGTGTATATACATGTCAATAATGATGCAATACCCTCCAGGTATATGTGTAGCTATATCAAGCTAGGTAAGTGTACATGTAAGTATGTATGCAAGATGTACATGTAGCTATGTCTCAAATGTGTATATACATATCACTAATGGTATACTACCATATAGGTATATGGGTAACTAGCATGTAGGCATGTCAAGACATATGTGTAAGCATGTAGGTATACAGGTATGCTATATGTCATATGCGCAATGGAATATGAATCAATGTCTCAATGTCCCTAACCAATACAATCTCCCATATGTATAAGTGTTGTGAGTGTCATCGCAATTATTGACAGTGTGAGTGGCATACAATCAGTGCTCATGCAACATGAGCCGTCAATAATAGTGCAGTGTCCAAAGGGTATAAGTACAAGCACAACAAGTAATAACATGCAATGAGATGTATGCGCAAACTCTATATGTGCAATATAAACATGCGACTAATATCATATCATCTCTAGCCCAGACACATAACGCCATGCGGGCAATTCCCCTGTAGATGTTAAATCTACTCACAGAAGATCTTGGGGCTAAGTAAAGCCAACCATTCACTTTCTCTTCTTCGCAGCGTCCGAAGTCCCCGCCTGCGATCCTAAAATCACAAAACAACAAAGCAAGTATATATTAGCAATCGACCAATAACACGTGCAAACTACGTTTGACCGACGCATCAACTCTAAACATACTCTCATGTGTTCGTTTAGTGGCTAACGTGCGTAGCGACACTATGAAATCAACTCAAGAGGAAAAGCTACACAAGTACACGCACCGTGTCGGATAACGTAACACACGTAATCGTAACACAAGAAACTAGCTATGTGATCCCAGATTTTGTATACAGAGAAAACCCAAAAATCAAATAAGACCAAACACACTTAAACCACAGAAAACAGCTACCCACCAAAAACCAAACCAAAACCCCACTAAAAATCCGAGGTCGCCGGATTTCCTAAGCATGTCACTGGCCAAATCCGAGGGGAAGGGGTTCGTGCTTCAGGTGTAGGCTTAGGGTCTCTGGTACAACACAACTACATTGCTAGATTTTCTAATATACTCTCGGGGTCACAGCAGATCACAGATATCATATATTGACACTAAAATACGATATGTGCACGAAACGATACTTTAAGTGTTCTAAACTGAAACTACAAGGCTACACAAAATAAAAAGCACCTACTTAACAGATAGAGATCATTACCTACTCCCACAAGCTCAAAGATCCTAGATTTTCAAGCTCCAAGGCATCCAAGAGGCAAAACAAGGCTTAAGATGTGATTTTTGTGAGATTTGATGAAGTTTAGTGATGGATTAGTGAGTGTTCAGGTGAGGGAAGAGGGAGATGAGAGAAAATGATAAGAGATGAAGTGAGAAAGAATGAGAGTGTGAATGAGGATAATGAGAGAGAGGTGAGTGTAAGAGGGTGAGAGCACCAAGCATTAACTTCACATTAATGCAACCATTAATGCCCACCATGTCACCATGCCACCTCCTCTCCAAAACAAAACCCAAAGGAAATATCTCTCTCAAATATCAAGGGTTTAGGACTAAGGTTAAGGCAAAGATTAGGATTAGGTTAAGTTGTCATGGTCACAAAACTAGATTAGCACAAACAAACCCTCACATAAACATGCACATGTGTGTGCAAGCCATAACAAATAATAATAAAATATTAATTAATTGTTATAAAATGTGAGGAACCCGAATTGGTAAACTTTTTTACAGAAAACCCGCATTATCGCTTAACTAACATTAATCAAAATCTAAGGCGTTACAATCTCCCCCCTTAAACAAAATTCGTCTCCGAATTAAAATTCTCACTATGCATACATTCAAAGAGATGAGTACAAAACTCCCAAATCTCGCTCGCAGCCTCCCAAGTGATCACCTCACTATACGGCTACGCCAAAGAAACCTCCACAGATGGCAAGACCCTTGACCGAAGTTTCTCCACCTACCGATCCACTAACACTATCGGCTGTCGATGAACCAAAAGATCGCGTCCAAGCTAAATGGTCTGGTGATAAATCATGTAAGAAAGGTCATGAAGGTATTTGCAAAGAATCAACACAAGTGATATGGGATGAATACTCAAAAATCTGGACGGAAATGCCAAATTATAGGCAACGGTACTAACTCGCTAAAGGATCTCAAAAGGACCTACAATCTGGGACTAAGCTTCCCAAAACTCAACACGCCATTTCATTGGAAAATCCGTAGGAATACATGATCTCCCACTGCGAACTCAACTCTGCGACCACCACGGTCGGCATAAGACTTCTGTCTGTACTGGGCTACTCTTATCTTGACCTGAATCAACTGGATCTCCTCCGAAGTCTCTGGACTAGCTGGGGTCCAAAAAATCCTGCTCTCACGAAGTCAGTAAAACAGGCTGGCGATCGACACAACCTATCACACAAGGCCTAAAGGTTTCCAATTGGAACTTCTCCTAAAAACCGCTATCGAAGGAGAACCCTGTCAATGGCAAGTGACGATCCCAACTGCCAACAACCAACTAGTACGTACGCACAATCATATCCTCCAGAGTCTGTATAGTCCGCTCTGTCTGACCATCGGTCTACAGATGGAAAAGCGGAGCTAATGCTCAACCAGTACCCAAGGCTTCCTGAAGCTTCTGCCAACGATTGCTAGCGAACTGGATGCCTCTATTGGATACTACACATAAAGAAAATCCGTGCAAACGCACAAACTCACCGAAGAACAACAGAGCAAACTGAGCATAACCGGACAACAATCACCCGAATGGAGTCACACCCTGTCTAAACCTGAGTAGACATCATAACGAAATTCATGGAGATCTGCTCCCATTCCCACTCTGGAACGGTAAAAAGGTTGCAACTCTCCAGCTGGCCCCAAATGCTCAACCTTAGCTCGCTGACAAGCCAAGCACCTCAAAATGAAATCTGAAACTTCACTCTTCATCCCTGCCCACCCGTAACTATCTCACAAGTCACGTCACATCCCGGTGGCACTTGGATGAACAAAAGAAGCAGACTGATGTGCCTACTCTAGGACTTCGTGTCTCTACCCATCGGTATCGGGTACACGCCAACGCGTCCCTAACATAGCACACCTTAGTCATAAATCAAGGACTCCGGATCTTTACCCCGCCGAACCTGCTCAAGAATCTCCGACAACGAGCATCGGCAGGCTGTGCCTCACGAAAACGATTTAGTAAAAGTGGACGGGCGCGGACATGAGCAAGATGTCCCCTCAGTAGAGGCGAACCTAAGCCGTACTCAACGGTTACACAAGAACTGTAAATCTGCAGAAGACTGTCTCTGAACTGTGCACAACTGGAACAAACTACCCCCCGGCCTACGACTCAAGCATCAGCCACCACAATCGTCTTGCCATGGGAAATGAAGGATCTCTCAATCACAATCCTTCACAAGCTCCATCCAATGGCGCTGTCTCAACAATCAAAACCCGCTGCAGGAAGATGTACATTAAGCTCTGGTTGTCCGTGAAAATCTGACACGACTCTCCGTACAAGTAGTGTCCCCAAATTTCCAACGCGCAACCACCATGGTCATCTCCAGATCATGAGTGGGATAAATCCTGCTCGTACTTCCTCCAACTGTCGGGAAGCATAAGCGATAACTCTATCATGCTATATCAGTACACAATCGAGCCCCACTCGTGAAACATCACAGTAAACAACAAAGTCGCCCGATCCAGAATGCAAGGATAGATCTGGTGCAGTCGTCACCCAAGTCTTCAACTGCTGAAAACTCCACACGCATGCCACAGTCTAAAGAAAAGGAACCCCCTTCCTTGTCAGTACGGTCTACGGTGCAGCGATACTCAATAAATCCTATACGAAACGGCGGTAAAAACCGGCTAAGCCCAAAAATCTGCGGACCTCTGTCCCTGATACAAGTCTGGGCCAAAGCTGTACAGCCTCGATCTCTCTCGGGTCTATACGAAAACTGTCTCCCGTAACCACATGACCTAGGAAGTTCAACACTATCAAGCCTGAAGGAACACTCCGAGAATCTAGCAAACAGCTGGCGCTCTCCAAATGTCTGCAAAGCAAATCCTCAAGTGCTGCTCACGTTCCTCACGACTCTTGGAATAGACCAGAATGTCATCTATAACACAACAATCCACTGGTCGAGGAACGACTTGAAGAATCTGGTTCATCATATCCATGAATGATGCTAGGGCATTGGTGAGTCCAACGACACCACAAAAAACTCATAGTGCCCGTAGCGTGTACAAAAGCAGTCTTCAGAATGTCATCACTCCGATCCTGCAACAATGATGACCTGATCCCAAATCAAACTTAGAACAATGTCTCGCACCCTGGAGCTGATCGAACAAATCGTCAATGCAAGGTAAAGGATACCTATCCGCACCATAACTCGGTTCAATTGACGATCAATCAATACACAGCCTCAAACTGCCGTCCTTCTCCTTGACGAACAGAATAGGAGCTCCCCAAAGCGAAACACTCGGACGCATAAGCCCCCCTATCTAGCAACTCTGCAGCAGATCCTTAAGCTCCCTAAACTCGGCCGGCTCATCTGGAACAACGTCAGAAAACCCTCGCACGATAGGAACCCGGTCCAACGAACCCATTGTGGCTCCGTATCACAAATGAAAGCCAAGAATCTACGACATCCTCTCCTCAAAAGCCGACTAGCGAAAAGGCTGAAATCAAGCTGTGGGGGCGGCACCACTGTCCCCCTACACAACAAGAACTGACTCGCCGGGAAAACAAAACCTAACTGTCTTCTCGCGGCAGTCCACAGAAACCTATCACGTACATAACCAGTCCGTGCCCAGGAGAACGTCAAAGTCCATCATTTCAAGAAGGATCAAATCGACGAACGAATCTCTATCTCCTGCCCAATTGGCACATGACCGAACACGTGTCGCGCAACTAAGGAATCGCTGACAGAAATTAACACAACAAACGGATGATCTAGCATACACGACTTTCGGCCCAACCACGGCAAAAAGTGTATAGAACAAACGAGTGCATAGATCCCGAATTAAACAAACAAGTGCAATAAGAAAACATACAAATAAGATTATCTGAAAACTCTGCATTGGACGCCCGCGCGTCCCGATGAGTAGAAGCAAACGCTCGTGTCTGCCCTCTACCCACAACTGGCTGAACTCCTCCTCTACCATCCTGTACTCTCGGAACAAATCTTCCACAACCATGACCTTTCTGAACATAAGTCTGACGCGGATCAACAACAGGCGCAACAGGCGACTCTCCCTAAGGTGAAGGTGGTAAAGTAACATATGCTACTTCTGCCCTCCTCTGGCGTACCAAGGTACAATCTCTGACGAGGTGATGGAAACTCCCGTACCGGAAACATCCGTACGATGGCTACTGATCCTCTTAGGGATAAGAGCTAAACGACTGTCCTCGTCCAAAGCCTCTGCTACTCCCGCGTCGTAACCGAAATCTGTCGCGGCGACTAAGCCTCTGTCTTTGGGCTGATACACCTGTACGAGCCCTCCTCGGTCTCGGAACTCCCAAAGTCTTGGGAAGATGTGCCTCATCAACTAGGGCTACGTCCACTGGTGCTGTATACGTAACACGATGCTGTGTGCTGATCACAAGGAATAACTGGGTAACAGGGGTGGCAACCTCCTATCGCTGCGCTCGACTAGCCTCAACCAATGACCTTATCATCTGGCGCAAGTCCTACATCTCTGCCTCAAGCCTAGCGATACGATCTATCGAAGGCAGATCAATCTGCTCCTGTACAACGAGCGTGCCATCCTGGTCAATCCTCGTCCCACACGAGTCAACTCGGACCTCGGCCCTCGCTGCACCTCTCTGAGCCCTCATAGTCATCGGCGGCAAAAGCCTAAAAATGGAAATAGGATTCGATAAGAAAACGGAAATTGAACCACAAGGATATGTATCATCAAGGAAGGAATTTTAAGCAATTAGTACTTAGGTCACTTAGGCGGAGTACCATGTCGTAAGTATGCCGCGGACATACACACGCTATATCACTCTGCTTAAGCTACCTACTCCATCATACCAAGGTCATCCTACACTCCGAAAGGTGAACCCTAGCGCTCTGATACCAACATTGTCACGACCTGAAATTTAGCACGTGACGGCCCTTAAACCACGTAACGTCTCCAGGCGTAACGTAATTCAAGTAAGCCGAAAACCCAGCAATCTAAAGCACCAAAAGTAGTAAGTGATAATAACATTGTTAAAACTTTTGAAATCTCAATCAAATTCTTTAAAGTCCAAATTTATTTCCTTTAAAATTCGACAGCACCTCCTTTATAAAACAAGCCTCCAAAAAGGGTACAACATAAATATATAAGTAAAGCATCCCCAACGGGAGCAAATCCACGCCCAAAGGTGGAAAACAACCACCACAGGCAAATATACGACGCCGTAGCGAAGAAAAAGACGATATAAAGAAAACTGCATAAAAAAACCTCCAAGTCACCAAATAATATACAATATCATCCTCACAACTCGTCTCTAAGTCAATACATGAAAGTGGTAGATGGAGAGTATATGGTACAAAGATATACAATGAGCAATATCAGATAACCGCAAAACACACCTATAGCAAAACTGCACACAGTCAGCCGTAGCGGTATCCGCAGCAAAAGATGATACGATAGAAGAAAGCCGTGTCTCTGACTAATCTGAGGAACAACATGCAAACCCTGTGGCACAACGGGGGTGAGTTGCCAACTCGTGAATAGTAAATAACATATGCAGGTAATCGCAAGTATGCACGTACGGTGCGAATCTATCACATGCAAGCTAATAGCAATAAATGGCCATATGTGTGCAACCGTCATGAAAGGTACTCTAGCAGGTACAACTAATACATGAAGCAATAATATGGCAATATGTATATGCAACAGTCATGAAAGGTACTCTAGCAGGTACAACTAATACATGAAGCAATGCATATAAAAAACTATGTGGAATATGGGATAAAACATGTCATCCTCACGGAATCCTCATCGTGGCAGGACCAGTGTCCATCTAGACAATCCAAATCCCAAATATCCTCAAATCGGCCCTCATATCGGCTCTCATATCGGCCCACAGATCGGCCCTCAACATCAAGTAATGAATAAGAATACAAGCATAGATCATTATAATGATATATATATTTAAAATATATATATATATAACAGTGTCCCATACCACTAATATATATATATATATATATATATAATAGCATCCCATACCACTGATATATATACTTAGAGGTACAATATCATGAAAACTAATGTCTAGCTTCGACACATAAATACTCATTTATCAGGCGTCGTCACCACGACTACCCCTGATATATATGTATCATACGTTCATCGGAAACCCAAGTACCCAGTTTCGATACTCGAATTCCCCGTATCCATACGTACGTGACTCCGGTCGATATCTACGCGATCACCGACGAGTCCAAAACTGTCACCGGTAGGTATGATTCCCCTGCCAGGCTCATCGGCGTGAACCTTCGACATACCTTTCTTGCCCCGGGTACCTTCGGGCCACACCATATACCCGCACATGACCCACGATGCCTCCTTGCATAGGGTATATATCAGAACCGAGAAATCTCATGGTGGATACTGAAATATCATATCAAGAGAAACCGGGTTTTTCAAATAATGCATAATTTCATGAAACTACCACGGTTCTCAAATCCAGAAAACATCATGTGAAATCCATATATCAATACGAAATCCATGAAATATAATATATGCAACATGAAACAGCAAAATGAGCATATAAAGGAAAACCGCTATTTAACTACAACAAGTTATTAAATATATCATGCGGTTCCTAATTTCTCCAAATCCATACAACATCATATAAAGGTGAACATGTAGCTATAGCCGGTTATGCGTAACCATGTCGGTATAGCAAGATATGTGTATCTACCTATCAGTAATGATGTAATACCCTCCAGGTATATGTGTAGCTATATCAAGCTAGGTATGTGTATATACATGTCAATAATGATGCAATACCCTCCAGGTATATGTGTAGCTATATCAAGCTAGGTAAGTGTACATGTAAGTATGTATGCAAGATGTACATGTAGCTATGTCTCAAATGTGTATATAACTATCACTAATGGTACACTACCATATAGGTATATGGGTAACTAGCATGTAGGCATGTCAAGGCATATGTGTAAGCATGTAGGTATACAGGTATGCTATATGTCATATGCGCAATGAAATATGAATCAATGTCTCAATGTCCCTAACCAATACAATCTCCCGTATGTATAAGTGTTGTGTGTCATGGCAATTATTGACGGTGTGAGTGGCATACAATCAATGCTCGTGCAACATGAGCCGTCAATAATAGTGTAGTGTCCAAAGGGTACAAGTCCAAGCACAACAAGTAATAATATGCAATGAGGTGTATGCGCAAACTCTATATGTGCAATATAAACATACGACTAATATCATATCATCTCTAGCCCAGATGCATAACGCCATACGGGCGATTCCCCTGTAGATGTTAAATCTACTTACAGAAGATCCTGGGGCTAAGTAGAGCCAACCACTCGCTTTCTCTTCTTCGCAGCGTCCGAAATCCCCGCCTGCGATCCTAAAATCACAAAACAACAAAGCAAGTATATATTAGCAATCGACCAATAACACGTACAAACTACGTTTGACTGACGCATCAACTCTAAACATACTCTCAAGTGTTCGTTTAGTGACTAACGTGCCTAGCGACACTACGAAACCAACTCAAGAGCAAAAGCTACACAAGTACACGCACCGTGTCGGATAACATAACACACGTAATCGTAACACAAGAAACTAGCTATGTGATCCCAGATTTTGTATATAGAGAAAACCCAAAAATCAAACAAGACCAAACACACTTAAACCACAGAAGACAGCTACCCACCAAAAACCAAACCAAAACCCCACTAAAAATCCGAGGTCGCCGGATTTCTTAAGCATGTCGTCGGCCAAATCCGAGGGGAAGGGATTCGTGCTTCAGGTGTAGGCTTAGGGTCTCTGGTACAACACAACTACATTGCTAGATTTTCTAGTATACTCTCGGGGTCACAGCAGATCACAGATATCATATATTGACACTAAAAATACGATATGTGCACGAAACGATACTTTAAGTGTTCTAAACTGAAACTACAAGGCTACACAACATAAAAAGTACCTACTTAACAGATAGAGACCATTACCTACTCCCACAAGCTCAAAGATCCTAGCTTTCCAAGCTCCAAGGCATCCAAGAGGCAAAACAATGCTTAAGATGTGATTTTTGTGAGATTTGATGAAGTTTAGTAAAGGTTTAGTGATGGATTAGTGAGTGTTCAGTTGAGGGAAGAGAGAGATGAGAGAAAATGATAAGAGATGAAGTGAGAGAGAATGAAAGTCTGAATGAGGATAATGAGAGAGAGGTGAGTGTAAGAGGGTGAGAGCACCAAGCATTAACTTCACATTAATGCAACCATTAATGCCCACCATGTCACCATGCCACCTCCTCTCCAAAACAAAACCCAAAGGAAATATCTCTCTCAAATATCAAGGGTTTAGGATTAAGGTTAAGGTAAAAATTAAGATTAGGTTAAGTTGTCATGATCACAAAACTAGATTAGCACAAACAAACCCTCACATAAACATGCACATATGTGTGCAAGCCATAACAAATAATAATAAAATATTAATTAATTGTTATAAAATATGAGGAACCCGAATTTGTAAACTTTTTTACAGAAAACCCGCATTATCACTTAACTAACACTAATCGAAATTTAAGGCGTTACACCACCACCCTGCAAGGGGGCTTCTAGCTCCCTTGACCCCCAGCCCGCTATCCGGGTAGCGGAACCCCCGTAAAAACTCTGCGGGGCCCCCGATATACCCAAAACGCCTTCAAAACACAACACTGCACATTGAGTTCGCATGACCCGTTTGACCCGTCAATCGGAGGTTTTCTCGCTCCAAAGGCGAGGTGTAATTAACGGCAGCTTAGTCCGCGGCTGCCGGAGATTTGGATCCCCACAATCAATAAACTCCAGCCTACCCTAGGCAGGGGGAATCTGTAATGCGCCTGACAAGCACGCGCATTCCCATCTCAATGGGGTGAAGAAAAACACCCTACAGGGAGAAAAGTCTTTATGAGACCCTCATGGCTCATAAAGTTGAAAAGTCTTAAGCGGCATGGAAGATCCATAACGCTTACTCTTATGACGGTAATATCATCTGGAAGATTACTTGAAGACGTCTTGTCCAGCCCCCGAAGGGATCAGAGACACGACAGTCGTAGGGCTACTCGAACAGCAAGATTGCGTATCGAGGAATGCATCAGCCTACGCGACGGTACGACGGACAAAAACCCTAGTACCACAGACCCTAACGGATCTCTGTCGTAAAGAGCAAGGGTTAACTGTGACGTTAGGACAAGTTTACCTACAAGCCCAAGGGAGGTAAACTAAACAAACTCCGAAATGAGTATATAAACTACTTCACGTCCAGTCAAAACAGAAAGGCGCAACCCACGAGCACCAACCATGTACTGTGCAAGGCAGTAAGGAGAGTCTTTGGTTCACGCCCCACTAAGCGTTCATTCACGACTGCGTACCTGCTTAAATGGAAATGGTATTCAAAATGTGTTGATTTATGTACGACACAACAATGGCGCCCGCACTTACCAAAAATTCCTAAGGGTGAAGTATAAAGCTCATGCACAGAGGCGAGATACATGTACGGATATGTGATGAAAAGGAAGCATTCAACAGGAAACATTCAACAGTCAATAATAAGAGAAATATATTGATGTAAACATACTACTCTATAGGGAAGAGATCACCAAATATGGGCTGAGATACAGGGGTTGATAAAAAAAAATACAAAGTTCTCCAATTAGCTTTTTACCCTCTCCACCATGTTGAAGCGGCGGTCTTCGCGAGAAGTTACTCCCCATCGATTAGCACCATGCTTATCAGCGAAGGCGAACATGATAGCCAGCTGAGTCCGTATCTGGCTTAGCAACTGAACTGATCAGTCCCTCAAAGACTGAGTAATTAAACGTGCCTCATGAAAGCACTCGATCTTGTCCTCCACCGCATCGAGAATTGCCGGAGTCATCTCTGCCGGATGAGGAGGGATGTCGGCAAGCACGGATAGAAAGATCATCTGGAGCCAAATGGAGCCCATAGGAACAGGAGAGCCCCTACAAGTCAGGAGCTCGTACATCACAGTGTCATACTGAGCGTCAGTAAGAAGAAGGTCTACTAGCCGTGCAGCAAAATGAGAAACCATTTCCTCGATGGGCACCTCCTATGGTTGCCGACAAGCGTGAGGATGATTGCAAGCTATAGCTCTTGGTTTGTTTCTTTGGAAAATGACTTGCCTTGAGTTCTGTTAGTAGAAATGGGTTTCTCTTTGAAGAGAAGAAGGAAGACATAGCTTCGAGTTATAAAGAGAAACGTTCAAATCTGCGTACGGAAAATTCTGTGCATGGTGGGACTATTTCCAAGGCCGGAAAAAAGGGCATGGGGAACAAGATAGTTGACCCATAAGAAGCAAAGAAATAAGGTGAAAAGACACCTTCAATAATGAGGCAGCGCCTCACGTGCCTTGCACGAGAGCGCCAGCGTCAGGAGTTAAAAACTCTGAGGAAGCACCTCATGTGCCTTGCACGTATAACACGGGGCCCCCGGCATTTTATATACGAGTAACTACTACTTCACATGAGGCACCTATGAGCAGTGCCTAAGTTGACCAAATCCCTAATTCAGAGCAACCGAGCCATTGTGCTCATCATTTTCCAAATTGGTCTTAGTCCCAAATATGACTAATGACCTTCTGACGGATATTCATCCCATATCTCTCTTCAATCTGGAAATTAGTTCAAGGGTACATGTCCTCACACCTCTGATATATGTCGTTATAATTCTTCAACGTCTTCAGAGAGGTGGCGAGTTCCGACAACAAACAACTCTTTGGTGCACTCCCAAACCAATGGGCACATCCCAATGCGGACCGAAACGTCCTTAAACTAAACCCTCACCCAAAAAAATGGTGATCTATGGACCGCAATGTCCTTAAACTAACAACGTACCGTAATGTCCTTAAACTAAAACAATCGAGCCCAATTACCCTTTTATCGGATCTGAATGATCCTAAAACCCCATTAAGTAGATCTTAGTCTAAAATTAGACTAACATATCCTTAACAAACATTTAAGTTGATCTTAATCCCGAATGAGATTAACGGTCCTTAAATCAATCCAAACCCAAATTTAAGAATATACGGATTTGGAATAATCCACGCCCTACGGGCGACAACACAAATTAGTCTCCTTATACAATCCACGGGCAACCAAAAATAAAACAAACACACACGACACGAAGTGAACTTCTGGAGCCGAAGAAAGTGGTTACCGAGATGCGGTAACGTAATTAACTGTAAGGGGCTTATGCCTGCAGAGAAGAGTGTCCCCACAATCAAAAACCCCTCGCAAATGAGGGGGAATCTGACGAAGTCTGCTACAACGATCGTATCCGTCCAAACCTCCGATACACGGTGCCATAAATCAGCTTGGCATCTTCGGAGAGGTGGACGGATAAATCCAAATAGCATCTGCGCCCAAATTCAGGCAAGAAGACCCACGTGGTTCCGTCTCCCGTTTTCGGATGCAAATAAACTGCTATCTGACAATAGGTATAATGCCATCTACAATATTCCCGGCAAGTCTGTCCAGTGTAACTCATAACCTAATGAGAACATGTATACTATCTTTGGTGACTAACTGACACCAATAGCTGTGAGACCGGCCATCGCCCCTCGTCGGGGTCAAGAAACGTATACACTAGTTTACTCTGGAATATCGAAGCCCAGTCTCGTTATTCCTACGACTAGGGACATTTAAGAATTTGCTTATAGACTATCCAGTTCTTACAAGTGTGATTACCACAATAAGCCTAGTAGTCAAGCAAGAATCATATGGGCTATATCAACATGTAATAGTGATCTGTAATACCATATAATACATGTACATGATGATAGAGATGAACCAGATAGCATACTATTATCTCGAGTAAGACTGTTTAACCCATATAGGTCATCACTCAATCATCATAATTGCATGCCTGTGAATACAATAATTGCTTTGAGGGCACTATATCTAACACAAACTTTTTCTACTTCTTGGAGGGGGGAGCATTTAAGATCATCACCGGCCAGATACGGCAGGTGTCTTCGTTGTTCGGAGTCGAGCCAACGGAGACGACCATGATCTCACTAGTAAAAACTGTACGCATTAAAGACTGTTTATTAGGGACTGTGTAAATATATCCGGTCCCTAATAAATTATTAGAGACCGTATATATTATACGGTCTTTAATGAACGGTCGCCAATGTATTAACGACCGTTCACTTAATATTAGCGACCATTCGAAACGGTCGCTAATAGGTCAATTAGATAAGAGCCGCGATGGCCTCTTCTTCCTTCTCATTCCTCCCAATTTTTTCGCGAGAAGTAATTTCCTTCCTCCTTTTTCTCAAAATTTTCGAAAATACTATTAAATCTAACCTAAATTTTTTTTTTTAGGTGCTATTGTTGCAGTTGATGGTGTAGGAGTTTGCAATCGCTTTTTTCTTTTTCAAATCCGAACCAAGCTTAGTGTTTTTTTCTCATAGCCTTAGTTTTTTCAGATTAATAAATTTTGAAATTAGGTGATTATAATCTATGATTTTTATTGGTTTTGATATATTAAATATGGATAATGAGGAATTGAATCGGTTGTAAAATGATGGGTTAGAAATTTATTATAATTTTGGGGGCTGATGGGTTTTAGAATTGAAAATAGATGAAAAATTGAAATATAAATTCGGTAATTTAGGTTTAGAGTTGAAGATATAAGGATAATAGGCAATCAATGAATTTACTTGTTAGATTAATTTATGGTAAGGTAGATTATAGGATTATATTAGATGAATTTATGGTAAAATATTTTATAGTTAATATTTAGGGGGTGCGCGTGCACATGTGTGTTTGCACGAACGTATGTGAGCGAGTGTGTGTGTGTGTGAGTGAGTATATGTATGAGTGTTTAAGTGCGAGCGCGTATGTATGACTGTGTGAGAGTGTATGTGTGTGTGCATGCACGCACGCATATGAAATATTTCAAAAATATAGTCATCCTAAATTCTTGCTTGTATTTTGTAAATTTAATGATTCGATATACTTTATTTTGTAAATTTAATAATTTGATATCTTGTTGCTTATGATTTATTGCTTAGATTTTTTAATTGTAGCATAATTTATAAACCAAATCAAAATAAAATTCAAATCCTTTAATACCAATTAAACTATAGTAGATGCATAAATCAAAACAAAAATCAAATTGATTAAGAAAAATTAACACTAATTAACCTATAACATTAATTACATTAATTAAGAAATCTTAATTAAGACCAGAGAATAGTGAACCGAGACCCTGATTAAAAAACGATTATATAAAAAGTTAAAAGATACCCTAAAATTTTGATTAGAAACGTAACTAGGGTTTTCTGTTTTCATTTAATTAGTAAGTTTAAGATCGAAAGGTCTTAAACTTGTTCAGGATCGACCTATAGTTTCCCGTCAGACAATTGATGTATGTCAAATCTTTTTCCCGTCTAATTGATATGATCACATTATATGTTTGTGAGAGTTGAGCGTCATGTTCAATTTTTTCAAACATATGTGTAGTATTCGACGAGCGGATTTGACATACAATGATTGTCGGATTTGTCCAGTTTGGACATGTTACCAATGCAATAAGACTCACATCGAACATCCTCCTGTATTTTCGTCCATTTTGAGAAGTTTCGATGGTGCTTTCCACTTGTTCCATGTGTATAGATTTATGTACGAACATGAGGAACAGGAGGAAAGTGCTGCCGAAATTTTCTCGAAATGGACGAAAACATGAGGATGTGAGATGCGAGTGTTGTATTCATAATGGGAATTAGGACCTTTATCCCTGATAGCCGTGAAATTAATTATTCATCCTGACCTTTTGCCCTGAGTACTTACGACAATCTTAAATGACTTTAGATACTTTGATGCGTCCACATCATGAAATCTAATTTATGACTTGAAAATTTATTTAATGATGAGCTTGTAATAAACTCATAAGATATGTTAAACTTATATTATTATCTGTGTTATAACAGATGAAAACTCTTCCGGATAAATCGTTTATGCATATGGGGGAAAAAGTAGGTATAGTTTAAGAGACACCCGATTTAAAAATAGGCTTAAAACATTTTTAGATTACGCAGAAATGAAACCAAAGCGTAGCCGAGATAGACTTTTTTCTGTCCTTATAAGAAATGTAAGAATCGAGCCCGTTCTCAATGTGAAGTGATATAAGAACATGTGTTTGTAGAGAGTTTGAACCGAACTACATGCATTGGAATTACCATGAAGAGGGAATACGTGACGAGAAAACGATGATGGATAATAAGGCCGCAGCTTCGCAAGCTGAATTTCCGATAGGTGACAGGATAGATGACGTGCATGAGATGTTGGAAAATTTATTTGTTGGAGAGGAAATGAATGATGTTGAACCATCTGAAGGCACCAGTGAATTAGAAGAATTATAGAAACTTCTGGAGAAAAACGAACAAAATCTGTACGAAAGCTGTACGAAATTTAGTAGATTGTCATTTGTAATAAGACTCCTCCATCTGAAGATGATCAGCGGGATGGCTAACGAGCACTTTGACATGCTTCTTGATCTTCTACGCAGGATAATTCCTGAAAGAAAGGAAAGCATTTTAGAGAATTATTACCAAGCAAAAAAGATTGTTAAGACACTTGGTTTCTCGTATGAGAAGATCGATGCATGTCCCAATGACTGTGTGTTGTATCACAAGGATTACGCGTCTCTCGATGAGTGTCCCACTTGCAATTTGTCTATGTGGAAAAATGTTAAGAGAAATTCAAACGCAGAAACGTCCGATATCACAAGAAAACTTCAACCAAAGTCCTTCGTTATATCCCCTGGATAAGAGGTTGCAAAATTTATATATTTCGAAGGACATGGCGAAGAGCATTTAATGGCATTCCGATCGTCGGATCAAAGACGGGAAGCTGAGGCATCCGGTTGATGCAGAAGCATGGAAGCAAGTACACAGTGTTGATCATTTTGGGGATGAGCCGAGAAATGTACGTCTGGGTTTGACAACCAACGGTTTCATGCTTTACGGACTCATGAGCTCTAGTTGATCCACGTGGCCGGTATTGCTTATACCTTGCAATCTGCCTCTGTGGATGTGTATGAAGCAGCCATATATGATTCTTTCCTTATTAATTCCTGGAAAATATTCACCTGGCCAGAACATCGACGTTCATATGGAACCTTTAATTGAAAAGCTGATAGAACTCTGGGAACATGGAGTAGAGACAAATGATGCGTACGCCGAGGAGAAGTTTAGAATGCGAGCGGCTGTTATTTGGACAATCAACGATTTTCCAGCATACGGCATATTATCTTAATGGTCTACATACGCGAA